>CM062811.1:110460604-111099674 GCA_031772625.1 Pinus tabuliformis | reverse complement strand
TGGGCATGGAAATTAAAAGAGATTGGCAAAGAGGAAGCTCTAGTTAAACCATCTGAAGTATGTTGAGACAATACTATAGTGGAATATGTATTAGGATAGTAAACCAGTGAAGGTTCCAATTCCTGTAGGTGTAAAGTTACCTATTGAACAGTGTCCCAAGACACAAGAAGAGGAAGAGGATATATCCTGTTCCATATGTAAGTGCAGTCGATAGCCTGATGTATGCGATGGTCTGTACTAGACTAGACATTGCACATGCAGTGGACTGTTGAGCAAGTTTATGTCAAAAAGAGGGAAGGAGCATTGGGCAACGGTGAAGTGGTTTTCAGGTATTTGCATGGCACTAGTGATTATGGTTTTTGCTATCGAGGAAGAGTAGGATTGGACATAGTTTTGGATATCCATGGCTTTGTTGATGTAGACTGGGCTGGAGATATTGATCAGAGAAGATCTACAAGTGGGTATTTGTTTAACCTATTTGGAGGTGCAGTTAGTTGGATAAGTAAGAAACAATATGTAGTGGCACTATCAACTATAGAGGCAGAATACATGGCAGCACTTACACAAGAAAGGAAGAAGTTTGGTCGTAGAGATTGTGTCCAAGTATGGTGTTAGTACAGGGAGCTATAAGGATAGACTGTGACAACCAAAGTGCAATTTTCTTGGCAAAGAACCCTGCTTACCATTCAAAGACAAAGCACATTGATGTTCAATATCACTTTGTGAGGGATATGATAGAAGACAAAAAGGTGTTGCTGGTAAAGGTGGAAACTTTGAAGAATACTACAAATCCATTGACAAAATCTGCGAGCTCTGAGAAGTTCTCTGGTGTAGAGAAACAATGGGCATTGTAGGGGCTATATAAATGACTAAGCTCTCCTATGGCCCCCTGTGGAAAGAAAACAACAAGTGGGAAAATGTTGGGTTGTGTTATATTCTTTCCACGATTAGCTGATGTAGTTAACCAGGGGTTTAGAGGAGGGGAAGAGCCCCCCCTTCATTGAGCAGTGGGGGTGTCACATGGGGTGAAATTCCCCATGTTTGGGGGGTTTGAGGAGGGTGGGTGGACCCCCTTTACCAGGCCTAGGGTAGCACCCCGGGGAATTTTTTTCGGACCCTATATTAGGTTGGGTGGACCTACCTATGGTTTTGGCATAATTTTCACACATGGTTTTGGACGCGATAGTTTTCAGTCCATGGTTTTTGGTCTATGGTATTGGATCCTTTAGCATGTATAAATATGTATTGTAACATTGAAAGGAACATAATGAAAAATCAAGCTGGTAGTCTCAGTTTTGGGATCCAGGGGAAAAAATCTGTGTATATGTGTTTTATGTGTTATGCTCTCGCCTTGTTTATTTTCTGTGTTTTAGAATTCGTATGCAGGTAATTTTTTGTATGGGGTTAAAACCTACATAATTAATTAAGTAATTATAATAACTATTAAATTATTATAAATAAATAATTACTGTGAATGACTATTATATATAAACTATGATTATTATTTCATTTTTTGATTGGTTGTTAGAATAGCAATTTATGTATTGTAGGGTTTTTATTATTTTAGTTAATTATTTATTAATATAAATAAGTAATTATTATTAATATTTTTTTCTTTATTTTAACAAAGATCGGTTAGTTGATATATTACCAAAAAAAGTCGTGGAGCAAGCTCCTATTACATTCCGCTATCCTGAGATAATAGACTAAGCAGTAAGATAGGCGTGCAGGCCTTTCTCCTGTGCTTGATATCAAAACTTCAGAAGTTTTTTTAGCTATTCTAGAGTATTGCCTGACATATTGACCAACTAAGAAAGCAAATTTACATAACATGTATTCACTGTGATTTATGGTTTATAGACTGAGTACTCCTGGGCTGCTTGATTCATGTTGTTGTTGTTGACCGAGTTCTCCCCTTCACTGCTCATGGTTTTGTTTTTGTAGTATTCCACTGCTTCCTCCAGGTGCTTACACTTAGATTTCAGAGCCATTATCTCCTCTTTTTGAACTGCCATACTTTGCCTCTGAAAACTATATTCCATTCTCATTTTGCTTCGGAGATCCTTTAATGACTATTGCAGCCAGTGTATCATGATCTTGTTCCCTTTGCATGCTGGGCATGAGTCATTCCTAGCTGCCTTTTCGATGGGGTTGAACTCCATTTGATTGTTCCTTCCTCTTGCTTTACTAGTCCCTGATTCTTGTTATATCTGCAATAACTTTCTTTCTACTTATAATTGCTATCCTTTGAGCCTGTGTAGCCTTGTTTTGTTGTGCAATGTCTTGGATTTTTTGATTAGCTGAATTAGCAATAGCCTAGGGTGACTATGGGTTGGATGGAGACCTGAAAATGAGACAAGGCTTGTAATAGACAGCGGGTGACTTGTTGCAAAGGATGACAGATTGAAAAGAGACAGAGAGTTGAAGGCAAGAGGTGAGACCAAGCTGACTATGCGACTGAGAGAGGGACTGTGAATATTGAGGAGAGGATAAGAAACAAGAATCAGTGATGCAGTTTGGGTTTATTGTGATGAGTGAATGTTGGGCGAGTTGAGATAAGACAGAGAGCAGAGGACTGGTATTCGCAAGGCTATGAGAGCGAATATTTGTGGCTGTAATGAGAAGCAAGAAGGGACTGAAATCGGGCGAACTATCTCTGTGCTTAACAGGAGACTCTCTATTAACACAATAATGCTTATTGGATGTTAACTTACCATTTCTCTTATAACCCATTCGATCTTCCCAGGAACTGCAATTGGAGGCTGCCACTTGAGTGCGATCGTCCTCCCTGGATTTTTCTACCACGATTTTCTCCAGTGCATCAATTTTTTTATCTCATGAGCCTTGTGAACAGGGTTGCCTTCTCTGACATTGCTCATGCGTGGATCCCTGTTGTCATGATTTTTCCACTGACTGCCCGTGATTTTTTGATTTTGCTTTGGCTATGATTCCTTTGATGTGCTATGCTTTTTAATTTTTTTTTTTTCCTTTATTCCACCTGCTTTGTCCCTTGATTTTCCAGAGCTTTAGTCTTATCATTTTTAGTTGAGAGTTATGGCACTGAGTGGTAGTATTCATCTTGATTCTCATGAACTATGCCTTCCTCTTTTCCATGGCTTGGTTTTCATGGTGGTCTTCCTGCTGCTTATGTATCCTCAATACATGTTTGAATATTACATTGCCAGAGCCTTCTAAATTCCTTCTGATTCTTTTGATGATTCTACTCATAAACTCATTGCTTGGGTTTTTGTTTTGAACCATTGCCTTAATTATGATGGCTGAGTCTCCTAAAATTATTGGATTTTGGATTTCTCTTTTTAATCATTCTTGTCCCCATCAGCAAATTATAAGCTTCCAACTTGTTATTTGACATTTGTCCCAGTCCCCATTCATAGGTGACTTCTTTTTTCCTTCAGATCTTGAATTATTGCACTGGCTCCTACCTTTCCCAGATTATTTTTTGAGGCTCCATAAAAATGCATGCAATGTTTGTTCTCATGTTTTTTCCAGCTTTCAAGTTCCTCTTCAGTCATTCTTAATTTCCAATTTTTTTTTGAGTTTTCTTTTCTCTGTCCTTCTTGGCCATTGTTTTTTATTATGGCTTTGCTGAGCCAGTCCCTTTCTCCTTGTTAGAGAATACTGTAATCCATTGGTGTTGTTCCTTTTTCGTTGAGGATTTCAGAAGTTAGTCCCTAGGTTTTTGATAGTGTTTTCCCAATTCTTGGATTTTGGTTTTTGAAGATGCATTTATTTTGAGTTAGCCAAATTTTCCAACATAGCACTATTGGGATACATTTCCATATTCTTAGAATTGTGGATTTCTTCTTTCTTGCTTAAGGGTATGCTTTCTCAAGTGTTCTAAAGAAATTCCGGCAATGCTTTTTCAAAGTTTATGTTCATTTTAATTAATATTATTGCTATAGTATTAATTAATTAAATTAATATTATTTATTAATTCATATTGCTTATTATTATAGTATTATTTATTTTAATTAATTGATTAATAATAGGTAATTATTTCATTAATTTAGGTTTCTTGAGTTTTTTTCTTAGCCGATCTTTATTCTTTTGTTCCCTGTTTTTTTAAACTATTTATTTCCATTCCGCTATTGCTTTTCTATCATTCCTTTATAAAGTCCTAATGATGGATGACCTTTGGGATTCGAAACGTCGACAAAACACGATCACTACTATGGATATTCCGAAATCTAGCTCAACATAAAATAACCATAGAAATCTAAAATAAAAAAAAAATGACATCTTATTTGTCTTGTTCATTTCATAATTATGTCTTATATATTTTTGTTTACTCATATATGTTAAATTATATATATCTATATCTATATCTTTATATATATATATATATATATATATATATATATATATATATATATATATATATAATATATATATATATATAATATATATATATATATATATATATATATATATATATATATATATATATATTATATAGATCTTACTCATATGTGTATTAATTATGTAGTGTATGTTAAATCAATTAGGTAAGTACCAGGTCAAAGATATGAATGTATATATCAAGCCTCTTATCAATGAGTTAGTGGAGTTATGGGATGGTGTCACTTTGTATGATATCTATAGACCAATAGATGCACAAATGGAATTTGAATTCCATGAAATATTTGTATGGAAAATTCATGATGCCCCAGGGCTAACACATTTATGTGGTATGTTATAATGTTACCCTGCACTTTAATACCTTTTAATTTTATGAAGTAATTTCATTTATGTTTTTTTAAATAGTTCCATCATTGTACATACATAAAATAATTGATATAAAAAATATTCCATCTCTTGCAAGTCTTCAAATAAAGGGTAAATTTGTTTGTCCAGTTTGTGGTCCTAAGATAAAATCTCGTCTTCAAGAAGCTTAGGAAGGAGGTGTTTGACGAGTATATGCACTTCCTTTCTGAGAACCATAGGTACCGAAGTATTAAAAAATATTTTCAATGGGAAAGAAGAGACTAGATTAGGACCGCAGAGAATGACACCTCATGCATGGAAGTTGTAATATAATAGAGTGTATTCAAGGTATGTATCAATTTTTTTGTGTATAAATATACATTATATCTTTGGATTATTTTATATTTTTATGGAATTTTCTTCACTGTACTAATTGATAGGTTATATTGTTGCAATAATATCGTTAACTATGATTCACATTGTAGGTCATCAAGGCATTAATAACAGGGCACTTCCAAGAGGAATGAAAAGTTATCCTGAGCTGTTCAATAGACTCCTCTACTATGAGCACTTAGAAATTGTTAATTTGTTTGATACAATGCACATTGGTAATAATGTAATAGATACCTTATGGGAAATCTTAGATGGAAGGAGAGATAAGGAAAAAATTGTCAAGATTTGTAATGAAATTAAGGAGGCAAGTCATGCATTGTAAAGTGAGACTTTGTCAAATAGAGATGGAGACAACCAAAATATAAGCGCCCCTTCCATGGTTATTGGTAGAGAAACAAAGCAAGGATGTTAAAGAGGTTATTGAAAAAAATAAATTTCCAAGTGGATTTTCTTCAAACATAAATAATGTCCTAACAAATAAAGGTGAATTAGGTGGGGTAAAAACTCATGATTGGCATATGTTCATTAAGGTAATTATTTTGGTGTATATATTATACAATGGTGAAACACCTTATTTATTAGTTTTTTTTTACTAATTTTGGAATAAATAATGATCGATCATTATTTTTGTTACAATATGTTCTACCACACTTCTCCCAAAAAACTTTGACAACAATGTCAAACAAGTTATATATGATCTTGGAAAATACAAGAGGTACGTGGATATTTATGTTCAAAGTGTAATTTGTTCAATAAGTTGTTGTACAACTTATATTTCATTGCATGTGTTTTACTTGTCATCATGTACTATATACTATTTTTGTTGGAACCTATGATTTTCTTGCTTCATTTGTAGATGATTATTGTCTAAAGAAATTGATAAAGAAGATATAAAGTATTGGAGGAAAAACATTCCTTGTCTAATGTCTGAAATGCAAAAGTATCTACCTCCAACATTTTTCAATGCACAAGAACACTACCTCATACACAAAGTCAAGGAGATTGAACAGTGTGGACCTTTACACACAAGATCAATGTGGATGGTTGAGAGGCACTTGAAATCACTGAAGGCTTTGGTTAGACACAGCGCATGTCCTGAGTGTTATATAGTAGAGAGATATATGGTATATCAAACCATCGTTTATATTCGTCAATATAGTCTTGCAATAGGAAAACGTATTAAAATATTGGATTGCATTTGGGATGTAAACTCCATGAACAAATTTGAATGGGAGCACCTATCAGGGAAAAGTAGAATGATATAAGTGAGCTGTAAGTGGATAGTGGAGATTTATAGTATATTTGACTTTTTCCTTTTATGTATATCATACTTATTTAATTTTTAGCCTTCCTACATAATCCATTATTATGAAGGCATAACATGGTAACTAATTATATATATGTGAATTGTTTCATTTTAATACAGGTCGATCAAGAGTGGGATGCAATACATTTATACATTATGAAGAATATTGATTGGATGAAGGCATGGATTGAATGATGAAAACAAGCTAATAATGGTAGGTAATCATGGTATGGTGTGCCTACATTGGTCAAAGGAGCTCAATGTAGTGGAGATACCAATTTTACATAGAGGGAAATCGATTTAGCATATAGTTTAAAAGATTCTTAGGAAAACATATTCACTCGTACTAAGTTTTCTTTACAATTATATCGATGCATATAGCGTGTTTTTTTCTTAATTTGCATTATTTACAAGTATAAATATACTTATCAAATTTACAATGCATTTTTTACGTGTTTGACATATTGTAGTTGAAACACCACAAACCAAGGAAAATTTTAAGGATGGAAAATTTTCTTGAAGTTTAAAACATTGGCGAATCTCACTAATCCCTAATATGCAAACTATAAAATGTTTATTGATATATTTGTAAAATTATTCAATTTATAATGATTTTATATATAGCCTCTATACAATGTTGGCGATTTCTAAGGTAAAATAATTTTATATTCTAAAATTTGGGCGAATCGTCTTTTATAAAATTGGAAATTGGCGAATCTTTTTTGTGGAAAAATCATGGAAAATTAGCCCACTGGGCGAACATTAGCCCTAAAATTTTCCATGAGGTCCACAACAAAATATGGTGTAATGGCTACAAATTTGGCATCAAAAGTTTGGACGAAAAGATGAAAACTTTTGATAGTGGGAAAAGTGCACTTTTTAGGTTATCAATGTTGCATCTAGAGGTGACAGACATTCAGAAGTCTTTGCCAATAGATACCATGGTATTGCATGACATACCTGAATGTGAATTTAATTCCTTCAAGTTAGTTTTGTTCGATTTCAAATGGTTTAGGTTGCGAATCCATGAGCGTGACACTAGTATAACTATTATTGAGCATGCTAACATATTTACGATGGTTGATACAAGGAATGTTGAGCCAAGATAAAATCCAAATGTTCTTCCAAGATCATGTGAGCAAGTATTTTATGTAGATGTTCCTGGTAAAGTGGGTTGGTCATATGCTGTTAGATATGAACCTAGAAGAAGGTCTGTAAAGTATAATTTAGCAGAAGAAGAAGAAATTGAAGAATAATATGATGTATAGTAGGGGGTTCATGTAGTGTCAAACGAAGACATAGAAGAAGTTCAAGGAATATATGTTAATCGAGACAATATTAATTTTCATGAACTAGATGATATTGACGTTGTGTTAGACGAAGAACTTGAAGAAGTTGAACCTTATCTAGAATAGCTTGTTCTAGATGATGATATAGATGAAGATGATGACGCTAGTATGGTGAATCCTTTGTTCATGAATTCTGAAATGGATGAAACAAATGATGAATTGGAAGAGGAAGAATATTAATGATATCATAATTTTGAAAAGTATGAGGTATGTATTTATATGTTTTCAGTTGGTTTGTTCTCTTTCATTCACGTTCAATTTTTATTTTCCTAGTTTTTATGTTTGAATGTTACTGTGTTTCTTTCAAATATATTATAGTAGATAGATTGGGTATTAGGTAATTGAAAGTGATGTGTGTGGGGGGGAGGGGCCATATGAGCTTCCAACTTCATGTGGTTGGCATTTTATAGTAGAGAATATATTGAAACTAAGAGAAGCTCATTTATTTTTATACCATCATTTCCAATTTTAACTTCGGTTCGGATAATAATTTCCAAGGTTTTCCATTTACTAACTATTAGTGGAAATTATGCTTTTACCCCCCATAGACTGACTTGTGAATGGGGCTTGTTATTACACAAACTAGTAGGCTTAGGGAGTATGCCAAGGCTTTGATTCACAACAACAATTTGGGACTAAGGCCCAATGTCACCATAGCCTAATTCCCCTTCTCCTTTGATATTTTCACCGATGAGAGGAGTCCCTGTTGGAAATAATACTGAGAGGGGGGGGATGAATAAGTATTATTAAATTCTTTTCAATATATCTTCCAGATTTCTCCTTTTATTCTTCAGATATTGATCATTAATTTGTATGTCAGTACCATATAATAATGAGCAAGAACAAGAAAAACATATAGTCACACCAAAGGACACCAGATATAAGGTGGAAACCGAATGTGGGTGAAAACCACCCGCTGCAATATGTCTCTATCTTCTTTCAATTAGAAACTTCTTTTACAATGGTTTTGTACTGGTGCAGTCCTTTACTAGTACGCAGGCTGCAACCTGTAGAGAGATACAACCCTCTCTCGTTTTCCAGTCTCTCCTAGAAGGGAGCTACAACCCCCTTAACTCTTGTACTAGCTGAACTACTAGTACGTAGGTGCTGACCTACTTCTTTTCTTCCAAGGACCACGTTTCCTAAATTTTGAAACTGGATCCATGAACATCAAATAATCATCAAGTACATGTGAATCAACCAATCTCCTTTTACAGTCACCCAATGAATCAACCAATAACTTCTCAGAATGCAGTAACCAAAAAAGCAATACTAGTAATCTAAACCCAGAAATATGCAGCAATAGATAAAAGGCAGCCAACAAATATTTCAAGAAAAGTCTGCAACTTCACCAATAGAAATCTGCGAATATCCACAGTTCTTTTGTGTCTGGACTGCACAACTCTGCACCTGCACTGTCTACTCGACAGCGTACCTCCACACCTGCAATGTCTACCCGACAGCGTACCTCCGCATTCTGTTGCGCTGCATACCTCCGCACCTACGCCTTCTGCTGCGCTACATACCTCCACACATGCACCTTCTGCTGCACTGTATACCCCCACACTGCGCCTTTTTCTGTGCTGCATACCTCTGCACTGCGCCTTCTGCTTCGCTGCGTACCTCCGCACCTACGCTGTGGATCACCTGTGGACCTTTGAATAGAGCCAAATTAACAGTCCTCCAATGTGCCACAGACAGTCAGATCTACAGATCTGATCATGCACCAGAGAGATCGCGACCTATCAATAGATCTGCCTTACAATTTACAGTTTTTACCTTCATTTAGATCTATCTTTTCAAACCGATCACCCAAAATTTTAGATCTCAAGATATTCAAATTTCACAAGTGACTAGCCAAGAGATCTCCTTTCCTTTTTATAGGCAAGCCCTTACTCAAACCATGGAACAAAACCATCGAAAACCAATACAAGGGATCCAAATCTAGGGTTCAATAATTTAGATGCTATACCAAGGACCAAAACCATAGGATCATGTACGTCGGACAAAATAGCATGGACCAATCATAAAAATTCCCTTGTGCGCGTGCTTCTATGCTTCAGCTGTAGATAAAGAAATTGAACTCTGTTTCTTGCTGAACCAAGATACTAATCTGGAACCCGTGAAGAATGCACCTCCACTAGTGCTTTTTCTGTCGTCCACGCTTCCGGGCCCGATCTGCATCTGTATAAGCATGAAGTGTGATATCTGTATCTCTAGGATACCATAAGCCATAGTTTTGAGTTCCTTGAAGGTACTTGAAGATTCTCTTAATTGCCTGAAGATGAGTTTCCTTTGGATTTTCCTGAAATCTTCCAACTATTCCCACTACGTGCATGATATCTGGTCGGGTACCTGTCAAATAAAGCAGACTTCCAATCATGGATCTATAGGTTGGTTGATGCACTGCTGCAGATTCATCATTTGCACTGAGGTTGCATCTTGTAACCATAGGGGTACATACTGGTTTCGAATCTTCCATGCCATATTTCTTCAAGATCTACTTGAGGTACTTGGTTTGAGATAAAAAGATACCGCCTTCATTTTGTTGGATTTGTAGACCAAGAAAATATGTCAGCTCTCCAAGCAAAGACATTTCGAATTCTTTCTTCATTACCAAGGCAAAGTTTTGACTCATAGCTTCTTCATTACTGCCAAAGATAATATCATCTACATACACAACAAGTATTAGCAATTTGTCATTTTCAATTTTTATATAAAGATTGCTATCTGCTGATCCTTTTGAAAAACCTTGTTGATGAAGGTATTTATCCAACCAATGGTACCAAGCCCTTGGAGCCTGTTTGAGACCATAGAGAGCCTTTTTTAGTCTGCATACAAGATTTGGATCATTCCCAAGGATGAAACCATCTGGTTGCTCAATGTACACTTCTTCTTCTAAGTCTCCATTCAGAAAGGCTAATTTCACATCCATTTGAAATACTTTGAACTTCTGAAAGCTAGAGAGAGCAAGGAACATTCTGATGGCCTCAAGTCTCGCAACGGGAGCAAAATTTTCTTCAAATTCTATTCCTTCTTGTTGAGAATATCCTTTACAAACAATTTTGGCCTTGTTTCTAATTACTTCCCCATTTTCATTCAACTTGTTTTTGAAGATCCATTTTGTCCCTATGACATTCTTATCTTTTAGTCTAGGAACCAACTCCCAATTGTTGTTCTTTTAGATCTGCTCAAGTTCTCGATCCATTGCCTTGACCCAGCATTCATCTTTGCACGCCTCTCTTACATTTTATGGTTCAGTGGAGGAGAGTAATGCCAAATAGCTTGAAGCTTCTGCAATTGTTCTTCTTGTTTGTATGCCTGCCTCCTTTTGCCCCAAAATTTGAGATTCTGGATGATTCTTTTGAACATACCTGGATGGAGTCTTTTCTTCTATCCTTATATGTTCTTCTGGTGCCTCATGGGTTTCTTCTTCATCATGAATCCGATTTGATGTTGATGGATAGTCCTCATCATCTTCGAAGTCTTTAGATCTTACCTACCTGGGAGTGTTTTCTTTTTCATCCACCATTACATCAATGCTGTCGACAATTCTTCCAAGCCTTTTATTGTAACATTTGTATGATTTGCTGTGAGGAGAATAACCAAGGAGAATGCCTTCATCTGCTCTAGGTTCAAATTTGCCAAGATATTCATCATTATTTTTCATATAGCATTTGCTTCCAAAAATTTTGAAATGTTTTACCGAAGGAGTCTCACCATACCAGAGCTCATGAAGAGTTTGAGTGCTGTTCACCTGAATATTTGTCTTGTTGAGAATAACAACTGCAGCAAATGCGGTTTCACCCCAGAAGGTTGCGGGAGTTCTAGACTCATCAAGCATAGCACGAGCCATTTGTTGAACCATTCTGTTCATCCTTTCAACCAATCCATTTTGCTGAGGAGTCCTAGCTGTAGAGAATTCCATTCTTATGCCATGTTCTTCACAGAAGTCGAAAAATTCATTTGAGTTAAACTCCCCACCTCTATTAGACCTGAGGCATTTGATTTTGTGATCTGATTCATTCTCCACAAAGGCTTTGAATGATTTGAACTTTTCAAAGGCTTCATCTTTGTGCTTCATAAGTCCTATCCAACACATCCTGGAAAAGTCATCAATGAATAATATGAAATATTCTTCTCCTCGAAGTGACCTTTTCCTAGATGGGCCACATACATCAGTATGGATAAGTTCAAGTGACTTGCTAGCTGATCCTTCCTTCTCAGGGAAGTTAGTTCTGGTTTGCTTACCAAACCGACATGATTTGCAAATTGTATTGTCTGGAATTTTGATGTCTAGAAGACCACGAACCGCCTGGTATTTACATGCTTTCCTTATATGTGAGAAGCTAATATGACCCAATCTTCAGTGCCATAACCAGTGTTCATCGTTCTTGCTTAGATAGCATTGATGTTGTCCTTCTTTGAATATGTATAAATTATTTGGAGTCCTTATGCCTTTGATCACTGTTTTTCCTGTATCAAGATCACGAGCACTACATCTATTTGATCGAAATATTACCTTTGTTCCTTGATCACACATCTGACTGACACTCAACAAATTATGGTTTAACCCATCAACATACATAACATTTCCAGCTTTGACCTTTTCTTTCAACTAAACAGAACCTTTACCTTTTATGAGTGCAGGGTGTCATTTCCAAAAGAGACCTTCTTCTCCTTCTCTAAGGCACTATATGACTGGAGTTTTCCCTTATCACCCGTGATGTGTTTCGAACAACCACTGTCAATGTACCATTGATTTTCTTTCCCTTCTGCATATAAAGCTATACCACATCTCTCTGGTTGTGGTTCCTTCATTCTCCATGTTTTGACACTTGAGGCTTGCTCCTTTTCAATTGTCTGCCGAAACCTGCTCCTGCATTCAGAATCTTCATGACCGAAGTTGTTACAAATAGAGCATTCTATTTCATTTTCAAGAGCAGAAAAGTTATTGTAGGTTCTTTTCTAAGACCAACAATTTCACATTCTAACTTTTCATGAAGTTTTTCTTTTTCAGCAAGTTGGAATTGAAGAGTATCAATGATCACATTCTTCTATTCTAAACATATTTTGAGTCTTGAAATTTCTTCATAAAGACCTTCTTCATCTATAGCGTCCACAAAATCATCATCTTCAAAAGCCATTAAGAGTCTATAATTGTTACCTTGTTCATCTTCGTCACTATTTGAAAGTCCATCATTGTCTTCATGAGTGTAGTAACTTTTCTTAGTTACATTTTGTTTCTTATTCCATCTGACAGGTTCCTTACCTTTATCAAGCTTATCTTTATGTGGAAACTTTGCAGCATAGTGATTGACTCTTCCACAAGCAAAGCATTTGAAAGGTAACTTACCTTTTAATCTTCCAGCCCCCCATTGAAGATTCTTGACAAAATTTGATTCTTCGTCTTCTTCTGATAGATGTCCTGACTCATAGTAATCTTTGCCTGAAGCCTTGAATGTAGCTTGTCTTCTATCTGATGGTCCTCCTTTCCTCATTTCATAAGCGGTCAGAATTCCGTGCAGTTGTGACATAGTGAGGTTTCATAGATTCTCCTTTTCTTCTATAGCAGAAACTTTAAATTCAAATTTAGGGGACAAGGATCTTAGAACCTTTTCAAGCACAACAGCCTCTTTTACTCCTTCACCCAAGTTTTTCATACAATTAACAATCTCATCTACACGAAGGAAATAGTTAGCCACACTTTCATAATTGTCCATTCTGAGATTTTCATACTGAATTTTAAGGGTTTGAAGTTTTGCTCGTTTTACCTGTTCATCTCCTTCATAGCTCAGAACAATCTTGTCCCATATTTCTTTTGCAGATTTATACTGCATAACCTTGACGAATTCTGATTGAGATAGACATCCTAATAGAGTATTGACAGCCTTTGCATTTGTTTCATATGTTGGGTCCCTATAATACTAGTGATTACCCCATTACTATTGTAGTTATACCCCTTATTTATATTGATGTACCCATGTAGTGCCCATATTGTTACTATTGTGCCACATAGAAGCCCACTATTGTTATTGTTGTGCCCTACAATATTATTGTTATGTAGGCTTTGATTGTATTGGGACCACTTAGACTCCTATATATAGAAAGGAGGTATTTTCATTTGTATCATCCAAGAATTGTTCATTTATGTAATGTAAAGGAGGTTGCCCCCTCGAAGAGGCTGAATTATAAGGCGTGGATCTCTCTTTTCTATCTTTTCTTGAGCTGGTTTCATAACATTTGGTATCAGAGCTTTGGATTCTAGGGTTTCGCTGCTCCAAACAGGTCATCGTGGCATTTTCGCTATAACTTTTTTTCTGTGACGTTTCAGAAGTCGAAAAAAAAACCCATTTGAGAAGACATCTCGCTGAACCTTGGGTCCGAATTTCAGAGCTTTTCGCGCGATATTTTCGGAGATATGATTTCAGGAAGTTGGTCTTTTTGATGACTCCTGAATTACACTCAAAACAGGTGACCTGGGGAAAATCGTCATAACTTTCTTTCTGAGCATCGGATTGAAGTTTTGTAAGAAGGTACAGAAAGAGAACGGACTGTAGTTTCTTGTGGGTGTTTTTCAGATCCAAATATCAAAATAGTGACTCGTGGCACGTCGTACAACTTCGCTCTATTGAACCAGTCTAAAAGCAAGTCACCGTGGGAGATTTCACATAACTCTTCCTTGGAGAATCCAATTTGGCTCAGACTTGTGGCATTGGAAAGAGGACGCAGAAGGCTACTACAAGTAGCAATTTCAGATTTGGATGATCCGAAATTACAGAGATACATCAGATTCAATATCAGGCTTCTATAAAGTGAAAAAAGGTGTGTAGTTTTTATTTTTATTTTTGTGTAAGCTTGGTTTAACGAAATTCAAAGGGCATAGTAAAGCATTATTATCGGTAACTGATGCCCCGAGGAAAGAAAATGCAAACACCTAGTAAGGAACCTGAAAGCTCTAGCATGACTCATGAAGAAGAGGAAGAAATGCTACATGATATATCAAAATTACAAGAACAAGTGCAACAAATGTCACGCTCACAAAAGCTAACAGAAGCTAAGATAAGTAGCGTTGAATCTAAGGTAAATGGTGTGGAATCTAAGATAAAGGGCATGGAAGCTAAGATGGAGGATTCGATGGAAAATTTGAAGATAGATTTGAATACAAACATGGAAGAATTGAAGAAGTTGCTACAAGAAAGGGTCACTAATGGTGAAAAGGTAGTAAAGGAAACTCATGATGAGAACAAAAGAAATGTTAATCATGATTCCATAGACTCTAATGTTGGATCAAAGACTCACCATGTTCCAAAAATCGATATGAGGAAGTTTGATGGCAAGGATCCCGCCACATGGATATTACAGATGGAGCAATTCTTCGATCTCAATAATGTGCAAAACACACAAAAGGTACGTATGGCAACTTTATATTTGGAACCAAATCAGTTTGTATGGTATCAATGGCTTTGTTCTCGTAAACATTTATCACTTGGGCATTTTTACGGAAGAATTGATAGCACATTATGAGGATACAAAAAGCAACACTTTTTTTAGCCAATTGATAAGTCTCAAACAAAAGGGTTCAATAATGGAGCACATTGAGGAGTTCCAAAAATTGAACATAAGGGTAAAAGATATTCCAGAGGAGCATAGGATTGATGTGTTCATAGGGTCTTTAAAGGATAATATCCAACATGATGTGCGCCTTTGGGAACCTGATTCATTAGAGAAGGCATTCAGGTTAGCAAGAAAAATGGAAAGCAAAATTATGGCAACTAGGAAGCATACCATTCACAACTATAAAGAAGGAAGTGTTGTTGCCCATAGTCTTCCACAACCTACAAGGTTGACACCACAACAATTGGAAGAAAAAAGAGCAAAAGGGCTTTGTTACAATTGTGATAGCAAATACACAAAAGGTCATAAGTGTGCTGAGAAGAAATTATTCTACATAGATTGTGAAGAGGAAGAAGAAAAGGAGCAAGAAAGGTCAAAAGAAGAGGATATATTCCAGGAACAAAGCCTAGATGAAGAACAAATAAATCCAACCATATCTTGTAATGCATTGGCGGGAATTACCACTCCTCAAACCATCAAGATAGAAGGACAAATCAAGAAGAAAAAGGTAATAGTGTTGATTGATTCAGGAAGCACCCACAATTTTATTCATTGTAGGGTAGCAAAAGAATTGAATTGCTTCCTATATCCAGCACCAGAGTGTCAAGTGATGATTGCAAATGGAGGAACAATAAATTGTTCTGGAAAGTGCCATAATATCAAGCTATCCATGGGAGAATATGTATTGACTAGCCCAATGCTTTCCATTCCAATGGGAGGTGCTGATGTTGTACTAGGAGTCCAATGGCTACAATCCTTGGGTACAATAGCTTTTAATTTTCAAGAACTTTTCATGAAATTTTCTGTGGAAGGAAAGGAAGTTGAATTAAGGGGTATTGCAGGGAAACCAGGAAAGATAATCAGCTCTAATGGAATGACAAAGCTTCTAAAAAAGGAGCAAAGAGGTGTAATTGCACAATTATGTTCGCTAGATGTTTCCACATTGGAATCATCTATTTCTCCAGATCTCCAAAAAGTCCTGGACAATCATTCCAAGGTATTTGAGACTCCCAAAGGTCTCCCACCTATGCGTGATCATGATCATGCTATTCATCTGATTCCAGGAAGTGTTCCTCCAAACATCAGGCCGTACAGATATCCATATGTCCAAAAAAGTGAAATTGAACGTATGGTTGCAGAAATGCTAGAGGCTGGTATAATTCAACCGAGTCAAAGTTCTTTCTCAGCTCCAGTAGTATTGGTGCACAAGAAGGATGGATCATGGCGCATGTGTCCAGATTATAGGGAGCTCAACAAGCTCACTATTAAAGATAAGTTCCCCATTCCTGTCATTGATGAATTACTGGATGAATTGCATGGATCAATTTACTTCACCAAGTTGGATCTTCGTTCGGATATCATCAAATCAGAATGAAGATTGAAGACATTCCGAAAACAGCATTTAGAACTCATGAGGGTCATTATGAATTTTTGGTCATGCCTTTTGGCCTTACCAATGCACCTTCAACATTTCAAGGTTTGATGAATTCAATTTTCAAACCATTCCTTAGAAAATTTGTGTTAGTATTTTTTGATGATATACTAATCTACAGCAAGTCTTGGAAGGATCATGTTGAACATGTTGACAGGGTGCTACAACTATTGGAGGAGAAACAATTATATGCAAAAAGATCCAAATGTTTCTTTGGAGTCCAGGAGGTGGAATATTTGGGTCATATTGTATCTCATGAAGGAGTTAAGGTAGACCCTAGCAAAATTAAAGCCATTAAGGAATGGAAAATCCCCACATCCATAAAGCATCTGCGAGGATTTCTTGGGTTGACAGGGTATTATCGCAAGTTTGTTAAGAATTATGGGAGAATAGCAGCACCTCTAACAACATTATTGAAGAAAGATTCATTTTCATGGACTTCGGAAGCAACAAAGGCCTTTGAACATCTTAAAGAGGCAATGTGCCAAGCACCGGTCTTAGCTACACCGGACTTCACAAAAACCTTTATTGTGGAATGTGATGCTTCAGGAAATGGAATTGGTGCTGTTCTAATGCAAGATGAAAGACCCATTGCTTTTGAAAGTCGTCCAATCAAGGGAAAGTTTTTAAGAAAAGCTATTTATGAGAAGGAAATGTTGGCAATACTCCATGCACTTAAGAAATGGCGACCCTACCTAATGGGAAGACACTTCAAGGTAAAAACGGATCATGATAGCCTTAAATACTTTTTAGAACAAAGATTATCCTCTGAAGAGCAACAAAAGTGGGTCACAAAGATGTTGGGTTATGACTTTGAAATCATCTACAAAAAAGGGAAGCAAAATGTGGTGGCAGATGCACTCTCAAGAAAGGATGAGGATGTGGAAGCATTGTTGTGTGCCATTTCTATTATCCAACCAGATTGGATAAACGAAGCAAGGGAGGAATGGAAGAATGACGAAGAAGTGTGGGCACTTATTCAAAAGCTACAACAAGATTCCAGTACTTCTGATACATTTAGCTGGAAAAATGATTCGTTATGGTACAAAGATCGCTTATACCTCTGTAAGAATTCCCAGCTAAAACAAAAGATTCTTATGGAATTGCACACTTCTCCCTTAGGAGGGCACTCAGGATTTTTAAAAACTTACCACAGGGTTAAGAAGGAATTTTTTTGGGATGGCCTTAAATCAGATATTCAAAAGTTTGTGGCGGAATGTTTGGTTTGCCAGCAAAATAAAGTTGAAACAATTAAGACACCGGGTCTATTACAACCTTTATCCATTCCAAGCCAACGTTGGGAGGAGGTTTCAATGGATTTTATCACAGGTTTACCCAAGTCTGAGGGAAAGAGTGTCATCATGGTGGTAGTTGACAGACTTACCAAGTATGCACACTTTTGTGCATTATCACATCCATTTAAAGCCAGTACAGTTTCTACTGCATTTATGGAAACAGTTCAAAAGCTACATGGAAACCCAAAGATTATTGTAAGTGACAGAGATCCCATTTTCACTGGAAATTTTTGGACAGAATTATTTTCTTGTCTTGGTACTCAGTTAGCTCATAGCTCATCTTATCATCCTCAATCTGATGGGCAAACTGAGATAGTAAACAAATGTTTGGAAGGATATCTTCGTTGCTTTGTATCTGATAAACAGACACAATGGGTCAAATGGTTGCCTCTGGCTGAATGGTGGTATAACACTTCCTTCCATACAGCAACAAAAATGACCCCATTTATGGCACTTTATGGGTATCAACCACCATCCATCACATCATATTTAAGAGAAAATTCTAAGGTTCAGGCAGTGGAACATCACATCGAACATCAACAACAAGTCCTCCAACTCTTAAAGGATAACCTCGTGTTGGCACAGAATAGAATGAAACAACAGGCAGATCAACATCGCAGTGAAAGAAGTTTTGATGTAGGTGATTGGGTATTCCTACGGCTACAACCATATAAGCAAATGTCCCTCAAGCAAGCTAAGAAGGATAATAAATTATCACCAAAGTATTATGGTCCGTACAAGGTGTTGCAAAAGATTGGTACTATGGCATACAAATTGGAGCTTCCTGCAGCTTCTCGATTGCACCCAGTTTTCCATGTTTCATGCTTAAAGAAGGTTATAGGCGACAAGCTCCCAGTTCAAACAATATTGCCAGAACTTGACGAAGAAGGAAAAATTATATTGGAACCGGAAGCAGTTATAGAAACAAGAACTCGACAGCTACGAAATCGATCAATTTCAGAGTACCTTATCAAGTGGAAGAACTTATCCGCTGAAGATTCCACATGGGAGGACGAGAATTTTATGCAGAAGTATCCTGAACTACTCAAGCGTTGAGGACAACACTTTTTTGAAGGAGAGGGGCATGTTGGGTCCCTATAATACTAGTGATTACCCCATTACTATTGTAGTTATACCCCTTATTTATATTGTTGTACCCATGTAGTGCCCATATTGTTACTATTGTGCCACATAGAAGCCCACTATTGTTATTGTTGTGCCCTACAATATTATTGTTATGTAGGCTTTGATTGTATTGGGACCACTTAGACTCCTATATATAGAAAGGAGGTATTTTCATTTGTATCATCCAAGAATTGTTCATTTATGTAATGTAAAGGAGGTTGCCCCCTCGAAGAGGCTGAATTATAAGGCGTGGATCTCTCTTTTCTATCTTTTCTTGAGCTGGTTTCATAACATCATATTTCTTCTTCTTAGCCGGATCTGTAGGAGTTGTTGATGAAAAGTGTACCCTGTATCTATGATATCCCAGACTTCTATACGAAGAGATTGAAGATAGGATGTAACTCTTACCTTACAATATACGAAGTTTCTCCCATCAAAAATCGGTGGCCTGATAGATGCTTCTCTCTCATAGTTGCTCATGATGATGGATCTTCCGTCAAGTGATCAAGCTTCTTCAGAAGGACCTGCTCTGATACCAATTGTTGGAAATAACACTGAGAGGGGGGGGGGGGTGAATCAGTGTTATTAAATTCTTTTCAATATATCTTCCATATTTCTCCTTCAATTTATTCTTCAGATATTGATCATTAATTTTTATGTCAGTACCATATAATAATGAGCAAGAACAAGAAAAATAGATAGTCACACCAAAGGACACCAGATATAAGGTGGAAACCCAATGTGGGTGAAAACCACCTGCTGCAATATGTCTCTATCTTATTTAAATTAGAAACTTCTTTTACAATGATTTTGTATTGGTGCAGTCCTTTACCAGTACGCAGGCTGCAACCTGTAGAGAGCTACAAACCTCTCTCATTTTCCAGTCTCTCCTGGAAGGGAGCTACAACCCCCTTAACTCTTGTACTAGCTGAACTACTAGTACGTAGGTGTTGACCTACTTCTTTTCTTCCAAGGACCACGTTTCATAAATTTTCAAACAGGATCCATGAACATCAAATAATCATCAAGTACATGTGAATCAACCAATCTCATTTTACAGTCACCCAATGAATCAACCAATAGCTTCTCAGAATGCAGTAACCAAAAAAGCAATACTAGTAATCTAAACCCAGAACTCTGCAGCAATAGATAAAAGGTAGCCAACAAATATTTCAAGAAAAGTCTGCAACTTCACCAATAGAAACCTGCGAATATCAGAAGTTCTTCTATGTCTGGACTACGCAGCTCCGCACCTGCATTGTCTACCCGAAAGCGTACCTCCGCACCTGCACTGTCTACCTGACAGCGTACCTCCGCACCTGCGCCTTCTGTTGCGTTGTGTACCTCAGCACCTGCACCCTCTACTACGCTGCGTACCCCCGCACTGCACCTTCTGTTGTGCTGTGTACCTCCGCACTGCGCCTTCTGCTTCACTGCGTACCTCCACACCTGCGCTGTGGATTGCCTGTGGACCTCCGAATAGAGCCAAATTAACAGTCCTCCAATGTGCCACAGACAGTCAGATCTACAGATCTGATCATGCGCTAGAGAGATCATGACCTATTAATAGATCCACCTTACAATTTACAGTTTTTACCTTGATTTATATCTAGCTTTTCAAACCGATCACCAAAAATTTCAGATCTCAAGATATTCAAATTTCACAAGTGACTAGCCAAGAGCTCTCCTTTCCTTTTTATAGGAAAGCCCTTACTCAAACCATGGAACAAAACCATCGAAAACCAATACAAGGGATCCAAAACTGGGGTTCAATAATTTAGATGCTATACCACGGACCAAAACCATAGGATCATGTACGTCCGACAAAATACCATGGACCAATCATAAAAATTCCCACGTGTGCGCACTTCTCTGCATTGAAGTGAGTGAATTTTACGCCCGCACCTTTCGTTCGGAGAACCTGCGGGTATGCTCGCACTTCTTGTTTGGGGCACCTGCGAGTCTGCATCTTTTCTTAAGCTCACCTGCTGACACCTCTTTTTCTATGATTTTGAGAGCCTGGACAGAGATTTTCCACTTGAGTGAGTTGCCATCAAGTACAACACCTGTGCCATAGTGCCAAACCTGAATCATTATGCCAACAGTCCCAGCATCCCAAATTGTGATAGGTGAGTCTTGGAAAAGTTTTAAAGTAGGGCAAGGATAGTTCACTCAGTGGAAGATACACCAAAGGCTCAATCCCTGGGAATAGGATTCAAATATTTCCACGAAAGACACCTGGACACTTAAGCTACATGAGACGTAAGGTTGAGGTATAATTGACGAGGTAGGTATGCCCAAGGTCAAGGTAATGAGAGAAACAGTTTCTAGGATGATATTCTTGATGAATGTAATGATCCAAAAACTTCAAATAGTCCCCTGAGTTAAAGGACGACATTCTAGGTTCCCAACTTGGTACAATGACGAGGGAATCAAATATCTCAAGATATTTATGATCTTGTTGAGCCTCTATAGATCATGTTATTATATATATGATGGCAAGTAACAACAAAGTTCCCACAAGGAGGTCTCATAACAAATTTTAGAAAATGGACTATACTAATTTTTAGGTGTTAAAATTCAGTTTAGAATTGATTGATTATGTGGCATGATAATAACAAATGATAATTTTGTTTTTATTCATGAGCTAATGATTTGTGTTGACTGATATATTTGTTGCTCTACTACCAACATGGTTAGATTTTTAACTCTCCTTCTAGCTACCACAAAGTTTTGAACCTGGATTGTCATATAGAATGTGGCCCTTCAAATCAAATTTCTTGTGAGATTTGATTAAAATTATATTTAATTTTTATTTGAAAATAAATTTTTATTTTTATATGGGTATGTAAGTATTTTTTTTATATTTGTTCGATATATTTTAAGTATAATTATATAATTTAATAATGAAAAATTTATAATATATATAAAAATTGACTTATAAGTAAACTCACACACACACACATATGTAAGAGATGTTAGCATCTATATTTATAGATAAAAATAGGAAAAAAAACATAACATTACAATTTTAAATTACAAGAAAAACCATTAAATGTTTATATTTGTGTAAGAGATAGAGAATACAGAGAGAGAAAAATCCACTAAGTTTCAATCCTTTATTTTTTAAATATAACATGAGGATGCACACACCAAGAAGGGCATATCGCCAACATCATCCCTTTCTTGAGGATGCATTTGTAGATTTCTAGCTACATCAAATAAGAGTTAGTTGCATACTTTGGGCCCTCAAACTATGTACATTTCAATTATTAATATTTCATCAACTTTTCATTTAGTTTAATATTTTCTTTATTCTTGAATTGTATATAATTACTCAAGAAATTAATTATAAACCCATTGCAAAATGTATAAAAGGACTTTTGGTAAAGTGTATAAGTTAGTAATATGTTTAGAATTATTATTATTTTCTAAAAAGACTTTTCATTGAGTGGATAAAATGAGAAATATGTTTTGAATTATTATTATTTTCTTCTTATATTTTTAACAATTAGTTTGAACATGTTTCATTCCATTCATCATGGTGTTAAGTATTTTTGAAGCTTCTCTTCCACCCCATATATCATATTATTTATTTCTACTTCTTTCGGTTTCATACCACCTTGGACATTTTTTTTACTCAATAGGTTCCTTCAGGTCTATCCTCCACCCTTATAGCTTTCATCCTCCCTTGGTTCTCTTAGTGATTGGGTTAACCTAGCAAAATTATATTCATCATACATTTTTATAGATTGGTTTCCATAGGCTTAATGCCCATCCAAACAAACATGCACTTTATGATTTGGAACTCTCACTCCCAGCACTCTTATGTCACATCACCTTCTAGACATCATATACACTTCACCTCTAATATCAACAATTATATATTTTAGTTCAAAATGATCTTAACATTTTCCCTAGACATTTCTCCAACTAGGATTTAATTTTCAACATATACCCTATTCATTTCACCACCTAAGATTTAGTTTGTATATGTCTATGAAAGTATCCTGATTTTCCATTTCATAATGCTTTTGTGCAATGATGACTTGCCAAATGGGGAAGAATGTAGTCTCTTTACTATCATTTAGTTATTGTTCAACGTATTGATGAAGCTATACATTGACAACTTAGGATTTCCACCCTAACAAAAAACTTGGTATTAAAAGTTCCTTATCCAAATATGATGGAGAAATGCATATACATGTTTTGGATTATTGGATTTGTATCTTAATACTTGATTTATAGAAATACATAAATATAATTGATTGACATTTGTTTCTTGCTAGCAACTACTTAAAAGGACTCACCTAAGCCTCATGACAATCACATGTTTGTTTTGAGATACTATTATTTTAGTTATCAAATGTTATTATGTATGGTGATTTGGGTCTTATCTATATTTCATTTTTTGACTTATTTACAATGTATTCTAAAACTTGTAAATAGTATACAAATAATTAACATGGTTAATAAAATTATGAGAAAGAAAATAATTTTGATCCTTTTATATATATATATATATATATATATATATATATATATATATATATATATATATATATATATATATATATATATCTATATATATATATATATCTATATATATATATATATATATATATATATATATATATATATATATATATATATATATATATATATATATATATATATATATATATATATATATATATATATATATATATATATATATATATATATATATATATATATATGCTATGGTTATTTACAATTTCAATTAATCCTAACAAAAGTAGACGATAGTTAAAGAAATATATGTTAGTTTAGAATATACATTTGAAAACCATCTATATAGTTGTTTTCATTTGTGTTAGGGCCCCGTAAGGCGAATAGGTGCCCATGACTTCCCATGCCTACTTTAAGTGGCAAAAATCGAAAGTGGGTCTGCGGGGGCATCACGTGCACAACATTACCACCCTAGGGTAGCTCGCACGAAGGCACGATGACTAAGTGCCCATGGGAAGATGTAACATGTACAATGGGAAAACAAAAACGTGGGTGACATGACGGGAAAACCGAACAAAGGGGACTTGAGGCATAGTGTGCATGACAGGGGAACAAACCCTGGGTGTGCCCATACAAAGTTAGGCTTCCCAGGTGCCCAAAGGAGACTTGTATGACACAACAATGGGTGAGTAGTCACATGATGAGTAGACTTGGGAAAGGTTTGTGGAAGAAGTAAACTGAGCAGTGAGAACAAGAGATAGGTGAGTCAGAACAATAGATAGGTGAGTTGGTTAAGTGTGACATGTGGATGAAGAAACCAATGGGAAGGACATAGAGTAACGTGCATGGTAGGGTGAATTCCTGCGCCCTAGGAACCTACACGAAGGTGGGGCGCTTGGGCATCCATGGGGGTGTCATGTGCTGGGCACTCTAGGGCACCTTCTTAGCAGGGTCACCCATGGAACAAGTTGATGGGTTGACCTGACTTGGCAAGGGGTTTCCACATGAAAGAACAAAGGTCAACCCAAAACTTGAAGGGGCTTCAACATAGTTTAATACTTGAGCTTGAATGCTTATAAGTATAGGGCGATTGTATTTGGAGAGGACATCACCGAAAATGTAAGAGATGTGATTTTTCATTATATTATAGAACCGCAGGCAAGGGTGCACATCACAGAAAGGAGAATGCAACTAAGACACATCATAGAAAAAGGTGGGGCTCACCCAAGTGAGCCTAGTTTTTAGGTAGAGTCTGAGGGTTGGTCTTGTGAGTTGTTTGGGGCACTTGACTTCGGGTTTTTGTTAGGCAAGGTGCCAACCTTAGGTTGGGCATGCCCTGGTTGTGGAACTTGGCACTTTTGGCTAGTGCATTGAGTTGGGCCAATGACTTCCACTCTTTGTACTTGGGCAGAACATGATTTTAGCCATGACTATCCATTTGTAAATATGTTGTAACATACTTTGAAGTTAATAAAAGAAAGGGGAGAAGTTGTTTAGGAGTTTCCCCCTTCCATTGCACATTCTTGTACGTTGTTGTATTTGCGATATCGCACATCCGTTGAGTTTTATTTTTGGTGCTTATACTGTTTTACGATATTGTATAATTGTATAACTATTGTAATATGTAATTGAACATATTAACTTGAGTTAGAAAATTCACTAAGTGTTGAAGTGAGTAATAAGTATGTGTAGTCTAGAAGCTAAGTAATCATTAATTGTTTTATCATTGCGATGAAACTTACAGATGGCGCACATCACCCATGGTGGTGTTAAGGAAACCACAACATGGGATCATGACAAGTTGTATGACATAAACACATCCCTCTTGTTTCCAACTTATTTGAATCTTTGAATTAAAGTAAAAACTTGATTTTTCCAATATAAATTAAAAGATACAAAAAAATTATTTAAAAATATTAAATTTAATATCTCTCTTTCTATGTACATATGGATTTATTTAAAATTTATTTATATTAAATTATTTTTTATTTAGATAAATTACAATTTATCAATAAATTTTACAAAATCCCTTCACCATATCAATACACTTTTATTTATTTTTATATATTCTATGTTGTTAACTTTATACATAATTACTGCAACCTCATATTTGATTTTTATTTTTTTATGAATTATAAAAATATTATATTAATAACTAATAATATTATAATAAGAACTAGAGGAAATGACTCTCCTGCTTGTCAAAAAATGAGACTAAAGGAGATGTGGGATGAAATGATTACAATATATTATTCTATATTAGCGAGTATTTAAAACTTTTTACATCCTTCGAATTGTGATCATTATTTTGAGTATTTGTGGTCTCATTTTGTTGCATAGTAATTATTTTTATAGACCGTGAGCCTCGACACTAAGGAAATTTGAAGAAGGGGAACAAAACACATCCCTTATGCCATATCCCAATGCCCGTGACAAAAACCCCAATCCTTTGGTATGTTATTTGAATATTTCTAGACACATAATATGAATAGGAAAAAATATTTGCCATTTTGAGATTCATCCTAAGCGAAATGAAGTATTTTATGGGTTTTATGTTAGATGTTTATTTCTTAGTTTGCACAAGGATGGAAAAAAAACTCATAAGCTCAGAGTATTTGTGCCCCCTTTAAATTTATAGAATGAATTATTTTTATTACTTTATCATAAAATTTAAATAATTAAATAATTTGTTATATTTAACTTATATATTAATTATTAGTAATGATGTTAATACAGCTATATTTTAAATTAGGTATATAGTCTTTGTTAATAAATTCTTAGAAAAGTAACATATAGAAAATCTTAAAAATAATTAAGAAAGAATAGATAATCTTTTTGAAAAATTGGAGAATATTTTCCTATAAACAAAAAAGATGCTATCTATATCCTTTATTATGTTTTCATATAAATAAGCAAGGATGTTGATTTCTCACATTCCTATTTATATTATTTTATTTTTGTAATAAAATTATTTTTTATTTAAAAAAATAAAAATAAAATATATACAATATTCATTGGTGACATTGAAATCCACTTTATAGACATACATAAATATAAATATAATGATTGACATTGTTATCCACTCGGTAACATAAACCACAAAAAATTAGGTGATTGATTCATTCCATCTTATCCGCAGGACTTCTACTGTCTCACACCAGCAAATTCTTCCCACTTGAATTAGATTGAGTTCGAAGGAGACAGTGAAGCCAAGCTAACAAATGAATTCTCATATGAATATTTCAATTGAGTTAGCCACCCCTGTCACAATATATACACAACATTGTTTGTCATTTGTCTGATTCGGCCTCATCGACCCTAAAGTTCATCCTTGCCGAGAAAACCATGAAGATGAAGTGAGATCAAAGGATGAGAGGAGGATTCGACATTGAAGTCCCTGGTGAGTAACCCATATCCTATGCCCATGAAAAACTCTTAGTTTTTGTTTTATGGATATCTAGTTTCAAGAGAGAACTTTCTAAAAAATCATTTTCATAAAAAAAATACCAAAAATCTTGTAGACTGATATGAAAAAGGGTTAGGGAAACCCTAATAAACTTCATTCGAGAAATTGGAGAAATTGGAAAAAGGGTTAAGTCATGAATTGCTTCATGCATTAAAAAAAATGCTAATAAGGATTTTTGTAATTAACAATGATAGTCACAAGTCTCGGCCTCGTCCAAAATACCCTCTCGTATAGAAGAATAGAGAAAAATGGAAATAGGAAACCCTTAGTGTGTGGTAGAGCAAAGCAACTCTTCGGCCGCATAAAACAAATGAGAATGAACAAATACAAAGGAACTAGGGTTCTTTGACTCTAATAATAACCTTTTGATCTTTGCTGTTGGATCTCTTTACCCTTGGATTCCCAAGATAAAATCTCACTGTTGATTTAGTTATACACCTAGTAAGTTAAACCAAATGAAAATCACATGGGAGGGTCTCTATGTGGTTTTATTGGGGATATCCCAAATGTAACCATGTGTACAAGAGATGGCCCACAAACTACTCGCATGCCATGTGGAGTAGAGGGAATTAAATCTTGTGTATATGTATAACCTCTTGACTACTATTGTAAATAATGTCCAATTTGCTAATTACTTTGAAGGCTTTAATTACTACCAGTGACCTCCCCTTATTCAAATCTGCCTTTCACTTAAATCAGCCTCACATTACCCAAGAAAAGAAGGTTCTCAAATGATGGACAAAGGTGAGATTTTGTTGGTCTTTAGGAAGCTATATGAGCAGCAAAGAGCTGGATAAGAAGGATAGTCTTCTACAGGTGATGATGCTCCTTCAAAAGAGTACATATACCCTTTAATGAGTGATCCACCAACATCCCTACATTCTCCAATGGAGCTCTATATATACAATGAAAAATATTATGTTCTAATATGACATTGTAACTTTTGGCTTTTTTTACCATGAGAAAACCACATTCGTAAAGGTTGTTTCATTTTCTCTCTAAATACTTTGTGCTTTGTTCATGGTTTTTACATAGAATTCAGTTACCCCCCATTGGTATTTTCACCTGCAATTTATATCTTAGAATATATCCAATGAAACAACATTATAAGGGATACCACAACACAACAAAGTCTGAGAGTATTTAATTAGTGTAAAGAATTTGTGTGGGTGCTACTATAGGTCTGAAACATTCTAGATCTCATCATGAATAAGACTCTAATATATTCTTATTTTCCCTCTCATTTATCATAGCATATTGTTGTTAGGTTCTTCCTTGTGCAAATGAAGTGAGAGAATTTCTTTTCTAACGCATCCTTCTAGGAGAAATATAGTCACTTAGCTCCTAGGGCACTCCTCCCAAAATTAATGGCTAAAACTCCATACAAATGTGCAAATTCTAATCATGTAATATAAAGTTGTCATGTAAATGGATAGATCATCATAGTTACCAAAATATTTCTTCATCACAAGTATCTTGCTTGTTTGACATTAGAAGAGAAAGGAAGGAGGGCTTGCTTGACAATAGGAAGGAAAGGAATATGTACCCATGAAGAGATAAGCCAAATACCAAGATAATGAAACAATATAAACAATGTGTAGCACCCATGCATGACCATATCAATCAAAATAAAGTCATCACCCATGAACAAAGATCATCAACTAAGGAGCACGAAATCATCAAGAAAACAACCACCAAGAGCACCACATGATCCCTCAAGGAAGACCACTTTGCTCAACCACCCTCAAGCCAATAAAATAAGGTGTGTTACCCCTTGTAAATATACCTTTACCACTCATGTGAACATGAGGGGAAGCAATGACCATACGCTTTAGTTGCCGCCTCAACTATATTTCGCCCAGAGTATTACTTCCTTTTACGGTGCTCCCATTAGATAGGGGCACCAAGAGATAAATTGATAGAAGAATTGATTCTAACTCCATATTAGTGTAGACCCAAGGGACTATTCACCCTCCACATAGATCTCAGTGGCATGGATAGACCAAATCGCTTACTAGTAGACAGATAAGATCGTCTAGCATTCAACGGTAGGTGACCCTTTTTAGACAACAACTCAATGAGTGGTCCATAACTTATCCTAGATCTTCATTTTGACATCATTCTACGGTAATGTGGTATTTTCATAATGGGATTGCTAGGAATACCTTCTTTAGAGACCTTATAGTAGGCCAAATAGAGGCACCGTGCTTGTTATCCTTCTTTACCAACTCATCTCTTAAGAAGGTCTTCCTCGGAAGTTGCATTGATACATGATTGGCGACTAGGTAAGAACAACCAAAGTTTGATTTTATCATCTAGGTTGTGAATACCTTGATAAAGGTCCCATAGTCCTATGAATGAGTTAGTATATGTTCTTAAAAAGTCCCTATTTTTTAAGCATATGTGAGTTGAAATCACCAATAAAGTAGCAATGTATTTATGTTTTTCGATATTTGTACTTTTCTCTGTCGAGTTGATCAGCTGAAGTAAAATGAGTCTATTTAGTAGTAAGAGATTTAACATCATATTCAAGATCTATAGAACTAATAGTTTTCTCAACAAATAACTTTTAGATATGTCACAAATTATTTAAATAATTTTCATTTAAATGTAACTTCTAGATTTGTCATGAATGATTATGCACTACACCAACTTAGCTCAGTGTCCATTATAGGGTGTATGTAATCCTCTTTATCTTTAGTGATAATATTATACAATTAATACAAGGGATGTTCCTACAAATTCCTCCATGAATTTCACAATTCTCTTGCATGTGTTAGGCCCAATGGTTGAACAACCCTATGGATTTCTTTCTCAAAAAATATTTTCCTTTGTGTCAAGTTTATGGAAACATCATTATCAAAATTTAAACAATTCATGGTAGGGAACCTTACTACCCAATACTAAAATACTTCAATTTTGGCATAAGTTTGCATCCCAATGAGATCAATCTCCATCTATTCTAGCTTATCGATTGGAGAGATCCTCCACAATTACAAGAAACAAATTTCATCTATGATTACACCAACTAGGTCATCCCATGCCAATATCATTGAATTCTAAGGTAAAATATTCACATTTGATCGTAGATCAATCATGTATTCCTTCATTTCATAAATGCCAATTAGTGCACTGAGTTGGGATTTTTTCCCTAATCATTGGCTCTATACACTATGTAATTGTTGATTTATCTATGACCTTCTAAACTTATAATTACTTCCAATTATTTATTATTCAATTTTATCTCATGCCATGTTTATCATTAAGCAAGTATACATAGAAAATATCAACAATAATGTGATAACAACTGTAGGATCTTAAAGAGAAAACCAAGCAACAAGGAGAGACACAAATTTACCATGGGAAAACCCAACGCTGGGATAAACCTAACAAACTTTTCTTCTTAAGAGAATATGTTCTTATCACCCAGAAAATCATCACCTAGCCATGTCTCACTAGGTCGATCAAAATACACCATGTTGGATGTGTTTTTACATATTAAAACCCACGTTCACCTTAGGAAATAATTAGTGAACCATTTTCCTAAATTATTTCTCTTTAAAATCCAAAAAATGCCATGAGAATAATTAAATAAATCGTTATTTATTTGTTATTCCCTTATTTCCCTCATGATATAATTGTTAAATCAGTATTTAATGTTTATTTCTAATTCATATTGGGTTTAATAACTGTAAAGTAATTAATAAATAATTTTTATTTGATAATTACTCTAATAATTTTCTAAATAAATATATTTGACCATTTCAAATATATTTTACCTCTCAAAAAATTTAGTAAAATATTCACAAAAGCTAGATTTTGTTTTAGTCAATAATATCCTTTTATTTTCTAATTCTCAATCTATCTCAATATTTTGTTATAAATAGGAAGGCTTTCTCCTCATTCTTCACCATATCATTCTCATCGTCCCCATTATTGTCTGATGACATTTGAGCTCCTACTTGAGTTCAAGCCTTCGTTGTTTTCCCTTGCCCAGAACATACTACATATTGAGAGAGAGAGAGAGAGAGAGTTGAATACTGCTAAAGCACAAGGTCAAGAAGGTCCCATCCCACAGAGGGGGATATATAGACCCAATTCTATAATCTCTCCTCATCAAATGTTAAAGTTTCATTTTAAATCAATAAAATAAAATTTCTTTAATTTCCATGGGGTCTTTATCATCTTATTGCTTGATGTTAAATATTTCTTTATATTTGCAGGTTTATTTTTATAGGGTTTATAACTTTTCATTGTAGAAATGAGTAATTATTAGCAACCACTTTTGTTGTTAGGACTGCATGTCACCATCAATTTAAGTGAAACATTTTTGGTACACTTGTTGAGAATTTTCATACTAACATATGTTCTTCAATAATAATTACAATTCCAAATTTCTATAAATATGTGCCAAAATTAGATCAAAGATACAACCAAGACCCTAGACCAAGATAAGTGACCTCCTTTACTCCACCAAGTCACCCTTCCATAACTATCACCAACCTAAACATGACATGTAAAATATACACAAGGATCATCCTTGGGGAGTTAAACTAGTTTTTTTTCTACTATCTTCCATTAATCCTTCCAAAATTTTCTTATGAATTTGGATCTCCCTTATTCACTACTGCTTAAATAAATATACCATTCCTATGGGTTTATTTCATGAAAACATATTCTGCTTGGATTATATTATTTGTACTTTGAATTCCAAGAAAATTGGAAATATCTTGTGAGATTATCAATAACAATAAAAATGACATACTTACATTTTATGGTATCAACAACAACAAAAGTGGCATACTTACATTTTTTGGTATCAACAACAACAAAAAATGACATACTTGCATTATGTGGTCAACAGTAATCCATTTGATTGATATATTTCCGCATAATAGGTTATGTGTAAGGGTTGAGGTAACCTTAGATTCTATATAGTCTCTCCTTCATTATTTTACATACCTGACATTCTGAATATCTATCCTAATTCTTGCTCCAAATAATTCTTATTTAAACCTTTGACATGTTTTAAGCAATAAAAAATATCACTGTAAGGGGGAGATATGAGAGTCCTTTATTATTTTTTGTTTCAACTTTGATTGAGGGAATACAAATATATTATCATTATAGAAAAGGATATCTCTCTTCCATTAACATTGTTCCATAGAGTTCTTCCCTTCTTTCAGACACTGTATTTTTTTGCTACTATTATTATCTTCTTGCTAGTGATGTTTAGCTACTTCCAGGAACATAAGAATTGAAGATGTAATGCAATATAATTAAATTCTTATTCTATTCTAGATGGTGCATCGTCAACCACATTTACTTTCCATTTTGTGTAGATTATTTCAAAATTGAGAAATAGATTCTAACATCATTTTAATTATTTTTCCACAATATTTCAAACTTAGGACATATTTTTAACAAGAGACAAAGAAGTTTAAGAGGGAAACTTAGTCAATCCAATTCAACTGGTGCAATTCACTAGCCTATTGTTTGAATCTATGACTAGATTCTTTTATATTTCTCTTGATCCTAGTTTTGATTTAATCCAATTGTGGTAGCCATGATGGATCTAGTGGTGAGTTTCTTAATGCTCTCCTAGAATTTGGCTATACCATTTTATTTTAGCCTATATATAGCTTATGGGTAGTCTCCTTCCAATAGTTGTTGAAGGTTTGATATTTTATCAAATTCTTTCAACCTAATATAATGATGCTTGTAGGGTTCTCCTTGTATTTGATTGGTATTCTTTAGTTCTCCATAGGTATTATTGAAGGTTGCCTTACTCAACCTTTCAAGATTCCCATTTGTCTTGTAATTTGACTACCACTTCATGGTGAAGTTAATCAACTCTCATTTAGATAAATCAATTTTGACAAGATTTTCATAGATCATCAAATGATCTTGGATCCAGGTACTAGAATTGCTTCAATCCTACTCATTCCATATCTTGCCAGTCCAACTACTCCCTTCATGTGGACAATTTTTGTTGATGCTAATCCATTGCCTCTTGTAGAATCTTATTGTGTAGATCTAAAGTTTTTGTATGTTGTTTTTCTTCTTTGCCTATGATGGTGGATTAGTCTACATGATTTTCAAGAAGCCAATACATCTCTATCACATGTTTCTTATTCACGTCCACAACTTGTTTCTTAAGTACCACATCTTGTGAATATTCCTTTCATTTCATCTACTCCTATAAGGTTGAAGCCAAGCCTCAATGTCAGTTTAAGTCATGAGTCAATCATTTGAATAAATGTGCATTTTCTTGAGTGAATTATCCTAGGATTAAAGTCATCTTGGATTCCCTTTTCTTAAGGTTTGGGGTTGATAGGTCACATATCATCACTTCATTGACCATTTACATGTCTAAAGGTAATGAAATATTTCTTCACATCATATATATATTAAAAATGCTTCTTTAATATTTGGAGTAGAATTAATCCTCAAAGGAAAATACATGCTCTTGGATGTCATTTATGCAATCAACCTTGAGGAAAATAAGTGTGTGCACCTTGGAAAATTTTGTTATTGGTGTGATAGGGGTATTGGCTTCCTTGTTTGTGTATCCCACTTTTGTCTCTTCTTACTTTTAGCATCCATTCCTTTTATGTTCCTCCTCCTTTTGGTGAGCATATTCCTACTCATTCCTTCTTAATTATTCCATGGCTACTTTCCTACACAATTCTTCCCTTTTCTTGTCTTCATCCCTCAACAACCTACCTTCCTTGTTCTCTCTTCTTCTCCTATTATATTTTTCTTATCGTCTCCTCCTTTTCTATTTTGGACTAAGTAAAATGCTTGGATTTCTCCCTATTCTTTTCAATTTATAACTGAGCAATTAGGAATTTTATCTTTTCTCTAGCCTTATACTCCTACTTTAATCCTATTTGTTTGACACTCTACCTTTTCCGTCATTAATTTTTCTTTACTTTTGGGCTTGTATGGCATGTAATTGTAGGTTATTTTGACATTTTATCATGATGTTCTCTCCCAAACATGAGAACGAATCTAGTTATCAATTTCTGATTTCATCCTTTTTAGGTACATATCATGTGAACCTAGGTGCATCTATACATTTACCATCTCCCACCCATCCATCATTTGAAAGAATATCATCATTGGTGTGGTTATTATTACTTATCTCCTTATGTGATACCATTGGTGTTTTCCTCAAGAATGCATAAGGGATGTATTTCAATGATACATGGGTTATACTAATAATATTGGTTGAGTTGTACCTCACATCAGTGACTTGGGAGGTAGAGCCAAATTCGATGACATGATTATCTCAAGAAAGATGATGCGTGGCAAAGAATTTAATTCTAGAACAAGGTAGAAATATAGCAAAGTGTTATGTGTGATGTAATTTTCTACAAAAACATATCAATAGCATTACTAACTATGGGCCATGTGCAGGAGATAGGTGTTATGTCGATGGAATCATGTACTAGTGAGTGATAATCAAACAAAGCACAATAACATAGTTTCTTTATAATTATTAAATAAAAAGAGGGACATCATGCTTTGTTTTTAATAATTAGTAGTTGTCGGTTATTCGATGGTTAAAATTTTAAGAAGTTGTTGAATATCCGACGGAACTAAATCGTTAGATCCATAAAACATTTGTTGCACTGAACTGTTAGATATCGTCAGATATCTGATGGATTTTTGATGGAACCAACTATGGGATCCATAAAATATTCGTCACATCGAACTGATCCAACAACTATTCGATGGAACCAACCGTCATATAGTCACGCCATTCGACAACATTAAGCACCTTATTTGTCGGATATCTAATAGTTAAGCATCGAAGCATCTTGGCAATCATGTCGATTATCCAATGCTAATGTCCAATGAAATGGAGGAGAAGGCATCAAATATCCAACATTCAAGCATTGGATCATGGAACTATTTTTTCCATTTTTGGCGAGAGTTATTCGATGTCATTTCTGTTGAATATACGATGGATATTAAAATTTCACCTGTTTGACATAATACCACCGATGAGAATTATGACTCTAATGTGCCATACGTTTGATGACTATGAGTTGAATAGCTATTGAATATATGTCAGATTTTTTCCCTATTTGTACTAGTGTTCCAATGGTTAATGAATAAAATCTCAACCTGAGCCTTCTTCAAGATTTCATGGTAGCCTTTTGAACTTGTACATACCCCCATTTTTTCCATGGAGGAATCCTTCCATGTTTATTAGAGAGTTTTAAGGGAATTACCCTCTTCTTCCCCCTCTTCTAGCATTATACCCTACTATCTCAAGGGTTTGGGAGCTCTTATAAGTGACTCTTTTCTTATTGTATTTATTCTCTTTATGCACGGCCACATACATTCAACCGTTAGATTCATCCATGAAAATTACACATTAGTTGTTGCACAATCATGCTATACCAAACATGTTGTCTAGCAGTTGCACATACATCTCAATTTATTTATTAGTCACATGTCTCAAAATCCAGGGCATGATTAGGCATACTTATATCTTAGCATAATTTTCAAAACAAAAATTTTCATGCATAAGAGCATATTAATTTATTTATAATCATGCCTACATAGGTTTAAAAATCAATCTCTTCCCAAAACTATCATCATCGATTACAACCATCCTCCTTATCAATACTACCATTATAAAATTTTAAAGAACATCAATCCTTTTAGGATTTTAACTAGCATCATCAATTCTAGAGGTTATCCTTCTAGCTGAGGATGGAAGTATCCATTAAGTTCAACCTCCTTTCCAAGGCTAATGATCATGGCATCTGCAATCTCAAGGGGTTTATATAGAAAACCACATGTATCTATCATACTTATAGATTTTCACATTTAGAAAATGCATCATAGGACCTTCACGCAATCCCAAGTTAGCACAAATATATTTATTGCACTAATACCTCCAACATTCACTTTACACATGAAAATAATCAATATACAATCCAAGATCATAGTGCTATAAACAACACATACTACAATGAATTATCAAATCATTCAACTCTTTAATAGAGTTAAAAGCACTATACCTTCATTTCTTTTGTAATAGAGCACATCTAGTTCAAGTATGAAAATGGAAGCTCTGATACCACTCTATAACATGCCCCCTATTATCCCTAGCCCCCTATTATCCCTAGCCCCTACTAAGGATAGAAGGAGCCAATTAACCGGATGACTTGATCTCCAAAGTTATGTTATGGAAATGGATTCTAAATTTTTCCATGTTTTTAAACTTCCGAAAAACATAAAATGGATAACATCGTTGTATTTGCTTCATCGAGACCTTTCCAATGATATACAATTTTCTTCAATCTGACTCTTGGATCACAATGTATGGTCATTTAAAACTATTTTATTAGATATGACCAATTAAAATTTGCCTATTAGATAGTGCGTCACTCTGGCTACTACATGGTACCTACGTATCTAACCCATTAATGACTAGTGTCATGCCATGCCAGTTTTCATCCTGTTCATGCCTTACAAATGTGTGTGTGTATAGATATATATTATACACAATGGTGAAACCCCTCTTCCACTTAGACATGCCTTATGGGCCACCCTTGCCACCTCACCCAAAAAATAAAATCTCAAGTGTTATGCATCCAACACCATAGAAAACCAGTAGGGTCGAGACACCAGGGTTACATGGATCCCTTCATGGACTCCTCCTCTAATTCATTACATCGTTAAGCAGGTCCCTCAGTGCCACATCACCTCGGGGATAAAATCCCAATGGGATTGCACCAAAGACTTTGAGAAATCACCAATGTAGAGGAGTCAGGGTGGCATCATCAACCTTTATCGATGGGATGATGTCACACCCTCTAGCTGACTCCACTCTAGGAGTGCCACGTGTCAGCCATTTACAAGCCACTTGGTCCCTCAAAAACCCCAATTCTATGTGACATGTGTCCTATGTGTTAGGATGCCACATCACTATGAGGCCACATCGTCTACGATGCTAGTTGTGGGTCCCACCTAATTCTCCAGTAAATGGTAAGACATACTTTCTTGCTATAACTAATTTTGGTATCCTCTACCTTGATATATCAATCATCTAACAACTAGCCTCAACCCACCATGTCATCCCAACAATAAATTCTCAATAATGTTATCCTACGATACCATCCAAATCTCTAGAATAAAACCTCTAAGGTCCATCCAATAGTGGGAAGCACATGTGGAATCAATGGTGGAGATTTAGCCATAGGTTACCCTTCCAATGGCCCCCATGATGCCACATCACACTAACAATTAAATCCCAATGGGATTAGACCATGCCTCCAATAGAAATATATGAGGAAACACTTATAGGGTTATGTCGATAGTGAGGATCATCTTGTGACATCTAATGAAACTAAGCTACCCTCTTCCACACTTGGTCATGGCGCTTGATCACATGGCATATAACACTTGAGCCTCCTTGCTCATCCAGACCTTGAATTTCCAGCCCCTGCGACATAAATGGGTATATGCTAGGACCCTTTTTTGCTTCAACACTTAGTTACAACACCCATGCAAATTTCCTCTTATGACTCAAGGGTATAACCCTTAATGCCTTAAGGCTTAGTGCCTGCTCATTTCGATATGAGTTTATATGTATTATTGGAAATTTCTTACAGTTATCCATCCTAAACTTTTAATGTATGCGTATATGTATTATTCTTCCTTTTCCTATTGAACTTGTAGAGGATTTGGACCAATCATATATATATATATATATATATATATATATATATATATATATATATATAGCTACATTAGCTATCCTTCTTAATATTCAATAGGTCTCGGCCCAACCCATTCAACATACACACACACACATATACATACATACATATATATAAAAACATATATCTATCTATCTATCTATCTATATATCTATATATATATATATATATATATATATATATATATATATATATACATATATATATATATATATATATATATATATATATATATATATATATATATATATATACATATATATATATATATATATATATATATATATATATATATATATATATATATATATAGATACATATATATATATATATATATATATATATATATATATATATATATAGATAGATATATATATATATATATATATATATATATATATATATATATATATATATATATATATATATATATATATATATATATATATATATATATATATATATATATATATATATATATATATACCTCTTGAGCTTACAAAGGGTTCAGTGTAGCCTACTATTTAATATATTTATGATTTATACATACATGTAACATTGTCCTTCATGGATTTGGAAATTCATAATAAGGCCTGATAGTCAATTTGTTAGTTACATAATAAATAAGAAAAAGAACTTTCTATCCAATAATAATTAGACCCATTGGACCAGATTCAAGCTCATAACATTTCAAAGGTCTATAGGCCTCTTAGGCTGGTAAAAAATAGGAAAAAAACTGATGAATACATACAAGAATCCATTCCATTATTCAAGGATCTTACAAGAAAATCAACATCCCTTAAGCATGCAAGAAATCACCTTCCATATTATGTCATAGCCATAAACTAGCACATTAAATCAATACGATTATAGCCATTAAGCCTCCATATCAAACATATGCTTGACAATCAACATAAAAAGTTATACACTTATCTAGAAATCGTGTTGAATAACTAATATTGTGACTTCAACTCTCCATCTAACCATAAACAGACTGCAACCAACCCTTTCTTGCAGTAGCCACCCCTGAGCTAGATTCCAGAGCTTAAGGTAGTGCTTCTAGGGGAATCTTAAACCAATATTATTAGTTGAGACATGGTGTCGTGAAGTTGCCTCACCTCCACACACTAGTTATCAAATTAATTAAATCAAGCCAATTAATCATCTCACTTGGATATAGCCATCCTCCACTCAGTAAATTCGACCAATTTCATAAGCTAAAATAAGGTGTCTCAAGGATACACTACCTTCACCCACCAACTATTCAATAATTTCAAATCAAATCATTATCATCAATTGAAACAGGGTGTCTCAAGGCAACAATGCATTCACCCACCAACCACATGCAACACTTTATTTTATACAGAGGGACTTATAATACAACATGCCAAAATCTCTAGGGATTTAGACACAAAGTCTCAATTTAGATGTGGAGAGAGAGATATAGTTAAGGATAAGAAGGTTTCATTAGTTGTGTTACCTCTAAAGGAATAAGAGTGCACTCTCCAACAACTTCTCATTGCAACCTCCACCTATATTCTCAACCCAACCTCATGGAACTACCATCAGGTGTTATTAGCCCACTAGCCCTAGGTTTCTCCACCTCTTAGAAGTTATCAACCAACATAGTCTCCAATGGATTAATCGGCCCTATAAGGAATAGCTATTACACAGTGATTATAAGATAGCAAGCCCTTTGGGTTTCTCAATTGGACTATCATCTAAGCTTCTCTCTCCCTGAATTCTCTTTGCCCTGCTATTCTTCTCTGCATTCTCCATAAATCAGTTAGATAACCAATATCCTCTTGGAATCCCTCTCTTTTCTTGATCTCCTTCTCTTCCTACATGTATAAAATCACACATCATTTCTTTCTTTCATTTCCATAGGAACCTCTCGACCTCCCTTCTCATGGTAATTCACCCTCCTAATTGAGTATCTCATCTATGTGTTTACACATAACAACTATTTGTCACTACCATGGGTATGCACAGACCCTCCTCATGGCCGATGCATCCCATGCTCCTCATAATTGTCTTCCATTTCCTTTTCTTGTATTTTTTTACATAAGGAACATGGACATGTCCTTGTTTTTTAGTTGAGTTAATAAGATGGTCAACTCCATTAATACCACTGATTCAACCCATGTCTAATATTTAAATAAAAAATTCCTCAAGCAATCCCTGTCCTAAACTAATTGAATTTGTGTCCCTTTCTCTCAACATATTTAACTTATGTTTACATAATTACAAGGAAAATGTTTACAAGTAGAATCAACCCACTAGGGATGTCAATGTTTGTATTAATGAACTACTTCTATGAGTAATAACTAACCATATAAATTTAACCTTTTCTTTTTTTTTAGTCGATTCTTCTTTATAGTAGTTGATGGGCCTCTCAAATAGGTAAATCATATGGCCCAACAATCCACTCCTGAGCACATAAAATCTAGATTAAACCCACTATTTTCACTTAGTGATACATTTTCCTATCTTAACGGGTTCTTAGAAGAGTCAATAATATTTTTCATATTTATGTGCCTTAACATGTTTATTGTGTAGTATTTGAAGAGATATTACATAAATATCAAGGTATACAACACTAGAGATATTCTTAGGACTTGTTCCCTACTACACGAGAGCCCCAACTTGGCTAGATGAGTGCATTTAAAGCCCCTTCCTGTAATTATGAGGTGTACTAGGAGAAAAATCCCCTTTTATAGGGATTTTTTGGGGGAAATAAAATCATCTCAAGGAGGATTCTCCCCACTCATTGTATAAATAAGAGGCGCAAGTAGCGAAACATACATGTATGGAAGAGTGTTAAGAACAAGAGGAAAGACTAGATTTGTATTTCCAAGCAATTTTTGCAATTTTGTAATGTGAGAAAAGTTTCTCATTTAATGGAAGTGGTTTTCTATTTCAAATCTTAGCTTGGATTTCCTCTAAGGACTCTGAGAATTCTTGGGTTCGGCTCACCCTAAGAGCTCCATAGCCCTTCTATAATTTTTTTAGTATTATGCTTTTATTTATTTTTGTAGCATTTATGAAAGTTACCTTTTCATAGCACTCATGCATAGTTAAAAATATGAATTATGAACAACTATTTCTTATAATTTATTTGTGAATTTTATTTTATTAGTAGCACCATTTAATTTCATTTCAAATCCTCATTCACCCTATTTCTCTTGTTGTTACACAGTCATGGTTCACTATTTTCATTTGTTGTGCAACTAGTTTCGTAGCTACAAGTAACATATAGAGTTTGGTTTTATTAGGGTAAATTTGCACTAGAATGCCTTAAATCTTTGAATAGGTTTTTTTATCATTTTCTAATATTTCCATATCTTTCTTGTCTCTCAAACTCATATTTTTCTTTGTTTACATGCTCATTGGAGTATCTCCTGTAACAAAAGAGGGAGTCCTATAGTAGCATGTAACAACCCTCCATTCTCACTTGGCTTCACAATAAATTCATGATTTGATTGATTTAGCATATTAAAAAACTCTTGTAACACTAATAATGGATTGTAAGCATAGAATATCATAGATGCTTTTGTTAATTCGCTTAAAAAAACTGTTTTTTCCTCCAAATTACGGTTTTGAATTCACAATCTTTCATTTCAACATTATGCTTTTCCTTTACTTGTAGATATCATAGAAGTGTGAAAGTGTTATTTACATTCATTTCATATAGTATATAAGTGTGAAAGTGTGGTTTCTCTCATTGCAAGTAGCTTAGGTTTGCATGCCATTTTCCTTTCAACAAGTCATTTTTTGTATTTTTATTTTTCATATAGCATAGATTAGTTAACTTGGATTTGTACATATAACATTCATTTCCATACTTCCACCCACTTAGAAATCAAGAAAATAAAGAGATAGTTCCTATTGCACATATATTGTTCACCCCTCTTATTTTTGTATGGACCTTAAGTTAATAATTAAAGTTAAGACGCTTTGGAGTTGTAGCATTGTTGTTGCAATACTGACGACCATCACTTTTTGGTGTCGTTTCTGAGGAGGTGTCAGAGTATGTATTGTATTTTTATTTAATTTATTCTCTCTTTCTTTCACTTCATATCCTACATAAAGAAAAGAAAAAACACATTAGCATCTTCTTTTTATAAAATACAAAAAATAAAAAAGCAAAATTTTTCTTACATGCCTTGAAGAATTAGGGACAATACATGAACATTTCTACCAATAATGCCCACTCCCACTATAAACCAACCCTTTTTAGCTAATTGTGAGCATCATTCCCTATCCATAGGGACTTTTGTGGCCCTTTTTGATAAGAAAGTGAGGATCTTTGAGGAGCTTGTAGAATGAAAAATACCTTCACAATGTTAGGTCTGGAGCCTTATTATCTTCCTGATTGTTCAAAGGTTTTTGTTTCAGTCATGTTGGATCCCTATTCCTAATGGGGCGGCAACGCCGCTTGTTTTATTTTTGTTAGGGGAGTACAGGGGGGTGACAACAAATTTTATGAGCCCCCCCTGGCAGTGGTTCAAGGGCAATGCCCTCGAAGCTAAAAATAGACAAAAATTTTCCTTGTAAAATATTGTAATTTTTTAGTCAATCTAGGTCGTTCATTAGGCAAATGATCTAATAGTAGAAGTTATGTTAACTTAGAGTCTTTTTTCCTAGGAGGTGATGCGCATCCAAATCAGACATAAATTAAGGCCCATCTGACCATCCTTCAACATATTAAACCTCTCTTTTTGCATTAGATAATGTATTTTTAACTTTAATATGTTCACTAGGAAGGTTTATGGATAATTGCATATTTGTGCCTAAAATGATCCAAAATGGATCTTAAAATCCTCTAAGTCTTTCAATACTTAAACACCATCGCAAAGGGTAAATCTTCAAGAATGGCGGAAAACACTATCGAACAAGAAAAACACACAGAAATGGTGAAAACAGAACCTATCAGAGGCTAAAACAACAATGCATAGGAGTCGTCGGATCTAGCCGATCAATGATCTAGATCTAATCAGCATATCGCAATTGGAGGCAACAGGTGGAGTCTATCAAAGGTGGCCTTATGGAAATCTCGATGGCAATCAGTGCAATTAAATGAGGACCGTTGACCAAGCGCGCAGATCAACAGTCCAGATTTACCCGCGCTATCGCATCGCTCACATGCAAAAGAACATAGCTTGTGGTTAGAAGGATTGGCGATATGTGATTGTGATATATCGCATCACAATATCGCATCACAACTTTGTAAGGGGTGATGCCAAGGAGGCCAACGACCATGCGATGCATCGATGGCCAATAAGGCCGATCGACGCAATCAATAATCAGAAGCCAAAAGGGATATGCGATAGCGATATATAGCCAGACCCGAAAGGGTTATGAATGCGATATTATAATATTTGAAGTCCGATATGGAGCATTTTTTCAGGTTTTCCTTTGTATTTGGGGTTCTCTGCTATAAACCGAAATATGAAGGAAACCATGACTAAGCGATTTGCAATAACTATTTAAAGGTAGACCTGATGGAGTTTAGGGTGGATTCCATAATGTTAGAGTTAGTCCTTTGGCCTTCCTTCAGTGATCAAAATGGGCCTCTTACTATGTTTGGTTTTGTTAGATGTTTTGCACATGATCTCCAACACAAAACATGTCATAAGTGTGTCCATCAGAAGTAGCTCAGAAAAATCTCTCTAACGATATATCACACTCCCAAAACTGAAACCCGGATTGAAAGATATGACCAAATGAATGATTGGCTCAAAGATCCCCCATGCATCTGTTTATGTGTTTAATGATCCTCAGTAAACTAGGAGATGTTAGTGGTTGGAATGTGATAGATAAGGAGAGAACATAGCATTTGAAGCCTATTACTGTGATGCTAATCCTCATCTCAACATATGGCGAGCTCGTTTCTCTGCTTTGATTGAAAGAGATATCCTGTGCAGAGGGCACTGTACATTGTTGACAGGGATATTGCTGGTGAAAGGTTTACAGCTGCTGGTCTCATGGTTCTTAAGAGGAATTACTTGGAGAATTATAAGTATGAATCTTGGGGAGGTTGCAATTGATGAGGAGGTAGATGTCATTGTCTTTTGAGTGTTCCAAGATCAAAGTCCACTCACAAAAGGTTGTAGCTACTCAGGAGGAAAAATATCCAGCAGAAGCTATGAAAGGCAAACTTGCAGTAGAGTTAATGTTATCAGAACAGCAAGTCCACAAGTGGTTTTGTCGTAGAAGGCAGAAGGAGAAAAAGAGAAAGATAAATGATACCAACCATGGTGGTAAATAATATTGTTCCATTGGTTCAAGAATCCCAGTTTTTATAGTCTCAAAAGGGTTGAAAACTAAATGGCATTAAACATTAGGAATCCCTAAAGTGTAGCCATTGGCTTGGAGCTTAATGATGAGAATGTCAATCCAGGAAACTACAATGCTATAGAGAACACTTTTGTAAGAAATTATTTCATCACAAGAAAAATCAACATTGAAGAATGGGAGTCCTTGCAAAACGCAATCAACCATAATGCGGTTACAGAATGGGAATTGTTTTAAAATGCAACCAAATAGACCATTACACCAAAGGGGAAATCCTAACAAGATAGAATCAAAGAAGAGAAATATAAAGTCGTAGGTAGCTATAAGATAGACTTATGTGCAAGAGTTCAATTTGGACATAATAAATTCATAGCTGGAAGATCAGGTGGGAAGGTTACTTTTGCCCCCTCGATATGCTCCAAATTCCAAGCACCCTTGCATCAACAACACACACAAGTCAAAAAATTGAATCCAAGTCAAAATCGAAAGTCAAGCCAATCTGGAGTGTGGCGCTGCGCTTCTGGAAGCGTGGCACTGCGCGTAGAACCTGTCTGTTGAAATGGGATTCACGCTTTGTCAATGAGTAGGAGAATGAAGGAGAGGAGGATTTGTCCAATTCAGAATTGGGAAAACTTGCATTAGAGAGTTGTCATCTAGAGGAAATGGATCCACCTTCTACTCTATTGTGTGATCTATGTCCATATCAAAAGTAAGCTCTGTGGTGGATGAACAATAGATTCAATATTCTGAAAAAGCAGCTAGAAGCATGTAGAAAATCTATTCAACATGTTTTCTCTCATTATGATTGGCTGTCAAAAGTTTCTACACTACAGAAATGTTGTGTGGTTTCCTGGATCAATATCTGAGGTAGCTGTAACCAATCAATTATGCAATACCTGTGGACCAAGTTTTGTTTTCAAAATCCAGTTAAATTTTCGGTGAATGGAAATACCAGTTTAGTATAACATGGAACATTTGAGCTGCATTATTGGTTGTGATAGGATCCTCAGAGGGTTTATCAGCATATGTGGGACAGGTTCTCGCAATTCTTTCACCATTTCGGCAAGAGGACAATGCCCTGCACAAGCTCTATAAAACAATTCAATTGAAACTACTAACAAAAGCACTGGAAGAAGACCATTTTTTAACACTTTGTCATCAAATGTATCGCTATCGAGTTACCTAAAAAGCTGTTGAGTTTGTTGATGTCGATCAGCAGTTGAAACTCATTCAGGAATTAGCTGGACATGTTATGCATTACATGTATAGTCATCCTCAAGGCGCGTTGCGCGTAGCCCTTGGCAATGCGCATAGGGCCATCCTCATGTGGCACTACTCTTCTAGCAAGAAAGCTGTTGTGCATATCCCTTTGGCACTGTGTGTAGGACCATCCTATTAAAAATTTCTGAAAGTGCCCGGAATTGAGCCTACACATGGAGAAAATTCCAAAGCATGCTTACTTAAAGTCTTGGAGACATAGAAGATGGTGTTGCAAAAAGAAAAAGGAATGGCCTTCGCTCGAGCTGTGACTGCTAGTTTGACATGGATCGCATGCATTATTTAGTTTCATTTGCAGATTTCTTTGGGGCTTTCCACCTGAGAGGGGCATGTGTAAATTTTATGGGCTTGTGGAAGAAAAAGCAAGAAGCTAGAATCTCGTTGGAAGAAATGGAACTAGAAACTATGGAAGCTTCTTCAACTCGATTTGAGATAGGTTTGATAAATGCTTCTAGGATTACATTGAACAGTGACACTGTTGTTCGACATTCAAAGACCAAATATTTCTCTGATGAATGATCTAATGTTCCTAGTGAAATTGGAGATTCAAAGTTTTCTTTGGATGGTATTAGCAACCTTGGAAAATATGATGGGGCTGAAGCCATAAGAGATGCCAATGGGGAGAATGCACATGCAATTCATCATGAAGAGAAAAGATTACCTATGGATGGCTTGGTATCCCCAGGTTTGTCTAGAAGTAATGATTACCCATGAGGCAACTTTCAACAACCCATGATGTTGTTTGGTAAGAGCAGGCTCCACAACACATGCAGGGTTTTCAACCTCATGGTGTTGGTTAGGAACGTGCAATGCATGGGTTTTACTACCTCATTTATTACCACACTAGCCACAATATACAGAAGATGCTAGATTTGGCGTAATCCAAAGGGAAGAACCATATTCCAATATATCAGAAAATGTCAAATGTCGTGTCATCAATGAAAGGGATGGAAATGTAAAATCAGAAACTTTAGAAATAGGAAGTTCAAAATCCCTCTCAAGATCATTGGACCTTACAGAGCCACACATTTAGTCTAAGTTGGAGAAAGAAGATATATCTAGGTAGGAATCATGCAAACATCTACGAAGAAGGTCTGCATCACCGCATAGAAGATCCCCTTCTCCACGAAGAAGGATCTAGATCGGCCGGTCAGGAAACAAGCACTTTGGATGTTGGTTAGTCGTAATATAAAATACATTACATCAAAAAAGCATATTCAATGAACAAATGGCAAATATTTCAGGAATCCAAGGCATCTACAGAGCGCAAGTGGAGGATGATTTGATCAGCATCCCAGATTATCCCTGATTTCCAGCGATGGTTCCAAAACAAACTTAGGCAGGCAATTCGACTTGTGGCAATAAATCAATTGTTCTATTTTTATGTGATTCAATTCTTTATTTATAAGTTAGATTTATTTTATTTGACCGCATAAAACATATTTAGGTGTTTGTTTGTTTTTTCTATTTTAATTATTTTGATTCCTGTGTTTAGGAATTCATAATTAATATGTAATAGGGTATATATAGGGTGATTTTTGAAGATGTAAGGGTTTGATTTTTGCAACAAGAAGAGGTTTTGGACTGTGTACAGTTTCCTTGAATATTATTTTAATAAAGAAGTTTTTTCCCTTTAGACCTGCAATCCATCAAGGTGTTAATGTCTAGTATGTTTTTTCTTGTAATTCACTCACATATTTTGTTTTCTCTACCTTGTTATAGCATTATCTAAGAGATTTGTTAAGAATTCATCTACAAAAAATGCTCCTTTCATGATGATTTTGTTGTTAAATGTAGTGGCTGTCTTTGCATAATCCATCCTATGTTAGATGCTCTGTTGAGCAACCCTATGTTTCTCTTTCGTCTAACGCTGCTACTATAGATCCATCCCCTGTTTGATTCCTGCAGGGCAGCGAGCTGTTCCCCTATTCTTCTCACACTCGCAATATTTTATCTGGTTGAACATTGCACTTACTTTGCCCCATGTTTTCTGGCAAAAACTGGCATCGAATCCATAGCCCAATGGTCCTTTCTCTTGTTGTTTTTGACCCAAAAACCTTTCAAAGAAATCCCTGCACTCCATAACTAGACCAAAAATTCATTTATTATAGCCACATCTTGTTGGTAAAGAGAGAGCCCTCTTTGGTCTAGTAGGGCTAGATGCCAGATCAAAAGCTTGGCTTGTGGTTACCTCAGAATTTCCTTTTCTCAGCCTTGAGGTACATTCTGAGTGCTGACACATAATATTTCAAGTTCGATAAAAGGAATTTTTGTGGATTTTACAACATTTTATGTGTATTTCTCTGTGTAAACATAGGAACAATATTTTTGGGTTTTAAACATGACAATGGTCCCTTCCATTACAAAAAAGGTGGCCGCCATCCCTGAAGACGTTTAACAATGATTGTTTAATGATTAGAGAGGATTTGAGCGGACAGAGGTTGGGAGCCATAGAGCCCAAGATGGAAAACGAACAGACAAACACCAATAGGCTTAAAAGCCACTCAGTGAGAGAAACAGAGATAGGCAGTGCTAAGACAGAGAGAAAATAGAGACAGAGAGCGAGAGGGAGAGTCTGTGTACTCAGAAAGACTTGAGGATTCAAGCAAAACCTTGTTGTTTGTTTCTATTGTGTTGAGACTCAATTTGAGCTCACATTTGTAAAAAATCTACTCTTGAAGACCTAATAGGGAGGTCACCACTAGAAGCTGGACCAGGAGATGTAGCCCAAGAGTTTTGGGTGAACTCCTTGATTATTTGATGTGTTATGTGTGTGTCTATTATGTTTCTCTAACTACTCATTGTCTATATTATTCACAATCTTTTCGATCCATTGCACTAAGTAATATAGGCAAATCCTGCACATGAGTTTGTAATACCTTAATATTAATCTAAGATCTCATTTTTAGATTAAGTGGTATCAGAGCATTTAGTTTTTGGTTTTGTTAAGGTTAGATAAGCTTGTGTTGGATTTGAATGCTAACTAGGTCAAAGCTCAAACTAGGAGAAGGAAAACTTGTTGAGGCTAATCCAAAGATTGGAAGAGTCTATCCTTAGAGGATAATGGTAGAAGAAACTTCGTTGGAATCAGAATCTCAATTCATGGATAGCTTTATGGCCATGCGAGCCATGGTGGAAGAGATGTATCGAGAATTCAAGAAGGGTTGAGGTTAAAGAACTCTGATACCCAAACAAGACAAAGGAGTAGAGGAACCTTCTCTAGATGCCCCTCCAAAGGGCAAAGGGAAAGGGGAAAAGCCTCCTCCATCATCTCCTCCACCATCACCTCCATCATCCTCATCACCTAGCCTTGAAAAGAAAAAGAAGAAAACATCTTTGATTAAATTGGATGTGAAATTTGATTTTCCAATCTATGATGGAGAATTAAATGCAGAAAAGCTAGATAACTGGATTAGACATATTGATGTATATTGCAGGGTGTAGAACATTGATTCGGAAAGGAGAATGATTCAGCTAGCTAGCCTTCGCCATGGAGGAACTGCACTAGTGTGGTGGGAAGGCAATACACAAGATGACTTGAAGAGACATGGTAAAATTCTTTCTACCTGGAATGAATTTGTTTCTTCCATAAAAAAAAATTCTATCCTATAGCTTATATGCAGCAAGCAATGATGAGTTGACAAACTCTTGGCCAATTAAAGGGCCAAAGTGTAGAAAGTTATACCCAGGAATTTAGAAAAAGAGCTTTAACTCTAGGCATATCTTTAGTCTCACCTGAAACTTTGTTGAAGTATGTAGGTGGTCTGCCTAGCTATTTGAAGCACACCATTCTCATGTTTAATCCCACTAGCCTAGATGATGTATGAGTTCAGGCTACACATCTAGAAGCTAGAGGCAAGAATGTGAACCCAAAGATTGGGGTATCATTAAAACCCTCTGCAAGCAAGAACAAGGAAAAAAAGAAGCTGAAATGGAAGGAGAGGAAGACAAACGTTGTAAATAAGGACAATCCTTTATGCACTCATTGCAAGAAGGATGGACATGATGATGAACACTGTTGATCTTTACATCCGGAGCTGAAACCTAAGAATTTCAGTGGTAAGAAGAAGAAGACTGCAATTGCTATTCAGAAAGACTTGGGGTTAGACTCAGGTGATGAAACAACAGTCACAGCCACAGGTATAAAAGGTAAAACTTCTAAAGCATCTACAATTAATTCGTCACAATCTATTGATAATGAAGATAATGAGAGGAAAAGTGTAGTATACCTAGGGGGGATAATATGGAGTACAAAGGGAGGTACCCAAGGAAATAATATAATAATGAGATGGGAAATAGTAATAAATAAGGTGGTTAACCCGTATCATGTAAGGGACCACAAGTACTTAGCAATAATGTAATAAGCCCATGGTATTAGATAGATGGTATTGATGGAACCATAGTAATGACCCATGGTATTGTATGCATGAGGCCTATATAGAGGCTAGAGACTCCCCATTGAGAGATGTCAAGGAATATTGTATGAACAAGCATATGGTTTGTGGAGTGTTCTTATTTAAGGAGTGAATGTATGGCGTTGCCATACCTTAAGGGTTTTGATATCAATAAAGTGAAACATTTCTATCTATTTCTATCTTGTTGTTTCTAGGTATATTTGTATTTTCATATATTTGCAGGTCAGATCTATAACAAGTGGTATCCGAGCACTTTCTTGGGCAAAATGGAGAATATTTTTTTATTTTTGCAAGAATTTTTCGGGGCGGCGAGTTTTCAGATCAGATCTGTATGTTTTGGTGTAAAATCTGCAAAATCTAATTGCAGATCTGGATTGTTTGTGAAAAAAATACCCAAGTTAAAAAAAAAAATCGGTCGAATCGAAGTATGGATGAAGGAGATCTCGCTGATTTAAAAATTAGTGTTGTTGCAGACATTTTTTGGGCGGCGAGTTTGTGGAGCAGATCTATACGTTTTGGTGAAAAATCTACAAAATCTAATTGTAGATCTATATTTCTTGTGAAAATTACCCAAAAAAAAAAAAAAAAAAAAAAAACCAGTTGAATCGGAGTCCGGATGAGGGAAATATCGTTGATTTAAGATCAGCGTTTTTTTCAGAATTTTTGGTGATGGTAGGAGAGTTGTAGCGCGGATTTGAAATTCTAGTGCCTGGATTGGGATTTCTATCACATGGGAAATGCACAATGGTCATTCCATTTCCGAAAATAGGTCATAATAAAGATTCTGATCAATATTGACTAAACTGCGACCACTCTAAATTTTCACCAAGTAAGTGATTTTTTTTTTGCGTGCATCTAGTAAGATGTTTTTTACAGGAAAAGATAATGGCCCTACTATTAAAGAATTCATAGCAAGAGAAAACTCAATACATAAAAAAAAAATGGAAATTTTTCCTAGGGCTTGGTATGAAAGATGAGGCTGCCAGATGGTGGTTCTCACTTAACCGCAAGCTGTGGTTCAAACTTTCAGATGAAGAATTTGAAAGAGATCTTTTAACTATGTAAACTTTGAAATGGGAACTATAAACTCAAAACGGGAACTCTGGCCAAAAAACCCCGAAAAAACATCAAAAACGATGCTAAAAACAAAAAGTGTTGATGCTGGAATAACGCATTTTTTTTCTTGGGTCAATTTTCAACATGTTTTAAAAATGGCGGTGAAAACCAATTTTTTGCACAAAAATTATCCAGAAAACACCGTCAAAACGAAAAGTGTTAATTCTGGAAGAACACTTTTTTTCAAAAGTAAAATTTCAACATTTTGAAATAATGACGTAAAATATTCTATCATGACCTCGAAAAACATTAAATTAAAAAAAAATAATGAAAACATAAAATAAAATTAAAAGTTCAAAAAATTAAAACAATGAAAAAACACAAAACAAAAAAAGTTTAAAAAAATAACAAAACATAAATTAAAATATATACTAAAATCAAAACATAAAATAAAAATATAAAACTAGAAAAAAATCAAATATAAAAAAAAAAAATATCAATCATAAAGATGTAAAAAAATAAAAATTAATTGAAAAAATATATATATATTATCTTGTAAACCATAAAAAAAAAAATTGGCAAAAGAAAAAAATTAAAAACATTTAAAATAAACTAAAAATTAAATAGGTAAAAATAGAAAAAAAAAAAAAAAAAAAACAAAAAAATTTAAAAGCAAACTAAAATTAAAAAAAATAGAAATTTAACCAAAAAAAATTAAAAAAATACTAAAATTAAGATTAAAACGTTGATTACTTAAAAAAATAAATATAAAAAATATATAAAAGACAAAAATAAAAAATAAAAAATGTTAAAAAAATTATCTCACAAATCATAAAAGAATTTGGAAAAAATAAAAAAAATAAAAAATATATATATATATATATATATATATATATATATATATATCAAAAACTGGGAAAAAAATTAAAAACAAACTAGTTAAAAAAAATAGAAAATTAACGAAAAAAATTAAAAATCTACTAAAATTAATATTAAAAAAAAACCAAAAATAAACTCAAATTATATATATATATATATATATATATATATATATATATATATATATATATATATATATATATATATATATATACTAAAAAATGCGTGTTTTTTATTAAAAAAAAAGAAGTAATTTTTTTTTATTAAACCTACAAATTTTATTAAAAAAAATAAAAATAAAATTTAATTTTTTTTTAAACATTTTCTTGTTGTTAAAAAAAATTATAATTTTTTTTTTTTAACTTTTTAAATTTTTTTTTAATAAAAATAATAAAAATAATTTTAATCTTTTTAAAAATAAATTTAATTTTTTAATTTAAAATTTTAAAAATTATTAAAAAAATAAAATATAATTCAAGATTTGTTTTTAATGGATTTTTATTTTTATTATTAAAAAAATAAAGATATAAATAAATTTTGTGGCCCTCCACTCCCGGGCTGCCCGTGGTGGCACGACCATGGGCAGAGGGGCCTACCAGCAAGCCCCTCTGCCCACGTCCGCACCACCATGGGCAACTGGGGATTCGAGGGCCACAAATTTTGTTTTTTTTTTCTATTAATAAAAAAAAATCTGTTAAAAAATAATTTTTAATTTTTAGTTTTATTTTTTTAATAAATTTTTAAATTTTAAATCAAAAAATTAAATTTATTTAAACAAAAAAGTATTTTTAATTATTTGTATTTTTAAATTAAAAATAAAATTGTTTTAAAAAATTATAATTTTTTTTAATAAAAAAAAGATTGTTAAAAAAATTATTTTTTATTTATTTATTTTAAATAAAAATTGTAGGTTTAATAAAAATATTTTAAAAATCAAAAATATGAATTTTTTTGGTGTGTCTATATATATATATATATATATATATTAATTTTATTTTTTTATTTTTTTTTATTTTTATTTTTTTAATTTTGAATTATTTTTGTTTTTAAATAAAAAATAGGCATTTTTTTATAAATTGTAAATGTTTTTTTATTTTTTTAATTATCTTTTTCATTTGAAAAGACATATATTTTACGCCATTTTCATATTATTTTGGGTTTTTTTTTTTAATATTAATTTTACTAGTTTTTTTAATTTTTTTCGTTAATTTTCTTCTTTTTTTTAAACTAGTTTTTTTTCCTAGTTTTTGCTAATGTTTTTTCTTAATTTCTCTATGTTTACTTATATATATATATATATATATATATATATATATATATATCCAAATTCTTTTATGGTTTATGACATAATTTTTTTTTAACATTTTTTATTTTTTTTGTCTTTTTATATATTTTTTTATATTTGTTTTTTAGAGACAATTATTTCATTCGGATTGAAAATTTAATTAACGATATATAAATATGTAGAATATCGAAAATACAAAATATCAACCTTCTTCTTTAAATATGCAAAACAATAAAAACCTCACTACAAAAAAGAATAAAAGCAAGATAATATGAAGAAGAAGACCACTTCCAAAATTATTAAATTTACAAAATAACTATTTACATTTCATAAAATAAAAAAAATTAAAGTAAAAAAAAGGACTTTTAAAAAAAGGGTTTGATGCAGAATAACCACTTTTTTAAATCAGCATGAAAATCACTACCATTCTAAAATGCAATGTACATAAAAAAAATTAAAGTGCCCAAAACTATGCTCTAAGAAAAACATGTGTATTCTGCATCACCCCTTTTCAAAATCAGGTCACTTTTTTCTATCTCTACAAAACGAGTAACAGTATCAGTTCCCGTTTCAAAATTTATGTTGATTTTTAGACAAATGGTCTCACGCTAGAAAACAAGATAAGGAGAAACATGTGGGGTTATTTCCTATTGGTATATCTTTATTGCAGGTTCATGGATTGATTCAGAAAGAGAAAATCATTGTGTCTGTAAATCCAAGTTGCAAGTAAAATCTCATAAATGTCAACTTGGCAAAAAAATTACAAGTGCCGGTGAAACACAGGGAGCACACACATGTTAATAATAAGCAGGTGCAAGTTTATAAAGGTTTGAAGATTTCTATGGAAAAGTATGTGTTGCATTGTGATTTTTATGCTTCAGATATGGATAACATGGATGCTGTTTTGGGATATCCTTGGATGGAATCTATGGGTACTATCAATATTAATGTGCAGAACAAATTCCTGAAACTCTGGTATAAAAAGAAGAAAAATACATTGTAAGATATTTCCATTAAGACACAAACAGAGACTATGGAGGCAGTAGCACAAAGCTCTAATGACACTTACACATCAGATGATGAGCCTTTGATGGTTGATAATCAAACACAAATAGAGGCTGAAACAGAAAAGGTTACAAGTACTGATACATCAGATGAAGACTCAGTGGTTGAAGTAATATTGGAAGATAAGTAACCACAGTAGGCACCACAACATGTACTAGATACCAACCAGGCTCCACTAGGTGGTGAACTAAAGAAAGATACAGTGTTGGTTAAAACTTCAGCATATCACCACCCACATCACCCCGCAAGAAAACAACCAACAAGATGGCAACGAATTAGCCACAAGAACAACAACCCCTGCATGATAGATAGAGAGGAGCGACGATCCACCTACTACACACAAAAGAGCCGCTAGGGTCAACTTCCATCTCAAGCGAGCAAGGCACCAACTGGATCAAGGGTTCACCTTTCTCTTGGATGGCTAGATGCACGTGCATGGTACCAGTGGACTACTCTTTTGAGTAGATCTTATTATTTGTGTTCTTCCCATGTTTCGGGGATGAAACATGTTAAGGGGGGTAAAATGTGATATACCCAGGGGGATAATATGGGGTACAAAGGGAGGTATCCAAGGGAATAATGTAATAATGAGATGGGCAATAGTAATAAATAAGGTGGTTAACTCGTATCATGTAAGGGACCACAAGTAGTTAGCAATAATGTTATAAGCCCGTGGTATTAGATAGATGGTATTGATGGAACCATGGTAATGACCCATGGTATTGTATGTATGAGGCCTATATAAAGGCTAGAGACTCCACATTGAGAGATGTGAAGGATTATTGTATGAACATGCATATGGCTTGTGCAGTGTTCTCCTTCCTTAAGGAGTGAATGTATGGTGTTTCCCTACCTTAAGGGTTTGATCAATAAAGAATTATTTCTATCTATATTGAGATATTCTTATTTCTTGGGTTTATTTCAATTTTCATATATATTCAGGTCAGATCCATAACAAAAAGACATGAGCTTTTTCATATTAGATTTATTTCCAAGCACCAAAAGATTGATACTTTATTTGATAGTGGATCGCAAGCAAACTTGATTTCTCAAACAATTGTAAAGAAGTTGGGATTACTAACAACACCTCACAAGAAGCCATATCCATTAGGTTGGGTATGTGATAAAGAAAAACTACAAGTGACAAGGCAATGTAAACTTAGGTTTGCTATTGGGTCAACATTTGTAGATGAGGTTGAGTTAGATATAGTTCCCTTGGATATATGTGGTATTATTTTAGGAAGTCCTGACTTGTATGATAGAAAAACCATTTTCTATAGAGCTGAAAATAAGTATCAACTAACTAAAGATGGAATAGAATATATCGTAAGAGCTCATAAACTCAAAAATAACTATTCTCTCATAAACTCATGGCAGATGAAAAGAATTGTAAATTCGTGCAAGAAATTTTTACTAATGGTTGTTAAGGAAAGTAACCCCGATAAACCATTGTATTTGAAGGTTGTGATGCTAAACAGAAAGATGATTTAGTTAAAGTTGTTTCAGAATATGATATCCTATTTCAAGAACCTAAAGGTCTGCCACCCAAAAGGGAAATAGTACATGATATTCATTTCTAGCAAGATGCTCCATTACTTAACATTGGAATGTATAGGTTATCCACTTTAGAGAATGCAGATATCAAGAAGTAGGTACAGGAGCTGCTCGATAAAGGGTTCATAAGACCAAGCACATCACCATGTGGATCTCCAATCATATTGGTGAGAAAGAAAGATGGTTCATGGAGGATGTGCATTGATTATAGAGCACAGAATAAAATAACGATCAAGAATCGTTATCCTCTTCCTCGCATGATGATCTATTAGATCAGTTGAAAGAAGCAGTTTACTTTTCCAAGTTATACTTGTGTAGTGCCTATGGTTAGGTCAGAGTTGCAGAAAAAGATGCATGGAAGACTGCTTTAAAAACAAATAAAGGGTTGTATGAATGGTTGGTTATGCCTTTTGGCTTAACTAATGCTCTTGCCACTTTCATGAGGGTTATGAATGATGTACTTAGACCTTTTATTGATGATTTTGTAATTGTATATTTAGATGACATTCTTGCTTTCAGTAAAATATGGGGAGAACATTTGAAGCATGTAAAGCAGACTTTAGATGTTTTGAGAAGAGAAAATCTCTATGTGATGTTATCAAAATGTGAATTTGGAAAAACATCTTTAAATTATTTGGGTAATATTGTAGGGGGTGGTGAATTGAAGATAGATCCCTCTAAGGTTGAAGTCATTGTGAACTGGCCTAAGCCCAAATCTACTACAAAAGTTAGGAGTTTCCTAGGAGTAGCACAATATTGGAGAAATTTTATTGCTAACTTTTCCTTGATTGCAGCTCCCTTACATGCTTTAATGAGATTGAACAATGTGTTTCAGTGGGGAGGCAAACAACAAAAAGCCTTCAACACCTTAAAAGAAAAAATTAGTACAACACTAGTATTAGCACTACCAGATCTTCAACATCCATTTGAGATTGAAACAGATGCCAGTGACTATGCCATGGGAGTAGTCTTGATGCAACACGGTAGACCCATATGCTATCATTTTGAGACATTTAATTCTGCAGTAGTTAATTATCCCACATATGATAAAGAATTATATGCATTAGTGTAGAGTGTGAAAAAATGGAAACATTACCTAATGGGCAAAGAAACAATTATACATACAGATCGTCAACCACTTCAATATTTGCACTCACAAACTGAATTGCAGCAATAAAGACATTATCGACGGATGGGTTTCCTACTACAATTTCATCTTGTCATCAGACATAAGAAAGGCATACACAATAAGGTTGTAGATATGCTATCAAGACCAATCATAAATTCATCTACTATACTTAAGCATAACTCAGTAATGCATGAAAGCTACATTGAACAATATGCTCAATATGTAGATTTTAAAGATGTATATGCAACTTTAAGTCATAGAAAACAAGTAGAAGAATTGGATTATTATGTTAAGGACCAACTCTTGTATCATTTGGGAAAGTTATGCATTCCACAAACTAAAAGATTTAACATAATCTGAGAAGCACATACTTCTCTTATATTAGGTCATTTTGATGTAAGTAAAACAATTGCACAGCTACAAAGGTTCTGTTATTGGCCAAGAATGCATGAAATAGTTTCTAGATATATTAAAGGGTGTACCATGTGTGCTAAAAGCAAGCCCAACAATAGAAAAATAGGCTTGTACACTCCACTTCCAGTTCCTTCTCGTCCTTGGGAAAGTGTTTCCATGGACTTTGTTGGGGGATTGCCAAAATCTAGAAAAGGTCATGATTATTTATATGTTATTGTGGATAGGTTCAGCAAAATGTGTATTTTGATACCTTGTAACAAGCAGGTTATAGCTGAACAAACAATGAAGTTGTTCTTTCAGCATGTATGGGTTTATTTTGGGTTACCCACTTTTATTGTATCTGATCGAGATTACCAATTTGTTGGGAAGTTTTGGTCATGTCTATGGGAATTGATGGACACCAGCTTGAAGAAGAGCACAACATTTCATCCACAAACAGATGGTCAAACAGAGGTGGTCAACAAGATAGTGATCTAGTTGCTTAGAGGCTATTGCAGCAAGCATCCCAAGCTTTGGGATGAACATTTGTGTTATGTGCAACATGTTTACAACCGTGCAAAGCACTCTTCTACTTAGAGGTCTCCTTTCGAGACTTGTTTTGATTTTATACCAAAGTCTCCCTTGGCTTTTGTCTCTAGCAAAGACATAGAAATTGATGGACACAATGATGTGGACAAAGAAACTAGGTTCATTGAACAGATCCAAGAAATTCACCAGGCAATGCAGGAACAGCTAGAAAGAAGCCAGGCCAAGTACAAGGCAAGGCATGAAAAGCATCTAATTGAGCATAGCTTCCAAGTTGTTGATCAAGTTTGGTTGTACATCAACAAAGAGAAAATGCAAGGTGAAGGTAAAAAGTTGAAACCAATAAGGTATGGGCCTTTTAAGATACTTGAGAAAATTGCTGAAAATGCTTTTCACCTTGATTTACCAGCTTATATGCATATCTATTCAGTCATTAATGTAGAGAACTTGAGGTTGTATGAACCTTCATTCATTGAAGATCCTGAAGAGAAAAGTTAGTTGCCTTCTATTGATGATCTATTGCCTGAATATCTCAATGAGTTGCAGGAAGACATAGTTCTAGACAAGAAGGTGAGAACTACATGCAGAGGGGATGTTGAGTACCTGAGAATCAAACACAAAGGTTCAAAACCAAGTAGTGCATGATGGACAGAGATTGGACAAGTGAGGAAGTTGTATCCTCCTTTGATCGATGCTTAAAAACCAACTTTTGGTGGTCCAAAACCTTTTCAATGGGAAGGCATGATCCAAAATGGATCCTAAAGCCCTCTAAGTATTTCAATACTTAAACACCATCACAAAGGGTAAACCTCCAAGAATGGCGGAAAACACTATCGGACAGGAAAAACACATAGAAATGGTGAAAATAGAACCTATCGGAGGCTAAAACAATAATGCACAGGAGCCGTCGGATCTGGTCGATCAACGGTAAAGATGTAATCAGCATATCACAACCGGAGGCAGCAGGTGGAGTCTATTGGAGGCAGCCTTATGGAAACTGCGATGGCGATCAACGTGATTAAACGAGGACCATTGATCAAGCGCGTAGATGAACGATCCAGGTTTACCCACACTATTGCATCACTCATATGCAGAAGGACTTGACCCGTGGTTATAAGGATTGGCGATATGCGATTGCGATATATCGCATCATAATATCGCATTGCAGCTTTGTAAGGGGTGATGCCAAGGAGACCAGTGACCATACGATGCGCCGATAGCCGATAAGGCCAATTAGCACAATCAGTGATCAGAAGCCAAAAGGGATATGTGATAGTGATATATATCTGGACTCGAAAGGGTTATGAATGTGATATTATAATATTTGAAGTCCGATATGAAGCATTTCTGTCAGGTTTTCCTTTGTATTTGGGGTTTTTTGCTATAAACCCAAATACGAAGGAAACCACGGCTAAGTGATTTGCGATAATGATTTAAAGGTGGACTTGATGGAGTTTAAGGGGGATTCCATAATATTTCAAGTCCGATAAAAGGCATTTTTGCGGATTTTACAGCATTTTATGTGTATTTCTCTATGTAAATAGAGGAGCGATATTTTTGGGTTTTTAACATGCCAATGGTCCCTTCCATTACAAAACAGGTGGCCAACATCCTTGAAGACATTTAAAAATGATTGTTTAATGCTTAGAGGGGATTTGAGCAGACAGAGGTTGGGAGCTAGAGAGACCGAAAAGGAAAACGAACAGACAAACACTGATAGGATTAAAAGTCACTCAGTGATAGAAACAGAGATAGGCAGTGCTGAAACAGAGAGAAAACAGAGACAGAGAGCGAGAGGGAGAGTCTGTGAACTCAGAAATACTTGAGGGATTCAAGAAAAACCTTGTTGTTTGTTCCTGTTGTGTTGAGGCTCAATTTGAGCTAACATTTGTAAAAAATCTACTCTTGAAGACATAATAGAGAGGTCACCACTGAAAGTTGGACCAGGAGACGTAGCCCAAGAGTTTTGGGTGAACTCCTTGATTATTTACTATGTTATGTGTGTGTTTGTTATGTTTCTCTAACTGCTCATTGTCTATATTATTCGCAATCTTTTCAATCCATTGCATAATATAGGAAAATCCTGCACATGAGTCTGTAATACCTTAATATTAATCTAAGATCTCATTTTCAGATCAAAAAATTATTTATTTTGTGGAATATTGTGAGAATATTGGCCAAATTATGAATATTTGGAGGAGGAGATAATGTAGGTAATTGCTCCTTACTATAGGAGCATCAATATTAAATAATAAATCAAGAAGATATTCTTGTTGTAGCATTTTTTGGTTTTCATTAAATAGAATATTTAATCATGTTTCTATGCTCATAAGGCAATCATACAAGGCAAATGAAGGTCTACAGATCGATTATTTAACTTCTCATTCATCTCCATTTATTCATATATTTACTAATTTCCCCTTCATATATATCCATAATCATCCATTTTCCATTAAAAATCCATGTTCCTATGGTAAAAACCATTTTTTACCTAGGAAAAGTAAAAACACCATGTAAAATCCCTTTTTACATGAAAAACCAATAAAAATATCTTTACCCTAAATATAAATGCTTTACGAAAAGTCAAAACATTCATAAAAAGCATTATATTTAGTGTTATTCCTCTTTTCCACCATATTTTCATATTAACATTAACTTAATATATTAAATCCATGAAATAATCCCTTTCTCGTATATATTAATTCCCTCATTAAAATAGCCTAAAACCCTTAAGTTTCATTAGAAACTATGTATTTCATAATAAAATCGCATCAGCGGATTGAAAGGCCTTTAAAATATGCATATATCATAGTTCTATTTAAAAAACTATGTATTTTACATATATTGCATTGGCGAGATCATTGAACCCTTTTCATATGAATGCACCCCCTACATTGCAATTGTGATGGGCTCGAACCTGACCACATATATATCATAATACATTACCCATATCCCATCCATCGCAAAGTCACTGTCTAATGCATACAAGCCTCCACCTCTTGCGATTCTCGACTGCGATAAGGATATGGACCCGTTGATGCCTCTAAAATTGTTGCATCGACATCGGGGAAAACCACCCAGTCTGGACCTTAGTGTAGCTCCTTTTCTGTTTGGTGTGGTGGCTCTGACTAGATATAATGGGACTAGTTTCCGAGTGATATATGTGATGATGGGTGATTGGTTTGTAGTGTATAACAAAAGTGATAGGTGTTTTATCCAAAATGTGAAAATATACAAATATAACTGAACTATCCCAGGTATTCTTTTAACAACACGATTCTTGATTATTTCTATTTAAATAAATAACTATAAAGATGACTTATTCATAAAATAGAAATATGCATTCATATGATGATTACTTTGTTTAAGTATTTAAACAAAATAATAATAAAAACATTATCGCATTAATCATAATATATATCACTGACATATATATATATATCCAAATGATGACAGTTCTAAAACATTCAGAAATGACAATTTAAAGAATTTCTTAAAAACACACACACACACACACACACACACACACACATATATCAATAATAGCAATGATGAGAAATGTTCATTCACATAGACGAATAAGACAAAAATACTGATAGTAGTACCATATGTATTTGAATTCTCCCAATGTAAACAACATTCAGATTCTGCTTTCCTATTTGAGAACACATTCAAAAGATATAAAAGTGAAAATCTTATAAAAGGCTCTTCCACAAAAATGTAGAACTTTGTTCCAGCCTTTGATAAAAAAATATTAGAAGTACAGTAGTGCAACTCCCAAGTCAAGTTTTTAATACAAATTGAGGACACTTTCTAAAATACATGAAAGGGTCTTAAATACTAAAAATTACAACTAACTATCATTAAAAATTGCTAAATGTTGTTCTAACTGTAGACATGAAAATCGAGGATTTATCATGAAAATAGCAGTGCTGTGGCGGTTGAAATGAATTTATTGTATCATCATCTTTTTCTGTGATTGAAGCTGATAGGTTGCCAACATAGGCTGGATTTTTGGAGGCAAACTCATCCTAGAGTGTAGCTGAGCTATATAGTTGGCATCAGAGAGTTTGGAGATCATGCATTTGATTGCATCTGAAAGGCATTTCATGGCCATCTACTGGCTATGTGGCTTGGCAAGGAAAACCTAGAACGTTTCCCATGTCAAGCTTTCGATTCCTCCAATCTGCTTTTCCCTGTGCGCCAGCTCCTGTTTCTATTGTTGTTATAACAACTTTGTTTTTTGGAATATTCCTGGAGAGTAATCAGTGATCAAATTATATATATGAAAATTGTTATTTATGAATTCAATCAGACTATTTGTTGCAGCTCTGCGTCTAGATGTTGCTCTTTCAGCTTTCATTATCTGGGACTCCCATTTGGAAATTAGGATTTCCTTATGCAGTTCTTGTATTCTTGGTAGATTGGCAGCCATTCCTTCTTTGGAATATTTCAAGGATAGAAAATTGGTTAACCTTTCATCTGCATTATCTATTTCAAGTTTGGCATCTACTGCCTTTTCAATCATTGATGTAGAGATATCGCATAAGGGGTTGGCCAATGATATATTATGGCAAATAATATCTAACTGTCGGCACAATGCTTTGGTTATTTCCAAAGCTTCTCTTTTGAATTCGCTTACTTGTGGATAACCTTTATACCTTTCTATTTTTTCTATAATTTTTGTGATTTGTTACTCCTTTGCCTTCTTTTCTTACTCTCTTAACATCTGAAGCTTGCTCAATTCTTGAGACAACTCGTATTGTTTATGAAGAGTCTCCTCATTAATCCTCTGCTTTTCCAATTGCAACTTCTCTTTTAATTGTTCATTTCATTGCCTTTGTTCTATTAACTGTTGTTCAGGCTGATTTACCTTTTGTTGTTGCTCTGCCAATTGCACCTCAAGTTGGGTAATCTTCTGATCCTTTTCTGCCATTAGATGGCTAACCCTTGTGGCTTTATCCATTGTCGCTGCTGTGTATGCTCCTGTGAACTAAGATAGCTTTGTTAAATCCTCGGAGGGGTCGACTTCTGCTTTCCATACCATGTTCATCATCTCTGCCTGAGGAGATGAAAGAGGACTTTGATCAATTTTCCTGTTCCTCCTTTGTCTTTTAACAACAACCCTATGCTTCAGACTATAGAAGACATCAATAGGTGGTATTTCTTCAGTTTGTAGTATAATCTCCTCAGTGGGATTCTCAAGAATAATCTCTATGTCCTACTGAATTCTAGGTATGCCGCTTGTTCCTTCAATTAGAACTGTGTTAACTTCTGGCTTTTTCACTATAGGCATTTTTGGTGTAATGAGCTCTTGGGAAATATTTGGTTTATTGATGATTGAGTTGAACTACTCATATTCCTTGAGTAAGGTAGGATCAATATTGATATTCGTATCAAGGGGCTCACTAGTTCCTTCCTGTGTCTACTCCCTTTCTAGGGTCTTCTCCTTTCAAGGGTTCTTTTCAATGATTTTCACTTCATAGTGGCCTTCTGGTTGTACCATAGAAGTAGTATTTAACAAGTCCAAAGGTAGTGTTTCCAGTCTTTGTGTCCTGAACTTGTAAAATTCCTCTAGTCCCTTATCTCCTAATTTGATTTTTGCCAGATGTTTTACCAGAGAAAATAACTCAGTTGAAGCACATAAATCATCATAACTATCATTCTCATGTTCAAACTTGGCAATTTTGGCCTGAGAAACGACATTGTAGGCAATAGATTTAGGATCATACTGCCTTTTTGGGATGAATACTAACTTTAGAATTTTTATTTTCTCAGCTTCCTTCTCTGCATATTTGATGTCATGTAGCGTGAAAGCACAACATTGGAGGGGAAATGAAGGCCACATATGCTTTTTTGACTCCTTTAGGTTCCTTGACATCCCTTCTATGGTTATCTGATATGCCAACTCCCTGGCAAGTAACTTATTTGGGATATATAAGGGGAGGACATGAGGGTTAGCACTGCTGCTGAAAAGTCTAATGCAGGTGAAATTTTCATCACCAAATCAACTATCAATTGTAGTTAGGTTGATAGAGGCTTCTTTGGACAACCTAGGAGCGGGTTTATTGAATATGCCATAATACACAAGGAGGATGAAACCATGACAGATTATATAAAGATGATTTTTGTAATGGGCTTTCCATAATTCCTTATGAGACAATATCTTCTCAACAGAAATATTTAAACAACAACTCAGGCTCTCATACCATTAACACAGGACCATACCATTACCATTAACACAGATGTGGAAAAATAGCCAGAGGCTTTTATTTATATTATCAGAAATAATCCTTCTGTAATATCTGAATCCTATTTCTGATAATATAAATAAAAGCCTTTGGCTATTTTTCCGCATCTGTGTTAATGGTAATGGTATGGTCCTGTGTTAATGGTATCAGAGCCTGAGTTGTTGTTTAAATATTTCTGTTGAGAAGATATTGTCTGAGTGGATCACTAGTTTCGTTGAGGCCTTGAATAGTGCGTAAAGCCCGTGCAAAGGCACTGAAGGTGTTGAAGGGTAGCATTCAGCGTAGAGCTAGAGTCGAGGAAGCCGCGATTTGTTTGTAGTTGAAAGCCGCAATTTCTTCATAGAAATCAACAAGCAATACTCGTGTTGTGAAGCTATTTTACGGGTATTTCTCTTTATATTCCTAAATGGCTTCTGCAAGTTCCTTTGCATTTATGGGACGATTTGGTTCTAAGCATTTAGAAAAAATTCAAAACGAAGATGAATTGCATAGTGGTTTAAATATTTGTTCTAAAGAAGAAACCCCTGCAAATTCTACTCTCATAGAAAAAGAAGAACCAAACCCTTCTGTCAATTGGAGACTTCCTCTTGTTTCTCCTTCTGAGGTTTATCGCGGATTAACTCCTTTTAATCTCCGCGCGTACAGTCAAATACAGATTAAAGAAAAATCCATAAAGACTGAGTTAAATCTTAATACTATGATGACAATTCCCGTGTTTGAAATTCGCCATATACAAGCAGCCCGCAAGGCAGGATATCAGTATGCCCATCTAGGGATGGTGAGAGTCGGTCTGAATGCACTCCATCGAAAAGGCAAAAAAGCCTATGTCTTCTTAGCCCTCTTTGATAATAGATGATCATCCTTTACACAAGCCTTGATAGGTGGAATAGAAACAAGTTTCGATGGCCCTGTACAGTATGATGCTTTTCCAGATTTTTCTGTTGCACTTGATGATGTAAATATTCTACAATGTTTGACTCTTGGTATATAGACACAAGGCTATGAGAATTTTAAGTCTAAATCCGAAAATCTAGCCATATTTTATATTACTTGTGTTCGGTTTTACAATACAACTATTCCTGCAGTCTTGCATACTCCAGACAAGGATGATGGAGAAGTTACTCTTATTCAGTATGATTCATCCTGCAACCCATTTGCCCCAGTCTCTGTTTCAAGAAAACGTCTGTGTCCTCCAGCTGATTGGGTTACTAACCAGAAAAAACCTGCAAAAAGGACAGTACATGCTGCTCAATCTGTAATAACTGAGATGGATGACAAAGTTGTCGCAAGATTTCCCAGATCAAATCCTTCTGACACTGTTGTCACCTCTATTCCTATTGTAAATACAAATCCTTCAAATATCATTCCTTCTATACAAAATCCTCAGCAAATCGTCATTGACCCTGCTGTTTTTGAAGCTTTAAAAAATCTGTTCAGCAATCCATCCTCTTCTTCTCAGAATGCCTTATCTTTAGTTTGTGATCATCCTCACAGTTCCAAGACATATTGTCAGTTTTCAAATGATCCTCCTAACCCTCATGGAAAGTCATCTCTAGACTTTCATATCAATATGATGAAGTTTATACCAGTTGAAGAATCTGCTTGTTCGGATAAGAGTTATACTAAAGTTGCATTCTTCAACCCTTGTGAAGAAATGCTTGTTCAGTCAGTAAGCCTGTTAGGCCCCTATACTACTAGTGTAACCCCTTATTGTTATTAGTATAACCCACTTATTATATTGATGTACCCATGTAGTGCCCATATTGTTACTATTGTGCCCCATAGAAGCCCACTATTGTTATTATTGTGCCCTTACATTATTATTGTTATGTCGGCTCTGATTATGTTATAACCCCTTAGACTCCTATATATAGAAAGGAGGTATTTTCATTTGTATCATCCAAGAATTGTTGATTTATGTAATATAAAGGAGGTTGCCCCCTCGAAGAGGCTGAATTCTAAGGCGTTGATCTATCTTTTCTATCTTTTCTTGAACTGGTTTCATAACATTTGGTATCAGAGCTTTGGATTTTAGGGTTTCGCTGCTCCAAACAAGCCATCGTGGCATTTTCGCTATAAAGTTTTCTCTATGATGTTTCAGAAGTCGCAAACAAAACCCATTTGAGAAGAATTGACGCTGAACCTTGGGTCCAAATTTCAGAGATTTTTACGCGATATTTTCGGAGATATGATCTGAGGAAGTTGGTCTTTTTGCAGACTCTTGAATTACACTCAAAACAGGTGACCTGGGGAAAATCGTCATAACTTTCTTTCTGAGCATCAAATTGAAATTTCGTAAGAAGGTACAGAAAGAGGACGGACTGTAGTTTCTGCTTATATATTTTTCAGAGTAAAAGGTTGAAACAGTGACTCGTGGCACGTCGTACAAGTTCGCTCTACTGAACTAGTCTATAATCAGGTCACTGCGGGAGATTGTGCATAACTCTTTCTTGGAGAATCTAATTTGGATCAGACTTGTGGCATTGGAAAGAGGATACAGAGGGCTACTACAGGTCACAATTTCAGAACTTAAAGATCTGAAAGTACAGAGTTACAGTCGTTTCAAGGTAGAGATCCTAAAATCAAGAAAAAGCAAGATGAGGAAGTTTGATGGCAAGGATCTGGTAAATTGGATACATCAGATGGAGCAATATTTTGATATACATGGTGTACAACTATTACAAAAGGTATGTATTGCATCTTCATATTTAGAACCAGATCAATTTTTATGGTACAAAGGGCTTTGTTCTCGTAAAAAACTTGTTACGTGGTCAATTTTCACGGAGGAAATGATAGCACATTATGAGGATACAAAGAGCAACACCTTCTTTAGAGAAACACCACAACAATTAGAAAGAGTAAAAGGGCTTTGTGACATAATGGAAAGAAAAATTATGGAAACCAGGAAGCATACCCCTCACAACTATAAAGATGGAAGTGTTGTTTCTCCCAGCCTTCCACAACCTACAAGGGTTACACCACAACAATTGGAAGAAAAAAGAGAAAAAGGGATTTGTTACAATTGTGATAGCAAATGCACTAAAGGTCATAGGTGTGCTGAGAAGAAATTATTTTACATAGAATATGAGGAGGAGGAAGAAAATGATCAAGAAACATCAAAAGAAGAGGATATACGCCAGGACACCACCCCAGAGAAAGAAGAAATGAATCAGACCATATCTTGTAAAGCATTAGAAAGAATTACCACTCCTCAAACTCTCAAGATAGAAGGACATATCAAGAAGAAAAAGATGCAAGTAGTGAAAGATCACATCGAGAAAGAAGAAATGAATCCAACCATATCTTGTAATTCAATGGACGAAATTACCACTCCTCAAACTATCAAGATAGAAGGACACATCAAGAAGAAAAATGTTCAAGAAGTGAAAGATCACATCAAGCATCAAGAAATGAATCCGACCATATCTTGTAAAGGACTGGAAGAAATTACCACTCCTCAAAAGATAGAAGGACATATCAAGAAGAAAAAGGTTCAAGCAGAGAAAGATCATATCGAGCATCAACAGCAAGTTCTCCAACTTTTAAAGGATAACGCCACTTCGGTTCAAAATCAAATGAAACAACAGGTAGATCAACATCGTAGTGAAAAATGTTTTGATGTAATTGATTGGGTATTTTTACTGCTACATCTCAAGCAAGCTATTTATGAGAAGGAAATCTTGGCAATACTACATGCACTTAAAAAATGGCGACCTTACCGAATGGGAAGACGCTTCAAGGATGAGGATGTGGAAGCATTGTTTTGTGCTATTTATATTATCCAACCAAATTGGATAAATGAAGCAACGGATGAATGGAAGAAGAACGAAGTATGGCCACTTATTCAAAAGTTGCAAAAGGTCCCAATTCAAGCAATATTGTCAGAAATTGAAGATGAAGGAAAAATCATATTGGAGCCTGGAGCAGTCACAGAAACAAGAACCTGACAGCTACGAAATCGATCAATTTCAGAGTATTTCATCAAGTGGAAGAACTTACCTGCTGAATATTCCACATGGGAGGACAAGAATTTTATATAGAAGCATCAAGAACTACTCAAGCGTTGAGGACAACGCTTTTTGAAGGAGAGGGGCATGTTAGGCCCCTATACTACTAGTGTAACCCCTTATTGTTATTAGTATAACCCACTTATTATATTGATGTACCCATGTAGTGCCCATATTGTTACTATTGTGCCCCATAGAAGCCCACTATTGTTATTATTGTGCCCTTACATTATTATTGTTATGTCGGCTCTGATTATGTTATAACCCCTTAGACTCCTATATATAGAAAGGAGGTCTTTTCATTTGTATCATCCAAGAATTGTTGATTTATGTAATGTAAAGGAGGTTTCCCCCTCGAAGAGGCTGAATTCTAAGGCGTTGATCTATCTTTTCTATCTTTTCTTGAGCTGGTTTCATAACACAGCCCAACCTCTACTTCAGGATTAGGCTTTGTACATTCTTCTCAAATTCCAGAATATAGAAGACATCCTATAGACAAGATTCCAAAGTCTGTAGTGATTCCGTCCGATGAAGAAATCCTCTCCTTTCTGAAAATATTTAAAGGAATTGGCCCTTATGACCTAGCTGATCCTTGGAAAAAGAAAATGTTCCATTGGGATATTTTTACTCATGAAAAAGAGCATCTTTATATGCAAGAAATGTTGCTGCAAGAGAAAAAGGATCGCAGGAAATTTAATGAGCAAAATAGTGAGTAATGGAAAGCCTGGATGACTATTAATAATTAGTGGATATCATTCTACGAATGGTATTATCCTTCAATTAATAAAGTAGAAGATGCCTTGATGAAATCTTTCAGAAATCAAGCAAAGCAGAAAAGATTAAGTGATCTAGAAAATTTTGTTCATGAAAAAATGGCTGAAAATGTTGTAATAATTCCTTCTCCTCTAAGGATTCCAGAGTTTGATCTAAAAGTTCATAAAATGATAAGTAAACTAAACACCCCTAGAAATTTGGTTTATATCAGACAAAAGGGAGAAGAACTAGTAAGAGAAGTTTGTTCTAATCTTAGAATAAACATGATAAGGTCAGGAACCCCTGCAAAGCATAAATGGGAGCTCCTTGATGGAAATATATTTGAGACTGAAAATGTTTTTCCTCCTTGGAAAAATTTGGTCATTAGAGGACAAGATGGGAAATTGTATAAACTTTTGCCTTCCCATCCAGATGATCCAAATTCTTCAGACAAAGATATGATAGCTACTACTAATTGGACTAATATTGCTCTATCTAGCTTAGAAAGATTTGCTAAAGCTAAATTTGATAATTTAGAAAAAGAAAATAGTGAAATGAAAGCACTTCTGGATAGAATTTTGCAAAAGCAAGATTACAATACTATGTACTTAAATGAGCATGTAAAGACCTTGGCTGAAAATGATCAGACTATAGCACAGAGTCTTGATAAGCTGTCTTTAAAGACAGAAAAGCAGATCCATGATGTATCAATTACTCATGGATGAGAGATTGTTAGAGTCAATAACAATCTAGATTTGATAAAAGGATATGTGAAAACTGTTTCTTCAGATTTAGCTACTTTAAAGAAGAAGCCAAATACTGAAAGCTATAAATCTGCAAATTTGTTTTCCAATCCAGTTACTACTATTCCTTATTCTATTTCTCCTTATGTGGAAAGTTTAATCAAAACTCCAAGCATTATAAACTTTCCTCCTCCTACTTCTCATCCATACTCTCTATTTGCTAATCCAAGTTTCTTTACACCACTTCCAAAGCCGATCCCTAAAGACACTTCTGGTCCAAAGAAAGAAGAAGCAGAATCTAAAGAATTCAACGGAAGTTTTTCAGAGTTCTTTGCTTCATATAGTCATGATGAAGAAGAAGAAAAATCAGATGCTGCAATTACCAGTATCAATAAGATAGATGATACACCCAAACTTGAAGAACTAGGAAGCTGCATAAATAATTTTTCTCAGCAGGATAAAGAAAAATTTGGTATTTCAAAATTGGATCCTTTTGAAGAAAAGGAGGCTTCTGACATTGACCAGCAAGTCCATGCTACTACCTCTAGATCTACTTGGACTTCTACTTGGAACCCTGCTCCTGACCGTCGTGATTTAATGAAATCAGAATATCATAAAGATTGGTCAGCAAGTTCCACTTATTCATGGAACATTGACAACTGTACCGAAGCCGAAGTAATGTCTGTTCTGCATTATATGCTTGTATGTTATCTTACTTATATTGCAGATGAAATTGGTCCAATAAATGCTACAAGAAGAATAATAGCTGGCTTTGAAGGTACATTAGACTCTTGGCTTAAAGCTGAAACTCTGAGGTTGCCTACTCTACTTTCACAATGGGAACAATCAGTCATTCTAAACGTAGATGGCACTACATACATGGACCCCATCACTACTCTCCCTGTAAATAATATGATAGGATGTTTAATTTATGGCATCACAGTTAATTTCATTGGATTTCCTCAGATCACCAATGATATAACTGTCATTACTTTGCTTGCAATGAAATTGCACAAAATGCAACACTTTAATGAATATTTCAATGAATATCTGCATCGTCTCCATACTCCTTCTCCTGATTTAATTCTTGAACCAAAATGGAAAGAGATTTTTGTTGCCTCTCTACCTAACTAGGTTTCTTCAGCAATTGTAGCTAAACTCCCTGGCAAAATTGGAGACTACAAATTTGGCATTATTCGTCAAGCAGTTAAGGCAGTCATTGTTGAACTTTTCTCCCAGATGAAGATTGCATGTGCCACCACTAATCCTAAGAAGCCGCATGGCTATCAGCAGCTACGTAAACAATGGCATTTGCGCAAAGCTGGCAATTCTGAAGGGGTGAGAAGAAAGAAAAAGAGATTCTCCAAGAAGAATTCCCCACTTTACCACAAAAAAGACGTTCAGCACAGAAAACAGAAGCCATACAGAAAAACAGAAATGTTTTCCAAAGAAGTAATTTGTTACAACTTCCAGAAGAAAGGACACGCTGCTAATAAATGTCCTGAGAAGAAGAAAGAGTTCTCTAAAAAGAAAATTGCTTATAAGAACAAAAAAGGTAAAGTAAATTACTTTGACCTCCCAAGCAGTTCTGATGAGTTAATCTCCTCTAATTCAGAATCAGAGAATGAATTGAACTTTGCAGATGACTCTTCCTCAGAAGAAGAAGAATACTGCAGAGAGCCCTATTGCACAAATTGGAATGATTGTAACTGTAGTGACCCTGATGTTTGCAAGTGAAATATGATAAGTATGATGAAAAGAGAAGATGATGAGATTAGCAGAAATCTCTTCACTCAGATGATGGCAGAAAGTGATCAGTAGCTAAAAGAAATGTATATATCTATGCTAACTAATCATCTTTCAAAGAAAACCTCAAAGTCATCTTCAAATCGAGGTTATGTTCCCCCTGCATCGTTATTTTCAGTAGAAGCACTAACGAGACAATTCAAGAATGAAGAATTTGGCGAAGATCTACCACAGACATTGCCTGCTATGCATATGGCTATTAAAGAACTGAGGAAAACAGTAAAAGAAAATAAAAGACTATGCATAGAAAATCATAGAGATCTTTCTGTCAAATTACTTCATGCAAATACAGCTTCTACTTCATATTTTAAACCAGGTCCTGAAAAGAAAGATTCAGATGATGAGTCTGAAGCAGAAAGATCGGGTTTGAGTTGTCACTATGTAAACCAAGATGTAATGTACTGTGTCAAACTAAAGGTACAAATTGGAAATCACACAGAGTTTTGGAAAGTTTTGATGGACACTGGATCTCCCCTAAACATTGTCAGTGATACAATTGTTCCAGCACATCTAAGGAGGTCTACAGAGTGTCCAAAGGTGATAACTGCCAGTGGAACTATTCCTACAAAGCATGAAGCAGATGTAAATATCTTTTTGACAGAAGCCACTGAAGTTCATCTTGTCTGTCCAATAGTCCCGGGAATAGACTGTGCCATGTACCTTGGGACTCCCTTCTTCAAAAATTTTGAGAAGCATGGCGCAAAGCTAGATCGAGCATCAGGAAGGTATGGTTATTTTGTTAGCTTGGATGAAAAAGAAATTTTCTTTCCTTTTATTAATCCTAATTCTCCAAATAGAATATCTAGGATTGAAAGGATGGAACATCTCTTAGCTAAAATGGAGGTGAAGAAAGAAGTTCTAAAAGCAGAAGAACTTCTTAACAATGGAAAATACGCCAAATAAATTGTAGATATAACAGCCAAATTCAGAGAATGTTGCTCTGATGATCCGAATGCATTCTGGCATATAAACAAGCAAGAAGTAGAGTTGCCACTAAAGAAATATTTTAATGGCAAGCTCAGAAGATCTAAAGTTGTTGCTATGAATGAAGAGCAACTAAAGACATGCAAAGCAGAAATCAAAGATCTCTTAAAAAATGGGTTAATTAGGAAAAGCAAGATCCCTATAGCTTGCTTTGCATTTTATGTAAATAATCATGTTGAACAGGCCCGGCGTAAACCAAGACTAGTTGTTAATTATAAGCCCTTGAATTCTATTTTGGATTATGATGCTTATCCATTGCCCAAACCATCAAGCATTCTGGCACAGATTTCCAAATCAAAAATCTTTTCTAAATTTGATTTGAAGTCTGGATTCTGACAGGTTGGGATCAAAGAAGAAGACAAATGGAAGACAACTTTCTCTGTTCCTGAAGGACATTTTGAATGGAACATTATGCCATTTGGCCTGATCAATGCTCCATCCGCCTTCCAAAGAATTATGGATGAAACCTTTGAAGGTATGGATGAATTTCTAAAGAAGTATATAGATGATCTTGTGATTCATTCTAATAACATTCCTGAACATATCAAGCATCTAAAGATCTTCTATAAAAGAGTGAAAGAAATGGGAATATTCCTCTCTGCATCCAAGATGAAGCTTTTCAAAACCATGATAGATTTTCTTGGATACAATATTCAGTATGGTTCCTACAGTGTGATACAAAGGAGTCTCAATTTTGTTGATCATTTTCCTGATGAGATAACTGATAAAATTAAGTTACAGAGATTCCTAGGCAGTTTAAATAATATCTCAAAGTTCCTGAAACATTGTGCTCAGGAAAGAAAGTTGCTAAATAAACGTCTACAGAAAGATCCTATTCCCTGGAATAAAGATTGCACTGAAGCAGTCTGAAGAATTAAAGAAAGAGTGAGGAATATACAACCCCTTTCACCTATAAGAGAAGAATGGAAAAAGATCATAATGACAAATGCAAGCCATGCCAGATGGGGTGCAGTCTTATGTTAGGAAAACCCCACAGATAAAAAGGCACTAGAAGTTTGTCAATACTCCTCTGGTCTTTGGGCTAAGAACCAGTTGAACTGGTCTAGCCTTAAAAAGGAGCTGTGAGTAGTATGCCTTAGCATTTCAAAGTTTAAATACTTTGTCATTTACACACACTTTACAGTAAGAACAGACTGTCAAGCCCTGAAGTTTGCTATTCAGAAGTGTGAGTTTGAAGACGCAGCCATGGTGCGCTGGGTAATGCAACTCAGCCAATATTCTTTTGATATCGAGTTTGTCAAAGGAGATAAAAATAGCTTTGCTGACATGCTCAGTAGAGAATTTCTTGAAGAACATTCAATGCATGCCTTATCCCTGAATTTTATCCGAAGAAATCAAGAAGAAGTAGAGATTGAAACATCCACTGGATGGGTTTCTTTCAATTTACAGAAGAGTCTGTTTGACCATGAGGATAACTGGATCCCAATCAAAGAAGTCAGACAGAGAATTGGTATACCATACAAATGGACAGATCCACTTCAAGATGAAATGAATGAAGAAGCTTTAGAGGCTCTTGATTATCTCAGACATATTGGAAGCATAGCCTATAGGCTAGAAAGAGATGAAGAAGATAGTACACGGATCACTAGTTGCCACATTACTCTAAGAAGATTCTGCAACTTTCTGGATCGAGACAACTTTGATGAAGAACGGAAAGAATAGGAATTCTACACAGGTATGGGATTACAAAATTTTTAACTAATTTATTTTACTCTGTACAATTCTCCTTTTGGTATGAGCACATGCCAGTCGAAGATATGGAAGAAGAAGATCCACTTCCAGAGTGGTTCTTATATTGGTGGAAGATTTATGGATTATCTCCATTAATCCTAAAACCACATTCCTTTACCTTATTAAAGATTCCTAACTTCACTCCGCAGACACCATTCCTGACAAATGTCCTAAGAAAAACAATCAATGATCTTGTCAATCTGAGTGATCTTGATTTTCTACAAGGTGTATGAAGATGTGGCCATATACGCTGGTTCGTAATGAATCACTACAAAGAAAGAATAATTTACACCAGCAATAATTCCAATTATGAAGATTTTCATCAGCAGATAAGTCCAGAACACAATCCTTATCTTCATCTTAGCTACTTGGAATTACCAGATCCCCATGACACGAATATTTAGGAAACAGAGAAAGAGATATGGGTCCAGTACTATTCAAATTACTTGATTGAACAGTGGAATCTCCAACACTACAGCTGGCCTCAAGTAGATTACTACACCATGATGTAAAGTCTTTCCAACCGACAATGGAGTTGGACCCGTCTTGTGTAGATTCCCCGATCAAAAATATCTACTGTGTAAATAATGAGATATGCAAATCTCATCTTTTCAATCTTTCGATGGTTCTCTTGTACGAATCTCCTCTGTGTAAACATAAATTAAATCTAGTCCCCATATGCCTCTGGCTTTCCATATCGAAATAGGGATGAGATAACATGAGTAGTCCGCTCATGCCTGGATTTGGTCCTTTTAAAGCATCTTGCTTTTGTCAGTCTGTACATACTACTGTCAGCAGAAGCATCTTGCTATCTTTAAACCTTGTTGATGACTCATGAGAGGCTTGAGTCCTATAAATAGATGAGACCTGAGGATGGAGAGGGCATTCGGGTCTGAGGAGTTTAGGGTCTTGTGAGTCTGGAGTCGAGTAATCTTCCTGCTCTGCATCTGCGGACCATAGTGTCTGATCTTCTTGCATCACGAAAGGTTCACTCTGGTTTTAGAGTATTAGTTTGGAAGCCTGCACATCAGTGTGCTCGGCACTGGTGAGAACCTAAAGTGGCTGAACCATAGGAAAAGTCTTAAATTCTGTCATAAGATTTCTGAGGCAGAGTCTGTCCATTGCCAGGTAGCCTCCGGTAATACTTGTTCCCTATGAACGGTATGAAGTTCGGTAAAAAGCGACGACAGTCGATCTCTGTAAAGAAACAATCCTTCTGTAATATTCGAATCCTATTTCTGATAATATAAATAAAAGCCTCTGGCTATTTTTCCGATATGAATAGGGTTAGGGTCCTGCAGATTCCATTTCCATCATAGAATGGGGTATTTGGAATTGAAGCAGATAGTGTCCAAAATATAGGCACTCATATAAAATGGGGGTATCACCTGGGTAGTCACAAATCTGTTTTTCCTATAATCAAGTACTTAGTTCACCATTTTATCAGACAGTATGGTCACCCAATCCATGATAAAAGAATTAACTGTAGCCATTAAAGTTACCATCTCTATAGAAAATTTGGCAGAATCATGGACTCCAAAGAGTCTGCACATCATTGCACCTGCATAACAGTAAGGAGATGCTAATGAGCCTACAGAGTACACACCCAATGATTCATGCTTGTGTTTGGTCGGAAAATGCCTCCACTATCAGATAGGGTCTGATTCGATGGTTTTTTCTTTGGCGAAAGCCTCAAAAAATGTTTTTGTATATCACTTATGAGGTTCAGGAAAATGGTACATTCTTTTGATATCCTCTACTCTGAATGACCTGAACATTATCCCATCGACTGTAAAGAATGTTCTGGCTGTGATACTGATGCTTTCAAAAACCCATATGACCAAGTCATTATAGGGTAAAACCTTGGCACGGGCTACTATTCTATGAAGAAAGGAGCCCACCAAAACCTTAACAGTATTCTCTGACTTGTCAGTAGAATCAGTTGTTGCCACTATTTCTTGAATCTCTTCCGGATCTTCAGCTTCCAGCAAATTGTATATATTCTCCCATGCAACTTTGCCTAGATCGAGGCAAGTAGTATCTGATATCAAGACCTTCTTTGTTGGTCCCTCTTTGGCTACCACAGGGTCCTTTGGTTTCTTTGATTTCTTTGTCATTTTAGCTGGATTCATCAACTCAGACTTGCTCTGCAAAGGAAACAAAAGAACATAACAGAGAAAATGTCGTTTAAAGCCAATGCATAATAGAAAGCTTAATGGTAACTGAAGCATGATAAGTAATATGGAATGAGATATTACCATGGATGAAATCCTCGAAGGATTCAACCTTAACTGCTCTATTAATGACTTCCGTAACTATCAATCATGGTAATTAAATGTAATAATGATATTTCGTATCACACATATTACTAACAATCTCTTAAAGCAGATCCCTTAGCTTTCCCGATCAACGATTAGAAAAAATCGCATATCGCAGATTGGGAGGTTCAAAGGTCAAGCTTAAGATCTTACAATAGGCAGCTCCGATTTTGATAAAAGTGAGAGGTATCGTGAGGAGGCGGGATAATCAACAAATCGTTTATTTTTTGTTTATTATTGATTTAAGGGTTAAACCAGCAATCATGCATTTAAAACCTTTTATGGAAAAGCGCACTTTTCCTCTATGTAATCACATTGGCGAGTTCCAAAGGAGCTTTGTATTGTGTTTCATGGTATGTGTGATGGCTGATTGTGGTTGCATTATCGCATCGGGAGTTTGGCATAGACCTTTGGAATGCTTCAATGTTCAACTTGCGGTTTGCGATTTCCAATAACATTATCACATCGGAGATTTGCCAATGAGAGCCTTTTAAGCATATCCTTTAAATAAAGGATGCAACATATTATTTTACATTTGTTTTTACAAAAAGGTCTTGCTTGATATTCATATCGCATCAGACCTTTTCATAAGCACTTTCATGTGTTATGTGGTTAAATCAAAGCTTGCGATTATTATTGAATTATTGATTTTAACTAAGTCTTAAAAAGGGGACCCATTTCTTGTTAAAGTTTTGGATAAAATTTTTGAAATGGGGAGGGTTGTTGTATAGCTCAATAATTAGCGATTCACTGGGAGAAACAGTTATCCCTGAGAAATTAATGTAATAACTATAACTTTCTTAATTTGGAAACCATTTAGGATAAAGAAAACAATCTAAGAATAGTTGGATAAAGATTAACTCTGAATATAATGAAAAAATATTTTTGTAATTCCTTTTCTAATCCTAAAAATAAAAACATTCTGGGTTTCTTCAAGCTTTGGTTGGTTGATATAGATAAGCAGGGGGCTTATCCAACATAGCTTTTAAGTTTACTCTATTGTCACAGGTAGTGCCTATGCTGCCAGCAAATGTTTATAGTCTCAATAGGGTTACCTTTTAACCATTTCATCATTCATTGTCCCATCCATCTAAGAGTATAACTTTTGAAAGATAAATTTCAAAAATAAATGTTTACACATATTTATTCCTTTTGTGTTTTTTATCCTTTATATTTATTTTATAAGATAAAAATCCATTGTCTTGGTTTGGTGGCCAGCTGTTGACAATGCCATTCACTGGTTGTAATCAAACTAAACAAGCTGGCTCGTGATGAGACCCCTTGTCTTATGATTATAAGCCATTACCCTATTTTGATATGTAGTATCGGTAATATCAGTTTAATTAGTTTCTTATGATCATGGTAAGCAGGCTCATGATGTGACCTCTTATCTTTTATATCAAATATATTTTAGAAATACACTCTGAAAAATCACAAACTTAATGGATGGGGTAATTGACTTTCTCCTTAAGAGCATATGGATGACAATTTAAGAGTTGTAGATGCTAAGTTTGGAAAAGTATTTCTTTTTTACAAATAAGGTTTCTTGGCTTTTTAAAACTTGGAATGATTTACAGTATTTTCAAGGCTTGTGAAGGTTATCCAAATCTAAAAGAGGTTCTCAGAGTTTTATTCTTCAACTAACTTTCTAGAACTGCAGTCTAATCCTTCAAGGTTTCCATCTATCAAAAGTAACTATTTACAATATTTCTTTAAATAACTTTCTAATAGTGAAAGGTCAATGGAAGACTATTTACAACCTTATTTCCTAAAAACAAAAATTCAAACAAACAAAACTACATAATGAATATTTACAAGTGAGAAGGGGTTACCTCCTTAAGTAAACAATTTTTTTAAGATAATCCCATTGACAGGAAGAGAATCTCTCTTTCCTGATAGATCTTGCAATATGAACGTTGATGTGCCCATCTTCTCAATGATTTGAAATGTTCCAAGCCACATCTTTTGAAATTTAGTGTGTTTGTCTTTATCTTCATGTGCTTTGTCCCATTTCAAAACAAGATCACAAATTTGTAAAAAATTTGGGCCGACAGAATTTGTATCAAAAGAAGATTTAATAATTTGTTGATGTTTTGCATGTGTAATTCTTGCTTTTTCCCTTTCTTCTTCTAATTTAAGTATTTGATCATGTCTTAATTGAATAGAAGAGGAGGGGTTTTCTTCAATAAATTGCGCTAGGGATAGAGATGGGAGTGCTAAGTTTGTTGGTATCATAGCTTCTTTCCCATACACTAAGTTGAATGGAGAAGTACCTATTGAGGCCTTTTGTGTTATGCAGTCTGTCCATAATGCAAATATCAAAGACTTGTGCCAATTCTTTTGATTCTGATCAACACTTCTCTTAATAATATTGATAAGATTTTTGTTGGTTGATTCTACTAAACCATTACCCTGTGGATAATAGTTTGCAGAATATTTCAATTTAAATCCTCTCTTGAGAGCAAATTCAAGTATGGTATTTTCAAAAAAATAAGATGCATTATAAAAAATGAGAACATTAGGTATGCCAAACCAGGTAATGATGAATCGATCAATGAATTCAATGATTGCATCAGAGTTGGCTACCTTCAAAGGAATTGCTTCTGCCCACTTTGTGAAGTAATCTGTGGCTGTAAGGATATACCTGTGCTACTTGGAAGAATGTGGAACAATCTCTCCTATGATATCCAGTCCCCATTATTCGAATGGTTGTTCAATGTTGACTGGTTACAAAGGGAAGGCTAGTTTCCTTTGTCTTTCACTGGCTGTTTGGAAAATTTTACATTTCCTTACATAGTCATGGGCATCTTTGAATAAAGTGGGACAATAATATCCAGCATGTATTATCTTGTGAGCTGTTGTATCAGCTCCAAAATGTCCACCTGTTCGACCATCATGTAATTCCTGCAACAGCTTTTGTGCTTCAATTTTTTCAAGGCATCTTAACAAAACCGAATCATAATTCCTTCTAAATAACACATCATCAATGATTTTGAAGTATTTTTATTTCAATATCAAGGTAGGTTCGGTTTTTTAAGAGAGATTAGAGTAGCATATCCATTTTTTAAATAAAATATGAGATCTGCATATTGAGATTCAGAGTTCATAATACTTATCTCGTTTATTTGAAGAGCATTGTCTAAATCTTCATGTTATAGAATGTTCAAAGCTCCTGCTAACAACCTGAAAAAACCTTGACCTCTAACAATTTTTGCTGACTTAATATCTAAATCATATTCTTGTAATGCTGTAATCCAGTTGGCTCTCTTCTCTCCCACTTCCCTTTGCACTAGTAATTGTCTCACTACCGAGAATGAGACTATTACTTTTGTATGAGTCTTTAGGAGGAATGGCCTAAAGTGTTTAATAGATTTGAACATAGAGAAAGCTTGCTTTTCTACTTTGGAATAATTAAGTTCAACACCTTGTAGATTAGAAATGAAAAAGGATATGGGTGCTTCAACTTGTTGATCATTGATTTTTGTCAACACAGCTGCATAAGAAGTTTCGGATGCTAAAGTATACAAAATAAAATGATTAGAAAAATTTGGGGTATTCAATGCAGGATCGTTAATGATGGCCTGTTTGATTGAATCAAAGGCTTCTTTTTCATTATGCCTGCATTTGAACACTAATTTTTTCTTAATCATGGTCTGTAATGGTAAAACAATCTACGAAAAATCAGGAATAAATCTTTTTACAAAACTTATTTGACCTAAAAATGATTGCATTGATTTGTTATTTTGTGGTAGAGTGATATCAAAAATCTCGTTGATTCTTTCTGGATCAATATAAATTCCAATTTTAGATACGATAAATCCTAAGAGTTTACCTTCATCAAGAGCAAAGAATGATTTATTGAGATTTAATGAAATACCATACCTTTTACAGTGTTCAAAGATTTGTTTGAAATCATGTAAATGGTTTGATATTTTCTTAGAGAAGAAAGTTATGTCGTCTAAGTAGGTAAAAAATGACTTATTAATCAAACCCTTATATGTTATATCCATTGCTCTTTGGAAGGTAGCTCCAACATTGATCAAATTGATAGGTATTTTCTAATAGGCATACGTTCCCCATTTGGTTTTGAAGGTAGTATTTAGTCTATCATTTGGATGTACCAATATATAGTTATATCCAGAGAAACCATCCAAAAAAGACATTAATTCAAAACCAACGACTGAATGAAGAGCCTGTTCCATAGTTGGCAGTGGGAAATTATCGTTTTGGCTTGGTTATTAAGATTTCTGAAATCAATGCAGATCCTAATATCACTATTTTTCTTTCTAATTGATACTAAGTTAGAAACCCATTTCGAATTTCTAATTGGGAAAATTATCTTAGCTTTTAAGAGTTTATTCAACTTTTCTTTGATCTGACTCTCTAGATTCGGATGTAGTTTCCTCAATTTTTGATGCACAGGTTTCTCCGCAGAAATAATTGGAATTGTGTGTTGTATGATAGAAGTATCATATGTTTTTAGATCGTCATAGTTCCAAGCAAAAACATTTATGTATTTATTCAACAATCTGATAAAGGAAAATATTTCTTCTGGAGTGAGCCCTAGTCCCAGATTAATATTTTGTGGTTTGGCTTCAGTGCCAAGATTTATGAATTCAAACCTCAAAGTAGAACTTTGGAGTTTTTAATTAGTGACCTATTTAAACTTATCCTTGATATTATAAAGATCTTCAAGTTTGACCACGAATTTAGGTATGGATTTCTCCTCTGGTCTTTGCTTTATTTGAAGATCATGGTCATTCTCATCAATAATCTGGTCATTATAGAATTTCTCAGAAATTAAGAAATTCAAAATGTCTTCGTCATGATTAAATACTTGCCAATTGGTGACATTGTCTGGAACAGATGGTCTAAAAATAAATTCGACTAAAAACCTATCAGGACTGTAATCCTCTGATGGAAGGAGCTTAGAAGCAACATTGGCTAATGAATCAGTTGCTGCATTCTGAGATCTAGAAATGGGAGAAAAATTAAATGCTAGAAAATGAGATATGAGGTCTTGAACCAAGGACTGATAATGCTTGAGGTGTCCTAAAAGGCAATGGATAGTATTTCTTACATGTTTGATGACAATATCATTATCACCAAATACTCTTAGATATTGAACCTTCATGCCTATTGCTTTGTAAAGTCCTTGAATCAATGCCTCATATTCAGCAGTATTATTTGTACACTCAAATTCTTGTCTGCATGATAACATAATTTTTCCCCCTCAGGACTATCATGCTCCTGCACCGTCATTGGATTTTAACCCATCGAAATATAAAGACCAAAATATAGGCTTATCTATAGTTTTATCTACAATTTCTTTAGTAATAGTAACACACCTTGATGTATTTGTATGAGAAAAATTTTCTATCTGTGATGTGAAACTATTAACAGAGAAAGGTGATGATTGAGCATTAAAATTACCAAAGAATGTTTCAGCTGAGTAATTTCCAAGAATATTATTATTGAAAGCTATGGTTTGATTTTCCTACTCAAACTCCATTACAATATGGGTCATGTGCTTCTCTTGATCGATCTTAATTTGATTTCATTTCCCTTTATAGGGAAGCCACATATGAGACCAATCAGTAGAAATGTAAGCATGGAGTTTCTCAGACAAATCTCTGCTTAAAATTAACCCATAAATCTCAGGGATGTCAGCAATCAATATATCAATTCTCTGAACTACTCTAGGATCAATTGATAACCTAATGGCGACTGAATTAATCTCTCCTAATACTTGAACCTTAGTTCGATCCAACTAAATAATATGCACTGCAGATTTTTGGGGCTCAATGTTCAATCTTGAGCAAACCAAGGCTGGGATTATGTTTGATGAAGCCCCTGAATCTATTAAGTAGTTGTGCAGATTTTTGTTGTAGATTTCATAGGTCAGGAGAAAAGGAGCGGTATGAGAATTAGATCTATCTCTGATCAAAGTGACATCAGTAGCATCTACTCTATCTGATGGTGGCTTACCTGTCCCCTTAACCACCTTGTATAGTACAACATTTGGAAGAGGAGAAGAAGGTACTACATTTAACTCTTTAAGTATCAATTTATGTTGATGTTTGAGATTACTAAGCTCAAACAAAGAGATATTCACTCTAGTCTTCTTCATGTCTTCCATAATGTTGTAATCCACAGCGTCAGAGACTACCAATGTCTTGGATGATGAGGGTGGATTGGAAGATGATGGTTGATTTTGAGTAGGCAACATAATTGATTTCTTTATGGGATACTTATCTTTGGCAATAGGGCTTGCATTTTTCTTCTTTTGAGTTGGTTGAACAGGCTCTGCAGCGACTTTGCTCTTGGTACTTACTAGAAGAGCTTCCTGTTCGCTTTTAGTATTAGAATTAGGAAAAATGAAGTCCCACATACCGTGACATTCAACAACCTCATCCTCTTCTGTTTCCTCGGATGACAACACTGTGTCTTCATCCTCATCATTATCTGGATCTAGTTCTACATTAGATATGGCATTAGGTGGTTTTGATTCAACGCTTTTGAAGTTCCTAAATGGATTTTTAGTGGAGGTTTCAACTACCTATTTCTTTATCTCTACCATTTCATTAGACATAGTCTTTAGAACTTTTTGCAAAACCTCCATATCATGTGGATCATTAGCCACTTTCTTCTTTGAATCATCTTTAAAAGTAACTTTTTTGGACTTTCTCTCCTCAAGAGTAGTTTTCTTTTCTAATCCGATAATACGTTTCTCAACGGCGATTACTTCTTTCATATTCTTTGCTAAGGTAGGATTTGCGGCTCTATCAATGAAGATTGCTATATTCAAAGGTAAGGCAGAAATATACCATTCGCTTCAAACCTCTTCACTAGATGTAGACGTAGCAGGAATTTTATTTAAGAGCTTATTAAATCGCAAGTTGAAATCTTTAATAGGTTCTCTCGATTCAGTTTTAAGATTGGAGAGATCATTGATTAATGTCGCTGTGGACGTATCATCTCTGAACTTAGTCAAAAACTACGCTTGCTGGTAATGAAAAATACCATTATCTAGCTACTGCTTGTAAGGTGTATGGGAAAAACCTCACAACAAGATCTTCTTCTGTCACTCCATTTAAGTTTATTGACAACATAAATTTGTTTATGTGTTCTTATTCCAGTATGTCGATATCTGGATTAAACTTTGGCAACCACTTTTCAGGGTGGGCCGGTAATTGACTCAAGGGTGCAGGCATTGTGACTGCCCCTCGATTTGTCCATGGCCTTGGTTGTGGTTGATTGTGTGCCATTGTTGTGCTGACAATAGAAGAAATTGAGGACGTAGTTACAAGTGGTTGGGTAGAGGATGTTGAAGTACTTGTACCCTATTGAACAATGATATGAAGTTGGGGAGTGGATGGTTGACTTTGAAATGGATTGGATAAAATGGATGATGATGATGAAAGAGTCTCATTGTCAGACTCTTCAGGTGTCTTCCTAGCTCTTTCCCTTTTAGGCAGAGGAAATTCTGTTGGTTCAATACCAAGCTTTTCACTCTGTAATCTTGTAAGAGGATGATAAGGAATGTATTGTGAAGTCACACCTCCTTGGGATAATTCAGACTTTTCTTGAGATATTGAAAACCCTTGAAGTTTATGAATTAAAGATTGAATTTCAGGAGGTTCAAGGGTGGATTTGTCCGATATGTTCAAGTTTTTAGCATTATCTTTTCAACTTCTCGATTGAAAATTGAAGATTTAGAATGCAAGGGAGAAGTTGGAGGAGATGGTGAGGGAGATTTACTCTCAGAATGGGCTATGGATTTGGATTTTCTCGTTGTTCACAATTCATGCCCTCCTTCTAGTCCCAAAAATATTGATGCTTCTAAAATCACTGCATCAACATCGGGGAAAACCACCCAGTCCGAAACTTAGTACAACTCCTTTTCCGTTTGGTGTGGTGGCTCCAACTGGATATAATGGGACTAGTTTCCCAATGATATTTGTGATGATGGGTGATTTTTTTGTAGTGTATAACGAAAGTGATATGTGCTTTATCCTACAATGTGAAAATATACAAATATAACTGATCTATCCCGGGTATTCTTTTAATAACACGATTCTTGATTGTTTCTATTTAAACAAGTAACCATAAAGATGACTTATTCATAAAATAGAAATATGAATTCATATGATGATTACCTTGTTTAAGTAGTTAAACAAAGTAATAATAAAAACATTATCACATTGATCATAATATATATCATTGAAATATATATATCCAAATGATGAGAGTTCTAAAACATTCAGAAATGAAAAATTAAAGAATTTCTTAAAAACATATATATATATATATATATATATATATATATGAGCAATGATGAGAAATGTTCATTCACATGGAGGAATAAGACAAAAACAATGATAGGAGTACCGTATGCATTTGAATTCTCCCGCTGTAAACAAAATTCAGATTCTGCTTTGCTATTTTAGAACACCTTCAAAAGATGCAAAAGTGCAAATCTTATAAAAGCCTCTTCCACAAAAATGCAGAACTTTGGTCTAGCTTTTGATAAAAAAATATTATAAGTACAGTAATGCATCTCCCAAGTCATGTTTTTAATACAAATTGAGGACCCTTTTTGAAATACATGAAAGGGTCTTAAATACTAGAAATAACAACTAAGTATCAGTAAAAATCGCTATGCATTGTTCTAACTGTGGACATGAAAATCTAGGATTTATCATGAAAATAGTAGTGTTGTGGCAGTTGAAATGAATTCATTGTATCAAATTCTTTTCCTGTGATTACAACTGACAGATTGCGAGCATATGGTGGATTTTTTATGGCTGACTCATCCTGGAGTGTAGCTGAGCTGTATAGGTGGCATCAGAGAGTTTGGAGATCATGCAGTTGACTACATCTGAAAGACATTTCATGGCCATTTGCTGGCTATGTGGCTTGACAAGGAAAAACTAGAACGTTTCCCATGTCAAGCTTCGAATTCCTCCAATCTGCTTTTCCCTATGTGCTAGCTCTTGTTTCCATCGCTGTTCTAACGAATTTGCTTTTTGGAGTTTTCCTAGAGAGCAATCAGTGATCAAATTAGACATATGCAAATTGTTATTTATGAATTTGATCAGACTATTCATTGTAGCTCTTTATCTAAATGTTTCTCTTTCAACTTTCATTAACTGGGACTCCCATTCAGAAAACAAGATTTCGTTATGCAATTCTTGTATTATTGGTAGATTGGTAGCAATTCCTTCTTTGAAATTTTGCCAGGACAGAAAATTGGTTGACCTTTAATCTGTCGTATCTAATTCAAGTCTGGCGTCTACTACCTTTCCAATCATTGATGTAAAGATATCGCATAAGGGGTTTGCCAATGATATATGGTGGAAAAGAATATCCAATTGTCGGGACAAGGCTTTGGTTATTTCCAAAGCTTCTGTTCTGAATTCGCTTACCTATGGATAACCTTTTTACTTTTCTATATGTTCTTTCATTTGTGTGATTTGTTCTTCCTTTTCCTTCTATTCTTGCTCTCTTAACATCTGAAGCTTGCTCAATTCTTGAGACAACTCCTGTTGTTTATGAAGAGTCTACTCATTAATCCTCAGCTTTTCCAATTTCAACTTCTCTTTTAATTGTTCATTTTGCTGCCTCTGTTCTATTAACTATTGTTCAAACTAATTTATATTTTGTTGTTGCTCTGCTGATTGCACCTCAAGATGGGTAATCTTCTGATCCTTTTCCCTCATCAAATGGCTAACCTCTGTGGTTTTATCCATTGTTGATGTTGTGTATGCTCATGCGAACTGAGATAGCTTTGTGAAATCCTCGGAGGGGTCGACTTCTACTTTCCATACCACGTACATCATCTCTGCCTCAGGAGTTGAAAGAGGACTTTGATCAACTTTCCTTTTCTTCCTCTGTCTTTTAACTATAGCCCTGTGTTGGATTGTAGAAGACATCAAGAGGTGGTATTTCTTTAGTTTATAGTACAATCTCCTCAGTGGGATTCTTGGGAATAATCTTTACGTCCTGTTGAATTCTGGGTAGGCCACTTGTTCCTTCAATCAGAACTGTGTTAACTTTTTCCTTTTGCACTATAAGAATTTTTGGTGTAGTGAGCTCTTGGTAAATATTCGGGTTATTGATGATTGAGTTGAACTGCTCATATTCCTTGAGTAAGGTAGGATCAATATTGATATTCGTATCAAGGGGCTCACTAGTTCCTTCTTGTGTGTGCTCCCTTTCTAGGGTCTTCTCCTTTCTAGGATTCTTTCCAATGATTTTCACTTCACAGTGGCCTTCCGGTTGTACCATAAAAGTAGTATTTAACAAGTCTAGAGGTAGCTTTTCTAGTCTCTGTGTCCTGAACTTGTAAAATTCCTCTGGGTCTTTCAGCTCCCAATTTGATTTTTTCCAGATGTTTTACCTGAGAAAATAACTCGACTGAAGAAAAAAAATCATCATAACTATCCTTCTCATGTTCAAACTTGGCGATTTTTGCCTGAGAAGTGACATTGTAGGAAACAAATTTAGGATTATACTGCCTTTTTGGGATGATTGCTAACTTTAGAATTTTTATTTTCTCAGCTTCCTTTTCTGCATGCTTGAAGACATGCAACGTGAAAGCACCACATCACAGGGGAAATGAAGGCCACATATGATTTTTTGACTCCTTTAGGTTCCTTCACATCCCTTCTACTGTTATATAATATGCTAACTCCTTCGCAAGTAACTTATCTGGGATATATAGGTGGAGGACATGAGGGTTAGCAACGCTGCCGAAAGGTCTAATGTGGGTGAACTTTTCTTCACCAAACCAACTACCAATTGTAGTTAGGTCGACAGAGGCTTCCTCAGATAGCCTAGGAGTGGGCTTATTGAATATGGCATAATACACAGGGAGGATGAAACCATGACAGATTCTATAAAGATGATTTTTCTAATGGGCTTTCCACAATTCCTTATGATAGATATGAATAGGGTTAGGGTCCTGTGGAGTCCATTTCCATCCTAGAATGGGTTATTTAGAATTGAAACAGATAGTGTCCAAAATATAGGCGCTGATATAAAACGTGGGTATCACCCGGGTAGTCACGAATCTGTTTTTCCTATAATCAAGTATTTTGTTGGCCATTTTATCAGACAGTATGGTCGCCCAATCCATTATAAAAGAATTAACTGTAGCCTCCATTAAAGGTGCCATCTCTATAGAAAATTTGGTAGAATCATGAACTCCAAAGAGTCTGCACATCATTGCACCCACATAACAATAAGGAGATTCTAATGAGTCTTTAGAGTACATACCCGATGATTTCTGATTGTGTTTGGTCGGAAAATGCCTCCACTGTCTGATAGGGTCTGATTTGATGGTGTTTTCTTCGGCGAAAGCCTCCAAAAATGCTTTGTTATATTGCTTATGAGGTTCAGGCAAATGGTACATTCTTTTGATATCCTCTGCTCTGAATGACCCAAACATTCTCCCATCGACTGTAAAGAAAGTTATGTCTATGATATTGATGCTTTCAATAACCCATCTGACCAAGTCATTATAGGGTAAAACCTTGGCGCGGGCTGCTATTCTATGAAGAAAGGAGCCGGCCAAATCCTTAAGAGTATTCTTTGACTTGTCAGTGGAATCGGCTATTGCCACTACTTCTTCAATCTCCTCTAGATCTTCAGCTTCCAGAAAATTGCATATATTCTCCAATGAAGCTTTTCCAAGACTGAGGCAAGTAGTATTTGATATCCAGACCTTCTTTATTGGTTCCTCTTTGGATACTACAAGTACCTTTGGTTTCTTTGATTTCTTTGTCATTTTAGCTGGATTCATCAATTCATACTTGCTCTGCAAAGGAAACAAAAGAACTTAATAGAGAAAAACCCGTTCAAAGCCAATGCACAATACAAAGCTTAATGGTAACTCAAGCGTGATAAGTAATACAAAATGAGATATTACCACGGATGAAATCCTTGAAGGATTCAACCTTAACTTCTCTATTAATGACTTCTGTAAGTGTCAATCATGGTAATAATGTAATAATGATATGTCGTATCACAGATATTGCTAACAATCTCTTAAAGCGGATCCCTTGGCTTTCCCGATCAGCGATTAGCGAAAATTGCATATCGCAGATCAGGAGGTTCAAAGGTCAAGCTTAAGCTATTACCATAGGAAGCTCCGATTGCGATAAAGGTGAGAGGTATCATGAGGAGGCGGGATAATCAACAAATCGTTTGTTTTTTGTTTATTATTGATTTAAGGGTTAAACCCGCAATCATACGTTTAACAACCTTTTATCGAAAAGCGCAATTTTCCTTTCTGAAATTGCATCGACGAGTTCCAAAGGAGCTTTTCTTATGTGTTTCATGGTATATGTGATGGCCGATTGTGATTTCATATTATCACATCGGGAGTTTGCCATAGAACTTTGGAATGCTTCCTTGTTCAACTTGTGATTTGCAATTTCCGATAGCATTATCGCATCGGATATTTTCCAATGAGAGACTTTTAAGCATATCCTTTAAATAAAGGATGTGACAGATTATTTCACATTTGTTTTTACAAAAAGGTCTTGCTTGATATTCATATTGCATCGGACCTTTTCATAATGATTTTCATGTGTTATGTGGTTAAATCAAAGCTTGCGATTATTATTGAATTATTGATTTTAACAAAGTCTTAAAAAGGGGACCCATTTCTTGTTAAAGTTTTGGATAAAAATTTTAAAATGGGGAGGGTTGTTGTATAGCTGAACAATCGGCGATTCACTAGGAGGAACAGTTATCTATGAGAAAGTAATGTAATAACTATAAATTTCTTAATTTGGAAACCATTTGGGATAAAGAAAACAATCTAAGAATAGTTGGATAAAGATTAACTCTGAATATAATGAAAAAATATTTTTGTAATTCCTTTTCCAATCCCAAAAATAAAAAAATTCTAGGTTTCTTCAAGCTTTGGTTGGTTGATTTAGATAAAGCAGGGGGCTTCTCCAACTTAGCTTTTAAGTTTACTCTATCGTCGCAGGTAGTGGCTCTGCTGCTATTAAATGTTTATAGTCTTGATAGGGTTAGCTTTTAACCATTTCATCATTCATTGTCCCATCCAACTAAGAGTATAACTTTTGAAAGATAAATTTCAAAAAGATATGTTTACACATATTTATTCTTTTTGTGTTTTTTATCCTTTTTATTTCTTTTAAAAGATAAAAATCCATTGTCCTGGTTTGGTGGCCAGCTATTGACAATGCCATTCACTAGTTGTAATCGAACTGAACAAACGGGCTTGTGATGAGACCCCTTGTCTTATGATTATAAGCCATTACTCTGTTTTGATATGCAGTATTGGTAATATCAGTTTAATTAGTTTCCTATGATCATGGTAAGTAGGCTCATGATGAGACCTCTTATCTTTTATATCAAACATATTTTAGAATTACGTTATGAAAAATCACAAACTTAATGGATGGGGTAAATGAATTTCTCCTTAAGAGCATATGGATGACAATTTAAGAGTTGTAGATGCTAAGTTTGGAAAATTCTTTTTTTTCTTACAAACAATCTTTCTTGGCTCTTTAAAACTTGGAATGATTTATAGTATTTTCAAAGCTTGTGAAGGTTTTACAAATCTAAAAGAGGTTCCTAGAGTTTTATTCTTTAACTAACTTTCTAGAACTGCGGTCTACTCCTTGAAGGCTTCCATCTATTGAAAGTAAGTATTTACAATATTTCTTTAAATAACTTTCCAATAGGAAAAGATCAACAGAAGACTATTTACAACCTTATTTCCTAAAAATAAAAATTCAAACAAACAAAATTGCATAATGAATATTTACAAGTAAGAAGGGGTTACCTCCTTAAGTAAAGAATTTTTTCAAGATAAGCCCATTGATAGGAAGAGAATCTTTCTTTCCTCATAGATCTTGCAATATGAACGTTGATGAGCTTATTTTCTCAATGATTTGAAATGGTCCAAGCCACATCTTTTGAAATTTAGTGTGTTTTCCTTTATCTTTGTGCGTTTTCTCCCATTTCAAAACAAGATCACCAATTTGTAAAAAATTTAGGCCAGCAGAATTTGTATCAAAAGAAGATTTAATAATCTATTGATGTTTTGCATGTGTAATTATGGATTTTTTCCTTTCTTCTTCTAATTTAAGGATTTAACCATATCTTAATTGAATAGAAGAGGAGGGGTTTTCTTCAATAAATTGCACTAGGGCTAGAGATGGGAGTGTTAAGTTTGTTGGTATCACAGCTTCTTTTCCATACACTAAGTTGAATGGAGAAGTACCTATTGAGGCCTTCTATGTTATGCGGTCTGCCCGTAATGCAAATATCAAAGACTTATGCCAATTCTTTTGATTCTGATCAATAGTCCTCTTAATAATCTTGATATGATTTTTGTTGGTTGATTCTGCTAAACCATTACCCTAAGGATAATAGTTTGCGAAATATTTAAATTTTGAATCCTCTCTTGAGAGCAAATTCAAGTATGGTATTTATATAAAAATAAGATGCATTATAAAAAATGAGAGCATTGGGTACGCCAAACCGGGTAATGATGAATTGATCAATGAATTCAATGATTGCATCAGAGTTGGCTACCTTCAAATGAATTGCTTCCACCCACTTTGTGAAGTAATATGTGGCTATAAGGATATTCCTATGCTGCTTGGAAGAATGTGGAACAATCTCTTCTATGATATCCAGTGCCCATTGTTCGAATGGTTGTTCAATGTTGACTGGTTGCAAAGGGAAGACTGGTTTCCTTTATCTTCCACTGGCTATTTGGCAAATTTTTCATTTCCAAGTACATAGTCGTGGGCATCTTTGAATAAAGTGGGCCAATAATATCCAACATGTATTATCTTGTGAGCTGTTGTATCACCTCCAAAATTTCCACCTGATGGACCATCATGTAATTCCTGCAACACCTTTTGTGCTTCAGTTTTTTCGAGGCATCTTAATAAAACTGAATCATAATTCCTTCTAAGTAACACATCATCAATGATTTTGAAGTGTTTTTTTTTCAATATCAAGGAACATTTGTTTTTGTAAGAGAGATTAGGAGGATCATATCCATTTTTTAAATATAAAACTAGATCTGCATATTGAGATTTAGAGTTCATAATACTTATCTTGTTTATTTGAAGAGCATTGTCTGAATATTCATGTTCTGGAACGTTTGAAGCTCCTGCTAACAACCTGCAAAAACCTTGACATCTAACAATTTTTGCTAGCTTAATATCTAAATTATATTCTTGTAATTTTGTAACCTAGTTGGCTCTCTTCTCTCCCACTTCCCTTTGGACTAGTAATTGTCTCACTGTCGAGAATGGGACTATTACTTTTGTATGAGTCTTTAGGAGAAATGGCCTAAAGTGCTTAATAGATTTGAACACAGTGAAAGCTTTCTTTTCTACTTCGGAATAACTAAGTTCAGCACCTTATAGATTAGAACTGAAAATGGATATGGGTGCTTTAACTTGCTGATCATTGGTTTGTGTCAACACAACTACATAAGAAGTTTCGGATGCTAAAGTATACACAATAAAATGATTAGAAAAAATTGGGGTATTCAATGCAGGAGCATCAATGATGGTCTGTTTGATTGAATCAAAGGCTTCCTTTTTGTTACGCCCCCATTTTAACACTGAATTTTTCTTAATCATGCTCTGTAATGGTAAAACAATTTGCGAAAAATTAGGAACAAATCTTTTTACAAAATTTATTTGACGTAAAAATGATTGCATTGATTTTTTATTGTTTGGTAGAGGGATATCAGAAATCTCCTTGATTCTTTTCGGATCAATATAAATTCCATTTTTAGATATGATAAACCCTAAGAGTTTACCTTCATCAAGAGCAAATAGTGATTTCTTGGGATTGAATGAAATACCATACCTTTAACAGCATTCAAAGATTTGTTTCAAATCATGTAAATGATTTGCTATTTTCTCAGAGAAGATAGTTATGTCGTCTAAGTAGACAACAACTGACTTCTTAATCAAACCCTTAAATTCTATATCCATTGCTCTTTAGAAGATAGCTCCAACATTAATCAAACCGAAATGCATTTTCTGATAGGCATACGTTCCCCATTTGGTTCTAAAGGTAGTCTTTAGTCTATCATTTGGATGTACCAATATCTGGTTATACCCAGAGAAACCATCCACAAAAGATATTAATTCAGAACCAACAACTGAAAGAAGAGTCTGCTCCATAGTTGGCAGTGGGAAATTGTCCTTTTGGCTTGATTTATTAAGATTTCTAAACTCAATGCAGATCCTAATATCACCATTTTTCTTTCTAATCAATACTAAGTTAGAAACCCATTTCGAATGTCTAAATGAGAAAATTATCTTAGCTTTTAAGAGCCTATTCAACTCTTCTTTGATCTGACTCTCCAGATTAGGATGTATTTTCCTCAATTTTTGCTGCACAGGTTTCTTCTCATAAATAATTGAATTGTGTGCTATATGATAGAAGTATCATATGTTTTTAGATCGTCACAATTCCAAGAGAATACATTTCTGTATTTATTCAACATTCTGATAAAGGAAAATATTTCTTCTGGAGTAAGCCTTAGTCCCAGATTAATATTTTGTCGTTTGGCCTCGGTGCCAAGATTTATTAATCCAAACCTCAAAGTAGAACTTTGGAGTTTTGAGTTAGTGATCTGTTTAAACCTATCCTTGATATCATAAAGATCTTCAAGTTTGACCACAAATTTAGGTATGGAGTTCTCCTATGGTCCTTGCTTTATTTGAAGATCATGGTCATTCTCATCAATAATCTAGTCATCATAACATTTCTGAGAAGTTAAGAAATTCAAAATGCCTTCGTCATGATTAAATACTTTCCAATTGGTGACATTGTCTAGAACGGATGGTGTAAAAATAAATTCGACTGAAAACCTATGAGGGTTGAATCCTTCGATGGAAGGAGCTTAGAAGCAACATTGGCTAATAAATCAGTTGGTACATTCCGAGATCTAGGAATGGGAGAAATACTAAATGCTACAAAATGATATATGAGGTCTTGAACCAAGGACTGATAATGCTTGAGGTGTCCTGAAAGGCAATGGATAGTATTTCTTACATGTTAGATGACAATCTCATAATCACCAAATACTCTTAGATATTGAACCTTCAGGCCTATTGCTTTGTAAATTCCTTGAATCAATGTCTCATATTCAACAATATTATTTTTACACTCAAATTCTAGTTTGCATGATAACATAGTTTTTCCCCCTCGGGACTAACTAAAATACATCTTGCTCCTGCACTGTCATTGGATTTTGACCCATCGAAATATAAAGACCAAAATATAGGCTTATCTACAGCTTTATCTACAATTTCTTTAGTAATAGTAACACACCTTGATTTATCTATATGAGAAAAAATTTCTGTCTACGATGTGAAACTGTTAACAGATAAAAGTGATGATTGATCGTTAAAATTGCCAACGAATGATTCGGCTGAGTAATTTCCAAGAATATTATTATTGAAAGCTATGAGTGGATTTTCCTGCTCAAACTCCATTACAGTATGGGTCATGTGCTTCTCCCAATTGATCTTAATTTGATTGGGTTTCCATTTATAGGGAAGCCACATATGAGACCAATCAATGAAATGTAACCATGGATTTTCTCAGACCAATCCCTACTTAAAATTAACCCATAAATTTCAGGGATGTCAGCAATCAATATATCAATTCTCTGAACTACTCTAGGATTAGATGATAACCTAATGGTGACTAAATTAATCTCTCCTAATACTTGAACCTTAGTTTGATCCAACTGAAAAATATGCATTGCAGATTTTTGGGGCTCAATGTTCAATTTCGAGCAAACCAAGGCTGGGATTATATTTGATGAAGCCATTGAATCTATCAAGCAGTTGTGCAGATTTATGTTGTAGATTTCATATGTCAAGAGAAAAGGAGGGCTATGAGAATTAGATCTATCTCCAATCAAAACAACATCAGTAGCATCTATTCTATCTGATGGTGGCTTACTTGTCCCCTTAGCTGCCTTGGAAAGTACAACATTTGGAAGAGGAGAAGAAGGTACTACATTTAACTCTTTTAGTAGCAATTTCTTTTGATGTTTGAGTTTAGCTAAGCTCAAACAAAGAGATATTCACTCTAGTCTTCTTCATGTCTTCTATAATGTTATAATCCATAGCGTCAGAGACTACTAATGTCTTGGATAATGAGGGCGAATTGGAAGACGATGGTTGATTTTGAGTAGACAACATAGTAGATTTCTTTATGGGAGCCTTATCTTTGGCAGTAGGGCTTGCATTTTTCTTCTTTTGAGTTGGTAGAATAGGCTCTACAGTGACTTACTCTTGGTACTTACTGGGAGAGCTTCCTGTTCGCTTTCAATATCAGAATTAGGAAAAATGAAGTCCCACATACCGTGACATTCAACAACCTCATCCTCTTTTGTTTCCTCGGATGACAAGACTATGTCTTCATCCTCATAATTATCTGGATCTGATTCTGCATTAGGTATGGCATTAGGTGGTTTTGATTCAGCTCTTTTCAAGTTCCTAAATGGCTTTTTAGTGGAGGTTTCAACTACCTGTTTCTTTATCTCTACCATTTCATTAGACATGGTCTTTAGAACTTTTTTCAAACCCTCCATATCATATGGATCTTTAGCCCCTCTCTTCTTCAAAACATCTTTAAAAGTAACTTTTTAGGACTTTCTCTCCTCAAGAGCGGTTTTATTTTCTAATGCGATAATATGTTTCTCAATGACGATTGCTTCTTTCATATTCTCTACTAGTGCAGGCTTTGTAGCTCTATCAACGAAGATTGTTATATTCGAAGGTAAGGTAGAAATATACCATTCGCTTCGAACCTATTCACTAGGCATAGACGTAGCAGGAATTTCATTTAAGAGCTTATTAAATTGTGAGATGAAATCTTTAATAGGTTCTCTCGATTGAGTTTTAATATTGGAGAGATCATTGATTAATGTCATTGTGGACCTATCATCTCCAAACTTAGTCAAAAACTGCTCTTGGAAAGCATTCCAACTAGTAATGGATCCTGCTGGTAATGAAAAATACCATGATCCAGCTGCTCCTTGTAAGGTGTATGGGAAAAGCCTCACAACAATATCTTCTTCTGTCACTCCATTTAAGTTTATTGACAACATAAAGTTGTTTATGTGTTCTTCTGCCAGTATTTTGATATCTGGATTAAACTTTGGAAACCACTTTTCAGGGTGGGCTGGTAATTGACTCAAGGGTGCAGACATTGCAACTTCCCCTAGATTTTTCCATGGCCTTGGTTGTGGTTGATTGTGTGCCATTGTTGTACTAACAGCAGAAGAAAGTGAGGATGTAGTTACAAGTGGTTGGGTAGAGGATATTGAAGTACCTGTACCCTGCTGAACAGTGATATGAAGTTGGGGAGTGGATGGTTGACTTTGCAATGGATTGGATGAAATGGATAATGATGATGAAAGAGTCTCACTGTCAGACTCTTCAGGTGTCTTCCTAGCTCTTTTCCTTTTAGGCAGAGGAAATTATATTGGTTCAATACCAAGATTTTCACTCTGTAATCTTGTAAGAGGATGAGAAGGAATGTATTGTGAATTCACACTGCCTTGGGATAATTTAGAATTTTCTTGAGATATTGAAAACCATTGAAGTTTATGAATTAAACACTCAACTTCAGGGGGTTCAAGGGTGGATTTGTCTGATATGTTCAATTTTTCAGCAGTGGTTGTTATCTTTTCAACTTCTCACTTGAAAATTGGAGATTTAGAATGCGATGCAGAAGTTGGAGGAGACGGGAAGGGAGATTTACTCTCAGAATGGGCTATGGATTTGGAGTTGCTCACCATTCACTGTTCATGCCCTCCTTCTAGCACCAAAAATGTTGATTCCTCTAAAATCGATGCATCAACATCAGGGAACACCACCCGTCCGGACCTTAGTGCAGCTCCTTTTCCGTTTGGTGTGGTGGCTCTGACTGGAAATAATGGGACTAGTTTCCTAGTGATATATGTGATGATGGGTGAGTGGTTTGTAGTGTATAACGAAAGTGATATGTATTTTATCCTACAATGCAAAAATATACAAATATAACTGATCTATCCTGGGTATTCTTTTAACAACGCGATTCTTGATTGTTTCTAATTAAACAAATAACCATAAAGATCACTTATTCATAAAATAGAAATATGAATTCATTTGATGATTACTTTGTTTAAGTAGTTAAACAAAGTAATAATAAAAGAATTATCGCATTGATCATATTATATATCACTGACATATATATATCCAAATGATGACAGTTCTAAAACATTCAGAAATGACAAGTTAAAGAATTGCTTAAAAAAACACACACATACACACACACACATATATATAGCAATTATGAGAAATGTTCATTCACATAGAGGAATAAGTGTTATGTAGAAATTTTTGAATAATTTAACACATATTCAACAGAGATTATCCTGATCATGTACTATTGTGGAATACATACACAATACATAAGCTCCTCTACGTTGATCATCAATATAGCAGCATCAATAACAATAAAACATCAAGAGCATTCACACATTAACACAGTATGTAACCCGGGGAAAGCATCTCGCTAAAAACCCCACAGTATCTGTATATTAATGATTGAGACCATGTAACATTACAAAGTACAATTCTTATCACAAGCAATCCAGTACCAGCTCCACCTGTTACACACAATACAGCTAAGATTGTTGGAAATAATACTGAGGGGGGGGGGGAATCAGTATTATCTAGCAATTTACCAAATCTTCCTTATTTGATCTTTTGAAATATTCTCGCATATCAGTACCATAAAACAATGAGCATGAATAAAGAAAATAGACAGTCACACCAAAGAACACAAGATGTAAGGTGGAAACCCAATGCGGGAGAAAAACCACCTGCTGCAATAATGTCTCTATCTTCTTTCAAGAAATTCTTTTTACAATGATTTTGTACTGGTGCAGTCCTTTACCAGCACGCAGGCTGCAACCTGCAAAGAGCTACAACTCCTTTTTGTTTTCCAGACTTCTCCTGGAAGGGAGCTACAACCCCCTACTTCTTTTTCAAAATGATCAACAAGTATACAACAGATACAGTCTACTACAGATATCAGATCAGTAATTACAGAAACAACCCAGAACACCTTATGAACAGAAATATACAGTTAACAGATCATCTTGAGACAGGGACGCATATTTTCTTTCTGTGGCCTGCGACTGGACGCAGTATACCTTATGCTGTTCTGCGTGCAGACGCACTGTTACTTTTGCTTGTCTGCGACCGACGCACACATCAACACTATCGCGCCGCGTCTTTTGCTTCAGAGACGCACCCAATACCACAGTCGCGCCGCGTCCTTCGCTTCAGAGACGCACCTGATCCTTTACTGTACTGCGTCCCGGCGCACTTTCCCTTCACTGAATCTGCGTCCTTTTAGATATGGAAGATAAGAGGACTTCAGAACCAACCCAAACACTCAGATCCACAGATCTGATCATGCGCCATATAGATCGTAGTCCATTAGAAGATTTACCCTTAAAGATATGGACTAGATCACACCAAGAGATAATCAACCAAGATGATGCTTAATCCAAATGAACTCCTTTGCTTTATATAGGCAAGCTTCTCCCCAAAGCGTGGAACAATACCACGAGCCGACACCATAGAAACACGCAACCGTCGGCTAGATACCACACAAGAAGCCCTCACGAGCTTTTCTCTACCTTGAAATGTGTGCACTGGGCGGACGCACCTTCTGAACGGCTGGACAGCGTCCCTGGACGCGGGTTCTGTATGGAATACCTGCGGGGACGCACTTGCTGAACAAAATTTCCTGCGTCCTTCTTGATTTACCATCTGAAAGAGTTTGCCATCAAGTACAACACCTGAATCATAATGCCAACAAACTCCCCCTTTGGACTTGATGGCAACCACATAATCTTCAGCTTCATCATTCTCCCCCTTTGACATCAAGAGCAAAGGATATGCTCCCCCTATGCTCATGCTTCTCCAGATTTGTAACCAGAAATCCATCATGAAGGAGACAGAGACATATTGCAGCTATTTCCAAGATCTCCTTCTCCATAATGCCAACAATGCATTATGTGCTCCCCCTGAGCCTATACCATCAATAGGAAGATGGTCAACAGTGAGATGATGCATCAACAACCCCCAGCTTTTGCCTGAGGTATTCAAAAGTGTCCCTGGGCAACGGTTTGGTGAAAATATCAGCAACTTGTTCCTTAGAAGGAACATACTCCAACTTGACCTTCTGTTCAAGTACTTGTTCCCGGAGAAAATGGTACTTGATTGGTATGTGCTTGGTTTTTGAATGCATAACCGGATTCTTTGAGATGCTGATTGCACTTGTGTTGTCACATAAGATAGGAATAGGAGGTGTACAAGTGATTTGATAATCCTGCAAAGTCTGCATCATCCAAAGAAGTTGGGTGCAACAAGATGCAGCCGCAACATATTCCGCTTCAGCTGTAGACAAGGCAATTGAACTCTGTTTCTTGCTGAACCAAGATACCAGTCTAGAACCCATAAAGAATGCACCACCACTTGTGCTTTTCCTGTCATCCACGCTTCCGGCCCAATCTGCATCTGTATAAGCATGAAGAGTGAGATCTGTATCTCTAGGATACCATAGGCCATAATTTTGAGTCCCTTGAAGATATTTGAAGATTCTCTTTACTGCTTGAAGATGAGTCTCCTTTGGATTTGCCTGAAACCTTCCAACTATTCCAACTGCATGCATGATGTCTGGTCGGGTACCTGTCAAATATAGTAGACTTCCAATCATAGATCTGTAGGTTGGTTGATGAACTGCTGCAGATTCGTCATTTGCACTGAGACTACATCCTGTAACCATGGGTGTACATACTGGTTTTGCATCTTCCATGCCATATTTCTTCAAAATCTGCTTGAGATACTTGGTTTGAGATAAAAGGATTCCTCCTTTCTTTTGTTGGATTTGCAAACCAAGAAAGTATGTCAGTTCTCCTAGCAAGGACATCTCAAATTCTTTCTGCATGACTGAGGCAAAGCTTTGACTCATAGCTTCTTCATTACTGCCAAAAATAATGTCATCTACATACACAACAAGTATTAGTAATTTGTCATTTTGAACTTTTATATAAAGATTGCTATCTGCTGAACCTTTTGAAAAACCTTGTTGATGAAGATATTTGTCCAACCGGTAGTACCAAGCCCTTGGAGCTTGTTTGAGACCATAGAGAGCCTTTTTTAATCGGCATACAAGATTTGGATCGTTTCCAAGAATGAAACCATCTGGCTGTTCAATGTACACTTCTTCATCCAAGTCTCCATTCAGAAAAGCTGATTTCACATCCATTTGAAATACTTTGAAGTTCTGACAACTTGAGAGAGCAAGAAACATTCGGATGGCCTCAAGTCTTGCAACAGGAGCAAAAGTTTCTTCAAAGTCTATTCCTTCTTGCTGTGCATACCCTTTACAAACAAGTCTGGCTTTGTTTCTAATTACTTCTCCATTTTCATTCAATTTATTTTTGAAAACCCATTTTGTTCCGATAACATTCTTATCCTTTGGTCTAGGAACCAGCTCCCAAGTATTGTTCTTTTCGATTTGCTCAAGTTCTTCATCCATTGCTTTCACCCAACATTCATCTTTGCATGCTTCTTTCACATTTTGTGGTTCAGTAGAGGAGAGTAATGCCAAATAACTTGAAGCTTCTGCAACTGTTCTTCTAGTTTGTATACCTGCTTCCTTTTGTCCCATGATCTGAGATTCTGGATGGTTCTTTTGAACATATCTGGATGGAGTCTTTTCTTCTATTCTTGTTCTTTCTTCTGCTTCTTCGTGAGGTCCGTCTTGAAATTGTTCTTGCGGTTCTTCTTCTTCATCATTCTGTCTTTGAGGGTAGCTTTCATCTTCTTCAATGTCTTCACGATGTATTTGCCTAGGAATGTATCCTTTCTCATCAACCACTACATCAATGCTTTCAACAATTCTGCCAAGTCTTTTATTGTAGCATTTGTATGCTTTGCTATGTGGAGAGTAGCCAAGAAGAATTCCTTCATCTGCTCTAGGATCAAGTTTGCCAAGCTGCTCCTCAGTATTTTTGATATAGCATTTGCTCCCAAAGATTTTGAAGTGCTTTACTGAAGGAGTTTTACCACTCCAGAGCTCATGAGGAGTTTGAGTGCTGTTCACTCGGACATTTGTCTTGTTGAGAATAATAACTGCCGCATGTGCAGCTTCACCCCAGAAGGTTGCAGGAGTTCCTGATTCATCAAGCATAGCACGAGCCATTTGCTGGACTGTTCTGTTCATTCTTTCCACTACTCCATTTTGCTGAGGAGTTCTAGCTGTAGAAAATTCTCTCCTTATTCCATGTTCATCACAGAAATCGAAAAATTCATTTGAAGTAAATTCTCCACCTCTGTCGGATCTGAGGCACTTAATCTTGTGACCTGATTCATTTTCAGCCAAGGCTTTGAAGGATTTGAATTTTTCGAAAGCTTCATCTTTGTGCTTCATAAGTCCTAACCAAACAAACCTGGAGAAATCGTCAATAAATAATATCAAGTATTCCTCTCCTCTAGGTGTTCTTTTTCTGAATGGTCCACATACATCTGTATGTACTAGCTCAAGAGGCATACTGGCTGATCCTTCTTTCTCTGGAAAGTTAGTTCTAGTCTGTTTTCCAAACTGACATGATCTGCACATGGTGTTGTCAGGAATTTTGATATCTGGAAGATCGCGAACTGCCTGATATTTGCAAGCTTTCCTTATTTGTGAGAAGCTTAGATGTCCCAATCTTCGATGCCATAACCAGTGCTCTTCATCCTTGCTTAAATAGCATTGTTGTTGTTCTTCATCAAAAATGTATAGATTATTTGAAGTTCTTTTTCCTTTGAGAACTGTTTTACCTGTATCAAGATCACGAACAAGACATCCATTTGATCTGAATATAACCTCGGTTCTTTGATCACACATCTGGCTTACACTTAGAAGATTATGCTTTAGTCCATCAACAAACAAAACATTTCCAGCCTTAACATCTTCTTTTAAAGGAGCAATACCTTTTCCTTTTATAGTTGCAGGAGTATCATTTCCAAAAGAGACTTTCTTTCCCTTTTCTAAATTAGAATAAGATTCAAGTTTTTCTTTATCACCTGTCATGTGCTTTGAACATCCACTGTCAATGTACCATAGATTTTCTTGTCCTTCTGCATAGAATGCTATCCCACATCTTTCTGTTTGAGGTTCCTTTATTTTCCATGTTTTGGTGCCTGAGGTTTGTTCCCTTTTTTGTTCTTGTACCTTTCTTTCCGGAAACCTGCTTCTACATTCAACATCTTCATGTCCAAAATTATTGCAAATAGAGCATTCAACTTCATTTTCAAGAGCTGAAAAATTGTTATAGGTCCTTTTTGTATTCCCTGTCATGCTTCTTTGTTTTTGAGCTTCCCTAGTCATGATTGTTTTATACGCAACACATTGGGCTGCTTTGTGACCAAAGTTATGGCAAGAAAAGCATTGTCCATTGAAGAAGTTTCTGCGATTATTGAATCTACCAGCCGACTGATTGTAATTTCTATTTTCATCTATTCTTGAACCAAATTGAGAAGGTTTTACCTGTGGCTGGTTGTGGCTTTTGTTCACCCTTAAGCTGGATTGCCCCTGATAGTTTGAAGTTTGTCCCTGCTTTACCTGATGATCTTCCTTGTGTTCTTGCTCATTTCTTCTTGCTGCATCAAGATAACTTTTTGAAGTGGAAGCTTGAGAAGTTTCTCCATTGTAGCCCAGACCTGTCTTATTTAGAGGAGATCGCTGCACACTGATAATCTCATTCAACGTTTCAGATCCTTTGACAAACTTGAGATTAATAGTTTTTGTTTTCTCAATTTCTTTTCTAAGACCAACAATTTCACCTTCTAATTTTTCAAGATGTTTTTCCTTTTCATCAATCTGAAATTGTAGAGTATCAATAATCATGTTCTTTTCTTCTATACATCTCTTGAGTCTAGTAATTTCATCATAAAGGTTATCCACATCTATAGCATCCTCATAATTATCATCTTCAAATGCCATTAACAATCTATATTTGTTACCTTGTTCATCTTCATCACTGTTTGATAAGCCATCGCTATCTTCATGGGTGTAGTAGCTTTTCTTATTTGTACCCTGTTTCTTGTTCCATCTAACTGGTTCCTTTCCTTTATCCTTATAAGAGCATTTTGCAGCATAATGACCTACTCTTCCACAAGCAAAACATTTGAAAGGTAGCTTACCTCTGAACCTTCCAGAACCCCTTTGAAGATTTCTGACAAAGTTTGATTCTTCTTCCTCTTCTTCTGGAACATGACATGCTTCATAGTGATCTTCTTTGCCTGATGCTTTAAAAGCAGCTTCCCTTCTGTCTGATGGACCTCCCTTTCTCATTTCATAAGCAGTTAGAATTCCATGCAGCTGAGACATAGTGAGAACACGGAGATTTTCCTTTTCTTCTACTGCAGATACTTTAGATTCAAACTTGGGAGATAAAGATCTTAGAATCTTTTGAACTACTATAGTCTCTTTTATTTCTTCACCCAAATTTTTCATACAATTAACAATCTCATCTACTCGAAGAAAATAATTAGCCACACTTTCATCATTATACATCTTGAGAGTCTCATATTGAATCCTGAGAGTTTGAAGTTTAGCTTCTTTTACCTGTTCATCTCCTTCATAGCTAGTGATCATTTTGTCCCATATCTCTTTTGCTGATTTGAAGTGCATGACCTTCATGAACTCTGTTTGAGATATACTTCCTAATAGAGTACTGACTGCTTTTGCATTTGTTTCATACTGCTTTTTCTCAGCTGGATCTGTAGGAGTAACTGAAGGAAAGGCATAGCCTGATTCTACAATGTTCCAAACTTCTGTACCAAGAGATTGAAGATATGCAGTAACTCTTACCTTCCAATAATTGAAGTTTGTTCCATCGAAGACGGGTGGCCTGATTGATGCTTCTCTCTCGTAGTTGCTCATGATGAACGATCTACCTTCAAGCGATCAAGCTGTTCTGAAGGACCTGCTCTGGTACCAATTGTTGGAAATAATACTGAGGGGGGGGGGGAATCAGTATTATCTAGCAATTTACCAAATCTTCCTTATTTGATCTTTTGAAATATTCTCGCATATCAGTACCATAAAACAATGAGCATGAATAAAGAAAATAGACAGTCACACCAAAGAACACAAGATGTAAGGTGGAAACCCAATGCGGGAGAAAAACCACCTGCTGCAATAATGTCTCTATCTTCTTTCAAGAAATTCTTTTTACAATGATTTTGTACTGGTGCAGTCCTTTACCAGCACGCAGGCTGCAACCTGCAAAGAGCTACAACTCCTTTTTGTTTTCCAGACTTCTCCTGGAAGGGAGCTACAACCCCCTACTTCTTTTTCAAAATGATCAACAAGTATACAACAGATACAGTCTACTACAGATATCAGATCAGTAATTACAGAAACAACCCAGAACACCTTATGAACAGAAATATACAGTTAACAGATCATCTTGAGACAGGGACGCATATTTTCTTTCTGTGGCCTGCGACTGGACGCAGTATACCTTATGCTGTTCTGCGTGCAGACGCACTGTTACTTTTGCTTGTCTGCGACCGACGCACACATCAACACTATCGCGCCGCGTCTTTTGCTTCAGAGACGCACCCAATACCACAGTCGCGCCGCGTCCTTCGCTTCAGAGACGCACCTGATCCTTTACTGTACTGCGTCCCGGCGCACTTTCCCTTCACTGAATCTGCGTCCTTTTAGATATGGAAGATAAGAGGACTTCAGAACCAACCCAAACACTCAGATCCACAGATCTGATCATGCGCCATATAGATCGTAGTCCATTAGAAGATTTACCCTTAAAGATATGGACTAGATCACACCAAGAGATAATCAACCAAGATGATGCTTAATCCAAATGAACTCCTTTGCTTTATATAGGCAAGCTTCTCCCCAAAGCGTGGAACAATACCACGAGCCGACACCATAGAAACACGCAACCGTCGGCTAGATACCACACAAGAAGCCCTCACGAGCTTTTCTCTACCTTGAAATGTGTGCACTGGGCGGACGCACCTTCTGAACGGCTGGACAGCGTCCCTGGACGCGGGTTCTGTATGGAATACCTGCGGGGACGCACTTGCTGAACAAAATTTCCTGCGTCCTTCTTGATTTACCATCTGAAAGAGTTTGCCATCAAGTACAACACCTGAATCATAATGCCAACAAAGATCTGATCTCCAAATCTATGCCACTGCTTGCCTGCCTCCACTGCTCAAGACCTGCTCAAGAATGAATGAGAATGGTCTACCAAACTCGTATTTCACCTCCAAAGAATCACTCACAAGGTGTAAGACGTGAGCAGAAGCTACAAACTGGGCAAATACATGAGCAAACTCATTGGCATACTCAATCCCTTGATTGTGCAAGATCTGATGCACAACTATAGTCACAACTGATAGCAATCTGATTCTCTAACACCTGTCCCTGCTGAACTGAACATGCACTGACATGAAACTGAGTTAACTGATGTATTCTATAGTTGTATTATGAGTTAATAATTAGTTTAACAACTCATCATTAGTCTATCTGCAGTTAGACTAACTACAACTAGTTTAACCAAGTCAAACTGAACACAACTCCATCAACTCCACAATCAACTCCACCAAACTCAACTGATTGAGTTCTAACTGAAGTCATGCATGCAACAACTCAACTGACTCATAAGAAAAGCGTACTTACTTCTGACAGCTGCATGGGCCACATCTGTAGCTCAAACTGAAGTGCTCCAAGAGAATAAGATCAAGTTTATAGTCCAAATATTATTATGAGACAATAATATTTGACTTTTCTATTTTTGACAGCCAATCCAAAAATAGACTTTGATCACCCACACTTTGGTCACCCACACTTTGGTCACCCACATTGTGATCACTCACACTGTGATCACCCACACTGTGATCAAAAATAGAACTTGCGCCATAATTTTCCTGCGAGCCCACTTAGTGAAGGCGACTCTTTTCACTAAGCTCCATCATCTTGTTGCAATCTCAACACTCCATCTCAACAAGATATGGATTATCAACAACCCCTATCCTGCCTCGGTGGTACTTGAATTTGCTCCTGGTGAGAGCCTTCGTCAGAATATCAGCATCCTGATCCTCCGTTGGAATGTATTAAAGCAACATGATCCTCCGCTGCACACAATCTCTGATATGATGGTACTTGATGTGCTTGGACTCGAAAAACCCGACCAGGATCATCCTCATCCACATAGATCTTTGCTTCCTGCTGTACCAAGAAACTACTATCCATCCAATACTGAAGACCCCTCCTGATGTGCTCTTTTTGTCCGTTGGGCTCCCTACCCAATCTGCATCCGTGAAGCCACATAGTTTCACCTCATCCTCCTGTCTGTACCACAAACCATATCCCGATGTGCCTCTCAAGTAGCACAATACATGCTTGCCCGCCTTCCAGAAGAGCTTGGTAGGCTTAACCATAGCTTGTGAAAGTTGGTTAACTGCATAGCATATATGAGGTCGTGTATTGACCAAATACATCAGCGACCCCACCAACTGTTGATAAACAGTGGCATCCACTTCTTCTCCCGAAGTGGCATCCTCCTTCCTCCAACCTCCAGGAAGAGGAGTATCAACAGGCTTGCAGCCATGCATGTTGAACTTCTCCAGTATCTCCCGAGCATACTTGCCGTGACAAACAAACAGTCCACCACTGTGCTGCCATATTTCCAATCCTAGGAAATAGTGAAGGAGGCCCAAGTCCTTCATCTCAAACTCTGTATCAAGATCCTTCTTGCATGACAGTATCAACAGCTCATCACTCGTTAGAATCAAATCATCAACATACAGTACAATGATAAGCAACTTACCCTCCACCACAATCTGGTATAGGTTAGGATCCGCCTCGCTCTTGGAGAATCCAAGTCCTGTGAAATAGCTGTCTATCCGTGTGTACCAAGCACGTGGTGCTTATTTCAACCCATACAGCGCTCTCTTGAGCCTGTACACATGCGACTCGCTGCTGAAGACCTCAAAGCCTTCGGGCTGCTCAATGTACACCTCCTCCTCAATGACTCCATTGAGGAACGTAGTCTTCACATCCATCTGATGAATGTGCCATCCCATCTGCGCTGAGAGAGCAAGAATCGTCTGTATGGAAGAATACCTTGCGACAGGTGCAAAGGTCTCCTCATAATCGATCCCCTCTATCTGTGAAAAGCCTTGGGCAACAAATCTTGCCTTGTAATTCTCCACACTCCCGTCAGCTGCCTGCTTGACCTTGTAGATCCATCTCGATTCCACCACTGATTTCCCTTCCGGTCTAGGAACAATCTCCCATGCACTGTTTCTGACAATAGAATCATACTCTTCCACCATGGCGTCTACCCATGCGGGATCCTCCACAGCTTCCTCGAAAGAGGATGGCTCAGTCACAACACACTTACTCATCAGAGCCATGTATCCAGTGTACCGATCAAGTGACTGTCTCTGCCTGTGTTGGTCTGTAGGTGGTCCTACAACTTTCTCTACATCTTGAGCCAGTCGCTCAGCTTCTGTCAAGCGCTTTCACCCTCTGATGGTTGCCGCTGCATGAGTGGTCTCTTCCACTCCATGAACCTCGTCCTGTGGCTGATCCACATCCTGAAGCTCATCCTTAGGAACTAATAGCTCCTCATCTGCATGCAAGTGTAGCTCCCTCTCAAGCGAACACTTCATGGCTTTCTCCTCCTGAAATTTTATATCCCGTCGCACAACAGTTTTACCACTGTCTGGCAAATACACATGATAGTTGTGGGGCGTATCAGTGTACCCCACAAATATCCCAACCTCTGCGGTCGGCTCCAACTTCTTCCTGGCATCCTTCGTCACATGCATGTAAACGTTAGCACCAAAAATCCTCAAATGAGAAAGATCAGGCTTCTTACCAGAATAAGTCTCCTTAGGTGTACTCATGCCAAGTATCCTATGAGGACAAGGGTTCTGCACATAAACTGTTGTATTGCATGCTTCCACCCACAAGTGAAGGGGTAGGCCCTGATCATGCAACATTGCCCATGCAGCACCCACAATTGTTCTGTTCTTCCGCTCAGCTACCCTGTTCTGATGTGGGTTATGGGGAGCTATGAGCTCTCTACGAATCCCTTCTGCCTTGCAAAAATCCTTAAACTTGTCCGAGATGTATTCACCACCATTATCTCTCCTAAGATCCTTCACCTTCTTCCCCGACTCCTTCTCGACCAGTGCTTTGAATTCATAGAACTTTGAATATATCTCGCTCTTCTTCTACATGAAGAAGATCCAGCACTTACGAGAGAAATCATCAACAAAAATCACATAATACTTGTTTTTTTCTGTTGAAGCAACTGAGAAAGGTCCACACACGTCTGTGTGAATTCTCTCAAGGATCGTCGTGGCGCGACTATCCTTCTCGTGAAAGGTGACTTTCACAAACTTCCCCAAAGTACACCCCTTGCACTGATCTGATTGTGCAAGTGTGCCTTTAGGAAGCCCTATAGTGATCTGTTGCAGTATCTTCAAGGCTCCATGGTGAAGGTGACCCAATCTCCTGTGCCACAACTCGCCATCATCCTGGCTCACCAATCCTTCTGCCTTGCCCGCCATTGCTGCGCATCCATCTACATGCAACTGATAAAGGTTCCTTACTCGAACCCCTATCTTCTGGGTCTCACCAGTTGTCTTGCTGCGCAAGAAAGCCTTTCCCTTGCTGAAAACAACATCATACCCCTTGTCTTCTAACATCGCCACTGATATGAGATTCTTCGTCAATCCTGGAACATGCATGACTTCCTTCAATACGAAGGGTTTACCAGACTCCCTCTCAAAGGAAATGGTACCGATACTGGTCGCACTGTATCTACCATTATCGCCCATCTCGATGTGCACTCCAAGATCTTTGTCCTCCAGATCAGAGAACAAATCTCTATCTCTCGTCATGTGAAAAGACGCACCACTGTCCAAGAACCACACTGATCCCATCACACTTGAAACCAAGCATGCCATCAATGAAAAATCAAGCTCAAACTGTGAGGCTAGAGCCTCTCCTGCTGAAGATCCATCAGCCTGCTTGTTCTTCTTCTTCTGCGGACAATTAGTGGCATAGTATCCGTGCTGGTGATAGTGAAAACCCTTCACCTTGGACATATCCTGCTTCTTGCCTTTCGCACCAGACTGAGAAGCTTTCTTGTTCTTCCCCTTCTTTGCTTTGGCAGCCAAAGCGCAATTCTCTTCATCAGATACCTTTGATGAAGATCCATTCTCACCTTTATTGTTTCTGAGTTTATCCTTGAGCGCCAAGTCGCTCTTGCTTTGGAATAACATTTGCAATCCGTTGAAGGACATTTTCAACAACACTGTTGCAAATTCGAATTTCCACCAGCTCCAACTCAACCGCTTTCGATCTAGAATTCGTGAGAACACAATATTTCTCGTACAGAGATTGACTGTATGGGAATTCACCAGATACCTCACCTTCCAAAGGAAGGATGAATCCAGAGGCTACCTCGCCCGATTACAGACTCTTCCTGAAGAAATAGAATGTAAACACTTCCTGAATAGTAGATCTGATGATCAATCCTCGCTTGATATCCTGTAAAAATCTCTTCTACAAATCAAGCAGCTCCGATACCATGTAGAAATTTTTGAATAATTTAACACATATTCAACAGAGATTATCCTGATCATGTACTATTGCAGAATACATACACAATACATAAGCTCCTCTACGTTGATCATCAATATAGCAGCATCAATAACAATAAAACATCAAGAGCATTCACACATTAACACAGTATGTAACCCGGGGAAAGCATCTCGCTAAAAACCCCACACTATCTGTATATTAATGATTGAGACCATGTAACATTACAAAGTACAATGCTTATCACAAGCAATCCAGTACCAGCTCCACCTGTTACACACAATACAGCTAAGATCTGATCTCCAAATCTATTCCACTGCTTGCCTGCCTCCACTGCTCAATACTTGCTCAAGAATGAATGAGAATGGTCTACCAAACTCGTATTTCACCTCCAAAGAATCACTCACAAGGTGTAAGACGTGAGCAGAAGCTACAAACTGGGCAAATACATGAGCAAACTCATTGGCATACTCAGTCCCTTGATTGTGCAAGATCTGATGCACAACTATAGTCACAACTGATAGACATCTGATTCTCTAACACCTGTCCCTGCTGAACTGAACATGCACTGACATGCAACTGAGTTAACTGATGTATTATATAGTTGTATTATGAGTTAATAATTAGTTTAACAACTCATCATTAGTCTATCTACAGTTAGACTAACTACAACTAGTTTAACCAAGTCAAACTGAACACAACTCCATCAACTCCACAATCAACTCCACCAAAATCAACTGATTGAGTTCTAACTGAAGTCATGCATGCAACAACTCAACTAACCCATAAGAAAAGCATACTTCCTTCTGACAGCTGCATGGGCCACATCTGTAGCTCAAACTGAAGTGCTCCACGAGAATAAGATCAAGTTTATAGTCCAAATATTATTATGAGACAATAATATTTGACTTTTCTATTTTTGACAACCAGTCTAAAAATAGACTTTGATCACCCACACTTTGGTCAACCACACTTTGGTCACCCACATTGTGATCACTCACACTGTGATCACCCACACTGTGATAAAAAATAGAACTTGCGCCATAATTTGCCTGCGGGCCCACTTAGTGAAGGCGACTCTTTTCACTAAGCTCCATCATCTTGTTGCAATCTCAACATGTTATAGCTCCAAATCTCACTCTTGATGTTTGTGATGTTGCACTCATGGCCTAGGGCAACCCTTCCTTCCAAACCTGGTCCAAATACTTAGAAAACAATGTTTTACTCCCTATACTTGACATTGCCCTAAGCTAAATGCATGTGTACGTGGGTCTGTGTATACCCAACCCGCGTATATGTCTTAAAACGCTTAAAAAAATTAAATCTCATTAATTTTGGGCGGAGATCATAGGTTTTACTTGTTGATTACCTATTAGTGCCCGTGGCCCAAGTGTTTCTAACGAATTCCCAACTAAAAAACTACTTTGGGAGAAGTATAAAAAGGCTTCAATGGGAAGGCCTAAAGGAGGAGAGAAGAGATAAAAATTACTCTGCTAATATTATCCCTAATCAGGTCTAAAGATCCTTATGCTTCCAACACTTTCCCCATTACAGGAAACCCTTGTTTCCTTGAGTTATGACTTCTTTCCATTAGTTGAGATATCCTTAAGTGAGTCATGGAAGGATCTTGTTGAAGGCTTGAGACTGGACAAATCTAGAGGATGGTTCCGCTTGGAGCCTGCGGAAGGAAGACTTAGGTGAAATCATTCCTTACTGTATTTTAGTTATCTATAATAAAAGAAACACTTGTCTTGTTCCTAATATGAATCTTCTTCATACTTATGATATTAATTTTATGAATTACATATGAATGGTTGTTTCAATTGTATAACTAACTTTCAATATGCTATGAAGTTGATTTCCTTATGATGCTTGGTCCATATACTGCTATGCTTTTTTGCATTGATTGTTTTGCAGGTTGAAGGATTGAAAGGAACTCTAAGAGGGTTTGGACCTTGGCTTGATCTACCCAAACGAAGGACCCCCAGGTGCACCTCTCTTCGGGTAGTTGTTTATATTAGCATCATGGTTGTATGGAATGCTTGTTTTTCTTTGTAGATAACCCCCATTGTGTTAGGGTATTTACCCAAGACCCTAGGGGACTTTGTCCCTAAGCAGAATGGGCTACTCCACTGGGGACAATAGTATTGTTGTTTAGTTTGGGTTTATTCAAGCCAATCAGGGCTCAACTGTTTATTTACTTGCTATGACTGGGTAGTCTATTCCTGTAGGAACTTTAACTGTAAGTTTGATCAGTTTCTTCAGACTTTTTTTTTGTTTTTTCTTGTGATATTTTATATATTCATATTGGTCAGGTTACAATCGCGTGTGTATGCAAGTTTCATCATATAAACCCACGTATACGTAGGTTTCTGTGCATTGAATAACATATAAACGTAATTGTGTGTTGACACAGTCGTGTATACCCTAAAATTTTCAAAATTTTTCAAATATTTTTATTTCTGAAGATCTATCTGTTGGTCTGAATCTTTCCTGAATAGTTACTTTTCTGTGTCAGTCTTTATTTTTACAGCAAGTTCATGATTTCAAACTCTCTCCGGTTGTGGAAAGTGTTGGTATTGTTTTGTTTTGTTTCAAGCGTTATCATTTTTGTTTGTGCACACAAGATTTCTTTCAAGGAGTCTTGGCTATTCTGGTCTTCTAGGGCAGAAAGATTGGTCTCAATCTTTGTGGCAAATCTTGTTTTGGTGATCTTTTTGTTTTCATGTCAAAACTACATCTTTGTGGCCATTTACTTTTCTTGCTTTTTGAAATTTTTTGTGTGATGATTTTGAGAATTGTCTTTCTTGATCTTGCGATCATGGTCACCAATCTCTTTTTGCTACTTTTTTATTGTTAAGAGCATCCTGAAACACAATTTTTGTTCAGTTTTCACCCATTTTGTGTTGTTAACTTGTAAAGTGTTTTGTTGCCTACTCTTTCATCATAAAGTTTTAGTCTTATTTAAAGCACTTTTGAAAAGTCATTTTTGTTTTTGCTCTTGAAGAAAACTTCTTGAAAACTTGGTTCTTTGCTTTCTTTAGCCTTGTTTTGAGTTAGTTTCCTTTTTGTGAGTGAAAGTGCATTTTTGTTTGTCTTGAAATTTTCTTTTAGTGTTTGGACAAAAATGAGCATTAGCAACTTATATTGTATCTAAGCATATTAAGTGGTGAATTAGAATTGATAAACAAGTTACTTTCATTCTTTGATTTAGAGTAGTCTTAAGTTTTGCATCAGTATGTACTCGTTGCATTAGGATAAATCTGTGCATCTTTTAGAGCATCCATAGTTTTGTTAATTTTTGTGAGTGTGTAGCTTGAGTAAAAGAGAAGAAAAGAAAAACTTATTACTTTCTTCGAAGTTCCTCAGAACCTAGTAGAAATTTCTTTCATTGAAGAGCAAAATGAGTGCATTTCCATATAGTTTGGTTTTTACTAATTTCTTTTGCATCAAAACACCACAAGTTTCATTTCCGCTTATCCCTTGACTTAAAAAAAGCCCATTTAAAAACAAGCGCTAATTAAAATACACTAGAATTTTTTTTATAATTGTCAATTTAGACACATCAACAAGTTTTAGGATATTTTAGGGCCTTGTATTAGGCGTGTGGAGAGAAAACTCTCCAAGGCCATTTAAATTGTCAAACATAGGAGTCTGAATAGTGAGTGCAAATCCAATAGCATTAGGAAGACCAGGAAAGCTCTGGATCTGGGAGTTAAGCACGAGGGTTTTTGAAGATAAGGAAGAGAGATACCCACTCTCCTACTTGTTGGATCTTACCTCAAGACTGTTCTGCCTGGCTTCTGACACGAGTTGGTAACCTTGGTTGCTTCTCCTAGGGATCTACGTAGGTGGCTGCGGAGGGGAATCTCGTGGCACCTTAGGTCGACGTTGTATCACTCTCAATGGTACTACTAGAGGGCACCCTTACGAAGCTTGGGGGCTTGCACCGGTGCAAGCTGTTGTTAGGAGGTTAGCTTAAGTTACTCGGTTACCTTCACTGGTAGGACTGGGCCGTCATTATCCCAGACTGTCTTCGGAAGGCCTGTTACTTCACTTTCATGTATTTTGGTGTCCGGTCCTCATCACCCAGAGTGGAAATACTTGAAAGTTGTTTGGCTGGCTGACATATTTCAGTGTGTGCTCTGTGCTCTTAGTTTGCCTAGTTTTCAATTTTTCTTGAGTCTTTAATTAGATGTTAATAAAAAATTCAAAGTGGTTGACCGATCACCTAGACGGTCTCGATGACTTCGTGGTCTTTCACCACCAAGTTTAGAGCCTTCTCCTAGAAGGTGTAGAGGTAATACTACCAGTGGGTTTCATCCCGTGGTAGCTGATGCATCGGGGATTGATCCTCCCCTCGGGGGCATTAGTGTTCAGGACAGGCTTGGTACTTCCACAGAACTAGAAAGGAACACTACAGTTCTTTCTCGAGTTCTCTTTCAATCGGAAGATAACATAGAGGTAGAAGAACTCCCAGATTCGTTAGCGACTTTGAATTTTCCTCTACCTTCTATCCATCCAGACTTATTACAATACGTTGGGACTTCGATGCATAGACCGTCAAGTCCAGGAACTAAGGTTGACATAACCAAGTCGAGGCTAGGTCCCCATGCGGATGGTATCATTAGATCTGTAGACACAAATGCGGTGAACTTGTTGAGCCAATTGCAGTAGTTGTCTTTACAAACTGCTCCTAACAATCAGGTCACATCGTCTAACCCTTCGTCTTCTCAACCCTCTTCTGTTAATGTCGTCCAATCTTCCAACCCCAAAGGAAATCAAAATTCCAATGGGAAAAAGAAAGGACGAGGTAAGAAAAAGAGTCAAGATGGGAAGGCTAAAGCAAATAAACCTGGCAATAATGTTGGTGGTGGTGGAAATGAGTCTAGAAAGAAAGTCAAGTTTCCATGAAGGCTATGCAGTGGAGACCATTTAACTCATTTCTACCCAATGATTCAATATGCTCAGTGCTTGTTAGGGTAGCAAGGGACTTCTAGCTCTCAATCTATGTTAACTAACTATTTTCCCCAAGGGCAGCAAATGCTTGCTGGTGTGAGTTCAAATCCTAGTACCTCTGTAGGGGGCAACCAAGAAGGGGAGAAATCATCAAATGTTTTCATGGTGGATACTAACATCCAGGTGGCCACTTGGTCGCATGATTACGGTGAAACTGAAACATCCAAGGACAAAACTGCTCCGGAAATACCGACCTTCATATTCAGCAACCCCTTGTCGAGACTATACCACGAATACTGAAAGGTTCTGCTAAACACGCGAATATCAATCCTAATGATAGGGACACCTAGAATTACTCCATTGTTGAGGAGTTGGCTCAGATTCCATGCGCTATGTCCACTTTAGAGGTTCTCCAATTGTGTCCACCTCAACGAAGTTCTTTGCTTTTGGCGATAGGGGCAGTTGATCCAAATAACTCTTTAGTGCTCACTTTCGACATGCTTAATGTCAAAAAATGACTCCCTCATCACATGGCTTTTAAAATAAAGTCTACATACTGGAAAATTAACATTTTTCATACCATTATTGATGAAGGAGCTTCCAGGTGCATCATGTCAATGTCATGCTGGAAGGCCATTGGATTGCCTTCGGTTGTTCCTTCACCTACAATCCTGACTGCATTTGACGGGCATTCTCATAAGCTACATGGGATTATGCTTACCTTTCCCATATGTGTTGGGCGGAAGGTCATTAATATTCAAGTATAAGTCATTGATGCTAACCTAGATTACAATCTCCTCTTAGGAAGGAACTGGGTATACGAAATGGATGTCATTTTTTCGACTCTATTTTGTGTCATTTTCTTTCCTCACGAGGGGAAAATCATCAAGGTTGATCAATTGGATCATTCTCCAGTTGATCCTTGAGCAAATTTGGATTCTACTGTTCCTTTATTGGATAACCCTCATCCGCCTACTAAGAATTTAGGAGTTGGGATGTATTCTTCATTGATGGGTACATTTGATTTTCCCTCTCATATCTCTAGAATCAATGTCGTTTCATCATCCAAGGAGTCTTCACGGGAAGATTTCTTCCAAACTCATAATTTTTCAGACCCTTGGACCTTGCCTTCACCTACGACCACATTAGCTGAGGGACAAGTTGGTGGAATGTCATTTCCTATGTCTGTAGCAGAGCTTAGATATCATTCTATCGTCAACTTTGTAGACAACCATTCTAATCCTTTCTCTGAGGAGGAGCTAGATGGTGATGTGGCCCTGGCCTAGACCCTTGATTCTACCTCTGCTATGGACTGCTTAGACACAGTTTTACCATCCGAAGAAGCAATCCTAGAAGTAATGATGGGTGTAGATCGACCTTGGGAAGACATACACCATTGTTCATATTTTCTTCCTCCATTGCAAGAAGTAGAATCTAGGTTCTCCGAGCTGATTACTAGTGATGTTTGTACGATACCAAATCCTTTGGCTCTAGCACACTTTCGTGCCAAAGGTAATATGTCGGTGATTTCAAAAACGATATCTATTAACATCTTTAGGAACCCTAACGTGATCGAGAATCTCTTCATCAGAGATGAATGTTCCCCTGAAGAAATTCAAATTTACACCAACCTTTTGAAGGAGTTTCGAGATGTATTCGCTTGGTCTTATGGAGAAATGTCAGGCATTGATCCATCCATAGTTCAACATGAGATCAAGACATATGAGAACGCCAAGTTGACTCATCAGAAGCTTTGGTCGGTTAATCCTAGGAAAGCATCAGCTATTAAAGATAAAGTAGAGAAGTTGCTCAAGGTGGGTTTCATATACCCTGCTCCTCCTATGGATTGGGTTTCTAATCCAGTCCCTATGGATAAAAAACAAGGAACAATCCAAGTGTCCATTGACTTTAGGGACCTAAACAAAGCTTGTCCCAAAGATAATCACCCCATGCCATTTATTGATCAGATTATTAATGAGTGTGTGGGTAATGAGATTTTCTCCTTCATGGACAGTTTTTCCGGTTATAATTAGATCTCTATCCATCCTAAAGATCAGCATAAGACAGCTTTTATATGTCCCTAGGGTACCTTTGCATACATAAAGATGCCTTTTGGTCTCAAAAGTGCTAGAGCTACCTTCCAGTGGGCCATGTCATACGCTTTCCAAGACATTAAACATATCATCGAAGCATACTTGGATGATCTAGCTGCTCGTTCTCGGAAGAGAACTGATCATCCTAGTCACCTTCGATTGGTTTTTGAGCGATGTCGATTTTACAAGATCTGGTTGAATCCTAATAAGTGCGTTTTCGCAGTTAAATCTGGTCAGTTATTAGGGTTCATTGTGTCAAATGAAGGGATTCGAGTTGATCCCTTCAAGGTAGAGGCAATAATTCAGTTGCCTCCCCCGTCCTCAATTTGGCAACTTCAAAGTCTTCAAGGGAAGGCTAATTTCTTAAGAAGGTTTATAGCAAATTATGCCGAGATCACTAAAGGGTTTATGCATTTTCTACGAAAGGGAGTTCTATATGTATGGGATGGCTTTGCGCAGTGGTCGTTCGATGCCTTGAGAAAGGCATTAGTCTCTGCCCCACTTTTGAGTCCATCAGATTATGGTAGCAATTTCCTTTTATATCTCGCTGCGGCAGAATCAACCATAGGTATGGTTCTCGTTCAGGAAGACGATGCTCTCATGGAGCATGTGATTTATTATTTGAGCCAAGGTTTGATAGGTCCTGAACTTCACTATTCTCCTATTGAGAAGTTGGCTTTGGCAGCTGTCCATGCTGTCCAGTGGTTCTGCCATTATATCTTGATATGCAAAACTTTTGTCTTAGTGACGGTCAATCCATTCCAATTTGTCCTCAGTAGGGGAGTGATTGGGGGCAAATATAATCGATGGATAGTCATTTTACAAGAATTCGATCTTGAGTTCTTTTTCGCCAAGTCTAAGAAATCTATGGTTTCTACGGAGTTAATCTCTGAGTTTCTTTGTGGAGAGGATACTACTTATGAGTGTTAACACCCAGGTTGTTCCCTATGACTCCCAAGGGAATGCGGCCGGGGTAACCACTAACCAATCTTTGGATCACAGTTTCTAGCCAAACTGTAATTAGAGAGGGCTCTCTCTTTATGATTTGTCTCTGTTATGATGGTGTTTTAGGCTAGGTATTATGCTCAGGTTTTGGTTTATGTTTTGGTTGAAGGATTTCTTTCAGGGCTTAAGATGTAATGTTTAGAGAGTAATATATCATTGGGCAATGGAGTCTGGAGTTGTGAAATGCTTTGAAATGCAGGATTGGTGGTGTTCAAACTGCAGGGCCGATTGTGTATCTCAGACAAACAAATTTAACTTGAATGGTGAGGCATGTCAGCCAACAAAAAGCAATTAAGAATTCTCTATTAAGCTGGTGAGGTGAAAGTGAAACACGTTGCACAGGAGCAAACTTGAATTCCTGAGACAAAGGTCACTGTGAAAGATGTATTCTGAAAGTGCAGCAATTAAGAATTACACTTATCAAGATTACAGCTGAAGAAAACATTCATTAACAACACAGATTGAACTCAGGGTATTTCTTGAATAAATCCTGAAAGTTATTCTTTTTCCTTGTTGCTAAATATTCAAAAATTAGAAACATATATGGATTTTAACAAATCAAAAATACATAACAGAGAGAGTTACAGAGACTTATTGTATTGTGTAATACACAGGAATCCAGCAGTTTTCAACAGACACCAGAACGCATTCAACACTTCAGAAACCGAGACATTCCATCACTTTCTTTATTAAACTTCTGAAAAGATTACAGCATAAGAACTTCTTCAGGAGAAATCAACAACAACCCTTGCAAACTCATGCGAAGGGGACTTTATAGGAATGCTTATACAAAAATATCTCAGGCATTGAGTCATCTGAGAGAGAAATATCTTCATTACTTCGTACAAAAAGTAGAAAAGAAGTTATTACAGCTTTGAATGCAGCATAACTGCTCTTTAAGTCTGTCAGAGGATATTTTGACCCTTGGAGGTCAGTGAGTCGGTTGAACCGCTTTGCTTTAATGCTGGAACATGTGCCTTTAAGTTTGCTGCGCTGTATTTTCTCGGCTCTGCCACCTGTGGTTTCCTACTTTTGCTTCGTTGGCCGAAATTTCTGCTGAGTTGGCTCAACTCTAATCTTTAATGCATGCTGATTTTGTTAAACTGTGCTTTACATAACAATTCATATTTTAAAAACAAAATTTGGTGAATGACTCACTGTCTATAAAATTTTCTGTATTGTATTTGTCCACCAGTCTTGTGTAGGGAGTTGATGCCTGAGAATTGCATCCATAGTCTCCTCTGCCTCTGTATACTTGTAAAAATTGGGAGCCACCTCAAACAGGTGATTGATCTCATTCATTATAAAAAATAGACTTTCTACCTTGTTGTAGATAGTCTGTCCTGTAGCTGGCCCTGTTTCTTTTGAGTTGCTGGGCTTCTCATTGATTTCGTTTGTGGCAAATGCATTCACTCTTTTGGCATACTGCTCATGAATGAGCAGTCTCCCTGCGCTGTTCAGTAAGCTAGGGAGTCCTCTGTTTTGCAGCACCAGGAATTTATCCATGAACCTTTTCACCTCGGTCTGCATGTCCTGGGTTCTTCTCTCCAATGTCTGCACCAAATTTCTCAATGTGAGAACCCTTTTGATCAACTGAATGGTCTCAGTTCTATTGGGAATTCCCATGTTTGCCAGCTGAGTACTTGTTCTATTATTCAGCACATTGATCATCCTGGTGGCAACTTCAGGCATGTTGCCTAGAGCAGCCCTTGACTTGTGAATTTCAGCTTGTGCTTTTGGGATGAGCTCTAGCTGCTCATGGATTGTCTCTATATACTGCCATTGGTCAGTAATAGACTGGCCAATGTTGGCCCATAGCATTGCCTTAAGCCCAGCTATAACTTTATCTAATTTGAGCTCATTTTCTAGCTCTTTTATCCTGTCTTTGAGGGCTTTCACCTCCCTGCCCTTCTCTGCCACCGCTTGCTTGGATTTATCATATCTGTCATTCACCTTGGCCAATTTATCCCTGGTCTCATTCAGCTCTGCCATTTGAGCTTCCAGGGCTTGAATCTCATTTTTTAGCTTTTGCATGTCCAAGCTAGGGGCCTGCTCTGTTGGTGGAGGTGCTGAAGTAGGTGGTGCAGCTTGATCAGTCTGTTGGGGGGGAGGAACAGTATTTGGGGCAGCTTCCTCAAGGTTTATGATTTGAGGAGGAGGCTGAGAGGTCTGCCCTTCTTCTCTTTGTTTTAAGGCTGCCTGTAGTGTTGTTTTTGCAGCCTCCGATTCTCCCAGCTTTTCCTGAGTTTGGATTAGCTGCTTATACAGAGATATCAACAAGGTTGTGGCCTGTTGATCATGTCTTTGCTGGGCAACATCATCTGTTTGAGGGTGAATTGTGGCTGGGAGTTTGATCTTTCTCCTCAAGGCTGCCATGTCTGCATCCCTCAATTTTAATATCTCTTGTATGCCCTTGATATCTTTGGGATCATGCCCCATCTCTATGATGATGTCCTCTAAGGACCTTATTCTGTTGTCCTTTGCCTGGGATGATGCTCTCTCCAACTCTAGCTGAGAGGCTGTATTGTTAAGGCTATTTTGTAGCCTGTAGTTATCCAATGTTTGGTCTGCTAAGGAAGCATAGACCATCTCACCTGTTTGCTTATGCAGTTCTATCTTATCCATAGGGTGGATATCCTTGGCAAGGACTTCCAGGTTAGTCCTCAAGTAGTCAGAGGCAGATTGGGGCTACGCTGCTGTTGGCATAAAATGACTCATGATCATTTTTCCTTCCTGCACATCATATGCAGACATGAGTCTTTGTTGATTGGTGGGAGCCATGTTTAACAGATGGTTATACAGCTGTATCTTGATGGGCTCATTTCTCCTCTTAATGTCGATGAACTGCTGTTTAATGCTGGGTCCACCTTCTCTTTGCTGATTTGAGGAACTTACTTCTCCTCCCATTGCTCTATCCTGTTCCTGTTGAAAGGAACTTGTTGATGCTTCCCTGCTGGGTGGGACCATATCAAAAGACTGTCCTATTGGCATTTCTTCCTCTGAGAAGGGATTGATTCTCTGTCTTTTCTCCCCATGAGATGCTGATGTTGTAAGGGGAGTCTCTCTGTCCCTTTTCCTGCTTGTATCCTCCTTTTGTGGAGTTTGGAGGATTGATGCCTCAGCTGAAGTTTCTTGCCTTGGAGGCACAGTTTGTTCAGTGGATTTAGGGGCTTCCACTGTTTGCTCTTGCTGGACAGGCTGTTCCTGCCTTTGTTCTTCCTGTTGTTGTTGTTCTTCTTGCTGCTGCCCTTCTCCCTGCTGCTCCATTTCTTCTTGTTGCTGCACTAGGGTTTCCATTTGCTCTTCAGTCATAGGAGGTGGTTGTTCCACCTGCTTTTCTTTGCCTTTGTTGGCTGTCTGTGGAGTATTCACGGCAGCTTGCTGATGTGTTGTTGAGGATGAGGCAACTGCTCCAAGTTGTCTTTTGTATGAGAGGGGGACCTGTCCACAAGTTTCTAAGTCAGTTTCCTTTTGAATATTTCTGGCCTCTCTTTCTAGCAGCTCTTCACTAGTGATTTCCTCTTCTAGGGTGCCCTCTTCCCAGCTCAATGCATTGGCATACTGCTCAATCTCAGGCTGCCTCACATGTGAATAGGTACCCAATTTGTATCTTATCCTCCTGAGGGAAACAAAATGATTAGGGTCATAGGGTATCCACTCAAAACTAGTTTGCAGTTTGAGAGCCTCTAGGATACTATTTGCCTCTTTCCATCCCTCTTCTTTTTTGTTATATAGGAAGGGGCCCAGCTGGCTCCTTACCTTCAACTGTGCCTTCTTGTTCTTACTTTGGAAGTGGAGGTAGTCGGCATTCCCAAATTGCCTGAAGTATTCTAGGGCAAAAAGCCTCATGGGGACATACCTTGGCAGCCTAAAAGGCTTCAACTCACATCCATATACTCTAATGACTGTGTGGTCTTGGTAAAAGTACCAGTTACCAATGCTGTAGGTTTTGTTTAGATGGAGAATTCTCCTCATGTCATCAGTTAGCCTTGGAGGAGGAACACCATACAATAATGTCATAGCTGGATGTATGAATAAGTCTATGAACTCACAGTATGTGTATGGTGACACAGAGGTGCAATGAAAAACAGAGGTCCAAAACACAACTGACCTTGGATTCCCCTGGGCATTAACTTGTTTCAGGGGAATGAGGAAGCTGCCTGGTTGATTAAACAAGAATAGATGAGAAATGTAGGAAGTATATCTGAACAGTCTTTCCCTTTGCAGATTCATCAGCTGGTCATGGATCCTATCTGCAATATATGTGGCATAGTCATAATGTACAGCTGGAGGCTTTCCAGGAGAGAATATAGACAGCATTGCCATTATAATTTCATCCACATCCTCCATTCCCTTAAACCCTAGGACATAGCTGATCAAATCCACTAGCATTCTGCCCAATTCATTTAAGTAAGCATATCCAATAGGAGGAGTTCTGATGGTTTCAGAGCCTGATTGTACAAACAGCTGGTTGATTTTGATGATCAGGTCATTTGACAACTTATTCCCCTTCTTTATCAAGTTCTGCATGTAGAGGGGGGTCAATGGTTTTGCAGTGTGGAAATGCAGCATCTCATTTATGCTCTCTGGGGTGATATGGAACAGAATTGAGCCTGTAGGGCTGAGGACAGCTCTTTGGCATGGATCATAGCACTCCTGGCATCTGTGGATCAATTCAGGCATAGGATTTACCTGGGGGAGGTTGTAGATGGGCAAGTTTGAGTCCCAAATCCCTAGGATATCAGCTCCACTAAGGTGCTGGGCTTTCAACTCATTTAGCATCTGAATATTATATTTAGAGCCTAATGGAAACCAGTCTAACATTTGATAATCCATATCTCCCAGAGCTTTCCATTCTAACTCCCTGTGAGGGGCATTGAGAGGCTTGATGTTCAGTGCAATTGGAGTTTCCATGGTCTATTAAGCTTCTGACTTGTAGGTGAACTGGTTGAAGTAGGCAGAACGACACAGAGGTGATTACTTGCAATGAAAGTGTGAATTTCAGGGACCAGAGGGTGAAGTGGGCACACAGCGATTGAAATACTGTTTGAATTATGAATAAGACCAATGTCTGGTCTCACTTTGTCTTCTGTGGCAGGTTTTTAATGGATTGACCAACTGTCTCACGATTGCGCGAGCAGTTTACAGTTTTTGATAAGAACTCGGGAAATCAAGGCTCAGCTGGTGGTTTTCGAGCTTGCAGTTGGAAATAGAGGCTTTGCAAAGGGAATTTGCCGGTAAAATGATGAGTTTTAGTGTCCTTTGAGCCTTCTGAGTAATTTACAGACAATTCAGGCGTATGGAGGATAAATGATGAGAAATACCTGGTAAACAGCGAGCAGTGGTCGTAAATATGGGCAGGATTGGTGCTCTGGAGGTCTTCAGGTCGATTCCAGCGGGGTGGCGCAGTTTTGGACGTAAAAGACCATGCAGCGGAAACAATAGCGAATGAGCAAAAGGTATGCAAAACGTGATTTTTGGCCAAAATATGGACCTTTTTGGCAATTTGGCGCCTTTTCTCGGATGACGTCAGCATGACATCATAGGGTGGGTTAAGCTCGGATGACGTCAGCATGACGTCATCGGGTGAGGTGGCGAGCTGCTATTGGTCCATGGGGATGATGCGGTGGCAGACACGTTGGTACAGGGGCGGACAAGAGTACTGATGCGATGGTAGGGTCTGACGTGGGACCAGCGAACCGGGCGGTAAGTGCCATAGCGGTTACGGTTAAGTGCCATAGCGGTTACGGTTTCTCGGAGCGCTTACGATACGGCCCTGGTTTTGTCAGAGGCTGCTCCGAGAGACCCGAGAGGGTGACGCGTGGCCGCGCAATGACGTATCCCTTCGTCATTTTCTCGGGCGCTAATCGTCTGTCGTGGGGGCCGCTCCGATATCAATGAGGGCCGTCGGATCCCACGGGTCCGATCCGACAGTGGACGGGAGGGCGATGTGATCGGTGGATACGGGCGCGGGCGGAGGAATAAACAAATATTTCTTTTGGGACACGTGCTCAGCGGGAAAGGCTTAGATATGGTATTTTTCAATGTTTTTCAATATATTTCAAAAAATCAAATATATGCGCCAACTTTGGTTAAGCGGCAAAAGTGGGTTCTTTTGGTTTTTTCATAATTTCAAAGGGGTTTAGGGGTAGGAAGGGGTTTTTATAGGGTTTTTCTTTGCAAATGATGGTTTGATGAGTGGAATGACTTGAAACAAGGGAGAGAGATGAGGTATAGGTTCATCAAAGTGACCAGATGTCATTTTGATTCCTTTTTAGAGAACATATGGCTATAATGCCAAGGGGAGGGATATTTATACAAAATTTGGGGTTTATACACCATGGTGTTAATACTAGTACGGGAAAGGTAATATAGGGGATTTACATAGTAAAGTTAGAGTTAATATGGGGGGAATATGTGAATGAGGGGGAAAAATCACTAAGTTTATTTGAAACTTACTTAGTCTAGGGAGTAGATCAAAATGAAAAGAGTTTAGACAAGAAATGTGGCTTCTAAAAAGATTAAGAACCACTATGAAACCATAATCTCTTCCATGAATCTCAGCTGATGAGGGAGTGTTAGTAATGAAATGGAGAGGGGAGGAACGGAGGTTAGACATGCTTCCTGCTTGCTGCAACTTGATGAAGAATGACACCTTCTCAATTCATTGATTTTGCTTTGGTAAACAAAGTTAGCACACATGCAACTGATAGGAAATGGCCCTTCTGCAACCCCAACTGCCTACCCATCTATTTGCCTAGCATTTTTTATTTCTTCTTGGAGGGTGCACTTGGACTTGCAGACCCTTACTTGCCTTTTCTTTTCTTTGGCTTTTCTTTTGTTTTTCTATCTACTTCTACCCTTATTTCTTCCAAGGTCCCAGATTAAGCTGTTGGGAGCCCTTTTTTCTCTACCTAAACTACTTGTCTGCCAAGATTAAACAGTTTGGACAGACTGCTTTCTCTAATCTACAACTGAAAATTTAAAACATGACATGATCCAGTTTAGACTGTTGGACCATTCATCAAAATTCGAGTCCATACCAAGCTATAAGCACAGATTGGATGCTCTTGGAAATATGTGATCTTTGAATCATCAAAGAAGAGCATATTTGGTCCTTTTCATAGCCAATCATGAAATATGAAACCTATTGGTATAGGTAGCTAACAGTGGCTCCACATGGGGATGGTGTTTCATTTGAAAGACCAAGAACAGCAGGTCAGATTGCCTTGCTCCTTGACTGTTCTTGCCAATCTTGAAGTTTGCTGCTTTGAAATGCCAAAATTGTGTGCTTCTCTTCTTGGTAGACCTCTGATTCTATTTAACTTTTGCTGGCAGTTTTAAGAAAACTTTGAGAAATTTCATATTTACATGTTGACAGAAAATAATACATACATCTGGATATGTACAAGGGAAAACTCAGGGTGCACTTATGGGTGATATTCAAAATAGTGCTTCAGCATCCTGCCATTCACAGGACCTTCATCCAAATCAGTTTCATTGAGACTCTTAAGGAAATAAGTGTTGTTTCCTTGTACTGCTTGGACAGCATATGGTCCTCTCCAAAGAGAATCAAATTTTCCATGTTTTCCTTTATCCTCTCTTCTTGCATCCCACTTGAGGACTTTGTCTCCCATGCTGAAATCTTCTGCCTTAGTTCTTCTATCAAAGGCCTTCTTTAGTTTTTCTTGTAGGACTTGAACTCTGCTGAAAACTTGGTCTCTAGTTTGCTGTAAACATATGATTTGATTGATTCTTCTTTGCATATCATTTGGTTCAGCTTGGCTTTCTTGAAGAAGTTTCATAACAGGCACCCCTAGTGATGAAGGAAATTTGGCCTCTAATCCATAAACCAACTCATATGGGCTGGTCCCAATTGATCTTTTAGTTGTTAGTCTATCTGCCCACAGGGCATTCACAAGCTTCTTATGCCAATTCTTTTTGTTCTCTTCTAGTACTTTCTTTATGATATTTACCAGACTTTTATTTGATGACTCAGCAAGGCCATTTCCTTGGGGATAGTATGCAGTGGAATGGCCCAAGGTGATGTGAAATTTATGGCAGAAGTTCACCATTTTCTTGGATCTGAAAGCAGCAGCATTGTCTGTTATTATTTTGTCAGGACAGCCAAATCTAGCCAATATGTTGTTCTCCAAGAACTGAATGATAGTGGAATCATTTGCTTGTCTGCATGGAACAACTTCAATCCACTTGGTGAAGTAGTCTGTGGCTGTTAAGATCCATCTATGTTGGCCTGAAGATGAGGGATGAATTTCCCCAATGAAGTCCAAGCCCCATTGCTGAAAAGGTCTTTCTGTTGCAATAGGCCTTAAGGGAAGTGGCAGCAACTGTCTCTTTCCCTCAAACACTTGACATTTATGACATGAGGTGGTGAATTTCTTGACATCAGAGAACATGGTGGGCCAGTAGTACCCAGCCCTTAGTATTTTATCCACAGTGGACTTCCAGTATAAGTGTCCACCACAGTCACCTGCATGAAATTCCTTTATGATTTTGTCAGTTTCATTCTCAATTAGGCAGTTTAGCAATATTCCTTCATGGTTTTTCCATAATAAATTTCCATCCATAACACAAAATTTAGAGGCCTTCATTTTTAAAAACCTACATTTAGTTCTGGACAATCCTGGAGGAGCACACAGGTTTTGCAATACATAACATATATCAGAGTACCAAGGGGATTGTTCAAAGGCTACATTGGTCTTTGGAGTCGCCAGCTCTTGTTCACTGTCCAGTTGGTTAATGTCTAAGGCTTGGAAATTTGCTTCTATCATTAATTTAGCCAAGCCTTGCCCTCTTATTAGTTTTGTAGGTTTTATCTCAATGTCAAATTCCAAGATGTTGGCAATCCACTTTCCTCTTCTACCCTCTAAATTTTCTTGGGTGAGAATGTCTTTGACAATAGGACTTGGCACATATGCTATAACATGGGAATAAAGGATGTAAATCCTAAAGTCTTTAATGGCTTTAACCAAAGCATAAGCTTGCTTTTCCATGATTTGATACTTTAAAGGTGCATCTCTGAGAGCTTTGCTAAAGAAAGCAATTGGCTTCTCATTTCCTTGGTCATCTTTTTGCAATAAAACAGCAGCAATTGTATGCTGGGAGGCAAAAGAGAAAATGATAAATTCCCTGTCAAATTGAGGATTGGTCAGGACTGGGGTTTGAGTAAGGGCCAGTTTTATACCTTCAAAGGCCTGATTGGCTTCAACAGTCCACTTGACTTTTGAATCTTTCTTTAGCATGTTATTTAATAATCTGATTAGTTCTGCTAAGTTTGGGATAAACCTTCTTAAGAAATTGATTTTTCCCAAGAATCCTTGCAACTCTTTGACATTTCTTGGGTGGGGCATTTGTAGGATAGCCTGTATCCTATCCGGGTCAATTCTAATGCCATCTTTAGAAATGATGTGGCCCAACAGCTTACCTTCCTCTAAACCAAACAGGGATTTCTTGGGATTTAAGGACATTCCATATTTTCTGCATTTTAGGAAGATCTGTCTCAAATGTTTTATATGTTCTTGGTCTGATTTTGAGAAAGGTGTAAGGTCATCTAGGTAAATGACTAAAAAGTCATGAATCTCTTTGGAAAAAGCAATGTCCATAGCTCTTTGAAAAGTTGCCCCTGCATTTTTCAATCCAAAAGGCATCTTTACATATTTGAAAGTTCCCCATGGGGTAGTGAATGTTGTTTTATCTTGGTCATCAGGGTGCACCAGAATTTGATTGAAGCCTGAAAATCCATCCAGTAATGAGATCCTTGAGGCCCCTACCACTCTTTGGAGAATGTGATCCATCTTGGGTAAGGGATAGTTGTCTTTGAGGGATACTTGGTTAAGATTCCTTAAGTCCACACACAGCCTAATTTCACCAGTCTTCTTTCTTGTAGGGACTAAGTTGGAGATCCATTCAGAGAATCTGATTGGTGCTATGATGCCAGCCTTGAACATTTTCTGTACCTCTTGTTCCATTGCTGGGAGAAGCATAGGATTGGTTCTCCTCAATTTTTGTTTAAAGGGCTTTTGATCAGGTTTGAGAGGGATTATATGCTGGATAACAGAGGTGTCATAGGATTTTAGGTCCTCATAACTCCATGCAAAGACATCCTGGAACTCTTTAAATAGATCAATGTATTTAGGCTTTTGGTCAGGAGGTAAAGAAGCAGACAATTTAATTATTTTGGGTTTGTCAATTGTACCTATGTTGCATTCTTCTATGGCTGCGTTTAAGGGCTGCATTTTTGGTTTTCTGGGAATATCATTTGAGTCAAAGATGTCTTCTAGGGGAGTTAGGCCTGTTGGTAGAAAATTGTCTTTCAGCTCTATGATTTCAGTTTCAGCATTGGCCACTTCCTCACAATTGATTGATTGAATTTGCTGAATGTTGTCTATGTTGAAAATAGTTGGATTTAGTATTTGTTTTGCTGTTCTGGGTGATATTGGGTGAGCAATCTGTTGAAACTGTATTTGTGATGGACTTGCTCCATCAAGTATTTGTGATTGACTTGCTGTCTCAAATATTTGTGATTGACTTGCTGTCTCAAGTATTTGTGATTGACTTGCTGTCTCAAATATTTGTGATTGACTTGCTGTCTCAAGTATTTGTGATTGACTTGTTGTCTCAGTGTCAATATTTAATCCTGCAAATTCTTGTTGCAGGGTTAAAAAATGGTTTATTTGCTTGTCATCCTCAAATACTTGCCAATCATTGACATTGTTTGGAATGGAGGGTCTGTGTTTTACCTCAGCTGTAAAACAATGATGGGGCTCAAAAGGCAGTTTGCAGGTACTTGCAAAGGTGGCTAAACTATGAGCATGTAGATTGTGGGTTCTAGGAATTTTAGTGATTTGGAATTCAGAGAAAAAGTTTAGTACCTCAGCAACAGCAGACCTATAAGTCCTTAGTCTTTTGTCATTGGTGACAAAGTTTCCCTTCACTTGTTGGATAACTAAATCTGAATCACCCATGATTGAAACCCTGGCAGCTTGTAAGAACTTTACTAACTTGAGGCCTAGTAAAAGGGCTTCATATTCTGCCATGTTGTTAGTACATCTGAAATTCAGTCTATAGGCTCTGCCTTCTGCATGACTATTTTCTTTATTGTGTACCCAAACTCCAGCTCCTGCCCCTAATTTGTTGACTGAGCCATCAAATTCAAGGAACCATAGAATATCTTGTTGTGGGGGAGATTTGATGATCTGTTCATGGGCTGGCAATGTGAGTAGCAGTTGTGGTTTTTTCTCTAGCTTGTCTTCTAGGACAGTCTCATCATTTGATTGGATGTTCTTGACAACTAGGGCAGCAGCAACATCTAGTGTTTGATTGACTATTGTTTCATGGGTGGTAATACTTTCATTTGAGTCTTCCTCTTGTATGAATATCTTGGTTTCAACCTCACCTTTTGAGGGAGTTGTGGTGTCATTGAAGAGAATGTATGAGTCTATGTCTGAATGGACAGCATATATAGGAAAGTTTTGAGGCTTTTCTTCACTGCTGACCATGTATTTCATTAGTGTTTCTCTGTACAGTCTTTTTGGTTGCCCAAAAACAGAGATGGTGGCATATGACATGTCTAATTGCAGGGAACCTTGGAGTTTAGCTCCCCATGATCTTGATAACAGCATCCCATACTTAGGTGGAATGTCAGCAACTACCACATCCATTAGGATTGTCTTGTTTGGGTATTGGACCAGAGATACACATAAGTCTTTTATGAGACCTAGACACTTGACTTGGCTGGAGTCAAAGGAAAACAGGTCCTTGTATGGTCTTGTTATGTCTAAATTCAATCTCTCCATGACTGCTTTTGGCATGAGATTGTGAGAGGCACCTGAGTCAAACATTGCATTATGTAATATTTTATCATGAATATGTAAGCTGACATAGAAAGGTAATACCCCTGTGACTACCGTTTTTCCATCCACTTCTGGGCCAAACAGGAGTTCTGGGGTGTCATCCAGCACATTGACATCATCTTTGTTGCTAGTGAGTTGAAGGGACTTTTTGATCTGTAGCTTATAGATGTCATGCTTGGCTAGTTCTAAAAGAGGAACAACTATCTTTAGTTTACCAATTTCAGTTTCTAGGTCAAAAGGTTTTTCAGATTGGGTTTTGGGGTTATAGATAACAGTCCTTTCCTTGTTCATTAAATCTTCTTCTTGATTTTTATCTTGACTTTGGGACTTGCCTCTTTTACTCATCTCTTGGTGAGTAACGTTTAAATTAGGATGAGAAGGTGAAGTAGCCCTAGGCTGCTGTTTTAAGGACAGTGGTTCAGTTATCTCCTCAACAATCACTTCTTGTGTAGGTGAATTTATTTTGTCACTAGGTTCTGTGAGTATGACTCTTTCAGGCTGCTGATTATCCTTTATCTTTTCAGGCTGGTTAACATTCACAGTTCTGCTCCTCAGCTTGTATTGTTTATGGACTTCATAAACAGCAGTGTCGTAGCCTTGTTTAAAGTCAAAGGATTCACCTGATTTAGTTTGGAACAGTTTGATTTCATCATCCTCATGATCTTCTTGTGTTAAGAAAACTTGACTTTCACCATCTAGACCCATTAAGTTAATCTCAGGATCTTCATTGGGCTCTATTGATGTGGAAGTTTCTGCATAATTTTCTTGGAAAGGGGGTCTTATGTCTTGGTCAGCACTGGTCTTGCCGACATTTGGGTTTTGAGTTCTCCTAAAATTTGGATTCCTAGGAGGGTTATTTTGTGGTGCTTCCCATGATGACTTTCTTTCAACCGATTCCACTCTATCACCCAATCTTTTCATTCCACTGAGAATTGCATCCAGCTTCTGATCAAAGGTAGAGGGTTCTTCTTTGAAAGCAATCCTCTTTTCCAACCTTGCCCTGTTTCTTTTGGCAATCAGGTTGGCTTCCACTGTGACAGCAACCCTTTGGGCCTCTGCAAGGGATTGAGGATCTCTTTCCTTCAACTGATAGGCCATGTCAGGGTCAAAACCATCAGGGAATTTATACAAGGCTAAATCAGGAGGAGGTCTTAGATTTTGTGGAATCGCGTTATATACATTGTTAAATCTTGCACAATACTCCAAAGCAGTCTCTTGGGGACCTCTTTTGATAGTGTCATATTCCCCCAGTATGTGCAGAGGATCCTTCTTCTTCTCCCATCTGCTAGTAAAGGCTTGATACAGTTCATCAGGAGTTGTGATGGAGTTTGCATTCAGGGATCTAAACCAAGTTCTTACATCCCCAGTTAGGCTTTGAACAAACATCCTCATTCTGACACTGTCATCATCTATTTCATAGGTCTCAAAATGGTCCTGCATCCTCTTAGCATGCTGGACAGCTGTCAGAGGGCCATTGGAGTCAAAATATGAAATTTTGGTTTGGTAATCTTGGGGTAAAGCTGCAGCATTAGCTGGTATCTGCAGAGGTGTATACCTGTTAGCCATGTTTACAGGGTTTAGAGGATTGACAGGGGCAGCTGGGATAATAGGAACAGTGGGTACCACAGGGGTGACAAGTAGGGGTGAACCTAGAGTGTTGGTCAAGGGGATATGTGCAGTGGATGAAGATGTGAGAGGAGGACTCTGAGATGTGGATGGTGAACTAGGGGAATTAGGGGTAGACCGGAAGAGGACCTTGCATGGGGTAGAGATAAGGCTGGGATGATCTGAATCTAAGGTTAAAACAGCAGGCTGCTCCTGCTTTTGCTGCCTCCTAATGTTTCTAGGGATGGTATTTGGATTATCAACAATGATGGGTGGATTAGGGTCAGGATTTGCCCTAGTGTGCCGTGGATTTTTCTTAGGAGCCAGTTTCTAACTGTTTTTTAGGATTTTATAGGAAGTTTTTATATTTGTAAGGACTGGATAAAGATTTTGGAATGGCTATATATACTTCAAAGCTGAGATGAAGATTCACTGAAAGAGCTCTTCCCTAAAACTGTCACTGTTACACAGAAACAGTTTTGAAGGCCTCCTGACTTGTTTCAGGCTTGATTTCAGGCTTTAAGGGATGTATAGAAATTGGAAAATCCTAAGAAGTCCCCAGTGGAGTCGCCAATTATGTTAACACCCAGGTTGTTCCCTATGACTCCCAAGGGAATGCGGCCGGGGTAACCACTAACCAATCTTTGGATCACAGTTTCTAGCCAAACTGTAATCAGAGAGGGCTCTCTCTTTATGATTTGTCTCTGTTATGATGGTGTTTTAGGCTAGGTATTATGCTCAGGTTTTGGTTTATGTTTTGGTTGAAGGATTTCTTTCAGGGCTTAAGATGTAATGTTTAGAGAGTAATATATCATTGGGCAATGGAGTCTGGAGTTGTGAAATGCTTTGAAATGCAGGATTGGTGGTGTTCAAACTGCAGGGCCGATTGTGTATCTCAGACAAACAAATTTAACTTGAATGGTGAGGCATGTCAGCCAACAGAAAGCAATTAAGAATTCTCTATTAAGCTGGTGAGGTGAAAGTGAAACACGTTGCACAGGAGCAAACTTGAATTCCTGAGACAAAGGTCACTGTGAAAGATGTATTCTGAAAGTGCAGCAATTAAGAATTACACTTATCAAGATTACAGCTGAAGAAAACATTCATTAACAACACAGATTGAACTTAGGGTATTTCTTGAATAAATCCTGAAAGTTATTCTTTTTCCTTGTTGCTAAATATTCAAAAATTAGAAACATATATGGATTTTAACAAATCAAAAATACATAACAGAGAGAGTTACAGAGACTTATTGTATTGTGTAATACACAGGAATCCAGCAGTTTTCAACAGACACCAGAACGCATTCAACACTTCAGAAACCGGAGACATTCCATCACTTTCTTTATTAAACTTCTGAAAAGATTACAGCATAAGAACTTCTTCAGGAGAAATCAACAACAACCCTTGCAAACTCATGCGAAGGGGACTTTATAGGAATGCTTATACAAAAATATCTCAGGCATTGAGTCATCTGAGAGAGAAATATCTTCATTAATTCTTACAGAAAGTAGAAAAGAAGTTATTACAGCTTTGAATGCAGCATAACTGCTCTTTAAGTCTGTCAGAGGATATTTTGACCCTTGGAGGTCAGTGAGTCAGTTGAACCGCTTTGCTTTAATGCTGGAACATGTGCCTTTAAGTTTGCTGCGCTGTATTTTCTCGGCTCTGCCACCTGTGGTTTCCTACTTTTGCTTCGTTGGCCGAAATTTCCGCTGAGTTGGCTCAGCTCTAATCTTTAATGCATGCTGATTTTGTTAAACTGTGCTTTACATAACAATTCATATTTTAAAAACAAAATTTGGTGAATGACTCACTGTCTATAAAATTTTCTGTATTGTATTTGTCCACCAGTCTTGTGTAGGGAGTTGATGCCTGAGAATTGCATCCATAGTCTCCTCTGCCTCTGTATACTTGTAAAAATTGGGAGCCACCTCAAACAGGTGATTGATCTCATTCATTATAAAAAATAGACTTTCTACCTTGTTGTAGATAGTCTGTCCTGTAGCTGGCCCTGTTTCTTCTGAGTTGTTGGGCTTCTCATTGATTTCGTTTGTGGCAAATGCATTCACTCTTTTGGCATACTGCTCATGAATGAGCAGTCTCCCTGTGCTGTTCAGTAAGCTAGGGAGTCCTCTGTTTTGCAGCACCAGGAATTTATCCATGAACCTTTTCACCTCGGTCTGCATGTCCTGGGTTCTTCTCTCCAATGTCTGCACCAAATTTCTCAATGTGAGAACCCTTTTGATCAACTGAATGGTCTCAGTTCTATTGGGAATTCTCATGTTTGCCAGCTGAGTACTTGTTCTATTATTCAGCACATTGATCATCCTGGTGGCAACTTCAGGCATGTTGCCTAGAGCAGCCCTTGACTTGTGAATTTTAGCTTGTGCTTTTGGGATGAGCTCTAGCTGCTCATGGATTGTCTCTATATACTGCCATTGGTCAGTAATAGACTGGCCAATGTTGGCCCATAGCATTGCCTTAAGCCCAGCTATAACTTTATCTAATTTGAGCTCATTTTCTAGCTCTTTTATCCTGTCTTTGAGGGCTTTCACCTCCCTGCCCTTCTCTGCCACCGCTTGCTTGGATTTATCATATCTGTCATTCACCTTGGCCAATTTATCCCTGGTCTCATTCAGCTCTGCCATTTGAGCTTCCAGGGCTTGAATCTCATTTTTTAGCTTTTGCATGTCCAAGCTAGGGGCCTGCTCTGTTGGTGGAGGTGCTGAAGTAGGTGGTGCAGCTTGATCAGTCTGTTGGGGGGGAGGAACAGTATTTGGGGCAGCTTCCTCAAGGTTTATGATTTGAGGAGGAGGCTGAGAGGTCTGCCCTTCTTCTCTTTGTTTTAAGGCTGCCTGTAGTGCTGTTTTTGCAGCCTCCGATTCTCCCAGCTTTTCCTGAGTTTGGATTAGCTGCTTATACAGAGATATCAACAAGGTTGTGGCCTGTTGATCATGTCTTTGCTGGGCAACATCATCTGTTTGAGGGTGAATTGTGGCTGGGAGTTTGATCTTTCTCCTCAAGGCTGCCATGTCTGCATCCCTCAATTTTAATATCTCTTATATGCCCTTGATATCTTTGGGATCATGCCCCATCTCTATGATGATGTCCTCTAAGGACCTTATTCTGTTGTCCTTTGCCTGGGATGATGCTCTCTCCAACTCTAGCTGAGAGGCTGTATTGTTAAGGCTATTTTGTAGCCTGTAGTTATCCAATGTTTGGTCTGCTAAGGAAGCATAGACCATCTCACCCATTTGCTTATGCAGTTCTATCTTATCCATAGGGTGGATATCCTTGGCAAGGACTTCTAGGTTAGTCCTCAAGTAGTCAGAGGCAGATTGGGGCTGCGCTGCTGTTGGCATAAAATGACTCATGATCATTTTGCCTTCCTGCACATCATATGCAGACATGAGTCTTTGTTGATTGGTGGGAGCCATGTTTAACAGATGGTTATACAGCTGTATCTTGATGGGCTCATTTCTCCTCTTAATGTCGATGAACTGCTGTTTAATGCTGGGTCCACCTTCTCTTTGCTGATTTGAGGAACTTACTTCTCCTCCCATTGCTCTATCCTGTTCCTGTTGAAAGGAACTTGCTGATGCTTCCCTGCTGGGTGGGACCATACCAAAAGACTGTCCTATTGGCATTTCTTCCTCTGAGAAGGGATTGATTCTCTGTCTTTTCTCCCCATGAGATGCTGATGTTGTAAGGGGAGTCTCTCTGTCCCTTTTCCTGCTTGTATCCTCCTTTTGTGGAGTTTGGAGGATTGATTCCTCAGCTGAAGTTTCTTGCCTTGGAGGCACAGTTTGTTCAGTGGATTTAGGGGCTTCCACTGTTTGCTCTTGCTGGACAGGCTGTTCCTGCCTTTGTTCTTCCTGTTGTTGCTGTTCTTCTTGCTGCTGCCCTTCTCCCTGCTGCTCCATTTCTTCTTGTTGCTGCACTAGGGTTTCCATTTGCTCTTCAGTCATAGGAGGTGGCTGTTCCACCTGCTTTTCTTTGCCTTTGTTGGCTGTCTGTGGAGTATTCACGGCAGCTTGCTGATGTGTTGTTGAGGATGAGGAAGCTGCTCCAAGTTGTCTTTTGTATGAGAGGGGGACCTGTCCACAAGTTTCTAATTCAGTTTCCTTTTGAATATTTCTGGCCTCTCTTTCTAGCAGCTCTTCACTAGTGATTTCCTCTTCTAGGGTGCCCTCTTCCCAGCTCAATGCATTGGCATACTGCTCAATCTCAGGCTGCCTCACATGTGAATAGGTACCCAATTTGTATCTTATCCTCCTGAGGGAAACAAAATGATTAGGGTCATAGGGTATCCACTCAAAACTAGTTTGCAGTTTGAGAGCCTCTAGGATACTATTTGCCTCTTTCCATCCCTCTTCTTTTTTGTTATATAGGAAGGGGCCCAGTTGGCTCCTTACCTTCAACTGTGCCTTCTTGTTCTTACTTTGGAAGTGGAGGTAGTCGGCATTCCCAAATTGCCTGAAGTATTCTAGGGAAAAAAGCCTCATGGGGACATACCTTGGCAGCCTAAAAGGCTTCAACTCACATCCATATACTCTAATGACTGTGTGGTCTTGGTAAAAGTACCAGTTACCAATGCTGTAGGTTTTGTTTAGATGGAGAATTCTCCTCATGTCATCAGTTAGCCTTGGAGGAGGAACACCATACAATAATGTCATAGCTGGATGTATGAATAAGTCTATGAACTCACAGTATGTGTATGGTGACACAGAGGTGCAATGAAAAACAGAGGTCCAAAACACAACTGACCTTGGATTCCCCTGGGCATTAACTTGTTTCAGGGGAATGAGGAAGCTGCCTGGTTGATTAAACAAGAATAGATGACAAATGTAGGAAGTATATCTGAACAGTCTTTCCCTTTGCAGATTCATCAGCTGGTCATGGATCCTATCTGCAATATATGTGGCATAGTCATAATGTACAGCTGGAGGCTTTCCAGGAGAGAATATAGACAGCATTGCCATTATAATTTCATCCACATCCTCCATTCCCTTGAACCCTAGGACATAGCTGATCAAATCCACTAGCATTCTGCCCAATTCATTTAAGTAAGCATATCCAATAGGAGGAGTTCTGATGGTTTCAGAGCCTGATTGTACAAACAGCTGGTTGATTTTGATGATCTGGTCATTTGACAACTTATTCCCCTTCTTTATCAAGTTCTGCATGTAGAGGGGGGTCAATGGTTTTGCAGTGTGGAAATGCAGCATCTCATTTATGCTCTCTAGGGTGATATGGAATAGAATTGAGCCTGTAGGGCTGAGGACAGCTCTTTGGCATGGATCATAGCACTCCTGGCATCTGTGGATCAATTCAGGCATAGGATTTACCTGGGGGAGGTTGTAGATGGGCAAGTTTGAGTCCCAAATCCCTAGGATATCAGCTCCACTAAGGTGCTGGGCTTTCAACTCATTTAGCATCTGAATATTATATTTAGAGCCTAATGGAAACCAGTCTAACATTTGATAATCCATATCTCCCAGAGCTTTCCATTCTAACTCCCTGTGAGGGGCATTGAGAGGCTTGATGTTCAGTGCAATTGGAGTTTCCATGGTCTATTAAGCTTCTGACTTGTAGGTGAACTGGATGAAGTAGGCAGAACGACACAGAGGTGATTACTTGCAATGAAAGTGTGAATTTCAGGGACCAGAGGGTGAAGTGGGCACACAGCAATTGAAATACTGTTTGAATTATGAATAAGACCAATGTCTGGTCTCACTTTGTCTTCTGTGGCAGGTTTTTAATGGATTGACCAACTGTCTCACGATTGCGCAAGCAGTTTACAGTTTTTGATAAGAACTCGGGAAATCAAGGCTCAGCTGGTGGTTTTCGAGCTTGCAGTTGGAAATAGAGGCTTTGCAGAGGGAATTTGCCGGTAAAATGATGAGTTTTAGTGTCCTTTGAGCCTTCTGAGTAATTTACAGACAATTCAGGCGTATGGAGGATAAATGATGAGAAATACCTGGTAAACAACGAGCAGTGGTCGTAAATATGGGCAGGATTGGTGCTCTGGAGGTCTTCAGGTCGATTCTAGCGGGGTGGCGCAGTTTTGGACGTAAAAGACCATGCAGCGGAAACAATAGCGAATGAGCAAAAGGTATGCAAAACGTGATTTTTGGCCAAAATATGGACCTTTTTGGCAATTTGGCACCTTTTCTCGGATGACGTCAGCATGACGTCATAGGGTGGGTTAAGCTCGGATGACGTCAGCATGACGTCATCGGGTGAGGTGGCGAGCTGCTATTGGTCCATGGGGATGATGCGGTGGCAAACACGTTGGCACAGGGGCGGACAAGAGTACTGATGCGATGGCAGGGTCTGACGTGGGACCAGCAAACCGGGCGGTAAGTGCCATAGCGGTTACGGTTAAGTGCCATAACGGTTACGGTTTCTTGGAGCGCTTACGATACGGCCCTGGTTTTGTCAGAGGCCGCTCCGAGAGACCCGAGAGGGTGACGCGTGGCCACGCAATGACGTATCCCTTCGTCATTTTCTCGGGCGCTAATCGTCTGTCGTGGGGGCCGCTCCGATATCAATGAGGGCCATCGGATCCCACGGGTCCGATCCGACGGTGGACGGGAGGGCGATGTGATCGGTGGATACGGACACGGGCGGAGGAATAAACAAATATTTCATTTGGGACACATGCTCAGCGGGAAAGGTTTAGATATGGTATTTTTCAATGTTTTTCAATATATTTCGAAAAATCAAATATATGCGCTAACTTTGGTTAAGCGGCAAAAGTGGGTTCTTTTGGTTTTTTCATAATTTCAAAGGGGTTTAGGGGTAGGAAGGGGTTTTTATAGGGTTTTTCTTTGCAAATGATGGTTTGATGAGTGGAATGACTTGAAACAAGGGAGAGAGATGAGGTATAGGTTCATCAAAGTGACCAGATGTCATTTTGATTCCTTTTTAGAGAACATATGGCTATAATGCCAAGGGGAGGGATATTTATACAAAATTTGGGGTTTATACACCATGGTGTTAATACTAGTACGGGAAAGGTAATATAGGGGATTTACATAGTAAAGTTAGAGTTAATATGGGGGGAATATGTGAATGAGGGGGAAAAATCACTAAGTTTATTTGAAACTTACTTAGTCTAGGGAGTAGATCAAAATGAAAAGAGTTTAGACAAGAAATGTGGCTTCTAAAAAGATTAAGAACCACCATGAAACCATAATCTCTTCCATGAATCTCAGCTGATGAGGGAGTGTTAGTAATGAAATAAAGAGGGGAGGAACGGAGGTTAGACATGCTTCCTGCTTGCTGCAACTTGATGAAGAATGACACCTTCTCAATTCATTGATTTTGCTTTGGTAAACAAAGTTAGCACACATGCAACTGATAGGAAATGGCCCTTCTGCAACCCCACCTGCCTACCCATCTATTTGCCTAGCATTTTTTATTTCTTCTTGGAGGGTGCACTTGGACTTGCAGACCCTTACTTGCCTTTTCTTTTCTTTGGCTTTTCTTTTGTTTTTCTATCTACTTCTACCCTTATTTCTTCCAAGGTCCCAGATTAAGCTGTTGGGAGCCCTTTTTTCTCTACCTAAACTACTTGTCTGCCAAGATTAAACAGTTTGGACAGACTGCTTTCTCTAATCTACAACTGAAAATTTAAAACATGACATGATCCAGTTTAGACTGTTGGACCATTCATCAAAATTCGAGTCCATACCAAGCTATAAGCACAGATTGGATGCTCTTGGAAATATGTGATCTTTGAATCATCAAAGCAGAGCATATTTGGTCCTTTTCATAGCCAATCATGAAATATGAAACCTATTGGTATAGGTAGCTAACAATGAGGAAAGTTTTCCCAATGAACATTTATTCCTCATCTCTTCACTCGACTCTTGGTATGGATATATCATTGTCTATCTACAAACTTTGAAGTTCCCCTCTACTTTCTCTAAGTATGAACGCCGAAAATTACATCACCTGGCTAAGAACTATGTCATCATTGGTGATACATTATATCGTCGAGGGGTTGAGTCAATCCTTTGGCATTGTTTAACCCTAAAGGAAGAAGAGTCAGTGCTCAATGATTGCCACAGTGGAGCTTGTGGTGCTCATCTTTTAGGGCTCGCTACAGCCCAGCGTATCTTGCGTGCCAGCTATTTTTTGCCTTCGCTCTTCAAATATTGTGTTGAAGCTGTCAAACGTTGTCATCCCTTTCAAGTTTATACTCGGAAGACGCATGCACATCCAGCTCCTATTTTTCCTGTTGTCACTATCGGTCCCTTTACTAAGTGGGGTATTGATTTTACAACTTGTAATCCGCCTTCAACAGCGAATCACAAGTACATTATCATGGTCGTAGAATACTTCACGAAGTGGGCTGAGGCCATGCCCACTTATTAAAATGATAGTGAAACAACGACATTGTTCCTTTTTAATCAGATTATCACAAGGTTCGGTATCCTGAGAGAGATTGTCACTAACCATGGCAGTCATTTCTAGAACCAACTAATGTCTGAATTGGCTCTTAAATTGGGTTTCTGGGAGGAGCACTAGTCTCCATATTATCCTCAAGCTAATGGACAGGTTGAGGTAGTGAACAAAACCCTTAAGATGATCCTGCAAAGGATGATCGACAAAAAATGGTCAAATTGGCATCTTATGTTGTATCTGGCTCTTTGGGCATACCGAACCTCTGTAAAGACTGCTACAACTTTTACATCTTTTTAGTTAGTTTATGGGATGGAATCTATCTTTCCTGTTGAATGTGAAATTCCATCTCTTAAGTTACCTATTTAGGTCCTTCTATAGACCTGTAGTCTCGAAGAGCGCCTCCTTCATTTGGAACATCTCGATGAGCAGCATTGAGATGCCGCCACAATTAATGAGGCTCATAAGAAAAGGGTTAAAACTCAGTACGATAAAGTTGTCCATCCTTGAGTCTTTTTTGAAGGTGAACTTGTCTTGGTCTATGACCAAGATACAGATGCCTTGGGGGTAGGCAAGTTCAAGCCTATGTGGTACGGTCCTTTTATAATTAAACGAGTTTTAGAAAAAGGGGCGTCTGAATTAATCGATTTTGAAGGAAACAAGTTGACAGAGCCCCAAAATGGGCTCTACCTCGAGAATTACTTTTCTTAAGTAGCAGCTAGGCAATGGATTCTTTGTACATTTTGTATGTTTGTACATATCTCATCAGGAGTTTTTTGATATTGACACTTTTTGGTCTGCTGTGGCAGGTGTTGATGGATGACTTGGTCTATTTTGGATTCGTCGATGGTGCTAGTCGGCACACTCGGAACGTCGCTTCCACAACTTGGGTAATCTACTATCCAACTGGTTAGTTGATGGTGTCAAGGGGAGTATGCATTGGTCTCGCTTCAAATAATCTGGCTAAGTATACTACCTTCATTAATTTACTATCCGAAGCAATTTCTTACGAAATCGATTCATTGGTAGTCTATCTTGATTCACAATTGATAGTGTCACAATTGAATAACATTTATCGGGTAAGGGATCCATGTTTATACCGCCAATATTTAAGGGTGAGGTTGTTGCAAAGATCATTTACTTACATTAATTATTTACACATTCCAAGATCTCATAATTGGTTACCTGATTCTATTGCTAATCAAGCATTAGACTGGCACATCATTCATTCATCACAATAAAATCAAGCATCAAAAAGTCAAAATTGTATATGTATATCATAAAATATCTCGAGTGTACATAAGTGTGTCCAAAATAATATACAAATATTGGGACTGAAATGCCCATAATCATGTCCAGCACAACTAATGCCCTGGCTCAGGATGAGCGGCTAAGTATGCAACTACTTCTTTGGCCACACACCTAAGAGTGCTAACCCAGTCTCGTGGCATGCCAACCACATGACACTGCATGTATATAGGGAGATCCTCTATAGCCTCCATCAGTACTCGGTGAGTTAATCTCACCAAGTGCCGCTGAACTGTGTGTAGAAGTTGCTCTGTGTCCACAGCCACCTCTTCGGCACCTCGGCCGTGACGTCCATGCCGTGGGAACCCATCTAGTCGTACTGGCCCAATATTTGGAACATGATAATCATATTAGTCATTTGAATCCTATCAAAAATATTTTTGAAAATTCATTATTATATTTGAAAAATCATAAAAAATCATAAAAATTATAAAATCAAAAACGTTTTTTACCTATATCACCCCATGTTGCGGTGGGTGGTAAAGCTAGAGTGGGATCTCCTCAGAAGTCCAACCTAGCATAGGGGTAGTCGTTTACGGCAATGATCTTCTGCTCCCACCAGGAGAAGAAGTCATCATCGAAAGCAGTTCGTGGGACGTCCCCACCTCCTAGTTGTTTCATCAAGTCAGCCCATCTACCCATTTGTGGATCTCGTGGGGTGTTGATTGAAACTGGTACTCTAGGATGGAGTGCTGGGACCCTCTCAAAGAAGAAAGAGCACAAAATAGTTCCATACCCGAATTTTTTAGTCTGCCCCTTCTTGATAGAAGTAAGTTGGCTCTTCAAGTTGGCAAGAAGAGGAGTACACCAATCAAAGACAGTGGTGAGATAGTCTATCGCCAAGCTCATGGCTAGCCGTGAAGCTTGGTGTAAGGAAGCTGATCCGTTCACTCTGGCTATGGTGAACAGGATGATCCTCAGTGATAAACTCTCCACATGCTTGATTGGAATTTGACTTCCAACCTTTTCTGGATGACTCGGGCAATATATATGCATGTAGTCCTCGATAGAGAGACTGCCTTGTGATCTGTTCGTGGAATGTACTACCTCTCCCCTCTAGGAAAGGTCCGTGATGAAATAAATATCCTCAACCTCTATCTTGAGTAGCATTTGATCAATCATAAATGAGTCATCCTCGATGCTCTAGTAGTGAATGAGCATTTTGAGCAGGCGTGTGTTTGCTTTCATGTTTGGCATTTTAAAGAACTTTAGCAAACCACATCCTCTTAAGGCATCCAGGGTATTAGGATCATTCATAAATTCATCATCCACTAAGGCATTCTCTCTTTCTCTCTAAGTGACTCGCATCTTGAAGAAAAAACAAATTTAGACCATTAGATTTTTGTTTTGAAGTTTTCGCGGCGTATACGTGGGTCCATTTCATACACAGTCGCGTGTAGGGCCAACGTATATGTGGGTTTCATATATCCAACCCATGTATATGCCGCGACAAATTCCTTGACAATAATTCAACAGTGAAACTTGAATTAAAAATTCTAAAACTAGTCACAATTGAATGCAATATAAGTTTAAGGGTTACCTAGTGATTTTGGGAAGATTTGAGCGGTCAAATATGGTGAATGGAAATTCTTGCTCCTTTTGCTTCACTCCTTTGCTCTCAAATCAAACGGTGATAATGGTGAGTCAAAAAACTATTTTATAAGCTTTGAAAAAGCAAAATTTTTCAAAACGTTATTTTTTTTTGTCTCATGTAACTTTTAACTTGGGAGCTTGGAATGTTGAGAATGGTTTTATTTTCAGGACATTTTGGACGCTTTTTTGACAGCTTCGAGACAGTTCCATGACTGCTGACCCATCATGGTAGGTATCATTTTTCATTGGCATCTAGGTTAGGGAAGCCATTTTTTCCATTGCATTATGCATACTAGCCTCCATATGGTTGATCCCATCATGTTATGGTTCATAAACCATCTTCACTCACCGATTTTTAAATCATGACACAATGGTAGAGCCATCCTTTTCATGGGCATCGTAGTTAGCACCTCACTAACATTTTTTGCCCATGATGCTTCGATTTGAGTAGGATCGGGAGTCCTCTGTAGTATTGCATTGACTTATGCACTGAAGACTCATTCCTCTTTGCTTCTTCGCTTCGTTCTGGCATTATACCCTAAAGGCTCCTTTGTGTTGAGTTGTACTACTGCATTGCATTTTGACCACTTTCACCTTTTGGCCTTGAGCCGGCTTCACTTGGACTCGTGTTTAAGCCAACTTTTGACCATGACGACTACAAAATCGAACTTGCATTCCCTTGAATTCTGCAACTTGACACACCTTGACCTGTGGAAGGAACACACCTTTGAGTTTCTTTGACCAGTTTTCACCTCCCTGCATTGAGCATAGGATTGTTCCAATCCCAGGAACTAGATCATCTGTTTCACCGACACTCGTTCTTTCCACTGTACTTGTTAGTGTTGGTATCGTCATGCCTCCATCAATGATCAAAATTCTCTTTTTGAATGCATAGTAGGTGTCCCATCCGATCAACTGCATTCCATTAGGATCATGGATCATCTGATGGTAGTGGTTCATTATCAAAATTTTCCTCATGGTCTTTACCTACTGGCCTCTTTTCACATGTTCAGGTCATTTACAATATTTTTTTTGTCATTACATTTGCAAAAATCATCTTTAGGGTTTTAGGTCTCATTAGGTCTAGTGTTTGTCACCATGGTCAGCAAACGCTCAATAAAGGGTCAGCAGGCACATGAGGAGGTCTAATAAGTTCACAGAATCAAAATTTTCAATGATGTTATGATCAATAAGTGGTTTTTACCTCAAAACAGGTAGAGTTTTTATTTCTATGTAAATTTTTTTCGGTAATTCTAATTTTTCTATATGGAATAAGTTCAAAGTTGTTGCCATAGCTCACCTTGTTAACTCTAGCCACTACAGACAAAAAACACAAGCATCAATGCATCAGTTTACCAAGTGATTAAGAAAGTCAATTTCAATGAAAAAATAGAGCTCAAGACCAAAAGTGACTTTGACATTAGAAAAGTGGGTTTGAGATAAGTGAAAATTAAAAGTCATCGATATTTAAAGTGAAAGGGGGAGTCATTTTTCATTTCTTAGTAAAAAAATACCCTTGGAGAGCAAAAATCGCAATTTGGAGCCAAGGAGACAAAAAAACTCTATTTTTCAAGCAACTTAGTCTGGCGCTGCGCATTAGAGGTAGTGTGTTGCGCATCAGGTTGGTGCTGCACATCAGAGGCTTTCTTGCAGTGTTATTTTGAATGGGTGCTATGCATGAGGAGGGCACTGCACATTGGGCCCAGTGCACTGCGCATCAGTCCAGATATTCCTACATCCCTTCAAATCATGCCATAACCCTCAAAATTTCTACATTTTCATTATACAAGTAAGTAATCATCCTCCTAAGGCTGAATTTGAGGTCACTCTTGTGTTCCTCATGAATCTTGTATGTGGAATATGAAACCCTAGATTATCATCACTGTTTTCCATTTCATTGTGCAAATTTTGTTCCACCATCACAAAAACATCATTAAACCTCTTTTCACTTTATTATTACCCCAAATCACTCCATTTATCCCATTTTACCATATCCCTTTCCTATAAAACAATTAATTCCCTCATCAAACCCTAAATCCCTCACTGAACCCTAGTTTCCCAAAACTAATCCCGTTATTCTTCAATTCCATTTCCCAAGAGTAAAATCTCTTCATACTCATCACCATTGTCCCCCTTCATCACTATTTTTCACCATACCTTCATCAAATCATTTCCTAAGACAAGCACCTAAACATCATGGCAAGAAACAATGACTCAAGCTATGAAGAAGAAACACAAAGTGACAATTCAAGAGAAAGGAATGTACATCCTAGGAAACCTCAGAAGGGTGGAAAACTAATCGTAGAGGAGCCTATTAGGATTGCTAAACTCCTTGCTTGTCCCCTTTCCACCACTTGTTTCAGATACCAATCTTGCTTTGAATTTTGTGAGATGGTTGAGAGGGTTAAGTATCATCATGAATTAGCAAGGCAATTTGTCATCAACATGGAGGACAATTTGGTACACCTTGCTAGAATCAATTTCACTCTTTCACCAACCATTACTGTAGAAGCAAGTAGGATGCCAAATGTGGGGGAGAGATGGAAAAAATGACAAAATATCAGAAAAAAACACTATGAACCCTACATTAAAGCCAAATATCACAATAAATTGGGCAGGGTGTTTCCTTTCAAGTTTTTGGAGGACCGGTATGTTCCACTAATGAAACTCATCATCAAATACTTCACATGTGAGGGAAGGTTCTCCAAACTCTATGCTTATCATATCAGATTTCTTATGCATTTTACAAGGGTTAAAATGATGAGTATTCCATAATTCATTTGCAAAAACATAGAGAGGATGATTGTGCTTGAAAAGAGAGAATCATACCCACAGCAGCTTAATAGCATTTATCATTTTGTTGTCATCAAGGTTATTGTTGGGCATCAGCTCACTCAGTTGGGAGTGCCATGGGAAATCTTCATTGCCCATGAGATCTTCAAAGGGCCTCAAATTTTTGCAGAACCTCAAGAGGAAGGTAGACCTTTTGGGAAACAAAGAGAGCATGAAAGAAGAACTGAAGAGGCTCACATTCCTATGTTTGTAACTTATGAAAAGGGCACAAGAAGACTTTTTGCAGCTGCCGAACGAGTATTACCTCCACCAGGGGTGGAAGGGGTCTTGTTTTCTTCACCAGATCACAAGCAAATGCTATCTTCACCTAGGGTGAAAGGGGCTTTGACTTCTTGTTCAGTAGAGTAGGTACAAGACAAAGGAAAACAACCATTGCATGATGAAAGGCCCTCTGAAGGCCAACATAGGGATTTTATTTTGGTTGAGGAGGAGGACACTGATTTGGGCTCTCAAAAATCAAGACTCAAGGATGTGGTCATTAAGGAGAAAGAAGCTGAGATCCAAGCCTTATCACTTGAACTTGAGAGGGCTAAGTGGATCATTAACTTCCTTGAGCAAGAAAACAAGCAGCTTACTGACAAACATGAACTCCTGGAGCTGCAAGTCATCAAAGAAAACTGGCAAAGGTCCAAGAAGGCAAAGGGCAAGTTGACATCCATTGAACAAGAAAATGACTAGGAATATTTGTTGGAGAAAGTAACTATGCACTTGGAGAAGCTGCTTGAGAAGGCAAACAAAGAAGATAACATGATGCACCACATGGCTTATCACTACTTGGCCCAGAATAAGATTTGCAAGAAAAGGATAAGAAGCTTAAAAGCCAAGCTAAAGAGAGCCTTAAAAGCCAAAAAGGAGCAAGATAAACTTAGAATCTTGGTTGAAGCTTCCTTGGCTTAGCAAAAAAATTGATAAGCTTGCCTCTTGCCAATTTTGAAGCATTTTGGAGAAATTTTTGTCATTTCTTAAATTTTAATTGCAAAGCATAGGAAATTTGCTCTGATGCACACCGCCACTGGCCCTGCGCATTGAGCTGGTTGGGAATTTTGCAAGATGGCTTGCATTTTTGGATTCCTCATGGAAAAATACTGAAACCTATAAAGTTTCATGAATTTTGGAGGAGACCTGGGTCACCTAAAGGGCAAAAAACACCTAAAAAATGCCCTCTTTGCCACTTTTTGGACCCACAGGAAGCAGTCTTGGGAGAACTAATTTTTTAAGGTGCAAATGGACACCAAATCCAAAAATTCCACTTGTATTAGAAGGTAGATAGACAAAGAGTTTCAACAAGCCATTTTGGAGCTAATTTGGTGAAGGGGAAGGCCTTCAAACTTAGCTTGGAAACGGCACTGCACATTAGGTAGATGGCGTTCTACATCAGGAAAATTTTGCCCATTTTGCTCAGAAACTCAGAATTTCGCCTAGTTTTCTACCAGTTTGACTTTTTCTCCTCTCATGGTTAAATTCATGATGTAATATGATGTAAATTGATGTATTATGATGTAAAAATGATGAAAAATTACTTAAGGAAGTAGATACATCAATTATAGGTGGTTTTGAGCTAAATGAATCAGTTTCCATAGTTTTAGAGGCAAGTTGTTCCACTACCTATTTTTCAGTTCCTAGTTTATATCTTGTTGAAACAGCTCCTTGACTCATGGATTCGACCCCTGATGGATAGAATAGGTGGTTTGATGCCTATATCTTGTACTTTCTTAGTCATTTGTCAGGGTTGGACTCTTGTGGATGTTTTGAGCACTATTGTACATCACTTCTGCAGTTAGGCAATGAAATGAACTAGGGTTTTGCAGCATTTTGTGGGATTCTTGTGGTAATGTGAATTAGAATTTTTTTATCCTTTGTTATTCAATTTATCTTATGTTTATGTGTGCCATCATATCTCTCTTTCTGAATAACTAAATGAATCAAGTGTAAAAGGTGGAATTCATTAATGTTTCAGTGCTCTGCCTTGGGGTTTATTTAGTTTTACATGTTTTCTGCTATTTGAAAAGGACTCATGACACTTCCATGCCCTCTCCAACTCCTCACCAGTCTTTAGATTCACCATTACACCTATTTCAAAGTGCTAAAGCACTTGCCTACCTCGCCCCAGAGAAACCTCCGCAAATCTGTGTTGATTTCTTAGACCCAAAACAACCTTCCTCATTTGATCCAGCAAACAACCATTAAATCAATCAAATTCCTCTAAGCATATACCTATCCTAAAATTAGTATTTACATCAGTCATCTCTAGCATTATTTGCCATATTTTCCTGAGATTGACAAGGAGAGAACCCTCTCCCGACTAGGTAGGGCTAGCTACCAGGTTAAGCGTGGTTTGATATGACCTTAGACCTGCCTTTCTTAACCTGAGGTAGATTTAGGCCCTAACAGTACTATAGAATTCTTTTATTCTTTTTCTAGCTTAAAGGAAAAAACAAAAAAAATTATATATTCCAAAAAGAGTGGGAACAGGACAATATTTCCACTTATTTTTGGCAGCTAGAGTCAGTCGTGTCGCCCCTGAACAAAGCACTCAAAACAAAGTCTCTTCCATTTGGGTGGGATTTAGTTTGACTTAGGTATGCCTTAACCTTGTTATTGAGTTATTTCTCCACCAATTGGTTATCTCTTCGAATCATATGGATGGTTTGTTTGTGCCTCCTGCATGTCAAACTTATACAGAGTCATCATATGCTTCCACATAGTCACATTGAGTTGTGCTTTTGTTCAAGGGAAGTTAGCCTGAGTCGGCCTCTCTATGGTGTCTCTTGACTCATTTTTAAGTCATCCATCCTTGGTTGTCAATGTCTTGTCTATCATCAAATCAATTATATTGGTCCTTTACTCATGCCGGTTTGAGAAGGTCTCCATTGACTTCTTGTTGTCGGGTCTTGTCTTTATCGACGACGACATCTGGCTCCGAGGACAGGCCTAGAGCCACACCCTAGCCCTATTTTCATTATTGATAGGTCACCTTGTGCTCAACATCGATCAATATCATGGGTCTTTGACTGAGTGGTTTCCCTTGTGTTCGACATCAGCTTATACTATCACGCATTGGGATTCGTGCAGTACCTTGGTTTCCATTTGACCCTATTGGTGGATACCTCGCCTCTGTGTCAGCTTTCATTATTGGTTGGTTCAGAGGGTTTTTTTCATGCACTAGCCACATCTTGTGTATGTTGGAAACATGCTTCGATCGGGTTATTACATCTTTTTTCATCCAATTCCTTCCACATTATTGGCCTACAAGTTACACTCACGCTAGATTGATGAAGGATGCCTTAATGCCTTCCTTCTACCGAGCTTTCCCTATTGACTACGACTCATTGCTCTGGGGCAAAGATCTAAAGTCCATTTGGCAGTACCTTGAGGTTTGCAGTCATTAGTGGCAGATCCTTCACTATCGACAATGGGACTCCGGCTCATCTATTCACACTTGTTAGATTGTACTGGGTACCTTGACACTCATTATCATTATCGGTGAGTAGTCTTGCATTTGTTAACAGCATACATCAATGACCGGTAATCAAATGATTTCTCACATGGTTGAATTCAGATCATTTATTCCCATAGTGTATAAATGTACCATGGCGGTCAGTGAAGACCTCAGGTTGCATCAACATTCATTGGTTCACTTGACAGTTGCTCCTATTGCTGCTGGTTGATACCACTCCACCTTATATGTTGCAGTCATTCATGGAGACATTCTATATGCTAGCACCTGAGTTTGCAGTGTAGTACCATCTTACTCCATCATATTAATTTGGTACTTTTGGGATCAGTCTTTGTTATCAGTGATCCACTTCATCCTTCAGCATCATTGACATTCTTATATGTGATATTCAGACATGTACTTGTTCGACTATGATCAAATGATCCATTATGTATTTTCCAATCTTTTATACTTGTATACTTAGTGGATCTACTTGTACTTGATATGCAGACATGCTTTACTTACTTTGAGCATGGGTATGCCTACCTCAAATAGTGTTTATTTCTGATCTCCTTTTGTGGCTTGGCAGGCTGAACTCTGGTGAAGTCCTTCTCAGTTTTTGACAGGTTTGCTTTCCATGCACTTATGTAATACATTTCGGCCATCATGTACACCTTCTGTAGTCATATATTAGGGGGAATTTGTTATAGCTCCAAATCTCTCTCTTGATGTTTGTGATGCTACACTCATGGCCTAGGGAAACCCCTCCTTCCAGACCTAGTCCAAATACTTAAAAAGCAATGTTTTACTCCCTATACGCGACATTTCCCTGAGCTAAACATGTGTGTACGTGGGTCTGTGTATACCTAACCCACATATATGTCTTAAAAAACTTAAAAAAAAATAAATCTCCTTAATTTCGGGTGGAGATCATGAGTTTTACCTCTTGATTACCTATTATTGCCCGTGGCTGAACTGTTCCCAACGAATTCTCAACTAAAAAACTACTTTGTGAGAACTATAAAAAGGCTTTAATGGGAAGGCCTAAAGGAGGAGAGAAGAGAGAGAAAAATCACTCTATTGAGATTAGCCCTAATTAGGTCTGAAGATCCTTATTCTTCTAGCACTTCCCCCATTACAAGAAACCCTTGTTTCCTTGAGTTATGATGTCTTTCCATTAGTTGAGATATCCTTGAGTGAGTCATGGAAGAAGTGTGTTGAAGGATTGAGATTGGATGAATCCGGAGGACAGTTCCGCTTGGAGCCTGTGGAAGGAAGACTCAGGTGAAATCGTTCCTTACTGTATTTTAGTTATCTATAATAAAAGAAACACTTGTCTTGTTCCTAATATGAATATTCTTCATGCTTATGATATTATTGTTATGATTTGCATATGAATGGTTGTTTCAATTGTATAACTAACTTTCAATATGCTATGAAGTTGATTTCCTTATGATGCTTGTTCCATATACTGCTATGCTTTCTAGAATTGATTATTTTTCAGGTTTAAAGATTGAAAGGAATTCCAAAAGGGTTTGGACCCTGGCTGGATCTACCCAAACGAAGGACCCCCAGGTGCACCTCTCTTCACGTATTTTGTTTATATTAGCATCATGGTTGTATGGAATGCTTGTTTTTCTTTGTAGATAACCCCTACTTTGCTAGGGTATTGACCCAAGACCCTATGGGACTTTGTCCCTAAGAAATAAGACAAAAACAGTGATGGGAGTACTGTATGCATTTTAATTCTCCCGATGTAAACAACATTCAGATTCTACTTTCCTATTTGAGAACACCTTCAAAAGATGCAAAATTGCAAATCTTAAAAAAGCCTCTTCCACAAAAATGCAGAACTTTGGTCTAGCTTTTGATAAAAGGATATTAGAAGTACAGTAGTGCAACTCCCAAGTGATGTTTTTAATACAAATTGAGGACCCGCTCTAAAATACATGAAAGGGTCTTAAATACTAAAAATAACAACTAACTATCCATAAAAATTGCTATGCACTATTCTAACTATAGACATGAAAATCTGGGATTTATCATGAAAATAGCAGTGTTGTGGCAGTTGAAATGAATTCATTGTATCGACTTCTTTTCCTATGATTGTAGCTAACAGATTGTGAGCATATGTTGGATTTCTAGAGGCTGACTCATCCTAGAGTGTAGCTGAGTTGCATAGGTGGCATCGGAGAGTTTGGACATCATGCAGTTGATTGCATCTGAAAGACATTTCATGGCCATCTGCTGGCTATGTGGCTTGACAAGGAAAAATGAGAACATTTCCCATGTCAAGCTTTGGATTCTTCCAAACTGTTTTTCCTTCTGCGCCAGCTCCTATTTCCATTGTTTTTCTAACGAATTTTCTTTTGGGAGTTTTCTTGGAGAGCAATCAGTGATCAAATTAGACATATGCAAACTGTTATTTATGAATTCGATCAGACTATTCATTACATCTCTGCATCTAGATGTTGCCCTTTCAACCTTCATTAATTAGGACCCCCATTCGAAAAATGGGATTTCCTTATGTGATTCTTGTATTCTTGGCAAATTGGTAGCCATTCCTTCTTTGGAATCTTGCCAGGACAGAAAATTGGTTAACCTTTCATTTTCCTTATCTAATTCAAGTCTATCATCTACTACCTTTTCAATCATTGATGTAGAGATATCGCATAAGGGGTTGGCCAATGATATATTGTGGCAAAGAATATCTAACTGTCAAGACAAGGCTTTGGTTATTTCCAAAGCTTATGTTCTGAATTTGCTTACCTGTGGATAACCTTTATACCTTTCTATATGTTCTTTCATTTGTGTGATTTGTTCCTCCTTTGCCTTATTTTCTCTCTCTTAACATCTGAAGCTTGCTCAATTCTTGAGACAACTCCTATTGTTTATGAAGAGTTTGTTCATTAATCCTCTGCTTTTCCAATTTCAACTTCTCTTTTAATTGTTCATTTTGTTGCCTTTGTTCTATTAACTTCTGTTCAAGATGACTTATCTTTTGTTGTTGCTTTGCCGATTGCACCTCAAGTTGGGTAATCATCTAATCCTTTTCCCTCATCAGATGGCTAAACTCTGTGGCTTTATCCATTGTCACTGCTGTGTATGCTCCTACGAACAGAGATAGCTTTGTTAAATCCTCAGAGAGGTCGACTTCTGCTTTCCATACCACGTTCATTATCTCTACCTGAGGAGTTGAAAGAGGAATTTGATCAATTTTTCTCTTCTTCCTCTATCTTTTAACTAGAAACCTATGCTTCAGATTGTAGAAGACATCAAGAGGTGGTATTTCTTCAGTTTGTAATACAATCTCCTTAGTGGGATTCTCGGGAATAATCTTTATGTCTTGCTGAATTCTGGGTAGGCCACTTTTTCCTTCAATCGGAACTATGTTATCTTCTATATTTTTCATTGTAGGCATTTTTGTTGTAGTGAGCTCTTGGGAAATATTCAGATTATTGATGCTTGTGTTGAACTGCTCATATTCCTTAAGTAAGGTAGGATCAATATTGATATTCGTATCAAGGGGCTCACTAGTTCCTTCCTATGTCTGCTCCCTTTCTGGGGTCTTCTCCTTTCTAGGATTCTTTTCAATGATTTCCAGTTCATAGTGGCCTTCTAGTTGTACCATAGAAGTAGTATTGAACAAGGCTAGAGGTAGCGTTTCTAGTCTCTGTGTCCTGAACTTGTAAAATTCCTTTAGTCCCTCAGCTCCGAATTTGCTTTTTGCCAGATGTTTCACCTGAGAAGTTAACTCGGCTGCAGTAAACAAATTATCATAACTACCTTTCTCATGTTCAAAGATGACAATTTTGCCTGAGAAGTGACATTATAGGCAATAGATTTAGGGTCATACTGCCTTTTTGGGATGACTGCTAACTTTAGCATTTTTATTTTCTCAACTTCCTTCTCTACATGTTGGAAGTCATGCAACATGAAAGCACCACATCAAAGGGGAAATGAAGGCCACATATGCTTTTTTTACTCCTTTAGGTTCCTTGACATCCCTTCTACTATTATCTGATATGCCAACTCCCTGGTAAGTAACTTATCTGTTGATGTTTTGCATGTGTAATTTTGGCTTTTTCCCTTTCTTGTTCTAATTTAAGGATTTGATCATATGTTAATTGAATAGAAGAGGAGGGGTTTTCTTCAATAAATTGCACTAGGGCTAGAGATGGGAGTGCTAGTATATTGTTATCACAACTTCTTTCCCATACACTAAGTTGAATGGAGAAGTACCTATTGAGGCCTTCTGTGTTATGTGGTTTGCCCATAATGCAAATATAAAATACTTGTGCTAATTCTTTTTATTCTGGTCAATAGTTCTCTTAATAATCTTGATAAGATTTTTGTTGGTTGATTCTGCTAAACCATTACCCTGAGGATAATATTTTGCAGAATATTTCAATTTAAATCCTCTCTTGAAAGCAAATTCAAGTATTGTATTTCTAGAAAAATAAGATGCATTATCAAAAATGAGAACATTAGGTACGCCAAACCAGGTAATGATGAATTGATCAATGAATTCAATGATTGCATTGGATTTGGCTACCTTCAAATGAATTCCTTCTACCCACTTTATGAAGTAATCTGTGGTTGTAATGAAATACCTGTGCTTCTTGGAAGAACGTGGAACAATCTATCTCGTGATGTCCAATCCCCATTGTTCGAATGGTTTTTCAATGTTGACTGGTTGCAAAGGGAAGGCCGGTTTCCTTTGTCTTCCACTCCCTGTTTGGCAAATTTTTCATTTCCTTACATAGTGTTGAGGGGCCCGAAGTCGGGTCAACAACAAGGGGGATACCCACCCGGTCCGGAACCTGGTTGGCGGCTCCTTGCCCGTTTGGAGTAGCGGGTCCGACTGGGGGTAATGGGACCAGTTTCCCAATGTGATGGGTGTGTGTGTGTGCGTAGAGTCTGATGATATTAATCTAGAGGTTTTTCTAAACTAGTCTCGATTCTAACTGCTAAACTAACTCTATGCTAATGTAATCTAATGAAGAGAAATACATCTGATCTATGCTAACCCGGGGTGTTTTTCTTTTGTTTATGCGATCTAGAAAGATTTATAACAGCAGCTGGTAATAAAGATCATTCAACTGATATCAGAATATAAACCAATAAAGATAAACCATTCTGCATAAGAAGTTAGGCAAAATAGTTGTGAACAGCATATCGCATAATCAGTTTTCTATATGTTAAGCATGATTAAATGATCCCACCGTACAGAAGTGCCAAATGGTAATGCAGACATTCATACAATAACATATAAAGAACTCAGCTACATATCACTTTAGGGATACTAGCAGAATCTAGTCAAGAGATAAAAGTACCATTTATGACTAACTTCACCAATAAACTTCAAGTAATAATGATTTATTTCTACTTGTCCTAACATCTGCTAAGAGTACAGAAGTGCAACATCAGTAACAGATATTAAAATGCAAACATAAATAAATCTTGATCCGTCTATTCATCAAAAACCTCCTCTGACGGTGCAGAAGTGCATGTTCTGAGGATAAGTTTTTTGACAGATTTCCGGACCCTTCTCCAAAAACCATGAGAAGGGTTAAATACTACTAACTAATCAATCTTAATTACATGAAATTAGGGAATCGGCTTCAAATGACCGCCCTTTTACTGAAAGCAACTTTATTTCTAAACTTAAAATCTAATTTCTGACCATTTTTGTATATTCTCTTTAGTGCTGTCAACAGTGCAACATTTTCCTGGGAAGAGTCGGCTGGCCGCTTTCTTCTTTCGCTCTGGAGATAAAAGTGGAAATAACAGGAGCTGGCACTTCCTTCCGGCAGACCAGAAGATATTTTCGAAAACCTTTCTCTAGCTGGGTGTATTTGCCACGTGTATACTTAGCATAACCCAGGTTCTTCTCGAACTGATTTTTCTGTTGCTGTTTTCGGTTTTCGGTCGTGCGAATGACTGAGTGGGTTAGGAGTCGTGCTGTATGGACATCCCCCTGTTTTAAGAATTGTTTCCGTTCTTTGTTCCAGGTTTTCCTGAAGCGTCTTCCTTCTCATGCGCTTCTTTCTCTGCTTTACCAAGTCTGAGCTTCAGGATCTTTTCTGAACACGCTGCTTTTGTGCGCCTTTGACTCTAAGTCCTGAATAGTCTAATTTCATTAGTGCCGGTTGGCTGATAGTCTGGAATCCGCGGTTCTGCTGCATGCGGCATCCGTTTGCGGAGGCATTCTCTCTTTACTATCTAATTGGCGCTTTCCTCTTTCCCTCAAATGTTTCTTGCATATAAACTTATATTAGTTGCGTGTCTTGCAGTCTACGCAAAGAAGAAGGGAAATGAAAAGTTTTGACGTGAAAGTATTAATCTCTAATGAATGCATAACCCTAATATTCATCATGACTTGACTCTTCGATAAATGTAATGCAATCATTCTTAGATACTCAAGCATGCGGTCATTAAATTCCTTCAAGGCGCGCACTTAATCCTGGGTTTATCGTGTGATAAGTCTTTTCAGATCGCAGATCGCAAATCGCAGCCATCGCAAATTGCAGATATCGCAAATTTTGTTTAATGGTTATTCCGTATAGCGTGATGCTTACGATTTTCGATATCGCATATCGGCGATCGGCATTTCTCGAAGGTCTTCTTTTAAAGGGGCGCGTGTGATGTATGCGACGCGATGAACTTCGCATCGCTCCTTCGCAGTCTTGCTTTTCGCGCTCGAACAATGCTTCGTCCTTTCTTTGCGATGCGATCTAAGCCTTAGGGAGAGAAATACAAAAACTTTAGAAAAATATTTTTTGGGATTTTTGTTCAGGGTCCTCTCTTTGCTTGACGTTATTGCTAATGTCAAGTGAAAAAGGGGGGTTGTTGGTGACCACAACAATGGCGATTCACTGTGAAGAACCAGTTATCTCTGCTTTTTCTATTGCATTTTCACTTCCAAAACAGAAAAGTTTTCTTATGCCTAAATTTTGTTATGGACAGATAGAGTATTACCTTTTATCCTGTCAATGATGCTTCGTCACAACTTCTTATTTCATTCTGATTGTTTGTTTCCTCTGGGTTATTTCTTGTATTAATACCTAGTCATTACTCAGTCTTTTCAAAGACAAAATAAGGCCTTCTCTGCGTACTGGCTTTGTGAAGTATGCTCCTTTGTCGTAGGTAGAGCCTCTGCTGCCCGCAAGCGTCCATAGCCTCGACAGGGTTACCATGTTATCCAGCAATGATCCTTTTTCCTGCTTGAGATTATTTACAACATTCCAGAGAAAAATCCTTTTGACACTTTTTCTTTCTTTTTTAATTTTTTATTCTCTAAAGAACAATGTCTTGGTTTGGTGGCCAAATTATGACACAGTCATCCACTTGATTTACACTTTTGCTGAACAAGCTGGCTCGTGATGAGACCCCTTGTCTTTCGATTGCAACAATCTTGAGTCGTTGCCCTGTTTTGATAGACAGTAGTGGCAAAGTCAGCAAGTTATAATATCTTTGATCATGATAAGCCGGCTCGCGATGAGACCTCTTATTCTTTGAGATATAGTGTTTTCTTGGATTGTTTCTCTGGATGCTGCGATTCTCCTTAGCAGGGAGGAAGTCATTGTTTTTCCTTAAGAAAGCTCTGGAATACAGTAATAGAGTTTAAGAACAGCAGTTTTGCAGAGAATACTTATTTTGCTATCGATGATACTTTTCATTGCATTGGCATAAAACAATTTTTTGCCAAAAGTTACTTTCATCCCAGATTTCTTTGTAAAGTTGAAACTAACATCACATTCAGGCTAAAGTTAACTCTACCTGTCAATAATAAAAGTCAGATTTTTCGAAAAGTTTTGCTATTTATACAAGTGAAATCAAAATCTGATAGAGAAATGGTATGTTTCTTCATGAATACTATTTATGATCGTTCACAACCAACCCTATTTATGAAAAAAAAATGGAAAACTAACGTAAAAATAAAATAAAATTATCCTACAAAAACAGAAGGATGACCTTCTAAGGGAAATACATTTTGAGGATTTGTCCATTTACAGGCAGAGAATCTCTCCTGCCTGTCAAGTTCTGCAACACAAAAGTCGATGGGCCTATGACTTCTACGATTTGAAAAGGACCAAGCCATAGCTTCTGGAATTTCATATGTTTTCCCTTTTCTTCGTGAGCCTTATCCCACTTCAAAACTAAATCACCCATCTAAAAGTTTTTTCTGGTCATTATGTTCGAATCAAAAGAGGATTTTATCGGCGCTTGGTGGTGAGCATGGGTTTTCTTGGCCTGCTCTCGTCGTTCTTCTAACTTGATTATTTCCATTTGCCTTAGTTGTAAGGGAGAAGTAGGTACTTCATCAATGTATTGCACTAAGGACAAGGAGGGAATGAGTAAGTGAGTAGGAAGAACTGCTTCTCTCCCGTAAACCAAATTAAAGGGAGAAGTCCCGATAGAGGCTTTCTTGGTAATTCTGTCTGCCCATAAGGCGTTTACCAACACTTTGTGCCAATTCTTTTGGTTTTGGTCAACTGTCTTTTTGATGATCCTGATTAGGTTCTTGTTCGTTGATTCAGCCAACCCATTACCTTGCGGATAGTAGTTGGCGGAATACTTTAGTTTGAACCCTCTTTTGAGTGCGAACTCAGTCATGGTATTTCCAGAAAAATATGAAGCGTTATCAAATATTAAGGCCGTTGGCAATCCAAACCTAGTAATGATGAACTAATCTATGAATTCAACAATGTTTTCAGAATTAGCTGTCTTGAGAGGAACTGCCTCTACCCATTTAGTAAAATAGTCAGTTCCAGTGAGGATATACCTATGCTGTTTAGAGGAGTGAGGAACGATCTCACCTATTATGTCCAGGCCCCATTGGCTGAACGGTTGTTCGATGTTAACCGGCTGCAGTGGCATGGATGACTTCTTTTGTTTCCCTATAGCCGTTTGGCAGACTTGGCATTTTCTTACGTGATTGTACGAGTCTTTGAACAGCGTGGGCCAGTAGTATCCTGCACGTAAGATTTTGTGTGTGGTGGCTTCTCCAGCATAGTGTCCACCTGCTGGTCCATCGTGGAGTTCCTGCAAAACCTTTTCGGCTTCAGTTTTCTCAAGACATCTAAGAAGGACAGAATCATAGTTTCTTTTAAACAAGACATCATCTACGAGCTGATATTGTTTAGCTTTCAACCTCAGGGCTCTCTTTTTGATGTGATCCAGGTGAAATGGAGCATATCCGTTTTTCAGGAAATAAATGATGTCAGCATAAAATGATTCTACGTCGTTTAGGCTTACCTCATACGTGTGTACCTCTTCAGGCGATTCTTCGGGGATTTGCGATGCTCCGGCTAACATCTTGCAGAAGCCTTGGCCTCTTACGATGTGTGCCGGCTTGATTTCCAGGTCGTATTCTTGCAAGGCGGTGATCCAATTCGCTCTCTTTTCACCCACGTCTTTCTGAATCAGGAGGTTTCTTACCGCTGGGAATGGTACTATGACCTTGGTATGGGCCTTTAGCAAGAAGGGTCTGAAATATTTGACCGCTTTGAAAACGGCATACGCCTGTTTCTCTACGTCCGAATATTTCAGCTCAGCACCTTGTAAGTTTGAGCTAAAGAATGCGATTGGGGCTTCTGCCTTTTCTTGGTTTGCCTGGGTCAAGATCGCACCATAAGAATTTTCTGAGGCAAACGTGTATAAGATGAATGGTTCTGAAAAATTTGGGGTTGCTAGGGATGGAGCGTTGATGATGGCTTGTTTGATTAAGTTAAACGCTTCGTGCTCGTCTAGACCCCATTTAAAGTTTGAATTATTTTTTATCATTTTTTGTAAAGGAAAAATAATACGTGAAAAATCTGGGACAAATCTTTTCACAAAATTGATCTGTCCTAGGAAAGATTGCATGGTCTTTTTGTTATGGGGCATGGATATCTCGGAAATTTCTTTGATTCTGTCAGGTTCAATGTGAATGCCCGATTTGGACACTATGAACCCTAGCAATTTTCCTTCACTCAACGCGAAAAAAGATTTCTTCGGGTTAAGCGAGATTCCATACCTTAAACATCTTTGAAAGATTTGCTTCAAATCTTTGAGATGGTCGTTTCGGTTCTTGGAGTACACAGTTATATCATCCAGGTAAATCACTACTGATTTATTGACTAACCCTTTGAACGCAATGTCCATAGCTCTTTGGAAAGTAGCGCCGGCGTTGATCAAACCGAACGACATCCTCCGATACGCGTAGGTACCCCATTTAGTTCGGAAGGTGGTTTTTAGCCGATCGTCTGGGTGTACCAGCACTTGATTATATCCTGAAAATCCATCTAGGAAAGACATCAATTCTGAGCCTGCTACAGCCTGTAATATTTGCTCCATAGGTGGGAGGGGAAAATTGTCTTTCTGACAGGCTTTGTTGAGATTCCGGAAGTCGATGCAGATTCTAATATCTCCGTTTTTCTTCCTAACAGGTACCATATTGGATACCCATTTGGAATGTCTGACCGGGAAAATTATTCTGGCTCTCAACAACTTATTCAGCTCAGTTTTTATCTGATTTTCCAGGTTGGGGTGGATTTTCCTGAGCTTCTGTTGGACAGGTTTCTCGTTGTCAATCATAGGGATAGTGTGCTGAATGATAGAAGTGTTATAAGTTTTCAGCTCATCGTAGTTCCAGGCAAAGACGTTTTTGTACTGTCGTAGAAGACGGATGTAGGCTGACTTTTCTTCAGGAGCCAGGCCTTGGCCTAGATTGACGTTTTGGGGTTTCTCTTCGGTTCCTAAGTTCACTGATTCGTAGTTCAGAGTTGAACTGTAAAGTTTGGCGTTAGCTGACCTTTTGAACCGACTTTTTAAGTCATACAAATCTTCTAATTTGACCACTGATTTGGGTATAGCATTATCAGTGCCATTTTGTTGTATTTGGTGGTCATGACAGTCCTCGTCGATTATCTGGTTTGAGTAGGATCCTTCAGAGGTAAGGAAAATTACGATGTCTGGGTCGTCGTTGAATACTCTCCAGTTGGTGATGTTGTCAGGGATAGACGGTTTAAAAATTAATTCTATGGAAAACCTATCTGGACTAAAGTCTTCGGAGGGGATGAGTCTGGAGGCTACGTTTGCTAGCAGGTCTGCGCTTGCATTGTGAAGTCTTGGGATTGATGAAATGTTGAATGCTGTAAAATGCGCAGTGAGATCTTGCACTAAAGATTGATAGTGCTTTAAATGACTAGACAGGCAGTGTATGGTGTTACGTACCTGTTTGACGACGATCTCGGAATCTCCAGAGACTTGAAGATATTTGACGTTGCAGCCGATTGCTTTGTATAGGCCTTGCACCAAGGCTTCGTATTCCCCTGTGTTGTTCGTGCAATCGAACTCCAGCCTGCATGTGAGCATGGTCTTATTTCCGTCCGGGCTAATCAAGACGCATCCTGCTCCCGCTCCCTCATTGGACTTAGAGCCATCAAAATATAATTTCCAAAATAAAGAAGTATTTACAGGGTTATCTAAGAAACTAACACATTTTGAATCATCAGTCTGGGAAAAGTTTTCTACTTGGGACACGACTGAATTTTCTAAATATGGTGATATGTGAGCATTGAAATTTCCAAGGAAAGAGTCTACCGAGTAGTTGCCTATGATGATGTTGTTGTATGCTATGGCTTCGTTCTCTCCCCCCAAATCCATCACTATGTACTTTTGGTGCAGTTCTCGTTCAACCTTTATTTGATTTGGCTTCCCGTTGAAGGGTAACCACATGTGTGACCAGTCAGTCGAAAAGTATCCGTGGAGCTTCTCGGACCAATCCCTGCTAAGAATTAGACCATAAAATTCAGGGATGTCAGCAACTAGAATATCGATGACCTGGCATACCTTGGGGTTGGACGACAGTCTTATGTTCACTTGATTAAGTTCGCCTATCACTTCGACTTGTGATCGATCAAGTTGAACTATGCGTACTGCGGATTTTTGCGGTTGAACATTAAGTTTGGCACATATTGACTTGGGTATAATATTGGTTGAAGCACCAGAATCAACCAAGCAGTTATGCACGTTTCTGTTAAAGATCTCATAAGTGAGGAGGAAAGGAGGAGTGTGAGATCTAGACCTCCCTCCAATCAAAGCGATGTCATTTGGATCGATTTTATTGATCGCGTTGATTGGGGGTCTTCCTATATTATGGGAAGCTATAGCTGTAGGTAGAGGTGCAGTAGGTACGGCGTGTAACTCTTTCATCATGATCTTCTGTTGGTGTTTCAATTTGCTCAACTCGTACAGGGTGATATTAGCCCTAGTCTTCTTCATGTCGTCGATGATGTTATACTTCATTTCATCCGACACTATTAGTGTCTTTGATGGAGGCGATTGCTCTGATTGGACTGGACTAAATGAGGTCGCTTTAGGGGTTGTCTTCTTTGTTGCGACCTTTTCTTTCGCTGGAGGGCTTGCGCCCTTCTGTTTTGGGGTAGTCTGGGGAGGATCAAGTTGATTTCTGCTTCGCGTGCTAACCGAAAGTGCTTCTTGATCTTCCTCTTGTGGGAGGATGAAATCCCACATTCCTTGCAGTTCCACCACTTCTTCATCGTCGGTCTGCGTTTCGATGGTGCTCTCTTCTTCTTCTTCTTCAGATTCCACATTTGAGACCACGTTGGGTGGCTTCGTCTCCATAGGGGGATTTCTTTTGAAATTCCTAAAAAGCTTTCTTGGGGACGATTCTGCTACTTGCTTTCTTATGTCAATCATCTCATTAGACATGGCTTTCAAGACTTTTTGTAATCCTTCCATGTCGAAAGGATCCTTCGTTTGCTTCTTCTTGGTTTCTTCTTTGAAAGAGATTTTCTTAGATTTATGCTCTTCGATTGTAGATCTCTTTTCTAGGGCTACTACGCGTCTTTCGACTACCAATGCCTCAGCCAAGTTTTCGACTAAGGTTGTCTTGCTTGCCCTATCTACGAAGATGGCCAAGTTTGAAGGTAAGGCCGTGATGTACCATTCGCATCTTACTTCCTCGGTGGGCTGGGAAGCAGCGGGGATTTTATTGAGGATCTTGTTGAACCGTAAGTTAAAATCTTTAATGGGTTCCCTAGCCTCAGCTTTAAGATTGGACAGATCGTTGATCAGTGTCGCTGTCGATCTATCATCGCCGAATTTGGTGAGAAATTGATTTTGAAAAATATCCCAGCTGGTGATAGATCCGGAGGGTAGCGAAAAGTACCATGACCCGGCTGTCCCTTGCATCGTATAGGGGAAGAGTCGGACCACGGTATCTTCGTTGGTGACCCCGTTGAGATTAACAGAAAGCATGAAATTATTGATATGTTCTTCAGCTAGCATTCCAGTTTCTGGATTGAACTTTGGTAACCACTTCTCAGGATGGGCAGGTATTGGACTCAGGGGTGGAGGCATTAAAACCGCCCCAGGGTTGTTCCATGGAGATTGTGCCATCGCTGAGTTGCTGGTTAATAAAAGTGCAGAAGATGATCTTCGAGGTTGAGAAGATAGAGATGTTACGATCTTTGACGATTGTGGAGGAAGGGTTACGGAAGATGGATGAGTGATTTGAGGTGGAGATGTGGGTGGTTGACTTCGCGGAGAGGGAGTTGAAATGGAAGAGGTGGATGAAAGAGTCTCTCTGTCAGACTCTTGAAGTGCTTTCCTTGCTCTTTTCCTAGTGGGGAGAGGGATTTCAGTTGGCTGAATGCCGAACTTTTCACTCTTCAATCGGGTCAGGGGATGAGCAGGGTTGTATTGCGAAGTCAAGCTGCCTTTAGATTTATCAGATTTCTGGTTAAAAATAGAGAATCCCTGGAGTTTACGGATCAAGGTTTGAACTTCAGGGGGATCGACACTAAGTTGTTCTGATGTATCGGGATGTATAGCAGCGGTGGATGTCCGAGCGACTTCCAGTTCCGAGTTTAGTCGTACCGGGGAAGTCGGGGAAGTTGGTGAGGGTGATTTTCTCTTAGAATGGTATTTGAATTTTGAATTATGCGCCATTCATAGCTCGGCCCTCCTTCTAGCGCCAGAAATGTTGAGGGGCCCGAAGTCGGGTCAACAACAAGGGGGATACCCACCCGGTCCGGAACCTGGTTGGCGGCTCCTTGCCCGTTTGGAGTAGCGGGTCCGACTGGGGGTAATGGGACCAGTTTCCCAATGTGATGGGTGTGTGTGTGTGCGTAGAGTCTGATGATATTAATCTAGAGGTTTTTCTAAACTAGTCTCGATTCTAACTGCTAAACTAACTCTATGCTAATGTAATCTAATGAAGAGAAATACATCTGATCTATGCTAACCCGGGGTGTTTTTCTTTTGTTTATGCGATCTAGAAAGATTTCTAACAGCAGCTGGTAATAAAGATCATTCAACTGATATCAGAATATAAACCAATAAAGATAAACCATTCTGCATAAGAAGTTAGGCAGAATAGTTGTGAACAGCATATCGCATAATCAGTCTTCTATATGTTAACCATGATTAAATGATCCCACCGTACAGAAGTGCCAAATGGTAATGCAGACATTCATACAATAAAATATAAAGAACTCAGCTACATATCACTTTAGAGATACTAGCAGAATCTAGTCAAGAGATAAAAGTACCATTTATGACTAACTTCACCAATAAACTTCAAGTAATAATGATTTATTTCTACTTGTCCTAACATCTGCTAAGAGTACAGAAGTGCAACATCAGTAACAGATATTAAAATGCAAACATAAATAAATCTTGATCCGTCTATTCATCAAAAACCTCCTCTGAGGGTGCAGAAGTGCATGTTCTGAGGATAAGTTTTTTGACAGATTTCCGGACCCTTCTCCAAAAACCATGAGAAGGGTTAAATACTACTAACTAATCAATCTTAATTACATGAAATTAGGGAATCGGCTTCAAATGACCGCCCTTTTACTAAAAGCAACTTTATTTCTAAACTTAAAATCTAATTTCTGACCGTTTCTGTATATTCTCTTTAGTGCTGTCAACAGTGCAACGTTTTCCTGGGAAGAGTCGGCTGGCCGCTTTCTTCTTTCGCTCTGGAGATAAAAGTGGAAATAACAGGAGCTGGCACTTCCTTCCGGAAGACCAGAAGATATTTTCGAAAACCTTTCTCTAGCTGGGTGTATTCGCCACGTGTATACTTAGCATAACCCAGGTTCTTCTCGAACTGATTTTGCTGTTGCTGTTTTCGGTTTCCGGTCGTGCGAATGACTAAGTGGGTTAGGAGTCGTGCTGTATGGACTTCCCCCTGTTTTAAGAATTGTTTCCGTTCTTTGTTCCAGGTTTTCCTGAAGCGTCTTCCTTCTCATGCGCTTCTTTCTCTGCTTTACCAAGTCTGAGCTTCAGGATCTTTTTTGAACACGCTGCTTTTGTGCGCCTTTGACTCTGAGTCCTGAATAGTCTAATTTCATCAGTGCCGGTTGGCTGATAGTCTGGAATCCGCGGTTCTGCTACATGCGGCATCCGTTTGCGGAGGCATTCTCTCTTTACTATCTGATTGGCGCTTTCCTCTTTCCCTCAAATGTTTCCTGCATATAAACTTATATTAGTTGCGTGTCTTGCAGTCTACGCAAAGAAGAAGGGAAATGAAAAGTTTTGACGTGAAAGTATTAATCTCTAATGAATGCATAACCCTGACATTCATCATGACTTGACTCTTAGATAAATGTAATGCAATCATTCCTAGATACTCAAGCATGCGGTCATTAAATTCCTTCAAGGCGCGCACTTAATCCTGGGTTTATCGTGTGATAAGCCTTTTCAGATCGCAGATCGCAAATCGCTGCCATCGCAGATCGCAAATCGCAGATATCGCAAATTTTGTTTAATGGTTATGTCGTATAGCGCGATGCTTGCGATTTTCGATATCGCATATCGGCGATCGGCATTTCTCGAAGGTCTTCTTTTAAAGGGGCGTGTGTGATGTATGCGACGCGATGAACTTCGCATCGCTCCTTCGCAGTCTTGCTTTTCGTGCTCGAGCAATGCTTCGGCCTTTCTTTGCGATGCGATTTAAGCCTTAGGGAGAGAAATACAAAAACTTTAGAAAAATATTTTTTGGGATTTTTGTTCAGGGTCCCCTCTTTTCTTGACGTTATTGCTAATGTCAAGTGAAGAAGGGGGGTTGTTGGTGACCACAACACATAGTCATGGGCATCTTTGAATAAAGTGGGCCAATAATATCCAGCATGTATTATCTTGTGAGCGGTTGTATCACCTCCAAAATGTCCACCTGTTGGATCATCATGTAATTCCTGCAACACATTTTGTGATTCAATTTTTTCAATGCATCTTAACAAAACCGAATCATAATTCCTTCTAAATAACACATCATCAATGATTTTGAAGTGTTTTGATTTCAATATCAAGGCACACTTGTTTTTGTAAGAGAGATTAGGAGGAGCATATCCATTTTTTAAATAAAATACCAAATCTGCATATTGAGATTTAGAGTTCATAATACTTATCTCGTTTGTTTGAAGATCATTATCTGAACCTTCATGTTCTCGAATGTTTGAAGCTCTTGCTAACAACCTGCAAAAACCTTGACCTCTAACAATTTTCACTGGCTTAATATATAAATCATATTCTTGTAATGTTGTAACCCAGTAAGCTCTCTTCTCTCCCACTTCCCTTTGGACTAGTAATTGTCTCACTTCCAAGAATGGCACTATTACTTTTGTATGAGTCTTTAGGAGAAATGGCCTAAAGTGTTTAATAGATTTGTACACAGTGAAAGCTTTCTTTTCTACTTCGAAATAATTAAGTTCAACACTTTGTAGATTAGAACAAAAAAAGGATATGGGTGCTTCAACTTGCTGATCATTGATTTTTGTCAACACAACTGCATAAGAAGTTTTGGATGCTTAAGTATACAAAATAAAATGATTAGAAAAATTTGGGGTATTCAATACAGGATCATTAAGGATGGCCTGTTTGATCGAATCAAAGGCTTCCTTTTCATTATGCCCCCATTTGAACACTGAAATTTTCTTAATCATGGTCTGTAACAGTAAAATAATCTGCACAAAATCAGGAACAAATCTTTTTACAAAATTTATTTGACCTAAAAACGATTGCTTTGATTTTTTATTGTGTGATAGAGGGATATCAAAAATCTCCTTGATTCTTTCTGGATCAATACAAATGCAATTTTTAGATACGATAAACCCTAAGAGTTTACCTTCATTAAGAGAAAAGAATGATTTCTTAGGATTTAATGAAATACCATACCTTTTACAACGTTCAAAGATTTGTTTCAAATCATGTAAATGATTTGCTCTTTTCTTAGAGAAGATAGTTGTGTAATCTAAGTATACAATAATTGGCTTATTAATCAAACCCTTAAATGCTATATTCATTTCTCTTTCGAAGGTAGCTCCAACCTTAATCAAACTGAAAGGCATTTTCTGATAGGCATATGTTCCCCATTTGGTTATGAAGGTAGTCTTTAACCTGTCATCTGGATGTACCAATATCTTGTTATATCCAGAGAAACCATCTAGAAAAGACATTAATTCGGAACCAACAAAAAAATGAAGAGTCTGTTCCATATTTGGTAGTGGGAAATTATCCTTTTGGTTGGGTTTATTAAGATTTCTAAAATCAATGCAAATCCTAATATCATCGTTTTTATCTCTAACCGGTACTAAGTTAGAAACCCATTTCAAATGTCTAACCGGGAAAATTATCTTAGCTTTTAAGAGTTTATTCAACTCTCCTTTGATCTAAATCTCTATATTTGGATGTATTTTCCTCAATTTTTGCTGCACAAGTTTCTCCTCATAAATAATTGGAATTGTTTGATGTATGATAGAAGTATCATATGTTTTTAGATCGTCGTAATTCCAAGCGAAAAAATTTCTGTATTTATTCAACAATCTGATAAAGGAAAATATTTCTTCTAGAGTGAGCCCTAGTCCCAGATTAATATTTTTTGTTTTGGCCTCAGTACCAAGATTTATTAATTCAATCCTAAAAGTAGAAATTTGAAATTTTGAATTAGTGACCTGTTTAAACCTATCCTTAATATCATAAAGATATTCAAGTTTGATCACGGATTTAGGTATGGAGTTCTCCTCCTATCTTTGATTTATTTGAAGATCATGGTCATTCTCATCAATAATCTATTCATCATAGAATTTCTCAGAAGTTAAGAAATTCAAAATGTCTTCGTCATGATTAAATACTTGCTAATTGGTGACATTGTCTGGAATGGATGGTCTAAAAATCAATTCGACTGAAAACCTATGAGGGTTGTAATCCTCCGATGGAAGGAGCTTAGAAGCAACATTGGCTAATAAATCAGCTGCTACATTCTGAGATCTAGGAATGGGAGAAATATTAAATACTAGAAAATGAGATATGAGGTCTTGAACCAAGGACTGATAATGCTTGAGGTGTCCTGCAAGGCAATGGATAGTATTTCTTACCTGTTTGATGACAATCTCAGAATCAACAAATACTCTTAGATATTGAACCTTCAGGCCTATTGCTTTGTAAATTCCTTGAATCAATGCCTCATATTAAGCAATATTATCTGTACACTCAAATTCTAGTCTGCATGATAACATAGTTTTTTCCCCCCCAGGACTAACTAAAATACATCCTGCTCCTGTACCGTCATTGGATTTTGACCCATCGAAATATAAAGACCAAAATATAGGCTTATGTACAGTTTTATCTACAATTTCTTCAATAATAGTAACACACCTTGATGTATCTGTATGAGAAAAAAATTCTATCTGCGATGTGAAACTATTAACAGAGAAAGGTGATGATTGAGCATTAAAATTACCAAAGAATGATTCGGCTGAGTAATTTCTGAGAATATTATTATTGAAAGCTATGGGTTGATTTTTCTACTCAAACTCCGTTACAGTATGGGTCATGTGCTTCTCCTGATTGATCTTAATTTGATTTGGTTTCCCTTTATAAGGAAGCCACATATGAGACCAATCAGTAGAAATGTAAGCATGGAGTTTCTTAGACCAATCCATGCTTAAAATTAACCCATAAAACTTAGGGATGCCAACAATCAATATATCAATTCTCTGAACTACTCTAGGATCAACTGATAGCCTAATGGCGACTGAATTAATCTCTCCTAATACTTGAACCTTAGTTCAATCCAACTGAATAATATGCATTGTAGATTTTTGGGGCTTAATATTCAATTTTGAGCAAATTGAGGTTGGAATTATGTTTGATGAAGCCCCTGAATCTATTAAGCAGTTGTGTAGATTTCTGTTGTAGATTTCATAGGTCAAGACAAAAGGAGGGGTATGAGAATGAGATCTATCTTCGATCAAAATGACATTAGTAGTATCTACTCTATCTGATGGTGGCTTACCTATCCCCTTAGCGACCTTGGATAGTACAGTATTTGGAAGAGGAGACGAAGGTACTGCATTTAACTCTTTAAGTAGAAATTTTTGTGGATGTTTGAGCTTGCTAAGGTCAAACAAAGAGATATTCACTCTAGTCTTCTTCATGTCTTCTATAATGTTGTAATCCATAGCATCAAAGACTACCAATGTCTTGGATGATGAGGGTGGATTGGAAGATGATGGTTGATTCTGAGTAGGCAACACAGTAGATTTCTTTATGGGACTCTTATCTTTGGTAGTAGGGCTTGAATTTTTCTTCTTTTGAGTTGGTTGAACAGGCTGTACAGTGACTTTACTCTTAGTACTTACTAGGAGAGATTCCTGTTCGCTTTCAGTATCAGAATTAGGAAAAATGAAGTCCCACATATCGTGACATTAAACAACCTCATCCTCTTCTGTTTCCTCGGATGACAAGACTATGTCTTCATCCTCATCATTATCTAGATATGATTCCGCATTAGGTTGTTTTGATTCAGCTCTTTTGAAGTTCCTAAATGGATTTTTAGTGGAGGTTTCAGCTACTTGTTTCTTTAACTCTACCATTTCATTAGACATAGTCTTTAGAACTTTTTGCAAACCCTCCATATCATATGGACCTTTAGCCACTTTCTTCTTCGAATCATCTTTAAAAAGTAACTTTTTTGGACTTTCTCTCCTCAGGATCAGTTTTATTTTCTAAAGCAATATTATGTTTCTCAACGGTGATTGCTTCTTTCATATTCTCTGCTAAGGTAGGCTTTGCATCTCTATCAATGAAGATTGTTATATTCGAAGGTAAGGCAAAAATATACCATTCGCTTCGAACCTCTTCACTAGGATTAGTTGTAGCAGGAATTTTATTTAAGAGCTTATTAAATCATGAGTTGAAATCTTTAATAGGTTCTCTCGATTCAGTTTTAATATTGGAGAGATCATTGATTAATGTTGTTGTGGACCTATCATCTCTGGACTTAGTCAAAAACTGCTCTTGGAAAGCATTCCAACTAGTAATGGATCTTGTTGGTAACAAAAAATACCATGATCCAGCTGCTCCTTGTAAGTTGTATAGGAAAAGTCTCACAACAACATCTTCTTCTATCACTCCATTTAAGTTTATTGAAAACATAAAGTTGTTTATGTGTTCTTCTGCCAATATGCCGATATCTGGATTAAACTTTGGCAACCACTTTTCAGGGTGGGCCTGTAATTGACTCAAGGGTGCAGACATTGCGACTACCCCTGGATCTATCCATGGAATTGGTTGTGGTTGATTGTGTGCCATTTTTGTGCTAACAACAGAAGAAAGTGAGGACGTAGTTACAAGTGATTGGGTAGAGGATGTTGAAGTACTTGTATCCTGTTGAACAATGATATGGAGTTGGGGAGTGGATGGTTGACCTTGCAATGGATTGGATGAAATGGATGATGATGATGAAAGAGTGTCGCTGTCAGACTCTTCAGGTGTCTTCCTAGCTCTTTTTATTTTAGGCAGAGGAAATTTTGTTGGTTCAATACCAAGCTTTTCACTCTATAATCTTGTCAGAGGATGAGAAGGAATGTATTGCGAAGTCACACTACCTTGGGATAATTCAGACTTTTCTTGAGATATTGAAAACCCTTGAAGTTTATGAATTAAAGGCTGAAACTTAGGGGTTTCAAGGGTGGATTTGTTATCTTTGCAACTTCTCGCTTGAAAATTGGAGATTCAGAATGTGAGGGAGAAGTTGGAGGAGATGGTGAGGGAGATTTACTCTCAGAATGGGTGTAGAGCTATAAAAAGGGTCTCTTTCACCTCTAATTACCTCACATTAATATGTCAATCCAGGAGCGTTTGGTTATTTCAAAGAGTGACTCAATTTGAGGCTATTTGTCAGAGTAATGCTAGTAGTACAGCATCCTACAAAAACACAAGAGTAAACTAATGCTTGTCTATGACTAAGTTCCTTCAAATGACTAAAACACACACTCTTAAAGTTAAGAAACTTTATCAGTCAAGGGTTCGACAACAATAGTCCATCCCTTTGGAAACTGATGGAAAGGAAACTAGAGCATGGACCATGGGTCTGGGAGCAAGGTAGTAAATGCAGAGGCTCACTACAGCCATAGGTCGTCTCTCACACCAAATGCGAGTAAATGAAACGACAGATAAAAATGGAATGACAAACAGGAAATTGAACAAAAAATCTAAAATGGAACAACAATTCTGAAATGGAACAGCAATCGCTATAACTGAACCTCGCGAGTAATAATCAAACTCTATCCTATCAGCTCAAGTGTACTCATTGTAATCCAAAACTCCAATCTTTCATTCTCCAAGCAAATCATGCAACCAACTAATGGAACAGCATGTAAAAATCATACACACATAACACTCTGAAGAAGTAATCTGATTTAGGAATTACAATTGTGTTTCAAAATGGAACAGCATGAACCCTGAATCATAAAGAACACACTTTTCAAATAATTTCCTTAACACACATACTCAGCATAGAAGCTCCATAACACAATGATAACAATGTTCAATTAAGTCTAATAAGATTGCATTCACTCTGAAAGTATTGATAATATAATGCAGAGTCAATAGAAAGAACATTAACGAACGAATCTTAATAGAGCATGTGATGTAACTTATAAAACATATCAGATTACCAACTAGTGACGATAAGCAAACCACGCAGAAATCAAATCGTAGTGATACAGAAGCAAGTGTCCTCCGGGGCCGGGCCCTTAGCCTCAAGGGTACACTGCTTTAAGTTAATCCAGACACAAAGATAAGATAATCACCAAGTTTATATTAATGCATAAAACAGAAAGTACAATGAGCCAAGTTCAACGAGACTTGATGAGAAAAGTTCAACCTTTAACAAGAAGTTACATAGAAAGCATCCCCCCTAGACTAACAGTGCCGTCCCTTTATATGAGTAACGATGGAGATGTCTAAGCGATAAGATAAATAAAGCAGCGATCCCTCAGGATCGAAGATCCTAAGGGATTCGCCAAACTGTTAATCCTTAATCACATCTTTTCTCCTCCGCCGAGCTGGTGCCTTCTCCTCCTTTTCCGGACCGGTTTGCTTCAACCTGCTTTGCCTCGTTTGCACTCGGTCCTTCGACAAAGGGACAGAAGTTACCCTGTTCTTATCTTCTTCTTTGGAACAGCAGCTCCTGGTTTTTACCCTTTTCTGCATAGGAGAATGACAACTATCAGCGGATAAGTCTTGCATACTAATTCCACATATTTTATCACAATTCTCTATTGTTTTCCATATTCATGATGTAAAAGATTCATAAGTCCTACTGAAAAGCCACTGAAATGATCATTAAAAACATACCTTTTTAGTACTCTACACACCCCCCTGCTTACCCTGTTTCATGCCCTCATGAAAATGTTGTAGTTGACATGCAAAGCAGTGAGAGAATAGGCTGGAGAAGGAATCTCATGCGGAGGCCTACAACCATCGTGAGTGACTAGGTAATCAAAGAACTGGCATGTTTGACCCTCAGACATCTCATATAGGGCTTGATAACTGGGTGCAGGCTGCCAGATAATTGGACTGCGGAATCTATATCCTAACCAGGATGGCCCTGCCCTCAAAATGCTTTCGCCATAGAGGTTCAAAGGATTGGCAGCTGATTGAAAATTCTCATACTTAAATGGTTCCTTGAGCTACATGTTTGGATTAGAGATTCGGTACCGGAATTTGGCTGCATCAATGGCGAGGTCTTTGATAGAAAGAAAATATTCTAAACTTTGTCGAATGAGTGCCTCGTGCATGGGTCCTAACGTTTCGATGACACCTGGGGTTCTCTATGCGCTTTCCATAACTGTACTGGGTCCCTAGGCTCAGTCCTTACCCACAAGTCTAGGCCATTTTCTTGTCTCTGGAAAGTGTTATAGGCTTTGAGCCATTTAATCTGACTAACCCCGAATGAGATGAATGCTTGCAATTGGATGTCCCCAACAAAAGGGCTAGGGTTCGACTCAGTCTCCTGGTCTAGCACGAGGTTATTCAAATAAAATTCAGATAGCAATCTCTGGACCTTCACCCCATAATGTTTACAACAATCTATGAAGTCATTGACAGTGTTAATTTGTATCGGGGCGCCCGCTTTAACAGCCTTTATCTTTAATTGTAAGTATCGTTCCAATAAAAACAAAGCATAGTTTTTGGCAAGGGCCCTACATGCTAAAACGTCATTGTATAAGGAACACAAGGTATCCATCTATTTGATAACAATATCTAGCCTACGGGTTACCTTTGCAACTTTCTCCTGTTCCTTTTGCCACCCTTCAAAGGCCTGGCTTTCGGATTGGTTGACGTTCCTTACTTGCTGTTGGAGTTCTTCATACTTCTCCCGAGGGACTGTTTGCTCTCTAAGCTTCTCCATTTCTTGCTGAGCCTGTTTCAATCCCTTGTGCAAGGTTCTCGTCTTTGGATCTCTTTTCCATGCATTAGTGGAGGCCGGGAGTTTTACCTAAACTTTCTTATTGCGTTGTTTCAAGTTCAGAACCCTTATCACCCCTGAGGGTGGTGCCTCTATTTGAATCTCCTTGTTGTCACTTTCTTTTTTAACACGAATACCAGCTTACAGCTATTCCTTTTCGAATGGAACAACAGTCTGTCCCTCAGCATCCTTCGGAACAGCAGCTGGACCTTCAGTTTCCTTTGGAATAGCAGTTGGGCCTTCAGCTTCATTTGGAACAGCAGCTGGGCCTTCAGCTTCATTTGGAACAACAGCTGGATTTTGAGCAGGTTTTTGATCAACAGAGTGATTTTTAGTCCTCTGTCGTTTTATCCTGCGGATTCTTACTGCAGTGATCACCTTTTTCTTCCCGGCAGTCTTCCTTGTCCTCTGCCTCGCTTTCAGGATCCTGATCTACTGGTGGAGCTGGGCTATTATACTCAATAACCTCCGTTGTTCCTTTCGTAATTCTCTAATTTCCAATTTTTTATTAGAAGGAACAGTAGGTTTTTTGCTGTGTTCTGGGCCACGACTAATCCCTGGATCTTTCTCCTGGGGTATTTCTTCACTGTTTTGTGCTGGCTGTTCTGGGGTAAGAACCCTAACTGGTTCCGTGGCCTCGCTTTCTATTCTCACTTCTTCTGGAATTTCTTCTGATGTCGTGGGAACAGATTGTTCCCTCTCAGTGTCTCCTATCTCTTTTTCATCATGAACAGGCAGATTTCCTTTCTCTACCTCTTCTGCATGTGGTTTTTCAGGTGCATCTTCTTCCTGGGGTTTGTTGCAGAGGTACGATGGAGTGGAAGGTTGGCCATACTCACCCATATTGGCCAAGATTGCGGCCACTTCCTCTTCTCCTACTGGGTCCTATGGTGGACTGCCTTCCTGCTGTCCCATTTCCTCCTCCTACCTGGATTGTCCATCTTCTGCCTCAGGATGCTCAATTTCTATTACAGGATGCTCGGCTTCTATCTCAGGATGCTCAACTTCTGTCTCAGGGGGCTCAGCTTCTGTCTCAGGAGGATCGGCTTCTGTTTCCGAATGCTCAACTACTTCATCTTTTTCCTCTTCAAATCGCTTAGCCTCCTCGGCCTCTCCTTCCTTTTCTCCTTCAACTTGTTCTTCTTCTATTTCTAGTTGTGAGGGTTGTTCATCCTCAATTACCACTGGTTCGCTGGTGCTTCCCTGGAGTTTTTCTAGGTTTCCTCTTATCCGGGGCAACCGGACTGATTTTCTGCGTTTCTCTGGCTGTTCCGGTGTATCAGTGTCATGTTTACGCTTCGTTGATTCCTGGCGTGTTTCCGGTCGTTCGGATGTGCTTGCAACATGTTTTTGTTTTCTTAATTCTCTACGTTTTTCCGGACGTTCTGGTGTGCTTAGAGTATGCTTACGTTTTGGGGAGGGTGCTGTCGCTCTCCCCTCAATTATTGCAATTAATTCTTTCTAGCTGCTTTGCTACTGGGTGAGGCTATGACTAACTATTAGTCGGATTAATCCATGGTGGTTGACAACTGACTCTACATGCTGTGCCTTTTTCAGGCTTCATGCGGCGTCATGGAGTAAAGAATTCAAAAGTGCAGGAAGGTTTACAAAGCATTTCTGCTTTAAAACAGCTAAGAGTTTAAGGTGTCGTGGCCTTACCACGTCTTTTCTCCCCTCACAGGTAATGTAGCTTTGCACTGTTCTTGATAATTCTTCCCAAGGTTCTCCTAGCGTTGCTGGCAGGACTCCCTTCCCTTTGATTGTTAAGCTCTGGCCTTCGTGCTAGAAAATTTCCATGATCTTCTAGAGTCTTTCCTTCTTTAATGTCCATACAAGTCCGGTGGCTGGTAGTCCCGAGACTTCTGCAATTATATCGTCGGTGACTGCTATCCGCTTCCCCCGCACCGTGGAGTGATCCTCCTGCAGTTTCTGCAGAAATTCCATCGCCACTGTTTCATTGGACTCCTTCAAGCGACTGAGATAAGTCAGCGACCCTGGTTTTTCCAGGATCTCCCGAGCAGCAGTGGAGACTGTCAACTCTGATGGTTCACTTCGAACTGCCCTGCCTCCCATGGTTTCACTGTGGATTCTCAATGGAACAGCAATTGCTTGTGCTGTTTGAAACACAGAGAGGGTAATAATCGTTGGATTTAGAAAAACACAGAGTATGCAACAGAAATGACTTATGAACAGCAACTTGTATAGAAAAAAATAGAATTGTCATGTCGTTAAACCATGCCATTTCCTGGTATGCTATCTTTCCCGAATAGTGAGCTGACACATAACCCGGGGAATCATGAGGTGAACCTCCCCCCCCACAATGCGATAGGTTTCCCCAGCCGTCAAAGAAAGGAGCGACACCCGATCTGTAACCAAGTCATAAAGGAAAAACGTATGAAAGTATGCCATGTTTAGAAAAACAACCGATTACCGAAATCGAGGCGTAAAGTTAGATCGCATATTACGTAAGAGGCTGTTGTGATATGATGCGAGGTTGGGGGATAGGACGTCTGTCATACTTGCCAAATCTCAAGTGGTCGTTGTCACCTCCTTTGCCATGATTGGTGTAATAAATGTCCATGCGGTATATAAGTCGGGAAGTAATGCATGATTAGTGCCTAGGATATAAGAAACAAAAGAGTATGAGTATCCTACCTATTGGTGTAATTAATGTGACTTCGATACCATTAACAGTGCTCTGCTACCGACAGGTGTCCATAACCTTGGCAGAGTTGTTTATTTCACCCCCGGAACCATGATCCTTTATGTGCATATTAAGGAATGTGATGTCAAAGTGTAGGCCATTATGCTGGCTTGGTAACCAGTTAGCCAGCTCGTGATGAGACCTCCTGTTCCAAGGTTTGTTTATTTGTTATACCTTTTGGACCATATCCCTGGTGTGGTGGCCATAGTGGGAATGCCACTTCGCTTCCATCCTCATGATCATGGTAGGCTGGCTCTTGATGAGACCCCCTATCCTGCATTTGACAATTTATAATTCATTTGCTTTTTCTTTTTCTTTTTTTTTCATAAAGCACTTTTCCTTATATATCCACAAAGGGTGGTTCAACACTCCTTAAGAGTAGGAATGGTGGAAGAAGTCTTATCATCTCAATAGGAGGATATAAACCCTTTGCTCTTATTCCTAAACAAAAATCACAAGGAAAAAAAAAATGGCATGATAAAGATAACCAATCAGGACAAATTTAATAAGACAATGACAACAAAAAATAAGTATATCCTTCCTTCTGTCCTCTTACCAATACATAGCCTTATAAAGATAGCGATTTATAATTGCCTAGTTTCAGTATGTTGTGATTTTGTATTCATTGCATAAGTGCATCGCTTGTCTCTAACAGACTTTGAAAGAATAGGGCCAAGAAGCATCCTCACTTGGACCAACAAGAGCTTAGCTGTTTCACAAAAGAGAGAAGAAGTATGCTAGAACAATAAAGGAGCATAGGTTTCAAAAGTGCAAATGCCGTTCCTTTTGAAAAAGGAACACCAGAACACAACAATGTCGTTCCTTTTGAAAAAGGAACAACATAACATACCAATGGCGTTCCTTTTGAAAAAGGAACAACAAAAATCAAAATGTTGTTCCTTTTAGAAAAGGAACAGAAAAACAAGCGAGCATCATTCCTTTGAAAAAGGAACAACAAAAATCAAAAGTGTTTTTCCTTTTGAAAAGGAACAGCAGAAAATCAAAAAGTATAGTTCCTTTTGAAAAGGAATAGCAGAAAATAAAAAAGTGATGTTCCTTTTGAAAAGGAACAACAAAAATCAAAAAGTGTTGTTCCTTTTGAAAAGGAACAGTAGAAAATCAAAAAGTGTTGTTCCTTTTGAAAAGGAACAGCAAAAAATCAAAAACTTTTGTTCCTTTTGAAGAGGAACAACAGAAAATCAAAAAGTGTTGTTCCTTTGGAAAAGGAACAGCAGAAAATCAAAAAGTGTTGTTCCTTTTGAAAAGGAACAGCAGAAAATCAAAAAGTGTTGTTCCTTTTGAAAAGGAACAGCAAAAAATAAAAAAGTGATGTTCCTTTTGAAAAGGAACAGCAGAAAATCAAAAAGTGTTGTTCCTTTTGAAAAGGAACAACAGAAAATCAAATGTGATGTTCCTTTTGAAAAGGAACAGTAGAAACATGCAAATGCCATTTGTTTCAGGAACGACAGAAAGATTGAAATCTATGTGTGCATAAACAAGTTTGAAGAAAAGAAATTATGTACAAATTGTGAAAAAAATGAATTCCTTAATGAATTATAGGTGAGGAAGATTTCTCTTCCTCTCCTAAAATCTCCATATCAGCGTCTCTGCGTAGCTGTTGGCAGAAGGATTCCCGAGTGAGTGGTTTACGATAGAGACGAATTCGGTGGCCATTCGCTTTGAAGGTATATCCAGAACCGTCAATGGTGATTAAAGTGATGGTCCCATTGTCATGTACCTTCTAGATTTCGTATGGTCCCAACCAACAAGTCTGGAGTTTTCCAGGGAAATCCTGAAACCGAGAGTCATATAATAGGGCCTAGTCTCCCTCATGGAAGACTTTGTTTTTGATGAGGGCATCATGCCATTTAGCTCACTGCTGTTGAATCAATGTTGTATTTTGTAGTGCAGAGAGCCTAATTTCGTCCAATTCATTGATCTGTTGTAGTCGATTAATCTGTGCCTCAGTTAGATCTAGGCCAACTTCCTATGTTGTTCGTAATGTTTGGATTTCAAACTCTATAGGGAAAATGGGTTGTTTTCCAAACACTAATTGATAAGGTGAGTAACCAGTGGTACTTCTCCATGTTGTTCGATAGGCCCAAAGTGCTTCAGGTAGTCGGGCAGCCCAATCACGCCTATGTGACGCAATGGTTTTTGTTAGGATCGATTCTATTATCTTATTGCTGCTTTCTACTTGTCCGTTCACCTGTGGGTGATATGGAGTAGTAATTTTGTGCTGGACATGATAATTATTAAGTGTTGCTACTAATCTATTGCCAGCAAATTGTGGTCCTCCGTCTGTGATTATTTCCCTTGGAAGGCCATAACGTACAAATAGATGGAAGAGGAACTGTATAACAGAGTCCTCTGTGGCTCTTGGCAATGCTTCTGCTTCAACCCACTTGGTGACATATTCTGTTGCCACCAAGATATATGTTCTTTGATTTGATGAGGGGTTGATGGGTCCAATGAAATCAAGAGCCCATCGCTCGAATGGTTCGATGACTAACTGAGGTTTGAGAGGCATCTCGTCAGCTTGACCAGGATGTCTTACTCGCTGGCAGCTGTCACAGGCTTGGACAAATTTCTTTGCATCTCTGAAAATCGTGGGCCAGTAATATCCTGTCTGTAATACTTTGTGTCCAGTTCTACGCTCAGCGAAGTGTTCCCCACATGGTCTGTCGTGACAGGGTTTTAGGATGTCAAAGATTTCATCTTCTCGAACACATCTCCTGATATGCATGTCTGCTCCTGTATGAAACAAATAGCCCCCAATCTAGGAGAATCGAGTACTCTTCTGAACAATCTGTTTTCGCTCATTAGGGGTTAAGTGTTTTGGTAGTTTACCTACTGCAAGGTAATTGGCAACATCGACATACCAGGGTGTTCGAACAGCAACAACAAACAGATGTTCGTCGGGAAATTGATCTTCAACTGCTGCTGCATCAATTGGCTTTGGCATTCTGGAGAAAAAATTGGCTACAGGGTTCTCTTTGCCAGGCCGGTCCTTGATTGTGATATCGAATTCCTGCAATAAAATCAACCATCTAGTTATTCTGGCATTTGTGACAAGCTTATTTGCTAAGTATTTTATGGCGGAATGATCTGTATACAAAATAACAGGATAGCCTGTAATATAATGTCTAAATTTATTGACAACATGTATTACAGCTAGAAATTCCTTTTCAGTAACAATGTAATTTAATTCAGCAGGGGATAAATTTTTGCTGATGTAATAGATAGCATATGGTTTTTTATCCTCCTCCTGCCCAAGGACTGTGCTAGTGGCTATATCTGAGGCATTAGCTAATATCTAAAATGGCAGATCCCAGTTTGGTCCTCGCAGGACTGGGGCTGTGGATACAAACTTCTTTAAATCCTTGAAAGCACATTCACATTTTTTTGTCCAAAGAAAATCAACGTTACCAGTTAGTACATATAAAGGTGCAGCAATATGTGAATAATGTTCTATAAATCTTCTATAATATCCAGAAAATCCAAGAAAGCTGAGTACCTCTGTTTGAGTAGTAGGAGTGGGAATAAGCAAGAGTATTTGGATTTTGGCCGGGTCTACCTGAATGCCGGCTGCTGAAACATAATGTCCTAGAATAAGTCCTTCAGTCATCATCATGTAACATTTTTCGTGACTTAAGCAAAGCCTGGTAGCTATACAGCGTTGTAGGACTTTTTCTAGGGTATTTAGCGCTGGATGAAAATTATCTCCATAGGGTGTAAAGTCATCCATATACACTTCAAGTTCATCATTTATTAAATCTGCAAAAATACTAAGGATAGCCATTTGGAATGTGGCGGGAGCATTACATAGGCCAAAAAGTAGAACTTGGTAGGCAAATGTCCCCCAAGGACAAGTGAAAGTTGTTTTGTCCTGGTCTTCAGGGGCAATCTGAATCTGATTATATCCACTAAAACCATCCAGGAAGGAAAATAATTTTTTTCCTGCCAAAGTATCTAGCACTTGGTCTATGAATGGGAGTGGAAAGTGGTCTTTTTGTGTTGCTTTATTGAGTTCCCTGTAATCCACACAAATTCTCCATTTCCCATTCTTTTTTGGTACGACCACCAGCGGAGAGACCCACTTACTATCAAAAATAAGATAAATAAAATTGACATCTAGCAGTTTCTAGAGTTCCGCTTTCACCACATCCTTTAGATGAGGATTAAGTCTTCTCTGCGGTTGACGGACAAGTCTAGCATATTTTTCTATATAAATGTGGTGTGTACACAAATGTGGGTTGATTCCTTTCATATTAGGGTAATCCCATGCAAATTCCTGTTGATATTTTCTTAACAAATGGATGAGCTTAGTTTCTTGTTCAGATGTGAGGTTGGCGTTAATATTTAAAGTTTTGCCTGGTTCAATTTCCACAATTTTACTATTTGCGACAGAAGTAACAGGTATTGTTTGATCATGTGTGTCTTTCAGAGGATCTTCCTCTAATTCATTATCAAATGCGGCTTCTATCATGTGACATTGTGTGTAGGATTCAGCTTCGGTTTGACTAATGAAATTTTTAATGGCATCATCTTCTGTTTGGTCTTTAAAATCAAGTGCCTCTTGTAAAGTCAATGGAGATCTAATGTTATCAGTAAGATATGGTACAGGATACTTGTTAGTTTTAATTATTGTGAGACTTGGCTGCGCTGGAGGGTATAGAATCAAATTCTTAATATTAGGTCCTTTAGTTATGGTCATATTTCCTTGCCGACAACCAATGTAAGCATCGGCGGTGGCAAGCCAAGGCCTACCTAGGATTAGTGGGTGTCCATCAAGTCGGGTTTTTGGATTAATTATCAGGAAATCAGTCGGATATTCCGAGGAGTCTACAGAGACCATGACATTGTGTAGAGTACCTTCTGGTCTAATCACGGATCAGTTAGCCAATTCTAACAAAGTAGAGGTAGGTTCTACAGATGTAATGCCGCATTTTTGACAGGTGGTGGTTGTTAAAATATTGATTGCAGCTCCTAGATCAACTAAGGCATTAGACAAGGTCTAACCATAAATTTGAACAGTGACAATTGGATTTCCTGGGTCTTCATATTTGATGGGTGTTTCTTTCCCAGATAAGAGATCAGATAAAGTACTGACTACTTGGACTCTTGGATCAGTTGTTATATTCCTCCTTGGTTTCTTTATGCACAATTCTTTAATAGTTTTTGCATATATAGGAATATCTTGAATGGCTTGGAGGAACGGGATTTTTATGTACAAATTTTGTAATTCCCCCAGAATGTGAAAGTCAGGATATTGTAAAGTTCGAGGTATGACTAATCGTTCTGGGAATGGGGGAGAGGATGTGGTTGCTTGATTATGAGACTGCTGATTATTTGCATCCTCTCATTGCAACTGATGTTCTCTTACTAACTGATCTTCATTATGAACTGTTTTATCTCCCTCATTTTCGATGATACGTCCAGATCGTAATTGAAGATCATTACACTCTCGCAGGTGAAGTCCTATTTCTGGTGATTCAATGATTTGAAGAGATTGGACCGGTCTGTTATTTGGATTGGGGTTGGGTTGGGGTGGGAGTTGCGGTCTCAAATTAGACTCGGGATTTTGTTGTAGAGCTGGCAGAGTAGGTTGAGGGAGCGGAATAGTTCCTACTGGCTGTTGCATCGGTCTTTGCCAGTTTGTCTGCTAGGATGAACCTTGTGAAGTAGGGGGAGTCCATTGCGGAGGATACGGGCTATTTTGCCAATATGGTGAAGTATAAGGGAAATTCGGCCAACTAGATTGATTTGGATGATTCAGCGATGGGTTTGAAGAAGGAAATGGTGGTGGTGACCAATTTGAGAATGGGGGTGGGGGCTAATTTTGCCACATATTATATTGTTGAGCATTATATTGTGGAGACTGAAAAGAAGAGGTTGGGTCTGAAAACATACCAGATTGTCTTTGCTGCCACTGGCGGCGCTGGTTGATCAAGTACACTGATTCTGGTTCTTCCTTTGCTTCCTTGTATACTGCTTTTAATCCAGGAAGTGAGGGGCAGCTTTCTGTAAGATGATCGTTTGTACAGATGGCGCATGTTTGGACTATATCTAGTGGACACTCCTTGTGACTATGTTTTTTTCTGCATCGGGGGCAGAAGATTTCCAAATTCTGTTCTGCCTCCATCTACTTCTATTTGGCCTGCATAATATCAAGTTGTGTAGTTAGTGTTCCTAGAATATCAGTTTTAAAATTTTCTAATAAATTTCCAATCTCCACACGCGTTACTCCTTCTGTTGCTATCTTATTGTCTCTTGCAAACCGATCATATTCTGCCAGTTTTATTCTTGTGTTGCCTCTCAAACTCCTGATGCATAAATCAATAATGTCAGCAAAATTCTCTTGATAAATATCCCCTTTTCCCATAATGTTTAATGTTTCAATCCACTATTCCTTCATGCCTCTTATCAATGCAGTTTTTAACACATTATCAGGTAAAGGTAGTGATGCATAAGGAGATCTTTGCAAATTATATTGAAAATGTTCCACATATTCTTCTAATGTTTCGTTTGGTTTGGCTGTCATTTGAAATATTTTGTCTTTCAATTCTCTAGACCTACAATAATCCTGATATTTTTTTAAGAAGGATTCTTTCATCTAATCCCAATTGTTGATGACCCCACCACCTAGTCCCATAAACCATCTTAGAGCAGGCCCCTTTAATGTCGAGGGGAATAATTTCAATTTCTGGGGATCAGTGGTGTAATCATATCTCCTACACAACACATCAAATTCGAATAAAAATGCATCCGGATCTTCTGATGTAAGACCGTGAAAGGTAGGGATATGTTGAAGAGGGATAGCTTTCATGGGCGCATTCGCTACCGAATCCACTATAGGATATTGTAATGTCGAGGTTTGAGTATTTGGCTGATTCTGAGCCATGGGATTGAATATATGCCAATAACCTTCTGGGATATCTAGGAGGGTATTCCTAGGTTGAGAGGGAACGATTTTAGCAGGGATAGTTTTAATGGCACTTCCTTTATCTGGGATAAGAGGAATACCTGATTTCTGAGGAGATTGAATTCCCTCAACAATGATTTTGGCAGTGCTCCCCTTATCTGGGCTGTTTAATGGCTGATCTATTCCAATGGGGGATTTTGGTTCCTCTGTTTCCCCTGTTTCTCCTTCTCCTTCACAAAAGTTACTGAAATTCCCTTCCTGCAATAGTTCTGGTGTAGAATTTTCAATTTCCTGAAAGTCTTGCTCTTCAGTTTGACTATGCAACTCAGCAAAGGCTACAGATGGTGATCCTGTGGCCTGACGGGAACTAGTAGGCTGCTTAGAAATGATTTTCCTGAAACCTACCAATGGCTGAGATTCTATTTTCTTATAGATTCGTCTATGAAAGTTGTTCGGCCAAGGGTCACCGGCCCCTTAGCTTTTTAAGGTTTGGATGGAAGCTTGATATTCTTTTCTGGTTTTTTCTGCTTAGTCATGCACTCAAATAAACTGCTAAATTCTATTCAATCAAAGCAAGAGCAAATCTGTTAGGAAAGCGGACAATGGAGAAGGGCTTTTACATGCTCCCCACGCAGGTTCTTACCTTTCGTTTTTAAGATCCAACTCTTCCCTAGCAGGTTCATACACTACTCTGAAAAAGACAAATGGCTACACTCTTTTCCCGTCAACGGTGCCAAAATGTAGAGCTATAAAAAGGGTCTCTTTCACCTCTAATTACCTCACATTAATATGTCAATCCAGGAGCGTTTGGTTATTTCAAAGAGTGACTCAATCTGAGGCTATTTTTCAGAGTAATGCTAGTAGTACAGCGTCCTACGAAAACATAAGAGTAAACTAATGCTTGTCTATGACTAAGTTCCTTCAAATGACTAAAACACACACTCTTAAAGTTAAGCAACTTTATCAGTCAAGGGTTCGACAACAATAGTCCATCCCTTTGGAAACTGATGGAAAGGAAACTAGAGCATGGACCACAGGTCTGGGAGCAAGGCAGTAAATGCAAAGGCTCACTACAGCCACAGGTCGTCTCTCACACCAAATGCGAGTAAATGAAACGACAGATAAAAATGGAACGACAAACAGGAAATTGAACAACAGATCTAGAATGGAACAACAATTCTGAAATGGAACATCAATCGCTATAACTGAACCTCGCGAGTAATAATCAAACTTTATCCTATCAACTCAAATGTACTCATTGTAATCCAAAACTCCAATCTTTCATTCTCCAAGAAAATCACGCAACCAACTAATGGAACAGCATGTGAAAATCATACACACATAACACTCTGAAGAAGTAATCTGATTTAGGAATTACAATTGTGTTTCAAAATGGAACATCATGAACCCTGAATCATAAAGAACACACTTTTCAGATAATTTCCTTAACACACATACTCAGCATAGAAGCTCCATAATACAATGATAACAATGTTCAATTAAGTCTAATAAGATTGCATTCACTCTGAAAGTATTGATAATATAATGCAGAGTCAATAGAAAGAACATTAACGAACGAATCTTAACAGAGCATGTGATGTAACTTATAAAGCATATCAGATTACCAACTAGTGACGATAAGCAAACCACGCAGAAATCAAATCGTAGTGATACAGAAGCAAGTGTCCTCCAAGGCCGGGCCCTTAGCCTCAAGGGTACACCGCTTTAAGTTAATCCAGACGCAAAGATAAGATAATCACGAGGTTTATATTAATGTATAAAACAGAAAGTACAATGAGCCAAGTTCAACGAGACTGGATGAGAAAAGTTCAACCTTTAACAAGAAGTTACATAAAAAGCATCCCCCCTAGACTAACAGTGCCATCCCTTTATATAAGAGTAATGGAGGAGATGTCTAAGCAATAAGATAAATAAAGCAGCGATCCCTCAGGATCGAAGATCCTGAGGGATTTGCCAAACTGTTAATCCTTAATCACTTCTTTTCTCCTCCGCCGAGCTGGTGCCTTCTCCTCCTTTTCTAGACCAGTTTGCTTCAGCCTCCTTTGCCTCATTTGAACTTGGTCCTTCGACAAAGGGATAGCAGTTACCCTATTATTATCTTCTTCTTTGGAACAACAGCTCCTCGTTTTTACCCTTTCCTGCATAGGAGAATGACAACTATCAGCGTATAAGTCTTGCATACTGATTCCACATATTTTATCACAATTCTCTATTGTTTTCCATATTCATGATGTAAAAGATTCATAAGTCCTACTGAAAAGCCATTGAAATGATCATTAAAAACATACCTTTTTAGTACTCCACAATGGGCTATGGATTTGGATTTTCTCACCATTCACAGTTCATACCCTCATTCTAATGCCAAAAAATTTGATGCCTCTAAAATCGCTGCATCAACTTGGGGGAAAACCACCCGATCCAGACCTTAGTGCAGCTCCTTTTCCATTTGGTGTGGTGGTTCCAACTGGATATAGTGGGACTAGTTTCCCAGTGATATATGTGATGATGGGTGATTGGTTTGTAGTTTATAGTGAAAGTGATATGTGTTTTATCCTACAATGTGAAAATGTACAAATATAATTGATCTATCCTTGGTATTCTTTTAACAACATGTTTCTTGATTGTTTCTATTTAGAAAAATAACTATGAAGATGACTTATTCATAAAATAGAAATATGCATTCATATGATGATTACTTTCTTTAAGTAGTTAAAAAAAGTAATAATAAAAACATTATCGCATTGATCATAATATATGTCACTGACATATATATATATATATATCCAAATGATGACAGTTCTAAAACATTCAGAAATGACAAGTTAAAGAATTGCTTAAAAACATATATATATCGATAATAGCAATGATGAGAAATGTTCATTCACGTAGAGGAATAAGACAAAAAAAGTGATAGTAGTACCATATGCATTTGAATTCTCCCGATGTAAACGAAATTCATATTCTACTTTCCTATTTGAGAACACCTTCAAATGATGAAAAAATGCAAATCTTATAAAAGCCTCTTCCACAAAAATAAAGAACTTTGGTCTAGCTTTTGATAAAAAACATATTAGAAGTACAGTAGTGCAACTCCCGAGTCAAGTTTTTAATAAAAATTGAGGACCCTTTCTAAAATACATGAAAGGGTCTTAAATACTAAAAGTAACAACTAACTATCAATAAAAATTGCTATGCGTTGTTCTAACTGTAGATATGAAAATCTGGGATTTATCATGAAAATAGGAGTGTTGTGGCAGTTGAAATGAATTCATTGTATCGACTTCTTTTCCTATGATTGCAGCTGACAGATTGTGAGCATATGCTGGATTTTTGGAGGTTGACTCATCCTGGACTGTAGCTAAGCTGTATAGATGGCATCGGAGAGTTTAGATATCATGCAGTTGATTGCATCTAAAAGACATTTCATGGCTATCTGTTGGCTATGTGTCTTGACAAGGAAAAACCAGAACGTTTCCCATGTCAAGCTTTGGATTCCTCCATTCTGCTTTTCCCTGTGCACCAGCTCCTATTTCCATTATTGTTCTAATGATTTTGGATTTGGAATTTTTCTTGGAGAGAAATCAGTGATCAAATTAGACATATGAAAACTGTTACTTATGAATTCGATCAGACTATTCGTTGCAGCTCTGCATCTAGACGTTTCTCTTTTAGCTTTCATTAACTGGGACTCCCATTCGGGAAATGGGGTTTCCTTATGCGATTCTTGTATTATTGGTAGATTGGTAGCCATTCCTTCTTTAGAATCTTGCCAGGACAGAAAATTGGTTAACCTTTCATCTACCTTATCTAATTCAAGTCTGGTGTCTACTACCCTTTCAATCATTGATGTAGAGATATCACATAAGGGGTTGGCCAATGGTATATTGTGGCAAAGAATATCCAATTTTCGGGACAAGGCTTTGGTTATTTCCAAAGCTTCTATTCCGAATTTTCTTACCTGTGGATAACCTTTATACCTTTCTATCTATTATTTATTTGTACGATTTGTTCCTCCTTTGCCTTCTTTTCTTGCTCTCTTAACATCTGAAGCTTGCTCAATTCTTGAGACAATTCTTGTTGTTAATGAAGAGTCTGTTCATTAATCCTCTGCTTTTCCAATTTCAACTGCTCATTTAATTGTTCATTTTGCTGCCTCTGTTCTATTAATGTTGTTCAAGCTTATTTATATTTTGTTGTTGCTCTGCCAATTGCACCTCAAGTTGGGTAATTGTCTGATCCTTTTCCCTCTTCAGATGGCTAAACTCTGTGGATTTATCCATTGTCACTGCTTTGTATGCTCCTGCGAACTGAGATAGCTTTGTTAAATCCTCGGAGGGGTCAACTTATGCTTTCCATACCACGTTCATCATCTCTCCGTGAAGAACTGAAAGAGGACTTTGATCAATTTTCCTCTTCTTCCTCTGTCTTTTAGCTACAGCCCTGTGCTTCGGACTATAGAAGACATCAAGAGGTGGTATTTCTTTAGTTTGTAGTACAATCTCCTCAGTGCGATTCTCAGAATAATCTCTATGTCTTGCTGAATTTTGTGTAGGCCACTTGTTCCTTCAATCGGAACTATGTTAACTTCTGGCTTTTGTACTATTAAGCATTGTTGGTGTAGTGAGCTCTTGGGAAATATTTAGGTTATTGATGATTGAGTTGAACTGCTCATATTTCTTGAGTAAGGTACGATCAATATTGATATTCGTATCAAGGGGCTCACTAGTTCCTTCCTGTGTCTGCTCCCTTTCTGGGGTCTTCTCCTTTCTAGGATTCTTTTCAATGGTTTTCACTTCACAGTGGCCTTCTAGTTGTACCATAGAAGTAGTATTTAACAAGTCCAGAGGTAGTTTTTCCAGTCTCTGTGTCCTGAACTTGTAAAATTCCTCTAGTCCCTCAGCTACCAATTTGATTTTTGCCAGATGTTTTACCTGAGAAAATAACTCGGCTAAAGCAAACAAATCATCATAACTATCCTTATCATGTTCAAACTTGGTGATTTTGGCCTAACAAGTGACATTGTAGGCAACAAATTTAGGATCATACTCCCTCTTTGGGATGATTGCTAACTTTATCATTTTTATTTTCTCAGCTTCATTCTCTGCATGTTTGAAGTCATGCAGTGTGAAAGAACCACATCGGAGGGGAAATGAAGGCCACATATGCTTTTTTGACTCCTTTAGGTTCCTTGACATCCCTTCTATTGTTATCTAATATGCCAACTCCCTGGCAATTAACTTATTCGGGATATATAAGGGGAGGACATGAGGGTTAGCAGTGCTACCAACAATTCTAATGTAGGTGATCTTTTCTTCACCAAACCAACTACCAATTGCAGTTAGGTCAATAGAAGCTTCCTCGGACAACCTAGGAGTAGGTTTATTGAATATGGCATAATACAAAGGGAGGATGAAACCGTGATAGATTCTATAAAGATGATTTTTGTAATGGGATTTCCACAAATCCTTATGATAGATATGAAGAGGGTTAGGGTCCTATGGAGTCCATTTCCATCCTAGAGTGGGGTATTCAGAATTGAAACAGATAGTGTCCAAAATATAGGCACTCATATAGAATGGGGGTATCACCTGGGTAGTCACGAATATGTTTTTCCTATAATCAAGTATTTGGTTGGCCATTTTATCAGACAATATGGTCACCCAATCCATGATAAAAGAATTAACTGCAGCCTCCATTAAAGGTACCATCTCTATAGAAAATTTGGAAGAATCATGGACTCCAAAGAGTCTGCACATCATTGCACACACATAACGGTAAGAAGATGCTAATGAGTCTACAGAGTACATACCCGATGATTCATGCTTGTGTTTGGTCGGAAAATGCCTCCACTCTATGATAGGGTCTGATTCAATGGCGTTTTCTTTGGCGAAAGCGTCCAAAAATGCTTTGTTATATTGCTTATGAGGTTCAGCCAAATGGTACATTCTTTTGATATCCTCTCCTCTGAATGACCTGAACATTCTCCCATCGGCCGTAAAGTATGTTCTATTTGTGATATTGATGCTTTCAATAACCCATCTGACCAAGTCATTATAGGGTAAATCCTTGGCGCAGGCTGCTATTCTATGAAGAAAGGAGCTGACCAAATCCTTAAGAGTGTTCTCTGACTTGTCAGTGGAATTGGATGTTGCCACTACTTCTTAAATCTCCCCCGGATCTTCAGCTTCCATCAAATTTTATATATTCTCCCATGAAGCTTTGCCTAGACCGAGGCAAGTAGTATCTGATATTAAGACCTTCTTTATTGGTTCCTCTTTGGCTACCACAGGGACATTTGGTTTCTTTGATTTCTTTGTCATTTTAGCTGGATTCATCAATTCATACTTGCTCTGTAAATGAAACAAAAGAACGTAACAGAGAAAAACCCATTCAAAGCCAATGCATAATATAAAGCTTAATGGTAACTCAAGCGTGATAAGTAATACGAAATGAGATATTACCATGGATGAAATCCTCGAAGGATTCAACCCTAACTGCTCTATTAATGACTTTTGTAACTGTCAATCGTGGTAATTAAATGTAATAATGATATGTCGTATTGCACATATTACTAAAAATCTCTTAAAGTGGATCCCTTGGATTTCCCAATCAACGATTAGCAAAAATCACATGGTATGTGTTTCATGGTATGTGCGATGGCCGATTGCAATTGTATTATTGCATGGGGAGTTTGGCATAGACCTTTGGAATGCTTCATTGTTCAACTTGCGATTTGCAATTTCCGATAGCATTATCAATTCGAAGATTTGCTAATGAGAGCCTTTTAAGAATATCCTTTAAATAAAGGATGCGACATATTATTTTACATTTTTTTTACAAAAAGGTCTTGGCTAATATTCATATCACATTGGACCTTTTCATAAGGACTTTCATGTGTTACATAGTTAAATGAAATCTTGCGATTATTATTCAATTATTGATTTTAACTAAGTCTTAGAAAGGGGACCCATTTCTTATTAAAGTTTTGGATAAAAATTTTGAAATGGGGAGGGTTGTTGAATAGCTCAACAGGACCCAACACTGCATATATTATATCCTATCACCATATCACATCTTCCCTTCCATCACATCCCGCTCAAAGCACTAACCCTTTATGCATTCTAATCCCCAACTGCGATATCAAAGCCTAGAACCGACATGGCTATATGTCATATATTATTTCATGTCACGTCTACTCATAATCGCATTCCTTTGTAATGGGCCTCCCACCTGCCAACTCCGATTGCGATAAGCGATATCTACCCTGACCCGATGTCGTTATCCACTCGGGTTAATAAAATTTCAAGTCTGCAATATGTCTTTTGAGGATATTTTTTTTATGTAAAATCAATTTTTCGATTTAAACATAGAAAATACCCAAAAGCATCCATTTTACACTGATCACATTTTTATTCATAATTAAATCATTCAGCCTTGATTAATCCCTCCCCGCTCCTATTTTTCTCCACTATTGTTCCATTCACCCGATAGTTTAAAGGTCAACTGTTTCTCCATTTGAATGCATATAAAAGCTAGTTTTGCTTTGTTCCACCTGTTTAATACAACACAACCTCCTCTTTGCCTCTGTGGCCATTGTAGCCTTCATTTAGCCTCCGATATGCCCCAGACTCCTTCGATAGTCTTTCAAACTTGACAGAGCCATTAGAAACCCTCAGCCACCATGTTTTTCTTAATAAGTTCTGTGTTTTGCAGGTTAGAAGATGTTGTTCCAGGTTTATAAAAACAAGCCTGGATAATAGTTGGAAGACACAAAATTAAGATTTACTGTTGAAAACAATAGTAAAACCTGAAATGCGCAGTAAAAATCACTCAACCAAGTTAAAGAATATTTTACAAAGTTTAAAGAGTATCGGATGAAAGGATTTAACTGAAGCAATCTGCCAGCATGAAGATACAAACAACAAAGCAGCATAAAGGGGCAAAATATCAGACAATAAAGCCAGCATAGCCTGAACAAAATGGGACAGCAAGAAGCAGTTCAATAGTTTCCCCTATCTTCTTGTGAAGAAGTTCTTTTCCATTCCTTGAATAAAGTTTAAACAGTTTTTAGATATTTGTAGTTTTATTATTGTATAAATAACTCCTTTCCTGAGTTGTAAATGGTTCGGAGTTAAAGATTCATCGCTCATTTATCATAAAGTTTTTTACTGTTAATGCTACTTTGAACCCGGAAGCCACCTTTGAAGGAAGCTTTTGCAGACCCTTGATGTACTAAATATTTCTGGAACCTTAATACAAAGCAAAGGATTCTGAATATGGTCTTGCACAGTTTGTGTTATCCTATAAGTTTTTCTAGTTTTTCAATCATTAAGTCTTTCTTCATATTCTTATGACTTGCAGAGATATCTAGGTAGGAACAATTATAGTTTCAATTGATTCCTATGAGCTCTTAAAGTGATCATATATTAAGAGACTAGATTAATGCAACTGTTTATGTAGCTAATCCCCTCTAATCAATAAATCATCAGCATCTTGTGTAAGCATTAAGTATACTACCCTAAACCTCTGGAACATAGTTTAGGAGGTTTTCCAACTTGTGATTGTTTTGTTTTATAGTCTAGAAACTGTGATAATTTTTATTTTTATTTTTGTCTTCTACTCACCACTATTTTGATCTATATCACTGTGTAATGATTTACAGTAGCCGCTTGCTGAAGTATTAATATACCACAAAGGATTTATTACATCAATTCTGCATCTATCTTCATTCATTGGTCTTCCATATACTTAAAACAAAAATCCCCGAAAACAATTATTTTAGATGCTCTAGCATTGGTAGCCAGACCAACTACTATCTCAGAGGTACAACATCAGACTAGTGGTGTTGCCAGGGAGCGAAGTAACAAAGATCTTTCTCTAGGGAACGATAAAGTTTAGATCTATTTCTTGCTGGTGAACAAGGAATAGGCATTTTTATTGGCCGCATTATTTTCACCTGGCGACTCCACTTTGTCGGATGGCCGTTCCATTGGATTACCGATTCCCTCTCTTGTTTTGGAATTTCAGTTGCCTTTACTACTATGCAAGGTTCATTGATACTTGAAATCAATAGTATATGTCTCTTCCTCTCAGCCATGTTCAGAAACCTAAAATGTCTACAGAGGATGCAACTTTTAAAGTACACTTGTGAGTATAAGTTTTCCATGGGATTTCATGTTTATGTTGCATATATTCTTCAGATTTTCAACTACTGGAAACTTGGTTTGTCAATAAATCCAATCCGCACTTGGTTACATTGGAAAACATATTACACCTAACAATGTAAAGTTTTTTGGTTCAATTAGATAGAGTTGTGGGAGTGATTAGCTACTTTCAGTTTCAGAGTGCAGTAGATCAACAATTATTTCAATTATATTTCAAGATTGCAGTATCAAGTTTGGTTTGGTTGAGTGGAATAACTTCCAAGGGATTAACTGATTAACTCCATAACCCGTGAATTAGGCACTCTTGTGCTTATTTCCACTTACATTTCTAGTTGTTTCACTTCAGCAATTTTGAAGTTTCAGATTTTAGTGTGAAAGAGTAACCGAATTAGTGCAGGCATATGGTTTCATTTTACAGTTGTAGGTTGCAGTGTGCAGTAGCATAGTATTGAAATGACAACATTAATCTATGGGGATTGGTTATATTTTTACGTAAGATGGAAAACTAGTGGTTGGTGGTTTTATGGTATGACTCCATGCCCAATACTAAAGGCAGCTAGTCTACTAGCTCTCTAAATTGTACAAGAGAAGGCAGTCCCTAGATGGAGCCAATGTTGTAGCATTTTTTGGTTATGATTAAATAAAATATTTAATCATGTTTCTATGCTCATAAGGAAATAATACAAGGCAAATGAAGGTCTACAGATCGATTATTTAACTTCTCATTCATCTCCATTAATTCATACATTTAGTAATTTACCCTTCATATATCCATAATCATCCATTTTCCATTAAAAATCCATTTTCCTATGGTAAAAACCCTTATTTACCTAAGAAAAGTAAAAACACTATGTAAAATCCCTTTTTACATGAAAAACCCATAAAATATCTTTACGCTAAGTATAAATGCTTTATGAAAAGTCAAAACATTCATAAAAAGCATTATACTTAGTGTTATTCCTCTTTTCTGCCATACTTTCATATTAACATTAACCTAATATATTAAATCCTTGAAATAATCCCTTTCCCGTATATATTAATTCCCTCATTAAAATAGCCCAAAACCCTTAAGTTTCATTAGAGACTATGTATTTCATAATAAAATCGCATCGGTAGATTGAAAGGCCTTTAAAATATGCATATATCATAGTTTTATTTAAAAGACTATGAATTTTACATATATCGCATCGGCGGGATCAATGAACCCTTTTCATATGAATGCACCCCCCACATTGCGATTTCAATGGGCCTGGACCCGACCACATATATGTCAATACATTACCCATATAGCATCCATCACAATGTCCTGATCTAATGCATACAAGCCTCCACCTCTTGCAATTCCCGACAGTGATAAGGATATGGACCTGACGCTGCATATATTATAACCTATCGCCATATCACATCCACCCTTCCATCGCATCCCGCTCAAAGCACTAACCCTTTGTGCATTCTGATCCCCGACTACGATATCAAAACTCGGACCTGACATAGTTATATGTCATATATTATTTCATGTCGCGTCTGCTCATAATCACATTCCTTTATAATGGGCCTCCCACCTACCAACTTCGATTGCGATAAGCAATATCCACCCAGACCCGATGCCATTATCCGCTTGAGTTAATAAAATTGCAAGTCCACAATATGTGTTTTGCGAAGATTTTCTGTGTAAAATCAATTTTTCAATTTAAACATAAAAAAGACCCAAAAGCATCCATTTTACCCTAATCACGTTTTTCTTCATAATTAAATCATTCTGCCTTAATTAATCCCTCCCCGCTCTTATTTCGCTCTATTATTGTTCCATTCACCCGATAGTTTAAAGGTCAACTATTTCTCCATTTGAATGCATATGAAAGCCAGTTTTTCTCTGTTCCGCATGTTTAATACATCATAGCCTCCTCTTTGCCTCTACGGCCATTATAGCCATCATTTAGCCTCCGAAATGCCCCAGACTCTTCCGATAACCTTTTAAGCTTGGTAGAGCCATTAAAAACCCTCAGCCACCATGTTTTTCTTAATAAGTTCTATGTTTTGCAAGTTAGAAGTTGTTGTTCTAGGTTTATAAAAATAAGCCCGGATAATAGTTGGAAGACACAAAATGAATATTTACTATTGAACACAATAGTAAAACTTGAAATGTGCAGTCAAAATCACTCAGCCAAGTTTAAGCATATTTTACAGAGTTTAAAGAGTATCAGATGAAAGGATTTAACTGAAGCAATCTACCTGCGTGAAGATACAAACAACAAAGAAGCATAAACGGGAAAAATATCAGACAATAAAGCCATCACAACTTGAATAAAAGGGGGCAACAAGAAGCAGTTCAATAACTACCCCTATCTTCATGCCAAGAAGATCTTGTCCATTCCTTGAATAAAGTTTAAAAAGTTTTTAGATATTTGTAGTTTCATTATTGTATAGATAACTCCTTTCCTGAGTTGTAAATGGTTCGGAGTTGAAGATTCATAGCTCATTGCTTGTAAAGTTTTTTACTATTAATTCTACTTTGAACTCGGAAGCCACCTTTGAAAGAAGATTTTGCAGACTGTTGATGTACTAAATATTTCTAGAACCTTAATACAAAGCAAAGGATTCTAAATATGGTCTTGCACAATTTTTGTTATCCTATAAGTTTTTCTAGTTTTTTAATCATTATGTATTTCTTCATATGCTTATGATTTGCAGATATATCTAGGTAGGAACAATTAGAGTTTCAATTGATTCCTATAAGCTCCTGAAGTGATAATCTATTAAGAGATTGGATTAGTGCAACTGTCTATGTAGCTAATCCCCTCTAATCAATAAATCGTCAGCATCTTATGTAAGCGTTAAGTATACTACCTTGAACCTCTCGAACATAGTTTAGGAGGTATTCCAACTTGTGATTGTTCTGTTTTACAATATGTAAACTGTGATAATCAATTTATTTTTTTTCCTTCTACTCACCACTATTTTTTTATCTATGTCACTGTGTAATGCTTTATATCAGCCCCTTGCTGAAGTATTAATATACCCCAAAGGATTTATTACTTCAATTTTGCATCTGTCTTCATTCATTGGTCTTCCGTAAAATTAAACCAAAAATCCCCCAAAACAATTATTTTAGGTGCTCTGGCATTGGTTGCCTGACCAACTACTATCTCAGAGGTACATCAATTCTAAAATTATTGCACAGATTCTGGAGCTCCAATGATTGAGAAAATCTAGGAATGTGTTCCCTGTCATGTAATTAAGATTCCTAGTATTGGGAACCAGATCCACTATTTGAGGGATTTTGGTGGGGAAATATTCCTCCTTTCATGGGGAATTCTTACTAATAGGGGTTGATTTTTATAAGTTTCCTTTGTGGAGAGAACACGAATTTTTGCAGCTCCACTTTCATTTCTTACAGGGATGTAATTGTATTGATGGAAATAATGAAGATTGGTGTCATGTTCAACTTCTAAATCTTGTTCTCCTTCATAAGAATATGATATTCCTTGGGCTTGGCCATCGTAGGAGCCTCAAAGCCCTTTTGTATCATTTACTCTTCTTACTTTCACTTCTTATTCACATGCATCTCTTGTTCTTATTTGTTTTCCTATTTCTGCATTTCGTATTAATGATTTCTTGTTGTAGGGTTGGGTTAAATGGTTGAAGTAAGTTCTTTTTTAGTATCACAAGAATAATTTCATCCTTGAAACATATTTGGAAGGTCATAGTAATCATTGAGCTACTTGGATTAGTTTTCTTATTCCCAAATCTAGATTTTTAGAAGTCCCTTGTGGTAAATCACAGTAAATTTATGCTATTTTTTATAACATGCTAACAAGCTTCAATAAAGTTGATTCAACTTACACTATATCAAAAACAATATCTATTTAATAACCAAAATTACCCCATTGCATTTTCACTTGATTAGGTTAGGAATTTTATCGATTTACTAGCTCACTAGTTCTCGAATTTCTAGATTTTAGACTAATAATTTTCTGCTATTTTTTAGCATGGGTTAACAGAGGTCATTTTGAGTGATTCCACTTGGAACGGATACCTAATATATAATAGTCAAAAAAAAATTTGTCCCATCTAGTTTGGATTTTATTTTCTTGGTGATTTGATGAATTATAACTTCCTGTAGTAAGTCTGTAACATCCTGTAGTTTCATGTAGTACTCTTCCAGTGTGTATATACTTGCCCAGATTTGCTCAAAAAGATTTTTTTTGGTCCCTTGGGGTTGAATCATGATCCATAGGTTCTACATAAATGGACTTTCCTTTTTACCCATGCCAAACAGCTCAGTGATTTGGGTTAATGGACAAATTTATGAATTGAATAATACAATGATGATTTTCTTGATTGTCACATACAATGAACTCTGTTTTTTTTTTCTGGATAAGACTAATTCTATTATCATACAAAAATCAGAAATACATATGAGTTACAATGGGCAAGGCTATGGAGATTTGCCTTTAAGCCCTCTTCTTGCCTTGATTACAGTTCCAAAATTGAGCGTTATCAAAAATTGGAATGCGATACTCTGCCACTGAAGACACATAGACTCTGAACAGACACCAGGACATTTGACAGACCAAGACAAAGATAGACAGACACATGAACAATTACATCCGACACATTGACATAGATGCCGATGCCGCATGGCAGAAACATTGACAGAAAAACAAAGAAATGCAGCTGAGGTTACCGAAAGCCAGCTCATTCTTCATCGGTGGTGAAGGGCGCCTCTTCTACTCGGCACCCAAAATGGAGAGAATCATCAGAGTCTGAGAGAGGGATGACCGTGCCAGAGGGCCCTTCCTGTGCCGTCTTGCTTGGACCAGCAAGTGCTGAAGGACAGGCTGAGGGGACGCAATCCTTAGCAGGGCGCTCGAGGTCAATTCCAAACTCTCGTCCATGAACCAAATGACTAATTCCTGCCCTAACCGGATGGCACGCGATGGGGGATTCTTCTCTACTGTAGCGTTGCCAATCTGGTATAGGCTCTGCCCCTCGCACAGGATAGTCTGCCGCATGAATTGCCTCTGCCTGCATGCTCTGTGTAGCGCCAGGCTCAACCGTGATAGAAATTATGAGAGTAGAATTGGCTTGAGGGCAAGGGAGCCTATACCTTAGCGTGGGAGGCTCCGCCTGACCTCCTTCCGTTCTTGTGCCTCTACCAGCGCGTCTGCCACCTTCCTCATTGCTTCCCTGGAACCTCTGTGGCACCGACGTAACTTCAATGGAGGAGGAAGGCGAAATGTGGCCTTGCCGCTGCGTGGAGGCTCTGCCTCTGGTGCCCCCTCGCCTGCTGCACATACGCTGCCTTTCCCTTTGCATTGCGGGATTTTCCAATTGCAATCTCACGCAGGCCACCATAATTTCTTATGCGCGGAGGACAAACACAATCTTGATGCAGTTGCAGGGCGTGCTCTTCCCTTTCCCTGAAACCGGCAGAATGAACTTCGAATCCCTTCCCTCTTCCTCCTCAGAGCTCAGCAGGGAAGTAACGTAATGCCAGACCATGTCCCTCGGAGGAACAGGCCCTCCCGTGTTAATACGCTCCATTGCACTGGTTGCCAAGCAGCTCGCTCGAGCTGAGAAGACGGGCATTAATTTCTCCTGCCGTCCGAATGCATGCGAGGTAATATCCAGCCCTACCTGGTACCGCCTGTCGTCACGGGGCTGCCACCTGCCCACGTGACCGCCAGCCCCTTCAACACGTCCCTCCATCACCCGCATCTGGGAGGGTGAGATCCTTCTGCGCCAGGGAAATGCAATCATTTTTGAGCTTGTCATCATCTAATGTATCCAAAGATCCTGCAAAATATGGTATGCGCTGAGATGCCCCTTGGTTGGCCAGTCTATCTGCAGCTTTGTTCACTGTTCTTCTTACATGCTTGAAGGTTATACTTTGGGGATTCTGTAACTTTTCCTCCAGTGATTCTAGTCTACTTAACAGCCTCCAGCTCGTGGCCACCTTGACAGCTGGCGTGCCTGCCTGAATTCTTTGAGCGGCAGCAATAAGAATTAAGGAATCTCCCTCCACCTCCAACGGGAAGAAGTGATTTTGTTCTGCAATGCATATGCATGTCCATAAACCTTCTAATTCAGCTGCATTGTTGGTTTCTTTGCCTAGCGAGCCATAGAAGATCTGCATTATTGCCCCTGTATGACTTCTGAAGATTCCTCCGAAGCCCCCGTGCCCTGGATTACCTTTGGCTGCCCCATCAAAGTTTAACTTGTAGGTGGCATTGGCTGGAGGGGACCAGCTGGTTGGAGAGGTGGTGCTGTTGGAGGATCGGGTGTTGTCCTTCGTTAGGGCTGAGAGGTTCATATTCCATGCCTTCAGAATCCTGCTTTCCAGTGGAGAGTCTGGCATATCTGCATTTGACCAAGTTTTGATGGAAAGAGTTTCTTGCAGGTTTTTATTGAAAATCAGCCATAAGGCATCTATTGACCGGGAGGTATTGTTAAAGATTCTATGATTTCTTTCCTTCCAAGGAGTCCAGTATATAAAGCCTGGTAGGAGGCTCCACAGAAAGTTAAGAAGCTGACTCTTGAAGGGGTTCTTGGGCCATTTTCGTATATTTTCTGTTATATCCTCTGTCCTGGCTACTGATCTCATATTGCAAGTTTCAACTTTCCTCCATATTTGCATCGCTAACTGACATGTTTCCATTAGATGACCGATTGTCTCAGAGTGAAGGTTGCAATTTGGGCACCTTGATGGCCCTACAAATCTGCGCTTTACCAGGTTTTCCCAAGTGAGTATTCTTCTTTTGCTGAGGAGCCATAAGAAGGTAGAGATTTTGGGCCATAGTCCTGGCTGCCAAACCTTTTCCCAGATACGGTCCTTATCTATCTGGTTGTCGGTGTATCTGAGCTGGTGAGCCTCTTTGGTGGTGAAAGTTCCTTTAGGCATATGACCCCACCTAAGTCGATCCTGTTGAGTGGAGTGTCGGATTCTTCTGTATGACAGTTCTTGATCTATATCAAAATATGACTCTCCTAGCCAATCTCTCTGCCAGAGGCTAGCCTGCTTCCATATTCTGAAGTCGTGACTTGCGGATTGTTGCCAGAATTGATGAACATGAGTGAGGTGTGCTTGCTGCATCTGCGCTTGCCAGAGGGGCCTTTGAAATAAAGTAGCCAGCTTGGGGAGCTGTTGCCATGAGTCCTCCCAGAATCTTGCCGTATTGCCTGAGTGTATCTCCCAGAAACTATGTTCTTGAATGAACTTACTGTGGGGTTTGGCTGTGTTCCATATGGGTGATCCTTGAGTAGTGGAGTTAATTCTGATTAAATCATTCCATTGACTGCCCGGTGCATATTTGGACTGCCATAATTTGGCCCATGGTGAGTTAACCTTGGTGATCCAGTTCCACCACATTCGAGCACCCATAGTGTTGTTGCTTTGAAGGGGATCTCGCAGGCCTAGTCCACCTTCGGACTTGGGTTTACAGACATCCTGCCAATTTACCAGCGCCCATTTCCTATTCAAGCCTGATGAGCCCCAAAGGAAGTTACGTTGGAGATTGCGAATGGTTTTGAGAACCCACTTTGGGGTAGCCAAGATTGAAAAGAGGTACAAAGGCATGGCCTGAAGGACTGATTTGATCAGAACAAGCCTGCTGGCGATGTTGAGAGCCTGGAAAGTCCAGAGAGAGAGTTTAGATTCAAGTTTATCTAGAAGAGTCTTCCAGGAGGAATGCTTTATTGCCGCAGCTGCTAAGGGAGCCCCTAAGTAGGTTGACGGAAGCTTGGAGATAGTGAATCCCAAAATTCTGGCTATGTTTCTTTGCGTAGAGGAGGGGGTGTTAAAGAAGTAAAGCTAGGATTTCGAGGCATTGATGGAGGTACCTGATGCTTTGGAGAAAATGGATAGCAGGGATTTAAAGGCAGAGGCTTCTTGAGAGGATGGGTGTCCAAAGAGCATGGTGTCATCAACAAACTGCTGGTGACATTGAGGAGGGAGGTTGTGGACCGAGATACCTTTGAGCACTTGGGAGGAGACAGCTGCCTTCAGCAGTCTACCCAGCCCTTCAGCCATGAGGACAAAGAGGAAAGGCGATAGAGGGTCCCCTTGTCTTATGCCCCGAGATGGCCGGAAGGGAGAGGAAGGAGAACCATTTAACAGGACTGAAAAGCTCGGAGAGGAGATCAGATTCATAATCCATCTTGTCCAAGTGAAACTGAATCCAAAAGCCAAAAGCATTTTTTGTATGTAATCCCAACTGAGCTTGTCAAAGGCTTTAGATAAATCTAGTTTTAGAAGCATACCTGGCTTTTTCAGAAGCTTTAATGAGTGAATCACCTCATTTGATAAGATGATTCCATCCATGATCTGCCGCCCTTCAACATAACCTATTTGTTCCGGCGAAATGAGCATGGGAAGGAGAGGTTTGAGCCGATTTGCTATGACCTTGGTGATGAGTTTGTAGATTACATTGCATAAAGCGATAGGTCTGTAATTTTAAGGCTTGCTTGGTTCAACACGCTTGGGGACTAATGCTATAAAGGTGGTATTGAGGACCGGGAGAATCCAATGCATACTTCTTGATTCTTCCACCAGTTCCCAGACCTCTTCCTTGATTAGCTCCCAAAATTCGTGGTAGAAATTGGCTGTAAAGCCGTCTGGCCCAGGGGCCTTGCCGTCCTTTAGCTGGTTCATGGCCTCTTCAATTTCTTTTAGAGATGTGGGCTACAGCAGTTTGTTGTTATGCTCCTCTGTTATTATTCGAGGAATATGTTGAGTGATTGCCCTAATTTCCGCTTCCCTGTTTCCTGCCGGCTCTTTGAGGATGTCCTGAAAGTAGTTTGTAAATTCCTTTTCCATGTCTTCGTGGGCTTCGACTCGCTCTCCTTGTTGGTTTTTGATGAAGGTGATGTTGTTGTGCATACGCCTTTGAAGAGCTGTTCTGTGGAAGAATTTGGTGTTCTTTTCCCCTTCTTTTAGCCAGCTGATTCGTGATTTTTGTCGCCAGAGTATTTCTTCTTGTTTCCTCTGTTCTTCAATTTGATGCCAGAGGATTTGCTCTTGTTGGGACTGTTCCTCTGTTCGGCCTTCTCTGATGATAGCTTGTTGTAGAGCTTCCATTTGCTTTTCCAACTTTTGGCGATTTACCTGTATGTTGCCAAATTGTGCTCGATTCCAATTTTTGAGGACTTGTTTTAAATTTTTTAACTTTTGTTGGAATTGATACATTTTGGCTCCTTCTGGTGGCATATAGGACTTCCATGCTTCTTCTACTATTTGCTTGAATTTTGGATTTGTAAGCCAGAAGGCTTCAAATCGGAAGGGCCTATTGCATCGTGTACCAGGCCTAGACCATTGGAGCATTATGGGCCAGTGGTCCGATCCTCCGTGGGGTAAGATGGATGCATTGAAGTCTCCTCCTAGATGGATTGCATTATCTGAGAGGAGGAACCTGTCTAGCCTGGAAGCAATATGATTGGTGCCACTGCGCTTGTTAGTCCAAGTGAAGATTCCATTGGTGGTTGGAATATCCATTAGGTGGTTGTCCTGAATAAAATCTTTGAGTCCTTTGCTGTCATTCTCTAACCTTGTTCTACCACCTATCTTCTCCTCCAGCGATTGTATAATATTGTAGTCTCCTCCACTGATCCATAGCGGTAACTGTCTGTGCTCATTAAGAATGGAAATTGTTTCCAACAAATACAATTTTTGTTGTATGTTTTGCGGAAAGTATACATTTGAAAGGTGCCCATGGATATTAGTTCCTATGAGATGAAAGGATGCCTGAATGAGGAAGTGGGTGGCATGGAAGTCATAAAGTGTGAGGATCTGCGGATTCCATAGTATGGCAAGCCCACCCGAAGCCCCAGAGGCATCCACTAACATTGAGCTGCTGCCTGCCCAAATCTTATTTCGAGCTTTCTCCATAGCTGTTGTGCTGCTTTTAGTTTCTTGAAGAAAAACTATGGAAGGTTTTTCTTGTTGAATCAAGTTCTTGATCATCCTGTGTTTTGAGGGGCTGTTGAGTCCTCTCACATTCCAGGAGATGAGCTTCATGGTAACTGAGATGTGGGTTTGTAGTACTTAGTCAACTTAGGGAATCTCCCTGATTCCATAAGTAATTCTCCCACTACGATGGTTCGCTGTAGATCCATTTTGCGTCCCCTTTTCTTGGTTTCTTTTAGGTTCTTTTTTCCATCCCATGGAATTCCTCCCTGTATGCATAGATTTTTGTTGTTCTGTACCTTGGCTAGGACTCCTTCTAGCTGATCTATTTGCCAGGGAGGAATGGTATTATAATCCTTTTGCTTGCAGGCTGTTTCAAGTTTTAGGATATCAATACCTTCTAGGATAATGTTCTCCGGATCTTGTTCCATGTTCCTAGGGGCATTTTGCTCGTCCTCCTCCATAGTGTCCTGAAGGCTTAATGCCAGCGCTGCATCTAAATCCATGGCAGAGGCTTGCTGCTTGGAGTCTAAAACTGATTTCCCTTTGCCGGCAGATGGAGAGCTGGGGTCTGGAGCTACCTTTGAGATGTCTTCCAAAGGTGGGAGAGGAGAGTGAAAAGAACCAAGATTGAAGGTGTGCATGGGGGCTGAGGGATTGAAGGACGAAGAGGGCTGAGATACAGATTCCAAAGGCTTCGCACTGGGAGGGTCTTGGGTATCCAGAGGAGAAAATTTGTTCCGGGAGTCTAACCTGGTTGTATTTTCTGGGGCTGCCTGACTTTTCTTGGTGTGCTTGCGGCGGTTAGGGATTTTGATAAAGCCCTCTGAATCAGTCAAGGTTTCATTGGGAGAGGCTTTGGATTGCTGATTTAGAGGACAGTCTCTGAAAAGGTGACCATGCACATGGCATTTGCGGCAACGAAAAGGGATGTGTTCATAATCAAGTGTTTGGATCCATTCAAAATCATCGTGAAAGAGACTTACCGAGTCTGCCAGAGTCTTGGTAAGGTGCATCTGAATGCAGATCCGAGCATAGGATGTATATTTGCGAGTCTTTGTTTCCGCTGCTACTTTGATGAAGGTCCCCAGTTTGTTGCCAATGTCTGCAAGCGTTTCTTCCTTCCAATATTCCACTGGGAGGGAGTACATTCTGATCCATACAGGAGCCCAGCTGAAATCTTCTTTATCAGGGTTGAATCGTGGCTTCCGTTCTGTGAGGTACAGTCCTGTGGGCCACCCTCGAATATCCTGGACTTGTCCTCTACACAGTTAAATATGGCTGTGAAGAAGCCTTTTGGACCAAGTTGCAGTGTAACTTGTCCCTTGGGTTTCCACTTTGATGCGATCCATCCATTCAAGGCCTTTTCTGTCGGCCAAAAGCCCAGAAATTTTCCGATCAAGGCGTGATCCTGCATGTACTGGATCTCTCCATTGATCTGATGACTAGGCAGTTCTATCTTGATGTGTTCTGCTGCCTTTGGAATGCAGGTAGCCGAAGTCGCCTTTGGCTGTGACGAAGAGGCGTTTTGGAGCTTTTCGGTTTCTAAATCTGTAGCTTCAGGTTGATCTGCAGGAATCTCTTTGTCATTGGTCCTTTGTCCTTCTTGCTCTGATTCTGGAATATTGTCGGGAGGGGTCAGAGGGGTCTTGATCTGATTCACGCCAGCGGTTGGGGTATTCAGAGGAGGGGGGGCAGAGCCCGCCCCTCCTGCTGGCTTTTAAATGTAATGGTTTTCATTTAGTTCATGATCTTTACTTTATGAAATTATAATATGTTTATCTCCTTGTATTTTATTTCTTGTAATAGGTTAAGGTTTTCATTTCGAGCATTTCATTTTCTACAATTAGTTTAGGATTTAATTTCATTAAATGCACTTCATTACATCATGACAATAAAGGAAGGACACATCGTATGCTTTACACACAATGCTGATACCTCTTAAGTTTGTACGAACCTCAGGTTGATAATTAAAGTTGGTATCCTTGGGAGTTGCAACATTCTTGCTACAATACTGAGGCTCATCACATTTTTGCGCCGTTGCCGGGGACGCGTCAAAGTATGCATTGTTTTCTTCCCTAGTTGATTCATTTCTTTTTCTTTCTACATAAACAAAAAAAATTGCATTAGGCATATTTCATTTCAAAAGAAGAAAATTGCATTGCATTAGCATTCTTATTCAAAAAAGGAAAAATATTTCTCCAACACCAACCCCCACATTTGATCACGTGGTACAGTGAGAGCCACATCACCATTCATTTTTGTAGGTAGAAGAAGAAGAGGTGGCAGAGAAGGAAGAAGAAATGGATGGAAATGATGACAATGAAGAAGATCCTCTTGGATTTCCCATTCAAGATATTGATGTCAGTGTGCATATGAAGAACATCCCTCGATATTTTCTTCCAAACTTTCATGGCCTAAGGTTAGAGGATTCAGAAACCTTTCTCTTTGAATTTGAAATCCTTTGTAGATCTTATGGTTACCTATTAAACCCTCAAAAACTGAGATTGTTTCCAAGAACATTGAAGGATATAGCTCTTAAAAGGTTCATGAGTTTAGAGACTAATTCAATAAGATCATGGAATGATATGCAAAGGATATTTCTAGAAAACTATAAAGACCATGATCTTAAGGAAGAAATCTTTAGAATATATCAAATAGAAGATGAGATCCTTGAAGATCTAATATAGAGGTTCATATATAATGTTAAGAGGGGAAAATTACATCATTTAGGATCTGACACAATAAAAACCCTCTTAATTAGAACAATTAGGGATGAATGGATTCATCTCATGAGTAGAGGTGATGTATACCAATTTACATTTGAAGAAATTTGTGAAACATACAAAAACATATCGAGAAGAAGGGCAAGAGTAAGTCAATCAACATGAAGATCAGTAAGCCAAGCTAAACTTGGAAATTTTCTTGGTAGCTTTTAAAAAGAAATTCTTAGCAATCTAAGTGAACAAGTAGAAATGTTAAGAATGAAAGGTGAGGAAAAAGAAGATGTTGATATTTGTGGTGTCCATGGAGAAGAACATGTTAAATATTTCCCCTCATTACCAAGATTGAAGGAAGTTTACCAGGAGGACAATGGAGCAAGTAAATTATCAATGCAGCTATGTTATGTAGCTCCAAGAGTACCATGGCAGCCTATTCAACCTGATATGAGGCAAGATCCTAAATCACTTTTAATCTTATGAACATCCATCTCAAAATAATTGGAACACACACTTTCCTTGGAAACCTTGTCCAGATCAACCCCAAAACTAATCTTAGCAACAAGGTTGGCAACGAACTTATGGGAGCCATCCACAACATCCTTGATATTTTCCTCAATATCCTCCATACTCAATTCCATGTTATCCCTACCATCCACCTCCACCACAACCCCAACCCCAACCACATCCATCTCAAATATCCACTCCCACTCAACTACCTATACAACCATTTCCAAACCCACACAAGGAAGTAGCTCAAACCACTTACAATGTTGGGGCACAAAACTTCCAAAAATCTCCTCTTGATCTAAATGGTATTCATCATAGATCAGGAAAGGTATTTCAGAAAAGATATTTTATTGATGTCATTGAAGGACCACATCCAAAAGAAGAAGATTCAAATGAGAAGACCAAAGGATCATGCCATCAGAATCAGAGATTGTGAAAGTTCCCTCATGTTCACCATTTGATCCCCTATGTGTTCAAGAGAATAATCAACAAAAAGAATAATATCTGAATTTCATGGAAGAAGAAGACATCCAAGATGATTTAAATTAGTAAGTGGACTAGGGGAATCACAACTATATTGAAATATGGTTCTAGAAAAGTGTTAAGTTGCAGAAACACACTCTTCTTCTATTAGCCTCCTGCTGCAGCAGGTTAATCATCTTTCATGATCGACTTTTTTACATGCCAAATATGTCGTACTATGCATGCTGCAATGCTCCATATTTGCTACAGATGGCCAAAGAAGTGTCCATAAGAATGTGCTAATCTAAGTACCACTGTTGTGTTCCAATTTTGATAAGCAATCCATTTTTCGGTTTAAGGCAGTTTTTCAGTTGGAGGTACTCAGGCTGGAATTCACTAACCTCTCCCTTTTTCTCATCACCCATATTATATAACTCCCTGATAATCTTCCCCTTTCCCCTATTTAAAACATGTATATAAATCCCCTTATGTAAATATTCCCCCCTGGCAATATAGCCATATTTTTACTAAGTTAGGGAAATCACAGTCCATCTGGGACTGTTTTTAGCCCATCCGTGTCCAGGGATTACTCTGACATCTAGTCAGAATAATAACCTCTTCCCTAAACCAAAAAACCCATATTCCGCCCCTAACCCAAAGTTTATGTGCATAAGTATTAAGCCCGCGCCTGTGAAACCCACATAAACCCATTTCCCTAAGTTCTTAACCCACCCGCGCAAATATTAAAAAGCGAATATACTCCGCATATACCTCGCACTTAACCCGCCGTCCCTTCGCATCCGCCGCCAATCGTCCGATCCACAGCCCCGCAGATCGACGGTGGGCTGGCCGCCCCATCCCCGAACCGCCCGGCCTTTAACGTCCGGGAGATGGGCGGTTTTGCCACCGTACTCCCGCCATGCGTCAAGCGCTGGGCTGTGGCGGAGCCCCTCCCTCCGAAACCGCCATCCCCAAAAAGCGGTGCGCCACATACCGCTTACCACCTCCTGCCTAGGTGACGTCACCGCCTACGTCACCCCTGCACAGTCACCGCCTACGTCACCCCTGCACAGTCACCCCCCACGTCACCCCGTGTCTAGTCACCCGATGAGTCACCTGCCTATGTGGCCTCCTGCCACGTCACTGCCACGTGTCCCCGCCACCGTACCTGCCACATCATCGTCCATACGTGATGACGTCATCCTGCCACATCGCCCTGCTGACATCATGTTGACGTCACCCGTCGTACAATGCTGACGTCATCAGCCCTTTTTGGACGCAGAGGTGCAAAAGTCGCACTTCGGAGCCCTGGAATCGAATTCTGAGGCAGTTTTTGATGAGCGATTTGTGCCTAGCGCAAATCGTTCATCGCAGGATTTTTTAGGCCGAGATGGAGAATCTTTAAGGAATCTTCTCACCATGCGGCCCCAGGAAGCCTGAAAAGGCGCAAAAATGATCCGTTTTCTTCACAGAACATACCAAAAGGATCAGAAGACAATTCCAGATGATACAGAGGCTGAATAGCGGCCATTTACTGGTGAATAGACCTGCAGCACATCAGATCAGCAGTCCACATTTTGTCAGAGAGTATCAGTGGAAGAAAAGACGCCAGAGAGAATCAGTCATGATTTTTTAGGGGCTCGAGGCACCTGAACATTGATGAAGCCCCCAGAAAGTCAAATCAATAAGCATCAGCCCATCCTTGCCTTCAAATCACCATCAAGGCATTCAAAGAACCAGGACAGCAAGGAAGCATAAACCCATACTCATTTATTGCAGAAAACACTGCAGCAAGCCACCAAGGACAGCCTCATTTATTCAGTTTTGACACATCGGCCCTGAGCACGACCCGAGATATTTTTGTATTTATTTCAGGATAGGATTAGGTCAAGTAGTCATTTTTTATGACCTAATTAGGTCAAGATGTAATAAAAGCAGTAGATAGAAAGTTTTGCCCTTTATATACCACCCTCTGTACAGTTTTAAGGGTTGGTTAATTGCGAATTTTCACTAGAGACTCGCTGTGTATACCTGAAATTTCCTGTAATTAAAGATTGCTTAAAGCTTGAAGAGCGAACTGTCTATTGTTGATGAATGTTTTGAAGAGTTGAAGATGGAATTCCTGTGCTACGGTCTGAAGCAATAAGTGCCTCTTATCTCTGTTTATGTGTTTGCCATTATCTAAATAGCAGAAAAAAGGAATAGCCTAGAATTAGTTTAAATACTCTCTATGCTCAATTTCTGTTGTTTCTTGATGTTTTCCTCTAAAGAATTGGTTATGAACATTGAATTCCTTCCAGCTCATGTTTACCCCAATTCACCTGTGTTGGCCAATTATCTAGGGATTCTTAACTGCCCCTAGGTAGTGCCCTGTGATTTTCTCTACTAATCTATTGGAGAGATTCTTAACTGCCTCTCTTTCTTTAGCATTCAATTCATCCCTTAAAACTGAAATTTGCTTCAACCTCAGCTATCTTGCTCCATGTTCCCTCACTGTTATCAAGAAAACGCACTAGCGGTTCCCCTCCTCGACTCCACGCCCAATGGCTTGAAAGATTCAGACTATACTCTGCCTCTCTACCTGAAAGTGTCAGTTTTCCCACCAAAACTCAATCAAAACCCCTGTGCATCATATCTAGCCTAAAATCATCCCTTTTCAACAAAGCTAAATCTCAAAGAGAGAGCCCTCTCTGACTGCAGGTAGGCTAGGACCTGCAGTCCAAAGTTGGTTTGTGGTTACCTCGGTCGTATCCCTTTAGGAGTCAAAAGGGACAACCTGAGTGATAACATAATGGCGACTCCACTGGGGAAGTGAATCATGTGTTTATTAGTGTAAATCCTCAATTTTGACCAGTTCGCCTCGTTTTCTCGAGAAAGAGTTCCTTTTCTTCAGGGTTTTTCATGTTCGGTTCTGATCTGTGACAGTGGATAGAGATCAGGCACTTCAAGGTTGATTCATCCACCTGGTGACTCCACATCATCCTCATAATAAAGACTCCGCTGGAGAAATGAACCCGAAGGAAATATATAAGCACACCAGGCTCTTGACCTGGACTATCATCCAAGAGATCATGTTCTTTCTCTTGCACCAGATTTTGCTGTGCATATTGTACTTTAAAAACAATTTTATGTCAGATTTTTATATTTTTTCCTTTGGAAAAGGTTGTTGAAAAGCCTCCTTGCACATCAGAGCAGCAACTTTCAAATGCTGTTGAAAATCATCATACAGCCAAGGAGGAACCAAAAATAGAGTCCAGTCTTCTAGTTCCTGTACATACTCCCCTGCCTCATAAAGTTCCTGAAAGATATAAGCTGCTCATTTTGCCTCTTGTGCTTGGTCCTCTGCCGGCAAATCATCCTGAATATCTCCCTAGATTTGATGGAGAGAATGGTATTACTGCCCAGAAACATATCCAGGCTTTTGAAGATTACCTCAATACATTTGAAGTGGAAGATGAAGATGTCAGTCTTAGACTATTTGCCCTTTCTTTGCAAAGCGAAGCTAGGACTTGGTTTAAAGGATTGCCTGAGGCGAGCATCTCTAAGTTTCAGCAGTGTGCCAAGCTTTTCCTTGATAGATGGATGATCATAGGTAATCTCTTCGTGCTCAACGAAGAATACAATCATTTAGAAAGGCATCCAGATGAATCTGTTCAGCAGTTTTCAGACAGATTCAATCAAGTGTATCAGTCCATGCCTTTAAATATAAGACCTCCCCTTGATCTAGCTCTATTGCAATATCCTAGAGCATTTGACACATAAATGGAATTCTGTTTGAGAGAAAGATGCCCGTCCACTTTGAAACAGATGCAGGACATAGCTGTGGACGTAGAGGCAAATCTAAGAAGGAGGGAAGAACAACGCAAAGCAGAGCAAGAATAAAGATTCCATAGTGTGTTACAAAGGATAGAGGAAATGATGCAGCTGATCACAATGAAAGTGGAATGTTCAGAGCACCAGAACAGATCTGTTTCACAACAGGAAAGTAGTGACATTCATGAACAAACTTGCCACAAAACAGATGACATATTCATTCAGCCATACATGATCGAGCAGTCTCCTGATATACTGAGTGAATATAATAGCTTCTCTTCTTTCAACTGTCTGCCCAAATATGATCTGTATGATGATGATTATGAGCCTAATGACCAAATCAGCCTTGCAGAGGAATCAGATCCTATTTTGGCAGGAAGCAGTGTTCAGATTCAGCAATCTGAACCCAATGATTAGCATGCCCATCTCAGCTATGAAGAAAAGGAAGAAAACACAGAGTGTGTTGATTTCAGTGAAGGAACTTTACCCTTTTGTTTTGAATCTTTTCAATTTATCAAGGATAACTATCATGCTGTATATGATCAAGTGTCACCGCGTGTTGCTAGTGACCGTCTGGAGGTTAATCAAAATATTGTTCCAAAGGTATTGCCTCTAGCTTTGCAGCCCCAAAGAGCCATTGAATATCAGATTGAGGAGGACCCAGAAGCAGCAGCATATGACCAAATGATCCAAGTGGATCCCCTGCCTCTTTGTTTTCAGCCATCTGAGTTGTTCAAAGAAGAAGAAGACCTGTAGCCTGCACAGAGCAGTCAAGTCCTATTCGAGCCAGATTGTAATAAATTACAAGCACCTCTGCAAGTTCTGAATGACCTATCCGCTGGCAGGCAGAATGATTAAAGAGATCAGTGCTCTTCTCCATCAACGGGCTGCACGGCTCAGTATAGAGTTGTCGATGATCTCCCAACTCCGAGGCATGGTAGCGATCCTCAACCTTTGTACAGTTCTTTAATTCAGCCTAGAAATTGTATATGTATGTTGCAGGACAGTCTTGTACAGTATTTAAACACCACAAAGGAGGTCAGTAGCTTCCTGATCTTCTCAAAGATTGACAAAGCCATAACAAATTGCAAAATCTCAGTTGGTCTCACCAGCAAGCACAAGCAGCAAAGCCCACTCATGTTGTTATTGCTTAAGTGGCTGCATTGGCTATTTCACTTCACCTAACAGCAAAGTAAGTACTGGTTAGGGTAGGTAGGTAGGTAGGATCAATAAGGCAGCCAGCCAAGGGAAATTTGCAGAACACAACAACAATTGAATACAAGTCAGTCTGACCTGTTGTTCTTGACTTTTCACAAGGAAAAGCCATCCCCAAGTGGAGCCACTGTTAGCCTCCTGCTGCAGCAGGTTGATCATCTCTCATGATCGACTTTTTTACATGCCAAATATGTCGTACTATGCATGTTGCAATGCTCCATATTTGCTACAGATGGCCAAACAAGTTTCCATAAGAATGTGCTAATCTAAGTACCATTGCTGTGTTCCAATTTTGATAAGCAATCCATTTTTCGGTTTAAGGCAGTTTTTCAGTTGGAGGTACTCAGGCTGGAATTCACTAACCTCCCCCTTTTTCTTGTCGCCCATATTATATAACTCCCTGATAATCTTCCCCTTTCCCCTATTTAAAACATGTATATAAATCCCCTTATGTAAATATTCCCCCCTGGCAATATAGCCATATTTTTACTAAGTTAGGGAAATCACAGTCCATCTGGGACTGTTTTTAGCCCATCCGTGTCCAGGGATTACTCTGACATCTGGTCAGAATAATAACCTCTTCCCTAAACCGAAAAACCCATATTCCGCCCCTAACCCAAAGTTTCTGTGCATAAGTATTAAGCCTGCGCCTGTGAAACCCACATAAACCCATTTCCCTAAGTTCTTAACCCACCCGCGCAAATATTAAAAAGCGAATATACTCCGCATATACCTCGCACTTAACCTGCCGTCCCTTCGCGTCCGCCGCCAGCCGTCCGATCCACAGCCCTGTAGATCGACGGTGGGTGGGCCGCCCCATCCCCAAACCGCCCGGCCTTTAACGTCCGGGAGAAGGGAGGTTTTGGCCGCCGTACTCCCGCAACGCGTTAGGCGCTGGGCTGTGGCGGAGCCCCTCCCTCCGAAACCGCCATCCCCGAAAAGCGGTGCGCCACATACCGCTTACCGCCTCCTGCCTAGGTGACGTCACCGCCTACGTCACCCCTGCACAGTCACCGCCTACGTCACCCCTGCACAGTCACCGCCTACGTCACCCCTGCACAGTCACCGCCCACATCACCCCCTGTCCAGTCACCCGATGAGTCACCTGCCTGCGTGGCCTCCTGCAACGTCACTGCCACATGTCCCCGCCACCGTACCTACCATGTCATCATCCGTACATGATGATGTCATGCTGACGTCATCCTGCCACGTCGCCCTACTGACATCATGCTGACATCACCCGCCGTACAATGATGATGTCATGCTAACATCATCAACCCTTTTTGGACGCATAGGTGCAAAATTCGCACTTCGGAGCCCTGGAATCGAATTCTGAGGCAGTTTTTGATGAGCGATTTTTTAGGCCGAGATGGAGAATCTTCAGGGAATCTTTAAGGAATCTTCTCACCATGCGGCCCCAGGAAGCCCGAAAAGGTGCAAAAATGATCCGTTTTCTTCACACAACATACCAAAAGGATTAGAAGACAATTCTAGATGATACAGAGGCCGAACAGCGGCCATTTACTGGTGAATAGACCCGTAGCACATCAGATCAGCAGTCCAGATTTTGTTAGAGAGTATCAGTGGAAGAAAAGACTCCAGAGAGAATCAGTCATGATTTTTTAGGGGATCGAGGCACCTGAACATTGATGAAGCCCCCAGAAAGTCAAATCAATAAGCATCAGCCCATCCTTGCCTTCAAATCACCATCAAGGCATTCAAAGCACCAGGACAGCAAGGAAGCAGAAACCCATACTCATTTATTGTAGAAAACACTGCAGCAAGCCACCAAGGACAACCTCATTTATTCAGTTTTGACACATCGGCCTTGAGCACGGCCCGAGATATTTTTGTATTTATTTCAGGATAGGATTAGGTCAAGTAGTCATTTTTTATGACCTAATTAGGCCAAGATGTAATAAAAGCAGTAGATAGAAAGTTTTTCCCTTTATATACCACCCTCTGTATAGTTTTAAGGGTTGGTCAATTGAGAATTTTCACTAGAGACTCGTTGTGTATACCTGAACTTTCCTGTAATTAGAGATTGCTTAAATCTTGAAGAGCAAACTGTCTGTTGTTGATGAATGTTTTGAAGAGTTGAAGATGGAATTCCTGTGCTGCGGTCTGAAGCAATAAGTGCCTCTTATCTATGTTTATGTGTTTGCCATTATCTAAATAGCAGAAAAAAGGAATAGCCTAGAATTAGTTTAAATACTCTCTATGCTCAATTTCTGTTGTTTCTTGATGTTTTCCTCTAAATAATTGGTTATGAACATTGAATTCCTTCCGGCTCATGTTTACCCCAAATCACCTGTGTTGGCCAATTATCTAGGGATTCTTAGCTGCCCCTAGGTAGCGCCCTGTGATTTTCTCTGCTAATTTGTTGGAGAGATTCTTAACTGCCTCTCTTTCTTTAGCATTCAATTCATCCCTTAAACCTGAAATTTGCTTCAACCTCAGCTATCTTTCTCCATGTTTCCTCACTGTTATTAAGAAAACGCACCAGTGGTTCCCCTCCTCGACTCCACGCCCAATGGCTTGAAAGATTCAAACTATACTCTGCCTCTCTACCTGAAAGTGTCAGTTTTCCCACCAAAACTCAATCAAAACCCTTGTGCATCATATCTAGCCTAAAATCATCCCTTTTCAACAAGGCTAAATCTCAAAGAGAGAGCCCTCTCTGACTGCAGGTAGGCTAGGACCTGCAGTCCAAAGTTGGTTTGTGGTTACCTCGGCCGTATCCCTTTAGGAGTCAAAAGGGAAAACCTAAGTGATAACATCTTCAATAATTGTTAATCTCATCTCAGTCAAAGCATTTGGCCTCTTATATTTAGGTACATGTCAAAGAATTCATGCCAAGCCTAAACATCAATTTATCTATCATCTTGATGTGCACATGGATCCATTGGAAGTATTCTTATACAAGAAATAGATTTTGTTTTTCAAGTAGAGTAGGGTAGAAAAATTTTAAAAATGAAAAATAAAAGGAAAAAATAAAATCTCAGGTGAAAACCTCCTTTGACGCACCTGAGATTTTCTCATTGATTGAAAACCTCCATGAGGCGGTCAATGGGTTGGTAAAAAAAAAGGAAAAAAGAAAATATCCTAGGTGAAAACCTCCTTTGAGGTGCCTAGGAAGACCTTCTAGTTGAAAACCTCATTGAGGCGGCCAGTAGGCGTAGAATAAAAAAAAGAAAAAGAAAAAGAAAAAATATTTTCTCCATGTATCTCTCTCTCATGAATGCAGGTGTTCTCCAAACAGTGAAAGCAACAAAAACAAGTTAGCCACCAAAAAAAAGTTGATCAAAATCTAAGTCAAAGGAAGTCAAACTTGGACTTTCTCCTCCTTTGCTAAGATGCTCTAGAAGGACCAAGACCATGCCAATCCATCACCTTCATCTATTTCCACCATCCACTCATCATTCCTAAGCTTTTACCACTCATTTTCATTGTTTTCCTAAAATGCTACAAGAAGATATTTTAGTTACTACAAGAAACACAAATATATAAAGCAGGAAATTAATTTTGTCGTATATTGAAAACCATGCATTTTGTTTCCAAGTTGCTTTAGGGGGGGATGCATATGGATGATAGTAACATGCCCAAGAAACTTCAACAAATTCCGGTGCAGACGTTTCAAGAAATTTACCTCCATTACCTACAACCATTTTTGAATTTTCTAGATATTCATGCATCCATTTGTAAAGTTGTTTCATGGGGAGATGCATATGGATGATGGTAACATTCCCAAGCAATTTTAGCAAATTCCACTACATAGTTTTCTAGAAATCGACCTCCATCACCTCCATCCATTTTTTTATTTTTCTCGAGATTCATGTATCCATTGGCCAACATGGTTTATGGGGAGCTGCATAAGGACGATCGAAACATGCTCAAAAAATTTCAGCTCAATCCATTCTACTGTTTCAGAGAAATGGAAAAAACAAGTCTTTTATAGGAGGTTGTCTTGAATTACTAGAGGAAGATCTTGTAGTACTACAGGATGGCTAAGAAGAAGCTATAAGAGGCAATATGATTGGAGAAAGGGATCAAAAGGTCATGTATTCTTTAGTGAAGGTTGATATAATCCCCTAACACCACTTCCATCGCTCATCCACTCCATCTAACCAAAATGCATCATCAATTTCCATTGTGCCTTACATGAAAAAAATAAAAAAAAACTTTGTCATCAACATTTCCACCACCTACATCACGTCTTGATGATTTTAACCCTATCCTTATACCTCCTATGACTTTTTTTCAATGCCACATGCATCAATGAGGTCTCGAAGAGGAATTAAATGACTTCTACAGGAAGAGGATTCCTCCTATAGGTAGCGTGCACAGTTACAATAGAACTCAACATCAAGTCTTTCTTCACTCACATAGCAAAAGATCTAGCCACCTTGAGAAACATGAAGCCATTTTTGAAGATTGAAAATGGGGCACACCCTCCTTAGGAAGTAGTCCATCCACTTCACCTGCAAAATATTTAACACTAGAAATAGAATTGTACACAAAAACTTTATCAATCAAAGAATCAACAACCTACGAAGACTTTTGCATAAGCAAGCAAAGAAAATTAGCACCTCCAGGGAAGCATGGATCAATCATCAACTCAACAACATCATGCATGCCTCTCCAACAACCATCAGGTATGTACATGTATGCAATATTCTTGACCTCTTCTCTTGAGTATATTATAGTTCTAAATTTGCTGTCAATGCATGAGAGGTGAGGTTTTATAAAGCAATGGATGGGTAAGCAGTCTCAACCACCCTCAACTAGTTAATTGCAGCTATCTCCCTCATGTAATGTGGAAAAGCCAAATTACGAAGGGTGAAGATTTTGAGCAGTGGGAACAATAGTTAAAAGAGGAAATTTATGAAAAGGCCAAGCCACCAAAGCACTCCAAGTCCTCCATCCACTTCATATCCATTATCTATCCATCATTCATCCATCCCATTTCATAAGAAAAAATTAACACTTTTCAAGAACAAACCCTACACTCTGTCTCACCCTGAAAATTTCTTCAGGAAAACACACAGAGTACATCCTCTCCATTTTCACAAACCTACACTACTCTCTTTTAGCCCTAGCATCATCCTCCAAACCCTCTACATCATTTCTCATCACTCCCATACAGTTAGAAGTCCCTAAAGGAGAAGAAATGACTGCTACAAGAAGGAAAAATGTGTGCTAAAAACCTATATGGAAGTGCCTAAGAGAGACATAATCAAAAGAAAGAACTCCAAATCCCATTAGGCAATCATCTAGGCCACAAAAGAGAAGAAGAAGGAAAAAAAGACAAGAAGGCATTCACCATCAAAATAGAACTCAAACTGCAGTGATGAAAAGAGGCTTTCCAAGGGGTCTCTAATATCCTTCTAGATTTTATCCAAAGCCTAAAAGATGTTATAGAAAAGGGAGAAAGGCATGGAAAAGCTGGTCTAAAATGGCATTGAGGGGCATGGAAGTCAATTTGAGGGCCTACCCTAGGCTCAAACTATCATTTCTTCTCAAAACAGGTTTAAAAGGGTTGCTACAGGGTTTCTTGTAGTTACTACAGGAATTACTATAGGATCTCATCTAAGGGAATTTTCAGGGTTCTAGGTGTCCAAATGGTGGAAAAAGGTAGGAGGAGATTGGAAAAGGAGGCGGAAGACCTTCCCAAACCGAAAAATCTTAAAGAACCCATCTTGCATATGGGGAAAAGGCAGGAATGTACAAATCACGGAGGCCACCAAGGCCATGAACGATGCATAATGAGTTCACTAAGTTGCTCAGAGGATGAGAAACACTTTCAGTATGTGGGTATGACGAGCCACCAAATTAGACATAAATTAAGGCCCATCTGACCATTCTTCAACACATTAAACCTCTATTTTTGCATTAGATAATATATTTTTAAGTTTAATATGTTCATTAGGAAGGCTTATGGATAATTTCATATTTGTGCCTAATATTATTTATTTTTGTGGAATATTGTGAGAATATTAGGCATATTATGAAGATTTGGAGGATGAGATAATTTAGGGACTTATCCCTACTACAGGAGGATCTTCCTTTCACTTCTTATTCACATGTATCTCTTGTTCTTTTTTTTTTTCCTATTTCTGCATTTAGTATTGATGGTTTCTTGTTGTAGGATTGGGTTAAATGGTTGAAGTAAGTTATTTTGCAGGATCACAGGAATCATTTAATACTTGGAACATATTTGAAAGGTCATAGTAATCTTTGAGCTACTTGGATTAGTTGGCTTATTCCCAAATCTAGATTTCTGGAAGTCTCTTGTGGACAAAAACAGTAAATTTATGCTATTTTTTAGAACATGATAACGAGCTTCAATTGAGTTGATTACACTTACATTAGATCACAAAAAAAAAAATTAATAACAAAATTTACCCCATTTCATTTGCACTTGACTATGTTGATAGATTTACTAGCTCGCTAGTTCTCGAATTTCTAGATTTTAGACTAATAATTTTCTGCTATTTTTTTAGCATGTGTTAACCTAGGTATTTTTAAGTGATTCCACTTGCAATGTAGACCTAATACATCCTAGTCAATAAAAAAATTTGTCCCATCCAATTTGGATTTTAATTTCTTGGTCATTCGATTAATTATAACTTCATGTGCTAAATCTGAAACATCTTGTACTTTCTTGTAGTACACTACCAGCATATATATACTTGCCCATATTTTCTCAAAAGGATTGGTTTTGGTCCCTTAGGGTTGAATCATGACCTCTAAGATCTAAATCAATGGTTGAGGAGAGATAAACACCACTTAGGACGTTCCTTTTTAAATATCTCAGTGATTTTGGTTAATGGACAAATTTATGAATTGGATAATACAATGATGATTTTCTTGATTGTCACATCCAATGAAATATGTTAATGGATCTAAAATATTTGAAATGTAATGTTTGACATTTAGTTAAAGATATTTAATTTAGGAAATTAGAATAGGATTCTTTCCTTGTATTTTCTTTCTTGTAGTAGGTTAAGGTTTCCATTTTTAGCATTTCATTTTCTACAATTAGTTTAGGAATTGATTTCATTACATGCACTCCATTATATCATGAAATCAAAGTTGTTGGCATTATGATTTAGGTGATATAGGTGTTGTACTTGATGGCAACTCACTCAGATGACAAATCTCGGTTCATATCACATAGAATGAAGAAAGAAAGGTATACCAGGTTCACCTTGATGAACCAACATATACACGCAGGTTCATTGAACAAAAGGAGCACATATGTACACACACACTTTCATGGAAGGAAAGGTGCATACATGTTGGAAAACTAAATTTTGATACGTGGTATTTAATCCATGGTATTTCGGTATTGATCCATGGTATTTGGTCTGAAGTGTTGACCCCAGGTATTTTGTCCAAGGTATTGTTTCTAAGTGGTTTTGGTCCATGGTATTGAGTAAGTCCTAGGACTATAAAAGGAGGAGAAGATCATTATGCAAAGGTACTCATGAATTGAATATCTAATGAAGAGCAAGATCTAGAATACTGGTTATTGGGTTATGGTGCACAGCTGGATCTAAATCAAGGAGGAACTTGAGTGCTTGATGAATGATAAGTTCTATTGAGGGGTAAAAATCTTAAGGCTTGAAGAGAAGTATCTTTGTGTGGTTTTGATTTCTTATCTGAATAACTGCCGCATGTTGTAATCTGTAAATATGATGATCTGGGTATATCTAATGTCTGAGGTTGTTATAAAATTTTAAATCATCATTTACATATCTGTACGCAGGTTCACTTTAGCAAAGGCATGTATACATGTTGGTTTGGCATTTCAAAAGTGCCTATATGCAAGTTTTTCTTGATACAAGTGCGTATGCACGTAGGTTAATCACATTGAAGTATCGTACACCTCATAAAATATGCTTTAGCTACTTCTGATTGTTGTTGCAGTGTTATGGGTTTTGGTTACTGTTACTATATTTTAGTTACAACATTCAGAGAAGGGATTGTTTGATTCAGTTTTTGGTTGGTGTAAAGGAGATAGGTTGATGCAGATATATTTGAAGTTTGACTGATGTTATTGATGGATCCAGTCTGAAAATCTATGAAACATGGTCCCTGGAAGAAAAGATAAGGTTGTAGCCTTCTGTAGGTTAGCACCTACGTTTTAGTACATCAGCTAGTACAATAGCTAGGGGGGTTGTAGCTCCCTTCCAGGAGAAGCTGGAGAACGAGAGAAGGTTGTTGCCTTCTGTAGGTAGAAGCCTGCGTACTAGTATAAGACTGCACCAGTACAAAATATTGTAAAAAGAAGATAGAGACAATTGCAGCAGGTGGTTTTCACCCACATTGGGTTTCCACCTTATATCTTGTGTTCATGTGTGTGACTTTCTGTTTTGTTTTTACTACTCCTGGTTACTATTTATATGGTTTTGATGCATAGATTAAAGATCAACTTATGAAGAATTAACTAAATCATAATTTTACTGGGTATACTCTAGTTTCCTTATATACAGTTGCGTATACACGCAAGTTTCATTAACTGAAGTAGCGTATATGAATCAGAATATGGAAATGATATATTATTGACTTTCTAATACTGATTCAACCCCCCTCTCAGTATTATTTCCAACAATTAGTATCAGAGGAGGTCCTCCAGAAGAAGCTTGATCGCTTGAAGGAAGATATATCATCATGTGTACCTACAAAAGAGGGGGACCCATTAGACCACCAATATTTGATGGGAGAAACTTCGTCTATTGGAAGGTAAGAACCACAACCTATCTTCAATATCTTGGAATAGATGTTTGGGAAATCGTGGAAGGAGGATACACATTTCCATCAACAATTCCTATAGATACGGCAGTTAAAAAGTAGTTCGAAACAAATCCCAAGGCTGTCAATACATTATTGAGGAGTCTGTCACAATCAGAATTTGTCAAGGTTATGGAGCTCAAAACTGCCAAAGAAATATGGGACAAGATCGTTCTAAGCTATGAAGGAGACGATCAGGTAAAACGTGCAAAACTACAATCTCTCAGAATTCAATATGAAACTCTCAAAATGCACAATGATGAAAGTATAGCTAATTACTTCTTACATATAGATGAGATTGTTAATTGCATGAAAAACTTGGGTGAAGAGATAAAAGAAGTTACTATAGTTGAAAAGGTTTTAAGATCCTTGTATTCTATGTTTGAATCAAAAGTTTTTTCCATAGAAGAAAAGTAGAATCTTCAGAGTATTACTATGACACAGCTACATGGAATCCTAAATGCTTTCGAAATGAGAAAATGGGGTCCATCAAATATGAGATAAGCCGCATTCAAAGCTTCAGGAAGAGAAAAACTCAATGAATCAGGACATCTTTCAGAAGGAGAGGAAGAAGCAAACTTTGTCAAGAACATTCAATGGGGTTCTGGAAGATTCAGAGGTAAGCTACCTTTCAAATGCTTTGCTTGTGGAAGAGTCGGTCATTATGAAGCCAAATTTCCTCACAAAGATAAGCTTGATAAAGGTAAGGAATTAGCAAAATGGAATAGAAAATAGAATGTAATTAAGAAGAGCTATTATATGCATGAAGATAGCGATGGTTTATCAAATAGTGATGAAGATGAACGTGGTAATGACTATAGACTTCTGATGGCTTTTGAAGATGATGACTTCTTGGATGCTTTAGATGAAGATGGTCTTTATGAAGAAATTTCTAAACTTAAATTTTGTTTAGAAGAAAAAAATATGATTATAGATACTCTAACATTCCAACTTGCTGTAAGGGAAAAACACAATGAAAAATTAGAATGTGAAATTGTGGGTCTAAGAAAAAATATTGAGAAAACAAAAGCTCTCAATCTCAGATTTGCTAAAGGATCAGAAACTCTGGATGAAATTATCAAAGTACAACATTCTCGTCTAATAAATATAGGTCTTGGATATACTGAAGAAGCATCTCGAGCACAGAAGCCATCAACCTCCAAAAGCTATCTTGATGTAGCAAGGAGAACTGAACAGTTTGACAATTGTCATCAAAGGCATAAAACAGATCACTAGGTAAATCGGGTTAAATCTACTTCAAGGATAAATAGAAGCTACAACCAACCTCAGGTAAATCATACTCAATTTGCTCCAAATGGAAACTACAATCACTAGGTCAGTAGGTTTGATAATCGCTGGAATTTCTTTAATGGCCAATGTTTTTCATGTTATAACTTTGGACACAAAGCTGCTCAATGTGTTACTTACAAGACCATCATGACTAGAGAAGCACGAAATCAAAGGAATGTGACTGGGATCATGAAAATGACCTACAATAACTTTTCTGCTCTTGAAAATGAAATAGAATGCTCTATCTGTAACAACTTCGGTCATGAAGATTCTGAATGCAGGAGTAAATTTTAGCAAACATCTCAGAAGGAGCAAACTTCATTAGGTCCCAAAACATGGAGAAAGAAAGAACCGCAAACAAAAAGATGTGGTATAGCCTTGTATGCAGAAGGACAAGAAAATCAGTGGTACATTGACAGTGGATGCTCGAAACACATGACAGGTGATAAAGAAAAACTTCAGTCATATAATGCCTTAGAAAGGGAAAATAAGGTCTCATTTGGAAATGACACTACTGCAGTCATAAAAGGTAAAGGCTCTGTTCTCTTAAAAGAAAAGATTAAAGCTAGGAATGTTATGTATGTTGATGGTCTAAAGCATAATCTATTGAGTGTCAGTCAAATGTGTGATCAAGGAAACGAGGTAGTATTTCAATCAAATGGATGTGTTGTTCGTGAGCTTGATACAGGAGAGACGGTAATGAAAGGTGTAAGAACTCCAAACAACTTGTACATACTCAAGGGAGGACAACAATAGTGCTATCTAAGCAAAAATGATGAACAATGGCTATGGAATAGAAGACTAGAGCATCTAAGCTTCCCTCAAATAAGAAAAGAATGCAGATACCAGGCAATTCGTGATCTTTCGAATATCTGCATTCTAAAAAACACAATATGCAAATCATGTCAATTTGGTAAGCAAACTAGAGCTCATTTCCCTGAAAAGGAAGGATCAACTAGTAAACCTCTTGAACTTGTTCATACTGATTTATGTGGACCATCAAGGAAAAAGTCACCTCATGGAGAAGAATATTTTATATTGTTTATTGACGATTTTTCAAGAATGTGTTGGATAGGACTTCTAAAGCATAAAGATGAAGCACTTGAAAAGTTCAAAGCCTTCAAAGATTTAGTTGAAAATGAATCAGATCGCAAAATCAAATGTCTCATATATGATCGAGGAGGGGAATTTACCTCAGATGAATTCTTCGACTTTTGTGAAGAACATGGAATAAAAAGGGAATTCTCCACAGCAAGGACACCTCAGCAAAATGGAGTGGTAGAAAGGATGAACAGAACTGTTCAACAAATGGTTCGGGCTATGCTAGATGAGTCTGGAACTCCTGCAACCTTCTAGGGTGAAGCTGCATTTGTTGTCGTCACTATTATCAACAAAACAAACGTTCGAGTAAAAAACACTCAAACTCCTGATGAACTTTGTTATGGTAAGACTCGTACTGTAAAATGCTTCAAAGTGTTTGGAAGAAAATGTTACATCAAAAGGACTGGTGAAAGCCTTGGCAAGTTTGAATCTAGAGTAGATGAAGGCATTCTCCTTGGTTACTCTTCTCGAAGTAAAGGATATAAGTTTTATAATAAAAGACTTGGGAAAATTGTTGAAAGTATTGATGTTGTGATTGATGAAGTAGACAAAAATATAAAACAGGTAAAGACTAAAGATTATGAAGAAGATGAGGATTATCCTTCCACATCAAATCACACTAATTCTGAAGAAGAAACAAATGAAGCACCAGATGAATAGATAACAGAAGAAGAAAATACTCCATCCAGGTATATCATGAAAAATCATCCAGAGACTCAAATTTTGGGACAGAAAGATGCAAGTGTGCAGACAAGAAGAACTATTACAAAATCCTCAAGCTATCTTGCATTGTTTTCCTCCATCGAACCTCAAAATGTAAATGAAGCATGCAAAGATGAATGTTGGGTCAAGGCCATGAATGAAGAGCTTGAGCAGATTGAAAAGAATAATACTTGGGAATTAGTTCCTAGACCTCATGATAAGAATGTCATAGAAACCGAATGGATATTCAAAAACAAGCTGAATGAAAATGGAGAAGTTATTAGAAACAAGGTTAGAATTGTTTGTAAAGGGTATGCTCAACAAGAAGGTATAGATTTTGAAGAAAATTTTGCACCTATTGCCAGACTTGAAGCCATAAGAATGTTCATTTCTCTTTCTAGTTTTTAGAAATTCAAAGTATACCAAATGGATGTAAAATATGCTTCTCTTAATGGGGACTTAAAAGAAGAAGTATATATTGAGCAACCAGATGGATTCATCCTTGGAAATGATCCAAAACTTATATGCAGACTTAGAAAGGATCTCTATAGTCTAAAACAAGCTCCAAGGGCATGGTATTACCGTCTTGACAAATATCTCCATCAACAAGGTTTCTCAAAAGGATCAGCTGATAGCAATCTATATATAAAGATTGATAATAATAAATTGCTAATACTTGTTGTGTATGCTGATGATATCATTTTTGGTGGCAATGAAGAAGCCATGAGTCAAAACTTTGCTTTGGTAATGCAGAAAGAATTTGAAATGTCCCTGCTTGGTGAACTCACATATTTTCTTGGTCTACAAGTTCAACAAAAGAAAGATGGTATTTTTCTATCACAAACCAAGTATCTCAAGCAGATCTTGAAAAAATATGGCACGAAAGATTCTAAACCAGTATGTACCCCCATGGTAACAGGATGCAGTCTCAGATCAAATGATGAAGCAACAGTAGTACATCAACCATACTACATATCCATGATTGGCAGTCTACTTTATCTAACAGGTACCCGACCAGACATCATGCATGCAGTGGGAATAGTTGGAAGATTCCAAGAAAATCTAAAGGAATCACCTCTTTAGGCAGTCAAAAGGATCTTCAAATATCTTCAAGGAACTCAGAATTTTGGTTTATGGTATCCTAGGGTTACAGATCTTATACTTCATGCATATACAAATGCAAATTGGGCAGGAAGCGTGGATGACAGAAAAAGCACTAGTGGTGGTGCATTCTATATAGCTTTTAGATTAGTGTCTTGGTTCAGCAAGAAACAAAGTTCCATTGCATTATCTATAACTGAAGCAGAATATGTGGATGCTATATATTGTTGCACACAACTCCTTTGGATGATGCAAACATTGCAAGACATTCAGATCACATGTACTCCACCCATCTCCATTCTATGTGATAGTACAAGTGCAATCATTATTTCAAATAATCCAGTCATGCATTCCAAGACCAAGCACATACCCATCAAATATAATTTTCTACGTGAACAAGTGCTTGAACAAAAGTTCAAATTGGAGTATGTTCCCTCCAAAGAACATGTTGTTGATATGTTCACCAAACCACTGCCTAGAGAGACATTTGAATATCTCAGATAGAAGCTAGGAGTAGTTGATGCATCATCTTGATGTTAAATCTTATTCAGAGAAAAGTGGTTGTACACGAGTTTCATGAAGCATACCCACGTATATACGCCGGTTTCTGTGGATACAGTCGCATATATGTTGGTTTGAAGACAAACAATTGATGAAAGGAGTATGATATGGGCCTGACAGTGATCTTCTGGCACATATTCAGGGGGAGCATATACTTATAGTAATGCATTGTTGGCATTATCTTAGAAGGTCTTGGTACAAATTCATAGTTGTTTTTTATTCGAGAGGAAGATGTTCAGGGGGAGATTATGGTTGCTGGTCTGGATGTTGACTGATAGATGCTACTGCTGATAGTTGCTCATGACTATCATGGTCTTATTTCAGATGTTTGATCTATGTTTTATATGTCATGTATATATTTCATTGTATGGTCATATTTTGTTACCCCACTGTGCATGGGATGGATGATGTAATTTTCTTATTTTGACATGTATAAACAATTGGTATATCCCCACTTGGTTGGGAGATGGATGTATGTATGAGTCTTTGGTGATAGGGAGGTCCTTTGGGGTGTATGTATAGAGTCATGTTATATTTTTGCAATCCTTTCTTATGCTTAGGGGGAGCATGGACTCGATCATAGAAGCTCAATCAACACTTCAGCATATCAAGGATTTCAGTTGGTACTCAAGGGGGCATGACCCTTTGCCGTTGATGACAAAGGGGGAGAATGATGTTGTTGTTGCCATCAAGTCCAAAGGGGGAGATTGTTGCCATTATTATTTAGGTGATACATGTGTTGTACTTGATGGCAACTCACTCAGATGACAGATCTCAGTTCAGGTAACATAGAATGAAGAAAGAAAGGTATACGCAAGTTCACCTTGACCAACCAGCGTACACATGCAAGTTCATTGAACAAAAGGAACATATACGTACACATGCACTTTCACGAAAGGAAAGGTGCGTACATGTTGGAAAACTAAATTTTGGTCCATTGTATATGATCCATGGTATTTTGGTATTGATCCATGGTATTTGGTCTGAAGTTTTGACCCCAGGTATTTGGTCCAAGGTATTGGTTCTAAGTGGTTTTGGTCCATGGTATTGAGTAAGTCTTAGGACTATAAAAGGAGGAGAAGATCATTAGGCAAAGGTAATCATGAATTGAATATCTAATAAAGAGCAAGATCTAGAATACTGATTATTGGTTTATGGTGTGTTAACACCCAGGTTGTTCCCTATGACTCCCAAGGGAATACGGCCGGGGTAACCACTAACCAATCTTTGGATTACAGTGCCTAGCCACACTGTAATCAGAGAGGGCTCTCTCTTTATAACTTGTCTCTGTTTTGATGGTGTTTTAGGCTAGTTATTATGCTCAGGTTTTTTGGTTTATGTTTTGGTTTAAGGACTTCTTTCAGGGCTTAAGGTGTAGTGTTCAGAGAATAGTATATCATTGGGCAATGGAGTCTGGAGTTGTGAAATGCTTTGAAATGCAGGTTTGGTGATGTTCGGACTGCAGGGCCTATTATGTATCTTAAACAAACAAATTTAAACTTAAGGGGTGAAGCATGGTCAGCCAACATAAAGCAATTAAGAATTCTCTATTAAGCTGGTGATGTGAAAGTGAAACATGTTGCACAGGAGCAAACTTGAATTCCTGAAACAAAGCTCACTGTGAAAGATATATTCTGAAAGCGCAGCAATTAAGAATTACACTTATCAAGATTACAGCTGAAGAAAAACATTCATTAACAACATAGATTGAACTCAGGGTATTCCTTGAATAAGTCCTGAAGGTTATTCTTTTTCCTTGTTGCTAAATGCTTAGAAATTAGAAACATATATGGGTTGTAAAAGATTAAAGAACATAACAAAGAGAGTTACGGAAACTTATTGTATTGTGAAGTACACAGGAATCCTGCAGTTTTCAACAGACACCAGAACGCATTCAACACTTCAGAAATCCGAGAAATTCCATCACTTTCTTTATTAAACTTCTGAAAGGATTACAGCATAAGAACTTCTTCAGGAGAAATCAACAACAACCCTTTGCAAAAACATGCGAAGGGGACTTTATAGAAATGTTTATACAAAATATCTCAGGCATTGAGTCATCTGAGAGAGAAATATCTTCATTACTTCGTACAGAAAAGTAGAAAAGAAGTTATTGCAGCTTTGAATGCAACATAACTGCTCTTTAAGTCTGTCAGAGGATATTTTGACCTTTGGAGGTCACTGAGTCGGTTGGAACGCTTTGCTTTAATGCTGGCAAATGTGCCTTTACGTTTGCTGCGCTGTATGTTCTCGGCCCTGCCACCTGTGACTGTGCTTGCTGCTGTGGTGACCGAATAGTCCTGCTGAGTTGGCTTAGCCTTTTCATCTTTCCTTTGTATGCTGATTTTATTAAACTGTGCTTTGCATAACAATTCATATTTTTATAAACAAAATTTGGTGAATGGCTCACTGTTTACAAAATTGTTTGTATTGCTTTGGTCCACCAGTCATGTGTGGGTAATTGATGCCTGAGGATTGCATCTATAGTCTCCTCTGCCTCTGTATACTTATAAAAATTGGGAGGGGCCTCTAACAGGTGTTTGATTTCATTCATTATAAAAAATAGATTCTCTACTCTGTTATAGAGAGCCTGTCCTGTGGCTGGCCCTGTTTCCTCTAAGGTGCTGGGCTTCTCGTTGATCTGACTAGTGGCAAATGTGTTGACCCTTTTGGCATACTGGTCATGTGTGAACAATCTCCCTGCGCTGTTCAGTAAGCTAGGGAGCCCTCTGTTTTCTAACACCTGAAATTTCTCCAAAAATCTCTTCACCTCAGTCTGCATATCCTAGGTTCTTCTTTCCAATGTCTGCACTAAGTTTCTCAGTGTGAGAACCCTTTTGATCAACTGAATGTGCTTAGTTCTGTTTGGAATTCCCATGGCAGTCAACTGAGTGCTTGTCCTATTGTTAAGCACATTGATCATCCTGGTGGCTATCTCAGGCATATTGCTTAGAGCAGCTCTTGCTCTCTGAATCTCAGTGTGTGCTTTTGGAATGAGGTCCAACTACTCATGGATGGTTTCAATATATTGCCATTGCTCATTTATAGATTGGCCAATGTTAGCCCACAGCACTATTTTAAGCTCAGCCACCACCTTATCTAATTTGAGCTCATTTTCTAGCTCTTTGATTTTATCTTTGAGGGCTTTTATCTCCCTGCCCTTTTCTACCACAGACTACTTGGATTTATCATATATGTCATTCACTTTGGCCAATTTATCCCTGGTTTCATTCAGCTCTGTCATTTGGGCTTCCAGGGCCTGGATCTCATTCCTCAGCTTTTGCATGTCCAGGCTTGGGGCCTGCTCTGTTGCTGGTGGTGCTGCTGAGGTGGATGTTGCTGCTTGTTCTGGCTGTTGAGGAGGAGGAACAGTAGGTGGAGCAGTTTCCTCAAGATTTATTACTTCAGGAGGAGGCTGGGAGGTCTGTCCTTCTTCTCTTTGTTTCAAAGCTGCCTGTAATGCTGCCTGTGCAGCCTCTGATTCTCCCAGCTTTTCTTGTGCCTGGATGAGCTGTTTATAGAGAGACACCAGTAAATCTGTGGCTTCCTTATCATGCATCTGCTGGGCAACCTCATCTGTTTGAGGGTGAATTGTGGCTAGCATTTTTATCTTTTTCTTCAAAGCAGCCATGTCTGCATCCCTTAACTTCAATATCTCCTGGATGCCCTTGATATCTTTGGGATCATGCCCAATCTCAATAATTATATCTTCTAAGGACCTAATTCTGTTGTCCTTAGCCTGTGATGATGCCCTTTCCAACTCAAGTTGGGCAGTTGTATTATTAAGGCTATTTTCCAGCCTGTAGTTGTCCAAGGTTTTGTCTGCCAAGGAGGCATAGACCATCTCACCTGTTTGTTTGTGCAACTCAATTTTATCCATTGGGTGGATGTCTTTGGCAAGGACCTCAAGATTGGTCCTTATATAATCTGCATGAGTTTAGGGTTGTGCTACAGCTGGTAAGAAATGACTCATGATCATCTTGCCTTCACTGACATCAAAAGCAGACATCAGTCTTTGTTGGTTGGTGGGAGCCATCTTCAGCAAATGATTATAGAGTTGTATTTTTATGGGCTCACTCCTTTTCTTTATGTCTATGAACTGTTGTTTGATGCTCAGTTCACCCTCCCTCTGCTGGCTAGAGGAGCTGACTTCTCCTCCCACAGTTCTGTTCTGTTCCCCTTGGAAGGAACTTGCAGATACTTCCCTGCTAGGTGGGCCCATGCCTAGAGACTGCCCTGTTGGCATTTCCTCATCCGAGAAAGGGTTCATTCTATGTATTTTCTCACCATGACTTTCTGATGTGGTCAAGGGAGTCTCTCTGTCCCTTTTTCTACTAGTATCCTCCTTTTGTGGAGTTTGGAGGATTGAGGCATCAACTGATGTTTCTTGCCTAGGAGGCACTGTATTTTGTGCCTGCTGTTTTGTGGAAATTTGGGCTTCAACTGCCCCTTCTTGCTGTGGGGGCTGCTCTTTATTATGTTGCCCTTCTTCTTGCTGCATTTCCTGTTGTTGTTGTTGTACCTGTTGCTGCACCTTCTCATGCTGTGGCCATTCAGTATCCATTTCTTTTTCCTTGCCCTTGCCAGATATGTCTTCAGTGGCTTTGGGTGCTTGCTAGTTTGCAGTTGAGGAGGATGCAACTGCTCCCACTTGTGTGCTTGGCAGTGAAAACACCTGTGAACAAAGTTCAAGGTCAGCCATCTTTTTAAGATTCCTCACTGCTCTTTGATTCAACTCTTCTTGTGTAACCGACTCTTCTAGGGTTCCTCTCCTCCATTTTGCTTGGTTAGCATGTTTTTCAATGTGAGGGATTTTTAGATGATCATAGCCAGAGAGCCTATATCTGAGCCTTCTCAAAGTGATGAAGTGGTTGGGGTCATAAGGTTTCCAGAGGAAACTAGTTTGAAGGCCAAGGGACTGAAGCATGCTGTCTGCTTCTTTCCAACCTTCCTCCCTTTGGTTATAGACAAAGTGGCCCAGTTGGTTCCTGACTTTCAACTGTGCTTTCTTGCCTTTGCCTGAAAAGTGAAGCACATCAACGTTGCCAAACTGCCTGAAGTATTCTAGGGCAAATAGCCTCATAGGCACATATCTGGGTAGTCTGTAGGGAGGCAGTTCACACCCATACATCCTGATGACGGTGTGGTGCTGGTAAAAGTACCAGTCCCCAATGCTGTATGATTTGGATAGCTGCAGGATCCTTTGCATTTCATCTGTGAGTCTCGGAGGAGGTGAGCCCATCATCATTGTCATAGCTGGGTGAATGAACTGATCTATGAACTCACAATAGGTGTATGGAGTTTCACCTCTACAGTGGAAAACAGATGACCAATATACCACTGATCTTGGATTGCCTTGGGCATCCTCTCTTTTGATTGGAAAAGAGAATTTCTGATGTTGATGATATAAGATCAAGTGGTAAATGTAGGAGGTATACCTGAACACTCTTTCTCTTGCTAGGTTCATTAGTTGCTCATGTATTTTGTCTGCTATATAGGTGGCATAGTCATAGCAGATAGGAGACTTGCCAGGAGCAAACATGAGCATGATTACCAGCACAGTTTGATCAACGTACTCAATGGAGTTGTAGCCCAAAATGGGACTGATCATGTCAGCCAGATCTCTGCCTAGTTGGTTGAGGTATACCTGATTGATAGGAGGATACTTCACAGAGTCAGAGCCAATAAACAGCTGGTTTAGTTTGGTGACCTGAGCATCTGTCATTCTGGCTCCTCGATTTATCAGGTCTACAAGTGATAGAGGGACCAGTTTCTTCTCAGTCCTGAAGCAGAGCATATCCTTGATAGCTTCTGGGGTGACATAAAACACCACTGATCCTGAAGGGTCAAGAACTGCCCTCTGAGTGGGGTCATAATTTTCAGCACACAGATGGATCAACTCAGGGAATTGGTTAACCTGAGGGAGCTTGAAAATAGGGAGGAATGAGCTCCATATGCCCAGCACATCCGTTCCAGCCTCATGCTTAGCCTTCAGTTCATTGAGCAGGTGGATGTGGAACTTAGTACCCATCAGTATTTCCTCTGAAATCTGATAGTCCATGTCTGCCAGAGACTGCCATTCCAATCGTCTCTGAGGGGCATTTAATGGAGCAATGTTTAATGCTATTGGAGCCACTGGTGGATCCATGACTTCTCCTAGGATTTATGAATAGAGTTGCTATGCAGAGCAACCCAAAGAGTTTTCTTTGAGGGAGAAATGTGAATTGTATGGAACAGAGAGTGAGTGAGACACTTGCAGCAATTGAAATACTACTTAAAGGACTGACAAAACAGTAGCAGGATTGAGCAAAGTGTTTTCTGTGGTGAATTTGGTCAGTTAAGGTACCTAGTTCACGACTGCGCGAACTAGCTGCGAATTTCAACTCAAATTGTCAAATGCGGCCCTGCAGGAGTTTAATGGCTTCACTGGCTGGATATAAGTGTAGGTCACACTGTGTTTAACGGTGAAAACAGAGTTTTAAAGTCTGTTAACAGTTTATTTGCGGAATTATGGATAAAACCAGGTTTATGGGATGATTTTGAAGAATACCTGGTGAATTCGTCGGCAAGAGTTGCAAATGCAGGTGCAATGGAGGCTCTAGCGGTCTCGGAATCGACTTTAGCAGGCTGGTGCTGGTTTGGACGTGAACAGCATGCAGAAGTAACAGTAGTGTTTTTTGCCAAAAGTGGAAAAAACACGAGATTTTGGCCTAAAAATGGATTTTTGGCAATATTGGCGCGTTTTTGGGATGACGTCAGCATGACGTCATCGGGTGGGGTTGGAGACGGATGACGTCAGCATGACGTCATCGGGTGAGGTGGCGAGCTGCTATTGGTCCATGGGGATGATGCGGTGGTAGACACATTGGCACGGGGGCGGACAAAAAGGTTGACGCGATGGCGGGGTGGCAATGACGTGGGGATGACGCTGGATGAGCGGATTGACAGAAACCGGAAACGGTTGGTGGTTTTGTATCGCACCGGTATAGCTACGGAGGTGGAATCTGTCAGGCGTACCTCCGATGCATTGTGGGGAAGGCGCGTGGCGGGCACCTGACGTCACCTTCTGACAGATATCAGAAGGTATCTGTCGGACGTCGGGGCCGCTCCGATACGAACGAGGGCCGTCGGATCACATGGGTCCGATCCGACGGTTGACGGAAGGGTGATCTGATCGGATAATACGGATGGGGGGGCGGGATTAATTTATTATTTGTTTTGGAATATGCACCCGGCGGAAAACATTAGGATATGGGTTTTTGTAAAGTTTTGCAATGTATTTTGAAAAATCAAACATACGCGCCGAAACTTTGGATAAGCGGCAAAAGGTGGGTTTTTTGGGTTTTTTCATAATTTCAAAGGGGTTTATGGGTAGGAGGGGGTTTTTATAAGGTTTTTCTTTACAAACGGAGGTTTAATGGGTGGAATGACCTTAAAGAAGGGAGAGGGGTGAGGTTTAGGTTCATTAAAGTGACCAGATGCCAATTTGATCCCTGACAAAGGATTTATTGGCTATAATGCCAAGGGGAGGGATATTTATACAAAATTTGGGGTTTATACACCATGGTGTTAATAATAGTAGGGAAAGGGTAACATAGGGGAATTACATAATAGAGTTAGAGTTAATATGGGGGAAAATGTGAATGAGGGGGGAAATCACTAAGTTTATTTGAAACTTACTTAGTTTAGGGAGTAGATCAAAATGAAAAGAATTTTAGACAAGAAATGTGGCTTCTAAAAGATTAAGAACCACCATGAAACCATAATTTCTTCCATGAATCTCAACTGATGAGGGAGTGTTAGTAATGAAATGGAAAAGGGGAAGAAGGGAGGTTAGGCCTGCTTCTTGCTTGCTGCAACTTGATGAAGAATAACACCTTTTTAACTCATTGATTTTGCTTTGGTAAACAAAGTTAGCACACATGCAACTTATAAGAAATGACCTTTCTGCAACCCCAACTGCCTACCCATCTATTTGCCTAGCATTTTTTATTTCTTCCTGGAGGGTGCACTTGGACTTGCAGACCCTTACTTGCCTTTTCTTTTCTTTGGTTTTTTCTTTTGTTTTTCTATCTACTTCTACCCTTATTTCTTCCAAGGTCCCAGATTAAGCTGTTGGGAGCCTTTTCTTCTCTACCTCAACTACTTGTCTGCCAAGATTAAACAGTTTGGACAGACTTCTTTCTCTATTCTACAACTGAAAATTCAAAACATGGCATGATCCAGATTAGACTGTTGGACCATCCATCAAAATTTAGTCCCCATCAAGCTATAAGCACAGATTGTATTCTTATGGAAATATGTGATCTTTGCATCATCAAAGCAGAGCATATTTGGACCTTTTCATTTCCAATCATGAAATATGAAACCTATTGGTATAGGTAGCTAACAGTGGCTCCACATGGGGATGGTGTTTCATTTGAAAGACCAAGAACAGCAGGTCAGACTGCCTTGCTCCTTGACTGCTCTTGCCAGTCTTGAAGTTTGCTGCTTTGGAATGCCAAAATTGTGTGCTTCTCTTCTTGGTAGACCTCTGATTCTATTCACCTTTCGCTGGCAGTTTAAGAAAACTTTGAGAAATTGCATTTCTACATGTTGACAAAAATAATATATACATCTGGATATGTACAAGGGAAAACTCAGGCTGCACTTATGGGTGATATTCAAAATAGTGCTTCAGCATCCTGTCATTCACAGGACCTTCATCCAAATCAGTTTCATTGAGACTCTTAAGGAAATAAGTGTTGTTTCCTTGTACTGCTTGGACAACAAATGGTCCTCTCCAAAGGGAATCAAATTTTCCATGTTTTCCCTTATCCTCTCTTCTTGAATCCCACTTGAGGACTTTGTCACCAATGTTGAAATCTTCTGCCTTAGTTCTTCTATCAAAAGCCTTCTTTAATTTTTGTTGTAGAACTTGAACTCTGCTGAAAACTTGGTCTCTAGTTTGCTGTAAACATATGATTTGATTTATTCTTCTTTGCATATCATTTGGTTCAGCTTGGCTTTCTTGAAGAAGTTTCATAACAGGCACTCCTAGTGATGAAGGAAATTTGGCCTCTAATCCATAAACCAACTCATATGGGCTGGTTCCAATTGATCTCTTGTTTGATAGTCTGTCTGCCCATAGAGCATTTACAAGTTTCTTATGCCAATTCTTTTTGTTCTCTTCTAGTACTTTCTTTATGATGTTTACCAGACTTTTATTTGATGACTCAGCAAGGCCATTTCCTTGGGGATAGTATGTAGTAGAATGGCCTAAGCTAATGTGAAATTTATGGCAGAAATTCACCATTTTCTTGGATCTGAAAGCAGCAGCATTGTCTGTTATTATTTTATCAGGACAGCCAAATCTAGCCAATATGTTGTTCTCCAAGAACTGAATGATAGTGGAGTCATTTGCTTGTCTGCATGGAACAGCCTCAATCCACTTGGTGAAGTAGTCTGTGGCTGTTAAGATCCATCTATGTTGGCCTGAAGATGAGGGATGAATTTCCCCAATGAAATCCAAGCCCCATTGTTGAAAAGGTCTCTCTGTTGCAATAGGCCTCAAGGGAAGTGGCAGCAACTGTCTCTTTCCCTCAAACACTTGACATTTATGACATGAGGTTGTGAATTTCTTGACATCAGAGAACATGGTGGGCCAGTAGTACCCAACCCTTAGTATTTTATCCACAGTGGACTTCCAGTACAAGTGTCCACCACAGTCACCTGCATGAAATTCCTTTATGATATTGTCAGTTTCATTCTCAATTAGGCAGTTTAGCAATATTCCTTCATGGTTTTTCCACAATAAATTTCCATCCATAACACAAAATTTAGAAGCTTTCATTTTTAAAAACCTACATTTAGTTCTGGACAATCCTGGGGGAGCACACAGGTTTTGCAATACATAACATATATCAGAGTACCAAGGGGATTGTTCAAAGGCTACATTGATCTTTGGAGTCGCCAGCTCCGGTTCACTGTCCAGCTGGTTAATGTCTAAGGCTTGGAAATTTGCTTCTGTCATTAATTTAGCCAAGCCTTGCCCTTTTATTAGTTTTGTAGGTTTTATCTCAATGTCAAATTCCAAGATGTTGGCAATCCACTTTCCTCTTCTGCCCTCTAAATTTTCTTGGGTGAGAATGTCTTTGACAATAGGACTTGGCACGTATGCTATAACATGGGAATAAAGGATGTAAATCCTAAAGTCTTTAATGGCTTTGACTAAAGCATAAGCTTGCTTTTCCATGATTTGATACTTTAAAGGTGCATCTCTAAGAGCTTTGCTAAAGAACGCAATTGGCTTCTCATTTCTTTGGTCATCTTTTTGCAATAAAACAGCAGCAATAGTATGCTGGGAGGCAAAAGAGAAAATGATAAATTCTCTGTCAAACTGAGGATTGGTCAACACTGGGGTTTGGGTAAGGGCCAGTTTTATACCTTCAAAGGCTTGATTGGCTTCAACAGTCCATTTGACTTTTGAATCTTTCTTTAGCATGTTGTTTAATAATCTGATTAGTTCTGCTAAGTTTGGGATAAACCTTCTCAAGAAATTGATTTTTCCCAAGAATCCTTGCAGTTCTTTGATATTTCTTGGGTGGGGCATTTGTAGGATAGCCTGTATCCTATCTGGGTCAATTCTAATGCCATCTTTAGAAATGATGTGGCCCAATAGCTTACCTTCCTCTAAACCAAACAGGGATTTCTTGGGATTCAAGGAAATTCCATATTTTCTGCATTTTAGGAAGATCTGTCTCAAATGCTTTATATGTTCTCGGTCTGATTTTGAGAAAGGTGTAAGGTCATCTAAGTAAATGACTAGAAAGTCATGAATTTCCTTGGCAAAAGCAATATCCATTGCTCTTTGAAATGTTGCCCCTGCATTTTTCAATCCAAAAGGCATCTTTACATATTTGAAAGTTCCCCATGGGGTAGTGAATGCTGTTTCATCTTGATCATCAGGGTGTACCAGGATTTGATTGAAGCCTGAAAATCCATCCAGTAATGAGATCCTTGAGGCCCCTACCACTCTTTGGAGAATGTGATCCATCTTGGGTAAGGGATAGTTGTCTTTGAGGGATACTTGGTTCAGATTCCTTAAGTCCACACACAGCCTAATTTCACCAGTCTTCTTTCTTGTAGGGACTAAGTTAGAGATCCATTCAGAGAATCTAATTGGTGCTATGATGCCTGCCTTGAACATTTTCTGTACTTCTTGTTCCATTGCTGGGAGGAGCATTGGATTCTCCTTAGTTTTTGTTTAAAGGGCTTTTGATCAAGTTTGAGAGGGATTGTATGCTGGATAACAGAGGTGTCATAGGACTTTAGGTCCTCATAACTCCATGCAAAGACATCCTGGAACTCTTTAAAGAGGTCAATGTATTTAGGCTTTTGGTCAGGAGGTAAAGAAGCAGACAATTTAATTATTTTGGGTTTGTCAATTGTACCTATGTTGCACTCTTCAATGGCTGCATTTAAGGGCTGCATTTTTGGTTTTCTGGGGATATCATTTGAGTCAAAGATGTCTTCTAGTGGAGTTAGGCCTGTTGGTAGAAAATTGTCTTTCAGCTCTATGATTTCAGTTTCAGCATTGGCCACTTCCTCACAATTAATTGATTGAATTTGCTGAATGTTGTCCTTATTGAAAATAGTTGGATTTAGCATTTGTTTTTCTGTTCTGGGTGATATTGGGTGAGTAGTTTTCTGAGACTGTATTTGTGATTGGCTTGCTGTATCAAGTATTTGTGATTGACTTGCTGTATCAAGTATTTGTGATTGACTTGCTGTATCAGTGTCAATATTTAATCCTGCAAATTCTTGTTGTAGAGTTAAAAAATGGTTTATTTGCTTGTCATCCTCAAATACTTGCCAATCATTAACATTGTTTGGAATGGAGGGTCTGTGTTTTACCTCAGCTTTAAAACAATGATGGGGCTCAAAAGGCAGCTTGCATGTACTTGCAAATGTGGCTAAACTATGAGCATGCAGATTGTGGGTTCTAGGAATTTTAGTGATTTGGAATTCAGAGAAAAAGTTTAGTACCTCAGCAACAGCAGACCTATAAGTCCTTAGTATTTTGTCATTGGTGACAAAGTTTCCCTTCACTTGTTGAATAACTAAATCTGAATCACCCATGATTGAAACCCTGGCAGCTTGTAAGAACTTTACTAGCTTGAGGCCTAGTAAAAGAGCTTCATATTCTGCCATGTTATTAGTACATCTGAAGTTCAATCTATAGGCTCTGCCTTCTGCATGACTATTTTCTTTATTGTGTACCCAAACTCCAGCTCCTGCCCCTAACTTGTTGACTGAGCCATCGAATTCAAGGAACCATAGAATATCCTGTTGGGAAGGAGATTTAATGACCTGTTCATGGGCTGGTAATGTGAGTAGAAGTTGTGGTTTTTCATCTAGCTTGTCTTCTAGGACAGTTTCATCATTTGATAGGGTATGCTTGATATTTAGAACAGCAGCAGTATCTAGTGTTTGATTGACTGTTGTTTCATTGGAGTCTTTCTCCTGTATGAGTATCTTGGTTTCAGCCTCACCTTTTGAGGGAGTTGTGCTGTCATTGAAGAGAATGTATGAGTCTATGTCTGAATGGACAGCATATATGGGAAAGTTTTGAGGCTTTTCTTCACTGATGACCATGTATTTCATGAGTGTTTCTCTGTACAGTCTTTTTGGTTGCCCAAAAACAGATATGGTGGCATATGACATGTCTAATTGCAGGGAACCTTGGAGTTTAGCTCCCCAAGATCTTGATAACAACATCCCATACTTAGGTGGAATATCAGCAACTACCACATCCATTAGGATTGTCTTGTTTGGGTATTGAACCAGAGACACACATAAATCTTTTATGAGACCCAGACACTTGACTTGGCTAGAGTCAAAGGAAAACAGGTCTTTGTATGGTCTTGTTATATCTAGATTCAATCTCTCCATGACCGCTTTTGGCATGAGATTGTGAGAGGCACCTGAGTCAAACATTGCATTATGTAATATCTTATCATGAATATGTAAACTGACATAGAAAGGTAATACCCCTGTGACTACCGTTTTTCCATCCACTTCTGGGCTGAACAGTAATTCTGGGGTGTCATCCAGCACATTGACATCATCTTTGTTGTTAGTGAGTTGAAGGGACTTCTTGATCTGTAGTTTATAGATGTCATGCTTGGCTAGTTCTGAGAGAGGAATTGCTATCTTTAGTTTGCCAATTTCAGTTTCTAGGTCAAAGGGTTTTTCAGATTGGGTCTTGGGGTTATGGATAACAGTCCTTTCCTTGTTTATTAAATCTTCTTCTTGATTTTTATCTTGACTTTGGGACTTGCTTCTTTTACTCATCTCTTGGGGAGTAACATTCAAATTAGGCTGAGAAGGTGAAGTGGCCACAGGCTGCTGTTTTAAGGACAGTGGTTCAGTGATCTCTACAATAATCACTTCTTCTGCAGGTGAATTTATTTTGTCATTAGGTTCTGTGACTATGACTCTTTCAGGCTGCTGATTATCCTTTATCTTTTCAGGCTGGTTTACATTCACAGTTCTGCTCCTCAGCTTGTATTGTTTATGGACTTCATAAACAGCAGTGTCATAGCCTTGTTTAAAGTCAAAGGATTCACCTGATTTAGTTTGGAACAGTTTGATTTCATCATCCTCATGATCTTCTTGTGTTAAGAAAACTTGACTTTCACCATCTAGACCCATTAAATTAATCTCAGGATCTTCATTGGGCTCTGTTGATGTGGAAGTTTCTGCATAATTTTCCTGGAAAGGGGGTCTTATGTCTTGGTCAGCACTGGCCTTGCCAACACTTGGGTTTTGAGTTCTCCTGAAATTTGGATTCCTAGGAGGGTTGTTTTGTGGTGCTTCCCATGATGATTTTCTCTCAACCGATTCCACTCTGTCACCTAATCTTTTCATTCCATTGAGTATTGCATCCAGCTTTTGATCAAAGGCAGAGGGTTCCTCTTTGAAAACAGTCCTCTTTTCCAACCTTGCCATGTTTCTTTTGGCAATTAGGTTGGCTTCCACTGTAACAGCAACCCTTTGGGCCTCTGCAAGGGATTGAGGATCTCTTTCCTTCAACTGATAGGCCATGTCAGGGTCAAAACCATCAGGGAATTTGTACAAAGCTAGATCAGGAGGAGGTCTTAAATTTTGTGGAATCGCGTTATATACATTGTTAAATCTTGCACAATACTCCAAAACAGTCTCTTGGGGACCTCTTTTGATAGTGTCATATTCCCCAAGTATGTGCAGAGGATCTTTCTTCTTCTCCCATCTACTAGTAAAGGCTTGATACAGTTCATCAGGAGTTGTGATGGAATTTGCATTCAGGGACCTAAACCAAGTTCTTACATCCCCAGTTAGGCTTTGAACAAACATCCTCATTCTGATACTGTCATCATCTATTTCATAGGTCTCAAAATGGTCTTGCATCCTCTTAGCATGCTGGACAGCTGTCAGAGGGCCATTGGAGTCAAAATATGAGATTTTGGTCTGGTAATCTTGGGGTAGAGCTGCAGCATTAGCTGGTATTTGCAAGGGTGCATATCTGTTAGCCATATTTACAGGGTTTAGAGGATTAACAGGGGCAGCTGGGATAATAGGAACAGTGGGTACTACAGGGGTGATAGGTAAGGGTGAACCTACAGTGTTGGTCAAGGGGATGTGTGCAGTGGATGAAGATGTGAGAGGAAGACTTTGAGATGTGGATGGTGAACTAGGGGAAGTAGGGGTGGACCGGAAAAGGACCTTGCATGGGGTCGAGATAAGGCTGGGATGATCTGAATCTGAGGTTAAATCAGCAGGCTGCTCCTGCCTTTGCTGCCTCCTGATGTTTCTAGGGATGGTATTTGGATTATCAACAATGATGGGTGGATTAGGGTCAGGATTTGCCCTAGTATGGCGTGGATTTTTCTTGGGAGCCAGCTTCTAACTGTTTTTTAGGATTTTATAGGAAGTTTTTATATCTACAAGGACTGGATAAAGATTTTGAAATGGCTGTATATATTTCAAAGCTGAGATGAAGATTCACTGAAAGAGCTCTTCCCTAAAACTGTCAATGTGACACAGAAACAGTTTTGAAGGCCTCCTGACTTGTTTCAGGCTCGATTTCCGGCTTTGAGAGATGTATAGAAATTGGAAAATCCTAAGAAGTCCCCAGTGGAGTCGCCAATTATGTTAACACCCAGGTTGTTCCCTATGACTCCCAAGGGAATACGGCCGGGGTAACCACTAACCAATCTTTGGATTACAGTGCCTAGCCACACTGTAATCAGAGAGGGCTCTCTCTTTATAACTTGTCTCTGTTTTGATGGTGTTTTAGGCTAGTTATTATGCTCAGGTTTTTTGGTTTATGTTTTGGTTGAAGGACTTCTTTCAGGGCTTAAGGTGTAGTGTTCAGAGAATAGTATATCATTGGGCAATGGAGTCTGGAGTTGTGAAATGCTTTGAAATGCAGGTTTGGTGATGTTCGGACTGCAGGGCCTATTGTGTATCTTAAACAAACAAATTTAAACTTAAGGGGTGAAGCATGGTCAGCCAACAGAAAGCAATTAAGAATTCTCTATTAAGCTGGTGATGTGAAAGTGAAACATGTTGCACAGGAGCAAACTTGAATTCCTGAAACAAAGCTCACTGTGAAAGATATATTCTGAAAGTGCAGCAATTAAGAATTACACTTATCAAGATTACAGCTGAAGAAAAACATTCATTAACAACACAGATTGAACTCAGGGTATTCCTTGAATAAGTCCTGAAGGTTATTCTTTTTCCTTGTTGCTAAACGCTTAGAAATTAGAAACATATATGGGTTGTAAAAGATTAAAGCACATAACAAAGAGAGTTACAGAAACTTATTGTATTGTGAAGTACACAGGAATCCTGCAGTTTTCAACAGACACCAAAACGCATTCAACACTTCAGAAATCCGAGAAATTCCATCACTTTCATTATTAAACTTCTGAAAGGATTACAGCATAAGAACTTCTTCAGGAGAAATCAACAACAACCCTTTGCAAAAACATGCGAAGGGGACTTTATAGAAATGTTTATACAAAATATCTCAGGCATTGAGTCATCTGAGAGAGAAATATCTTCATTACTTCGTACAGAAAAGTAGAAAAGAAGTTATTGCAGCTTTGAATGCAACATAACTGCTCTTTAAGTCTGTCAGAGGATATTTTGACCTTTGGAGGTCACTGAGTCGGTTGGAACGCTTTGCTTTAATGCTGGCAAATGTGCCTTTACGTTTGCTGCGCTATATGTTCTCGGCCCTGCCACCTGTGACTGTGCTTGCTGCTGTGGTGACCGAATAGCCCTGCTGAGTTGGCTCAGCCTTTTCATCTTTCCTTTGTATGCTGATTTTATTAAACTGTGCTTTGCATAACAATTCATATTTTTATAAACAAAATTTGGTGAATGGCTCACTGTTTACAAAATTGTTTGTATTGCTTTGGTCCACCAGTCATGTGTAGGTAATTGATGCCTGAGGATTGCATCTATAGTCTCCTCTGCCTCTGTATACTTATAAAAATTGGGAGGGGCCTCAAACAGGTGTTTGATTTCATTCATTATAAAAAATAGATTCTCTACTCTGTTATAGAGAGTCTGTCCTGTGGCTGGCCCTGTTTCCTCTAAGGTGCTGGGCTTCTCGTTGATCTGACTAGTGGAAAATGTGTTGACCCTTTTGGCATACTGGTCATGTTTGAACAATCTCCCTGCGTTGTTCAGTAAGCTAGGGAGCCCTCTGTTTTCTAACACCTGAAATTTCTCCAAAAATATGTTCACCTCAGTCTGCATATCCTGGGTTCTTCTTTCCAATGTCTGCACTAAGTTTCTCAGTGTGAGAACCCTTTTGATCAACTGAATGTGCTCAGTTCTGTTTGGAATTCCCATGGCAGCCAACTGAGTGCTTGTCCTATTGTTAAGCACATTGATCATCCTAGTGGCTATCTCAGGCATATTGCTTAGAGCAGCTCTTGCTCTCTGAATCTCAGTGTGTGCTTTTGGAATGAGGTCCAACTGCTCATGGATGGTTTCAATATATTGCCATTGCTCATTTATAGATTGGCCAATGTTAGCCCACAACACTATTTTAAGCTCAGCCACCACCTTATCTAATTTGAGCTCATTTTCTAGCTCTTTGATTTTATCTTTGAGGGCTTTTATCTCCCTGCCCTTTTCTGCCACAGACTACTTGGATTTATCATATCTGTCATTCACTTTGGCCAATTTATCCCTGGTCTCATTCAGCTCTGTCATTTGGGCTTCCAGGGCCTGGATCTCATTCCTCAGCTTTTGCATGTCCAGGCTTCGGGCCTGCTCTGTTGCTGGTGGTGCTGCTGAGGTGGATGTTGCTGCTTGTTCTGGCTGTTGAGGAGGAGGAACAGTAGGTGGAGCAGTTTCCTCAAGATTTATTACTTCAGGAGGAGGCTGGGAGGTCTGTCCTTCTTCTCTTTGTTTCAAAGCTGCCTGTAATGCTGCCTGTGCAGCCTCTGATTCTCCCAGCTTTTCTTGTGCCTGGATGAGCTGTTTATAGAGAGACACCAGTAAATCTGTGGCTTCCTTATCATGCCTCTGCTGGGCAACCTCATCTGTTTGAGGGTGAATTGTGGCTGGCATTTTTATCTTTTTCTTCAAAGCAGCCATGTCTGCATCCCTTAACTTCAATATCTCCTGGATGCCCTTGATATCTTTGGGATCATGCCCAATCTCAATAATTATATCTTCTAAGGACCTAATTCTGTTGTCCTTAGCCTGTGATGATGCCCTTTCCAACTCAAGTTGGGCAGCTGTATTATTAAGGCTATTTTCCAGCCTGTAGTTGTCCAAGGTTTTGTCTGCCAAGGAGGCATAGACCATCTCACCTATTTGTTTGTGCAACTCAATTTTATCCATTGGGTGGATGTCTTTGGCAAGGACCTCAAGATTGGTCCTTATATAATCTGCATGAGTTTGGGGCTGTGCTACAGCTGGTAAGAAATGACTCATGATCATCTTGCCTTCACTGACATCAAAAGCAGACATCAGTCTTTGCTGGTTGGTGGGAGCCATCTTCAACAAATGATTATAGAGCTGTATTTTTATGGGCTCACTCCTTTTCTTTATGTCTATGAACTGCTGTTTGATGCTCAGTTCACCCTCCCTCTGCTGGCTAGAGGAGCTGACTTCTCCTCCCACAGTTCTGTTCTGTTCCCCTTGGAAGGAACTTGCAGATACTTCCCTGCTAGGTGGGCCCATGCCCAGAGACTGCCCTGTTGGCATTTCCTCATCCGAGAAAGGGTTCATTCTCTGTCTTTTTTCACCATGACTTTCTGATGTGGTCAAGGGAGTCTCTCTGTCCCTTTTTCTACTAGTATCCTCCTTTTGTGGAGTTTGGAGGATTGAGGCATCAACTGATGTTTCTTGCCTAGGAGGCACTGTATTTTGTGCCTGCTGTTCTGTGGAAATTTGGGCTTCAACTGCCCCTTCTTGCTGTGGGGGCTGCTCTTTATTATGTTGCCCTTCTTCTTGCTGCATTTCCTGTTGTTGTTGTTGTACCTGTTGCTGCTGTTGCTGCACCTTCTCATGCTGTGGCCGTTCAGTATCCATTTCTTTTTCCTTGCCCTTGCCAGATATGTCTTCAGTGGCTTTGGGTGCTTGCTGGTTTGCAGTTGAGGAGGATGCAACTGCTCCCACTTGTGTGCTTGGCAGTGAAAACACCTGTGAACAAAGTTCAAGGTCAGCCATCTTTTTAAGATTCCTCACTGCTCTTTGATTCAGCTCTTCTTGTGTAACCGGCTCTTCTAGGGTTCCTCTCCTCCATTTTGCTTGGTTAGCATGTTTTTCAATGTGAGGGATTTTTAGATGATCATAGCCAGAGAGCCTATATCTGAGCCTTCTCAAAGTGATGAAGTGGTTGGGGTCATAAGGTTTCCAGAGGAAACTAGTTTGAAGGCCAAGGGACTGAAGCATGCTGTCTGCTTCTTTCCAACCTTCCTCCCTTTGGTTATAGACAAAGTGGCCCAGTTGATTCCTGACTTTCAACTGTGCTTTCTTGCCTTTGCTTGAAAAGTGAAGCACATCAACGTTTCCAAACTGCCTGAAGTATTCTAGGGCAAATAACCTCATAGGCACATATCCGGGTAGTCTGTAGGGAGGCAGTTCACACCCATACATCCTGATGACGGTGTGGTGCTGGTAAAAGTACCAGTACCCAATGCTGTATGATTTGGATAGTTGCAGGATCCTTTGCATTTCATCTGTGAGTCTCGGAGGAGGTGAGCCCATCATCATTGTCATAGCTGGGTGAATGAACTGATCTATGAACTCACAATAGGTGTATGGAGTTTCACCTCTACAGTGGAAAACAGATGACCAATATACCACTGATCTTGGATTGCCTTGGGCATCCTCTCTTTTGATTGGAAAAGAGAATTTCTGATGTTGATGATATAAGATCAAGTGGTAAATGTAGGAGGTATACCTGAACACTCTTTCTCTTGCTAGGTTCATTAGTTGCTCATGTATTTTGTCTGCTATATAGGTGGCATAGTCATAGCAGATAGGAGACTTGCCAGGAGCAAACATGAGCATGATTACCAGCACAGTTTGATCAACGTACTCAATGGAGTTGTAGCCCAAAATGGGACTGATCATGTCAGCCAGATCTCTGCCCAGTTGGTTGAGGTATACCTGATTGATAGGAGGATACTTCACAGAGTCAGAGCCAATATACAGCTGGTTTAGTTTGGTGACCTGAGCATCTGTCATTTTGGCTCCTCGATTTATCAGGTCTACAAGTGATAGAGGGACCAGTTTCTTCTCAGTCCTGAAGCAGAGCATATCCTTGATAGCTTCTGGGGTGACATAAAACACCACTGATCCTGAAGGGTCAAGAACTGCCCTCTGAGTGGGGTCATAATTTTCAGCACACAGATGGATCAACTCAGGGAATTGGTTAACCTGAGGGAGCTTGAAAATAGGGAGGAATGAGCTCCATATGCCCAACACATCCGTTCCAGCCTCATGCTTAGCCTTCAGTTCATTGAGCAGGTGGATGTGGAACTTAGTACCCATCAGTATTTCCTCTGAAATCTGATAGTCCATGTCTGCCAGAGACTGCCATTCCAATCGTCTCTGAGGGGCATTTAATGGAGCAACGTTTAATGCTATTGGAGCCACTGGTGGATCCATGACTTCTCCTAGGATTTATGAATAGATTTGCTATGCAGAGCAACCCAAAGAGTTTTCTTTGAGGGAGAAATGTGAATTGTATGGAACAGAGAGTGAGTGAGACACTTGCAACAATTGAAATACGACTTAAAGGACCGACAAAATAGTAGCAGGACTGAGCAAAGTGTTTTCTGTGGTGAATTTGGTCAGTTAAGGTACCTAGTTCACGACTGCGCGAACTAGCTGCGAATTTCAACTCAAATTGTCAAATGCGGCCCTGCAGGAGTTTAATGGCTTCACTGGTTGGATATAAGTGTAGGTCACAGTGTGTTTAACGGTGAAAATAGAGTTTTAAAGTCTGTTAACAGTTTATTTGCGGAATTATGGATAAAACCAGGTTTATGGGATGATTTTGAAGAATACCTGGTGAATTCGTCGGCAAGAGTTGCAAATGCAGGTGCAATGGAGGCTCTGGCGGTCTCGGAATCGACTTTAGCAGGCTGGTGCTGGTTTGGACGTGAACAACATGCAGAAGTAACAGTAGTGTTTTTTGCCAAAAGTGGAAAAAACACAAGATTTTGGCCTAAAAATGGATTTTTGGCAATATTGGCGCGTTTTTGGGATGACGTCAGCATGACGTCATCGGGTGGGGTCGGAGACGGACAGGGAAAATTTTAAGAACCCCCCCTAAATTTATAAATATAATAAATGGGCGAATCTCCATGGTATATAGGAAAAATGGAAGGCGATTTTATCAATAATGTAATATGTATATATAATTTTTTGGCGAATCTCTCACCAGGCCTGGCGAATATTTTACTCAATTATAAAATCTTGTAAGATCTTGGCGAGTCTTTCACTAAATAATAAAACTTTGTAAAGTCCTAGTGAATCTTAGCATAGGCTACATGCTGGTTTAATTCCCCCATTTAAATAGGCTACATTCCAGGTGAATACCATGGGTCAATACCATGTGCCATTTTGGTGAATACCATGGGTCAATACCATGTGCCATTTTTATTTTTATTAATTCTAATATTAGGGTTAGTAATGGTTTTTTGCATGGTATTAATAACAATCTAGTCCATGGTATTTGTCCCATAGTATTTTGGCCATAAGTTTCACCTAAATATAACCCATTTTTTGAGTGTTCGTAAATATAAGGTGACTTATGGAGTAAATATAAAAAAAAGTTTTATTTGTTTACCATAACTCTCGTTTATTTATATTTTTATTAATTTACCATACCTCTTTTACAAATATGGTATTTGGCCCATAGGATTCACTTAAACAAAACCTCTTTCTTGAGCCTTCATAAATAGAACGAGGGTTATGGACTAAATATAAAAAGAGGTTTTATTTATTTACGATACGTCTAGTTTATTTATATTTTTATTTATTTACCATACCTTTTGAGTATTTATATTTTTATTTATTTACCATACCTTTTGAGTAAGTATAAAAAGACGTTTTATTTATTTACCATACGTCCACTTTACTTATATTTTTATTTGTTTACACTCTTACATGTATATAAGGTGACTTATGGAGTAAATATAAAAATGTTTTATTTATTTACCATACCTCTCATTTATTTATATTTTTATTAATTTGCCATACCTCTTTTATAAATATGGTATTTGGCCCATAGGATTCACTTAAATAAAACCTATTCTTGAAAATGGGCGAATGGATTCACTTAAATAAAACCTATTCTTGAAAATGGGCGAATGGAAGGTTGTAAGTCCTAATTTCAAGGGCTAAATTTACCTTTTTTACCCTCTCCCTTAAAATAAGGTGGGCTATTTGAGGTGATTTGTAAAAATGTACTATGATACAAAATATTCGCCCACTAAAAATTAAAACCCCTTAATTTCGCCAAAGGGCGAACATTCGCCCCTAAAATTATCCTTGGAGACAGATGACGTCAGCATGACGTCATCGGGTGAGGTGGCGAGCTGCTATTGGTCCACGGAGATGATGCGGTGGCAGACACATTGGCACGGGGGCAGACAAAAAGGTTGACGCGATGGCGGGGTGGCAATGACGTGGGGATGACGCTGGATGAGCGGATTGACAGAAACCGGAAACGGTTGGTGGTTTTGTATCGCACCGCTATAGCTACGAAGGTGGAATCTGTCAGGCGTACCTCCGATGCATTGTGGGGAAGGCGCGTGGCGGGCACTTGACGTCACCTTCTGACAGATATCGGAAGGTATCTGTCGGACGTCGGGGCCGCTCCGATACGAACGAGGGCCGTCGGATCACATGGGTCCGATCCGACGGTTGATGGAAGGGTGATCTGATCGGATAATACGGATGGGGGGGCGGGATTAATTTATTATTTGTTTTGGAATATGCGCCCAACGGAAAACATTAGGATATGGGTTTTTGTAAAGTTTTGCAATGTATTTTGAAAAATCAAACATACGCGCCGAAACTTTGGATAAGCGGCAAAAGGTGGGTTTTTTGGGTTTTTTCATAATTTCAAAGGGGTTTATGGGTAGGAGGGGGTTTTTATAAGGTTTTTCTTTACAAACGGAGGTTTAATGGGTGGAATGACCTTAAAGAAGGGAGAGGGGTGAGGTTTAGGTTCATCAAAGTGACCAGATGCCAATTTGATCCCTGACAAAGGATTTATTGGCTATAATGCCAAGGGGAGGGATATTTATACAAAATTTGGGGTTTATACACCATGGTGTTAATAATAGTAGGGAAAGGGTAACATAGGGGAATTACATAATAGAGTTAGATTTAATATGGGGGAAAATGTGAATGAGGGGGGAAATCACTAAGTTTATTTGAAACTTACTTAGTTTAGGGAGTAGATCAAAATGAAAAGAATTTTAGGCAAGAAATGTGGCTTCTAAAATATTAAGAACCACCATGAAACCATAATTTCTTCCATGAATCTCAACTGATGAGGGAGTGTTAGTAATGAAATGGAAAAGGGGAAGAAGGGAGGTTAGGCCTGCTTCTTGCTTGCTGCAACTTGATGAAGAATAACACCTTTTTAACTCATTGATTTTGCTTTGGTAAACAAAGTTAGCACACATGCAACTTATAGGAAATGACCTTTCTGCAACCCCAACTGCCTACCCATCTATTTGCCTAGCATTTTTTATTTCTTCCTGGAGGGTGCACTTGGACTTGCAGACCCTTACTTGCCTTTTCTTTTCTTTGGCTTTTTCTTTTGTTTTTCTATCTACTTCTACCCTTATTTCTTCCAAGGTCCCAGATTAAGCTGTTGGGAGCCTTTTCTTCTCTACCTCAACTACTTGTCTGCCAAGAGTAAACAGTTTGGACAGACTTCTTTCTCTATTCTACAACTGAAAATTCAAAACATGGCATGATCCAGATTAGATTGTTGGACCATCCATCAAAATTTAGTCCCCATCAAGCTATAAGCATAGATTGTATTCTTATGGAAATATGTGATCTTTGCATCATCAAAGCAGAGCATATTTGGACCTTTTCATTTCCAATCATGAAATATGAAACCTATTGGTATAGGTAGCTAACATGGTGTACAACTGGATCTGAATCAAGGAGGAACTTGAGCACTTGATGAAGGGTAAGTTCTATTGAGGGGTCAAAATCTTAAGGCTTGAAGAGAAGTATCTTTGTGTGGTTTTGATTTCTTATCTGAATAACTGGTGCATGTTGTAATCTGTAAATATGATGATCTGGGTACCTTTGATGTTTGAAGTTGTTGTAAAAGTTTAAATCATCATTTACAGATCTATACGCAGGTTCACTTTAGCAAAGGCATGTATACATGTTGGTTCAACATTTCAAAAGTGCGTATACGCAGGTTTTCCTTTATACAAGTGCGTATGCACACAGGTTCATCACATTGAAGTAGCGTACACCTCATAAAATATGATTTAGCTACTTCTAATTGCTATTGCAGTGTTCTGGGTTCTGGCTTCGGTTCTGGTTACTGTTACTATATTCTGGTTACAACATTTAGAGAAGGGATTGTTTGATTCAGTTTTTGGTTGGTGCAAAGGAGATAGGTTGATGTAGATATATTTGATGTTTGATTGATGTTATTAATGGTGGACACGTATTGTCAAAGAAGGAAAGACAAGTAAGTGGATCAAATTTGATTGATACTCCGGCGGGACTAAGATGCCGGGGTAGAGAGGTCTTCGAAATGAGTGGGCCTACGAACGGATGAATCCATACTCAACCAATAATGTGTGTGAGGTGCGGGGTCACCAACGAAGAGTGATTTATTCAATTGATGCCACACATAGTTGGAGCTGGGGCGGTTCAACAGACAGACAACAACCAACATGTTTCAGGGGTGGGGCAGTACTATCACAGAGAAATGTTTGGTACAGATTATTATAGTACCGTTCGCAAAGTAGATAAGTTAATTCCTGTGGATGTCTTTCGCCAGATTGCCCACCTAAACCAAAGGCTATTATAGATGCTATAACGAAACTTCGTGAATGAAAAGATAGTTCGATGGATATATGAGGCCCGAACTCGAACAAGGAAAGAATAAAATATTTCACTATAAATCATAGGGATCATCATATAGGATCCAGTATTCATACTAGAAACTATGGTCAAAAGTTATTACATCAATCTTATGAACCTCAATTCGAATCTACTTTCGAGATACCCAGGTCTTCTAGTTATTAAGGTGGGTTAGTTTTTCACCATGGGAAGGGGTTCATAGATGCCGTACCCTCCTGTTCCTTATCCAGTCTGGAAATTTATGAAACATGGTCCTTGGAAGAAAAGAGAAGGTTGTAGCCTTCTGTAGGTTAGCACCTATGTACTAGTACATCAGCTAGTACAAGAGCTAGGGGGGTTGTATCTCCCTTCCAGGGGAAGCTAGAGAACGAGAGAAGGTTGTAGCCTTCTGCAAGTAGAACCCTACGTATTGGTATAAGACTACACCAATACAAAATATTGTAAAAAAAAGTTTCTTATTAAAAGAAAGATAGAGATGATTGTAGGAAGTGGTTTTCACCCACATTGGGTTTCCACCTTATATCTTGTGTTCATGTGTGTGACTGTCTGTTATGTTTTTACTGCTCTTGGTTACTATTTATATGGTTCTGATGCACAGATTAAAGATCAAATTATGAAGAATTAACTGAATCATAAGTTTATTAGGTATACACTATTTGCCTTATATACAGTTGCGTATACACGCAAGTTTCATTAACTGAAGTAGTGCATATGAATCAGAATATGGAAATGAAATATTATTGACTTTCTAATACTGATTCACCCCCCCCTCTCAGTAATATTTCCAACAAAATTAAGGACACATTGTATGCTACAAACATAGTCTCAATACCTCTTAAGTGTATACAAACCCCATGTTAATAATTAAAGTTGGTAGCCTTGGGAGCTACAACATTCTTGCTGCAATACTGAGGCTCGTCGGAATGAACCCCCTTAGCTTATATGAGAGAATTGTATTGTGACTATGGATTATTATTCTAAGTGAAAGAGAGAGAGGAGATTGTGTGAGAGAAAAGAAGAAATTACTGTAGATCTCTTGTAGGTTGTGTCTCTTCATTTTACTGGACAATGTAAAAGGAAGGACTAGTTGTTTCTCCTTGGACATAGCCCAAATTGGGTCAACCATGCACAAATATGTCTCTCTTGTTTTATGCATTTCTATATTTGGGTTTCTACAATATTTTTTGTATTTCATTGCCCCGTTAATTTATTTATAGCACATAGTGGACCAACACTAGGGTTGAAGATAGAAAACTAGAAGTGTCTACATTTCCCATCAAATCAAAAAATGGACAAGCTAGAATAAAAATCATTAACCAATCCATGCTCACACACTTCGATGGTTTTGTTATAGAGAATCCTAATAGTTTCATCTTTGATTGTGTTGTCATATGTAGGACTTATGGTTACGCCACTAATGAGCAGAAGATCAACTTGCTTCCTTCCTTCATGAATGATACAACACTTCAATGGTTCATGGGCTTATAATGAAATACATTTTCCATCCAGATGGACACCTTACAGATTGAAAGAAAATAAGAGGAAGCAAAAAAGGCAGTATCCATATTTTTCCCTCAATGTAATAAAATACATTCTAGGAATGCATGTCCTTTAAATATCTAACAAGTATGATTTGTATGTTAGGATAACCTTTCCACTGATAAATGTCCACATTTTCTAGGTCTGAAGGCTATGTACAAATGAGCCTAAGGGAGCATGGACCAATTATTCTAATATATGGAAATTATAAAAAGGTATGAACTTCCCTTCTCCTTTTAATACTAATTATAATACTAACTATCAACTTTGGCTTCCTCTTAATCATTCACTCTGGCTTATTCTAACTCCTTGTCCATATCCTCCTCAATCTATCACTCCTCCCTTCCATCCATATCTTAATCAACCACCTTAATAGGGTAATCCATCACAATTATGGAGGCCTCATGTGACCCATCCACCTACCTTGATTCCTTCTCCTTAGAAAAAATATGCACCCTAGAACATTAGTTCAAAGAAACCCTAGATGTTTTCCCATCCAAATGAAAATCCCAGTAATAAGCAAGCTCAACTAGTCTACAATGGAGAAACTACCTACCAAACGTATGGTGTAAAAATCGAGGAAATAAACCTTAGCTTAAGGGTGGTCACTCCAGATATCCATCCACCTTCTATAATAGAAAATATCGAGGAAGAGAAGGATGATTTTGTGCCTCATCTCACCCAAAAAAAAAACTCTCTTTATGGAAAGGTTGAAAACCCAAAAATCGCAAACCATAGAAGAAGTTGAACTTCTGGGAGAATTAAAGAATCTATGTGTCAAAATACCTCTCCTCAAAGCCATGAATAATGTTCCTATCTATAACATGTTCATTAAAGAGGAATGTTTCCAAATTACTAGAACAAAGAGAAGGGATTCCCCAACTATCAATGTTATAGGGAAGCTAGCCAATATAATTCTTAGGAGAGTAATCATCCTCAAGTATCTAGATATTGGAAGCCTAGTACTAGATGTTCACATAAATGGAATTGTTGTTCCAAACACTCTTTTTGAATTAGGATCTGAAATCAATGTTATGACCAAGCAAATCATGTTTAAACTTAAACTTCAAGGATCTCTAAGAAAGAACACTACTATGCTCTAGCTTGCTAATAGATCCATAGTAGAACCAAAGGTATTATAGAAGATGTAATAGTCTCTATCGACTCCCGGGAGTATCCCACATAATTCCTTGTACTCCACCCCAAAACCAAGTTTACTGGCTATCCACTCATCTTAGGGATAGAAATATGACCATCACTAATAGAAAATCCTTAAAACAGATTGTATTATTACCCCCAACTAAACCTCTTGTTGAGAATGAATTTCCTACATGGGTAGAGGAATTAGAAGAATATCATTATTTCCTCTCATAATTTTGCCTTATGTGTATATTAGAAACCACTCTTGGCAGTACGCAGACTTATAAAGATGATTTAATTGATAATTTTATGAAAAACCAATATCATGTTCCCATGAATATTGATGGGATAGAAGAAGAGTTGTCCTTAGGGAAACCTAGTTGTTCCCAAGACAGTCTATGGGCATAATTGTTTATTTACAATTCAGAGAAAAAAAACATAAAAGTAATAAAAATATGACCCTCTAAGTTGCTGAAAATCAACTCTTCACTTTAAGCTTACCAAGACGACCAACTACTCACTATCTTAAAACAAAATATTGATGCATTTGAATGGGACAACAAGGGAATGAAAGAGTACTTCCTTTTGTGTGCACTCACCACATATACATCAAGGAGGATCTAAAACCTCTCCATTAGCCTCAAAGGAAAATGAATCCTACATTAAAAGATACTGTGAATGAAGAATTGAAAAAATTACTAGAAGCAAGGTTCGCCTATTTGATCTGAGATAGTGAATGGGTATCTCCTTTGGTTATTGTCCCCATGAAAAATGGCATGTGGATAATGTGTGTTGTCTATGGAGAACTTAAAAAGGCCACAAGGAAGGAATATATCCCCCTTCCCTTCATTGACCAAGTCCTTCATGTGCTTGCAAGGAAAAAGCTATTTTCCTTTTAGTATGGGTGCCATGGGTACCATTAGATCCAAATCAGTCTTAAAGATCAAGATAAGACCAACTTCACATGTATTTGGGGGAATTTTTGTTATAAAGTCCTCCCATTTGTCTTGTGCAATGCCCCTGTGACCTTCCAAAGGATTTTTCTTAGTATATTCTTTGCTCTTGTGCATGATTCAATAGAAATCTCCATGGATGACTTCAAACCTATGGGGATGATTTCCAAGAGGCTCTTTCAAACCTTAGCAATGTCTTTCAAAGGTGTGGGGAGATGAACCTCTCCTTGATCTATAAAAATTACATATTCCTAATGAATGAGGGAGTTGTTCTAGGACATTTCCTCTCCTCTAAAGGAATCATATTCCATCATTAAAAATGCTCTTGTTCCTGAAAATAAAAGATATGTTACAAGCTTCTTAAGTCTTGCAGGATGTTATCAGAGATTTATAAAATATTTTAGTTAAATTTCTTCTTATTTATTTTTATTGATAACCAAAGATATTGGTTTTGTTACATAGATCCATGTTAAGAATCATTTGAGAGTATAAAGATAAAAACTAATGACAACACCTGTCCTTAGAGGTGCAAACTAGACCTTTCTCTTTCACATTCCTAAAGCTGTGTCAAATAGGGAAATTGGGACAGCTCTAGGAAATTTTGAAGTTAAACATCCCTATGTAATTTATTTCATTAAAAAAAAAATTCTAAGGATGAATTAAACTATATTGTAACTAAAAACAAAGTTCCTCGTCATTCTATATTCCTTAAATAAATTTAGAAACTACATCACTAGTTACCAAGTCTTCATGCATATTGACCATGTAGAAATCAAGTATTTAATGAATAAACTAGATGTGAATGCTCAAATAATTAAGTGGTAATTTTTATTGCAACAATTTGACTTGATTATTGTTGACAAACCAAGAAAGGAGATTGTTGTTGTAGATTTCTTGTCAAGGCTAACCTTTTCTACATATGAATAAGTGGTAGATGGTCAACCCTTGCATGAGTATCATTTTTCCTTATTAGTTCTTTCTCCATGGTTTCCAACTACCCAACTACTGACCAATTGCCTCCTCAATTATATTCAAGTGAGAAGAGTACTATTGTTAGAAAAGGTTACTCCTATATGTAATATCCCTCATAAAAATTCCATGTAATAAAAGTAAATAAAGGCAAAATAATAACCACGGATGATGGGACACTTATTCCAAGTTGAATGTTTGGCATAATCCTAGTGATGGGGATCACTTGTGATTGTTTATGGCTAAGGAAATTAGCAGCTACAATGACTAAGGATTTGGAAAGGAAAAATGACATTTTTGGCACATTTATTTATGAAAATAACCGAAATTATGAGAAAAGGGAGGTGAAAGGTCACATGTTGCATGTTAGGAAGAAATTGAAGGAAAATAATGGGAAATGAAGAAAATAGAGCCTCACTCATAAAAAGGCTTCTCGGGATCAGTTGGTAATCTTTTATCACTTCATTTTTGGAGCTCTCTCATTATTCTCTCTCTCTCTCTCTCTCTCTCTCTCTCTCTCTCTCTCATACTCTTGGAGGGTGTGGCATACATCAATTTTTAGAGCAAGAAGGCAAAGGAAGAACAAGAAATCACAAGAGGCCATCACGATCGGCAACTACATCAAATTTTCTTGCAAGTACAGAGTTGCATGTATGTTTCCTTCGATTGTTCTGGCATGCATGGCATAAGCATGTGGATTTTTGGTTATGATATGTCATTTGCATGGAGGATGGTCGACATTGACAGTGGATTTCCTAGCCTTGCCATTTCCTAGATATCCATGGTGATTGTGCGTTTACTTTCATTATTTTGTTTTGATTGGTTCTTAAGTTTCCTTAGCTTGCATTGAGTTATTAGTTCTTGGAAACCCTAGTTGGAAAAATTATCTCGAAGCCCTGTAATAACTTGTGTTGAGTTACTAGTCCTAGAAGCCTTGGTTGGATAAACACTCTAGAAGCCCTTGTTGGGTTGAGTTACTATTATTGGAAGCCTTGGTTGGAACAAACACTCTAGAAGCCCTAGAAGGCTTGGATGGAGACCAATCTGATGATGGTTTTGGTGATCTCCGACTAGGTGGTGGAATCACTATTTGATGGGTTGAGGTGGATGGCCTCTGGAAGCCCTTTATGAGTTTTGATTGATGTGTTCAATGGGATCCCACATTCATGCTTAGAATATGGCATGGAGGTGAATGGCTGAAGAGAGATTTGTCTCAACAACTCTATAGTCGGGTGGAACATGGAAGTCTCATCTCAAGTTTGGATCTTGCATCATTAATGAAAGGTTATTTCTCCTTTTATTTCTATGATCATTTCAATGGATTATATGTGGTCTTTATGGATGTACTTTCATGAGTATTTTTATTGCTCTTATGCTGGTTATGTATGTGTTTTATGATAACAACATGTATGGATTTCATCATGTTTTTACTTGTAACTGAATGATCAATGTATCTATGACCTAATGGATGGAATGGCAGTGGATGTATTGAGGCATCAATGGTACTTAGTGATTCTCAGCTAAGTATGAGACCCGTATTCTCATAACTTTTATTTAAACCTGTAGATTACATATTCATGATATGTTTGAAGAAATGCTTATCATGGCTAGTAGGGGTCTAGTCAAGGCCTTAAACAAGTATTTTCTTTAATACTGTCATTTCCATGTTATTTTACTAGTTTGATAGATGGTTCAATTATGGGTAGTAACCTGGGTTCTGGGCCTTAAAAAGTGGCTCAAATCTCGGAGTTGCTGGCATAGCACTTACAGTTTTGGTCTCTAGTCTCTAGCAGAGAAGTCTGTGAGAGCGAATTTGGGTTTCTGGTCGCCCTCATGCCTATAGCATGGGAGCGGCCGAGGCTTAAGTTATCCAAAATATCAGTGGGACCCCAAGGAAAGTTGTCTAAAGTATTGGATTGGTTCCTGAGGGTCCTCTAGACGATGATTAATGTCTGTATGGTGTGTTTCTGTTGGTTCCACTTCCTTAATGTGACTTAGGAGGTCGAATCATATCATAGTGGCCTCTCATCACATGTTTTTCCCCGCCCATCAGTTTCTTCCGTAGATATGGGAGGAGGGTGTTACAAAGTGGTATGAAAGCATGGTGATCTAAAATGATCATATGTCAAACTGATGTAGAATTGATTAATGCCATTAGTGAACTGAATGTTAACTGAAAATGATTTTATCGTGAGAACTGCTTGGAAAGGAATGAAATTGACGACATAATTAAAACATAATCAAGATGTAATAGAAAGTGAAAACAAAAAAAACACATTGATACTAGATAGCAATATTGATTATGGAGTTCGTCCCTGATGGACTACGTCTCCGGGTCTGATTTCAAGATGGGAAACCGCTTTATTAGGATTGAATCCAAGGAGGTTGACCACACATAAAATTGAACAAACTAATCATGCACCCAGGCACTTCTGGTCACTATCTCAAGAAATATCTCTAAATTAGCTTTCCAATGCCTATCTCGGTTTCCAATTCGACTCTAGATTCCCCTAGTACATTGAAAACAAAATCGCCTATATCGTCCAGAATATGCACTTTAGAACTCAAAACTACTAATGTCTTTTTCATGAACAAAGAGGTGAATTTATAGGGTTTCAGGTACATTCGAGGTCTCCACATTCAATATTGGCATAAGCACTGAAAGTAGGGGCTACAATTATGTCATAAAAGACACCTAGGGATAACTCGCATGGTCATTCCATTAACATAGCACCAAAACTCAATGAAAAAACCCAAACATTACCATAGGATAAGCGCAAAATACAGGTGATTTTCTAACCGTGTGGAATATGTGACTGTCAACATGTGACAAGCCGTAGTCTAACTGCAGGTTGACATCTGACACTGATTTCCTGGCCATTTCAGCTAGCAGTCGATGACGTGCCATCTGACAGCACATCTCCCTGGCAGTTTTAGCAATAGCATGGTAACCGAGATGGTTAGTTGGCAGTGTGGTAAATGTGGTCACATGCTTCTCACATCCACTGTATATTCTACTAACGGTTTTATAGCCTGACTACCATGTTAACCTTTGCCCAGTGAACTCTTGTTCACATACCCGCGGTTCTGACATGGCTAACCACTGTAGTTAGGGGACTGTGTTTTATATTATTTTCATTTGTAATGTTTTGTAATGTGATATGGTGTTGTAATGGCCCAAGAGGTTTGTAAATTAGGTTTTAATGCATTTGAATGAATGACTTTATGAATAGGTTAGTTAGGTGTATTAGGGTTTAGACTTAGGTTAAAATCAATGTGTTAGGTGTTTTAGGTTTTATATCACTTGTTTTTTTAATAATAAACCCATACACACTTCTTTGTCACAAAGAGACATTTTCGACAAAAATCACATGACACCAAACCCTTATCGACAACCAAACCTTGCAAAATGGATGGCAATCCCATGTGGATGACCAAATTTTGGCGGAACTGACGAAAACCACATGTTGAAAACTAGGTATAACACCATATCACTATGAAAACCAACACTGGACAACCATAACCATAAACATCACTGTCAAAGCTGAAGACACTGGAGACTGAATGCTTACAACAAAACTGGCAAAGCTAATAAAGTTCAAGACCTCATCGAACAATGATCATTTGACAATCACTTCGATGTTGAACCACTGAAGACTCCACTCATGCTAGACTGACAAGATCCTCTTGGATCAATCCTCTCCACTTGAAAGCTTTTGGATCACAAAAGTTTGAATAGATGGATAGAAGATGAGAGTAGAGCTCCATTACTTTCCATATTTTCCTGATGATGTACCAATACATTCGATCAACCACCTAAAAGTGATGACCCCGATGATGTTGATTATGGCACATTTTGAATATGTGAACTGTTCCATCCATCTACAGTATGAACAACTTGCGAAGATGGTTAAACAACCTATTATGAACATGGAAATTGACTACTTTCCACGAAGTACCATGAATTAGTGATTCACACACATCTTTCAAAACAATCTCTACATGATATTGTTCAATACTATTGACATGTATTGACAATCTATATTGCGAAATGATAGAGACAATCAAAGACATTTTTGACATCAAACCATCTACTTGGCTTGATATACTTTCTTGATTCTTGATTACTAAGTGAACTTGCTGCAATAAACCCATCAAACTAAAATGTGGAAACTATTGTAACTTAGTTTGATTTTGAAAGTATTGAAACGTCCATTGATTTGTTTGAATCACTGTTTCCTTATTCATTAAATGAAGTTTCCATTGATTATCACTTTCCCTGGATGCATAAGTTTCCCTTAGATGTATTGGATACTTTGACACTGCTTTAGAAAAGGCTTTGATATGAAAACAAGTAGGCTTCCTCTCCACTTGAAAAGAGGCTTCCAAACTGTTTGAAACATGAAATGATGACACAATACAAGAGAAATTTAACACTGACTTTCCCCAATACAAACTTGTATCTCTGTAACTTATAACATCCAAACCTGGACTGAATTGATTCATTTTGATATTAGGAAGAGGATATTTGGACATCAACTGTAACTCATGTTGTATTCCCTGGTTATGAGTAAGATGTTTGGTTTCTTTAAATAGAATTGAAAAATTTTCTACCTCTTTGATTAAACTATCTTTAAGCTAAGGCTCATAACTTGAAAAAACATCACGTCGATTCTTATGTTGTTCCTTTACATGCATGATTATAAATATCTTATTTGAATTTATTAATTGCTTCATATGATTAGCAACAACTAAATTCAAGTGATTTTTACTTTGATGTATTGTGACAATAAATTCAACTCCATATTTCTTAAGGTGATATTTGATCTGTCTTCTATAAAATATTGCATCACAATCATAAAGGTAAGGACTTCTTAAGACAACTCCACAAATGTCTAATGGAACCACATCTAATTCCACTTCATCAATGTAATTAGCTTTAATGGAAAATATTAATCGACACTGTTTTGTGACTTTTATCTGAGTTGATTTATTTAGCCATCCTAATGGGTAAGGTCTTGGATGATTCCGTGTCTCCAAACCCAAGTTCTTAACTAAATATTCAAATATTAAATTGGCCTGTGATCCACTGTCAAACATTGTCTCTATCTTTGTGTTCTTAGAAGTTTATGTTAAATAATTCAACTCTTTTATCCTCATTTCAAGGATTTATGTTTGATGAAGATGCAATAGTATTCGAACTTGAACCAGTGTCAAAAGTTTTACCTCTTGAAACTATGGCAGTTATCCTCCTTTCATCACCTAAATCAGAACCTAGATCTTACTGGATTGCTGCAATTTCTTTCTTTTCATCCTTCTCTTTAAGGAACTTTTTGGGCTTAAGTTCAGGATGAAGTTTCCAAAACTTAGATTCATCATGAATGATTCTCTGGTAATGAGAACATGTAGGTCTTTCCTTTTGAGCTATTGCTGATTTGTTTCTCTTCAAATTGTTCTTCCCTTTACTGTCATTGGAATCATTGATTTCCAACTCTTTGGATGATTGGGGTGAAAACTTGAATGGTCTGCCACCTAATTAAATATGTATGGCTTGAACACACACTTCATCAAAATCATCAATATTAAACATCAATAATATACGCTGCAAATATGAATGTAAATTTCCGATGTATTTTAATAATGTTTCACGTGTATCCAATGAAATACCAAGGACCAATGCTTTCTTTCTAAACTCCTGAGTAAACTCCTGAATACTCTACCCTTTACATTGCCTCAAGTGTTGCGAATCAATAATAGCTTGTTGCATGTATCATAAAGGATAGAATTGTTTCCTAATAGATTTTAAAAACTTAGACCATGAAGAGATAACTTTACCTTTCCACTTTACATCTATTTGAGTTTTACTTTCCCAACAGATTAAAGTTGTTCCCCCCATTCTAAGTCCAGCTAACTGAATTTTCATTTTATCATCAGAAATGTTATGAATATGACAATAAACTGTTGGAAATAATACTGAGAGGGTGGGGGGCGAATCAGTATTATTAAATTCTTTTCAATATATCTTCCAGATTTATATTTTAATTTATTCTTCAGATATTGATCATTAATTTGTATGTCAGTACCATATAATAATGAGCAAGAACAAGAAAAAATAGATAGTCACACCAAAGAACACCAGATATAAGGTGGAAACCCAATGTGGGTGAAAACCACCTGCTACAATATGTCTCTACCTTCTTTCAATTAGAAACTTCTTTTACAATGATTTTGTACTGGTGCTGTCCTTTACCAGTACGCAGGTGGTGGGCTCCAGTATTGCAGCAATAATGCTGCAACTCCTGGGACTCCCTTCTTTACTCTTATCAACCCGGTAGTTCATAACAAACTTGGAAGCGATGGTGCTGTATGCACAAGTACTAGCTCTTGCCGCAGCTGTCACTTGGTCAGCTGGCACAAGTCCGCTAGGGGCTCAAGCCAACTTCTATGAGCTCTTAGAAGAAGCTTTGTACCTGATGGATGGAAGCTAACTCAAAGGAAGCTGATCTACTTGCAAAAAGAAACTGAAAGTCAAAGAATAACATAAACCCTAGCAAACCCTAATTCTACCAGCTAGTCTTACTGATGCAAAGGAGAGGATGAAAACTATTGAAAAAGATGCCATTACTTCTACAAAGGTAAAATGCACATGCCTATGCTATCTCTATCTAAAGAACACATGTTTTTTTATTTTTGATTAAGTTATCAGAATTATCATACATGTGCTTTTAACTGGCTTTTCACTGTGCAGGGGTGGATCAAGAGAGGGAAATGCTTGGAAAAGGTTAGGAAGGCGCAGAGAAGGTCTAAGGAGTCCCTAACACCCTTCCAGAGAGTTTCACAAAGTTTGGCTATCCAGCAACCTCACTTGTGAGCTTCTACAGGAAGTTGTGGGGGTTCTATAGGATGTTTCAGGGATTTCTACAGGATGTTCAGAAATTTCTACAGGATGTTCTAAAATTGGATTTTGGAGGATGGATGAGTGAAAGAGGATGCATGAATGGATAGGGAGGTAGGGTAGGGGTCTGAGATGAGCCAGTGACTGATGGATGAAGTGATGAGAGGATGTGGAAAACTAACTTGACTTAAGGAAGGCTAAGGCAATGGAAGAGCAAGAAGGTAGGGTTACGTGGACAGAAGAGTAGTTGTGAGATGAGGAAGCTAACTAGGAGATGGAGCAGCTAGCTTGGACGAAGCTTAGGTGGATGAGAGAAAGATGGATATGCCCTGCACGGTGTGTACTTAACTGAATCAACCAAATCCTGCATACAATCAAAATCTTAGCTAATCTATCCGAACTGTCAACGAAACAAATGAACAGCAACTTTATTTCCAAAGAGAACCATGTACAACACTTAATCAAAGAAACATCTAAAAAGGTCTGAACGCATGATTAACTTCTACACATGAAGACATTACACCAAATATTGCATGGTCAAGCAAACTAGTGTTTTGTTGGGCAGCACTGTTTCTACAATTCCAGCCCCTGATCCAATAAGGGAGAGGTGAAACTGAGAGTGCAGGTAACCTTTTTTTTTAGAGCTTTATCAATTATTATCCTATCAATCTATTCTACACATCTGAAGCAATTCTATTCCTCAACAATGACCTACTTAACCAACACAATTGAATCTAGCTCAACAAAACTTTGTTTCAAATGCATAAAAGGAAAATCACAGTGTTGAAAGGAAAGATAACAATACAAAGAAGGAGGCCCTAGGCTCTCAGGTTGGGCGCAACCCTGAGAGCTATGGCTCCTATAAAAAACTCAAAGCTGATATCAAATCTGACTGCTTCCCATTATCAAAAAATAATCATGTCAAGAGTTATGCCAACAATGGCTACAAAAGAACAAAACAGAGCCAGCAACACTGTAGTGCAAAATGTGCAAGAGTTTTTCAAAAGTCCCTTTCGAAGGCTGAGGCCTTAACATTTATACACCACGAGGCCCTAGCTGGCCTCCTAAATCTATGGGACTTGGCTGCCCAAACTATGAGTGAACAACTCCTTCCAAGAAATCTGTTTGGTTGCCTTCTAGATCCGGTTTTGGTGGCCTTTGGAGCTCGGAGTTGGGGGTGAAGATCCCTAGGGAGGCTATTTAATGCCATAGACAACCCCCCTATGAATCCTCAACCCAAGCTGAGCTGTCTCCTAGCCCATGTCTGCTCGGTTTTGCTCCAACATGTGTCAAAAAATACTGAAATGAGCACGTGTTAGCCACCTAGGAATAGTGACTACCCTTATTCGTACAAATGACATAAACATACTAAAAAATAATGCATAAGTTATGAAAAATGAAGGATTGAACAAGGGTAGTTAGGCCAAATGAGCCCAAAATGTTACCAAATTTGGGGCTCATCATCACCCCCCTACTAAAATGATTGCTCATCCCTGAGCAACTAATCCAGCTCCTCGTCCTTCATTGAATTAACCGCCACTCTCACATCCCAGGCTTCTGAAGTAGTATCCTCCTCACTGTCATGGAACCTGACCTTCTTTTCCACCTCTCCCCGTTGCTTATGCTCTTCTTTTCCTGTGCTGCCTTCTACCAATCCCAAAAGCAAAGGTGGGCTTAGCTTGAGGCCGATCCAGCTGGCCTAGAGGTTTTGCATGGACTTCTTGTAGTGAGGTACCCGTACTAGGCCCTCCCTCATTCTAGTTGGAGTGTGATACTCCCTGATTTTGAGGTTGTGGGACAATGTGTTCCACCTTCGGGTGCAAGCATGGACACAATTGTCCCCTAATAATCTCTCCATATCCTCGAAATGTGCTATAGCCTGAGCCTGTTGATCCATGTATTTTAGTAAAGCCTGAGGGTTGGTTGTTAGGTGTCGGTGGGTGTATATCAATGCAGTGGGGTCCCCTTGCTCTGCTCTGATTATCAGTGGTTCATGTAACTCTCGGTTCATAACATCTTTGACCTCTGTCGCTCTCTTTTCTTCATGGTTTAACCATGAGGTAAATGCCATCACCTGCATATCTCCCACAACTGCGTTGGGATCCCATGAAGTTACATTAGGAAGGGAAAAATTATGGAGGTAGAACTCTGATAGCTTGGCTTTGTCCTTTGTGGAGCTGTTGTTGCATAAAATTGTGAACTGCTGGGGGTTTTGGATCTAGGAGATACCCCTCTATGCTAATGCATTAATTTTGAACTGCAGCCACTGGTCCCGTAGGTATAAGCCATAAGATTTGGTCGGATGCCTACATTGTAGAGCATCCATAGCCCAACTGGCCATGCAGGCCAGTTGTGCCTCTTTTTCTTGCAACTGTTGTTTTAGAGCTTGTATCTCTATGGTTGCTTTCAATTCCCTTTCCTGTAGATGCTGGTTTAGTTCCTCAAGACCAGCTTTCATTCCTTCTTTTCATTGAGGTTCTGCTGTAGTGTCCTCTGATTCTGTGCCCCTTTCTTTCCTCTGTTCCTGTAGCTGCAGTTTGAGCTTCTCATTCTCTTCCTGTAGAAATACTCGATGGCAGTTCCCCACGTGTTTGGCCATAGCTAATTCGCTTCTTGTCTCCTTGAGTTGTTCCTCCAAGGGGCCTATATCTGCTACTCCTTTAGATCTAGCTATCCTCATCCATGTGTGGGTCCGCACTCTTTCTTCTTCCAATGCAAAGAAAAGCGGTACTGTGAATTTTTGTGGGATAATTTTCCTAGCGTCCAAAAAGTTATAATAAGAGCTCAAGCTGGGCTGGGGGCTAGGCTCCATAATGTGTTCTACCTCTTCTTCCCTTTGTGGTGAGGTGGCTGCCTCCCCCTCCATTCTTTCAGTCTCCTTGAGCCTGGCTAATGTTTCTTGTAGAATTGCTTCAGCATCCTGTAGAGGGTTTTTGAAGCTGACCTTTCCATTCTCTCCCTCCAGGTAGTTGTCTTGGGGCTCCCCCACTCATAAGAGACTAATAATTTGGAGGGGGACTTCTCCTTTACCGAGTTAGGGGTGTCTTCAATGGTAATTGGGTCTTTAGATGGAGGTTGGGGCCAACCGGTTTTAATTCTTAAACTTCTCCTCACTTTGAAATACAGAGGAGTCTTCCTTTTGTGTTTCTCCTTTGGCTTGGGAGAGGTACTTAGGGTGGCCAGCACAACTGCCGCCTCCCGAGCAAGAATTTCAGCCGTCTTCTCCTTCTGTGTTCTTTTCTCAGGACTTCCTGTAGAAAGCCCTATAGCGCCTGATTTCTGGTTTCTTGTAGAAGTCGTTTTTAACTTTCCTGTAGAAACATATGGCACCATTTTAGCCTGCTTGGCTGAGGGTGCTTTTTCTTTCAATTTTGCTGAAGCTGCCTTAGAGGTGCCCTCACTGACATGGACTTTTTTAGTCCTTTCCACCCTGCTCTGTAGTCGTTTCTCCCTGGGTGTTAGTGTGGTTTTGTCACCCTCTGTTTTGGCAGCTTGGTTTTTCTCTTGTTTTCCCTTGTGCTCTTTCTTTGGTGCTTTGGCCATGGTTTCTTGGCCTTTTTCTTTCTTCTCTGTTTGAATTGGTTCCTTCTCCTCGCTGCTGGAGGAGGTGAGCTCCTCAGCCAGCACTCGGATGTCATCATCCTTAGTCAAATTTCGAAAGGTTTCCCAGGAGAGAGGGACGATGTATGTGTGGAGTGCATCTTCCACGAGGAGCTTAATGAGCCCATGATGGGCTATCTGGTCTGGCATCCCCTCTCTCAATTTAATGGCACACTCAGTCATGGACTGCATGAGGAAGTAAGGAATGCTCAACTTTTTCTCTGATGGTAAGTCCATTTGGTGCCTAAGTTCTGTGAGCAGCTGGAAATGATATCCATACATGATGCTAAATCACCCCTCACACGTGATATACTTCATAATTTGGAGGCTGACCTCACTTCAGAACGACTGTAGGCTGGTTCTTCGAACTCCATTCTTGTCTTCTGAGAATTGCTCCTCCGGCAAAAAGAACTCCTTCTTAGCCTTCTGGCCCAGTTTTATCTCCTCCTTATCCCAAGGTACCCCCATCGGTAGATCAGTGACTCCGCTAATGAACTGTGGGGTGAGTCTGAGGGTCAAACCTCTGAAGTTGACAACAGCCAATGTTTTTGACTTTGGCTGCAAGGATCGCAGGAAGTCTTCTGCAACCTCGTCATCGTGACTTTGAAGCTTGTCATAGAATGACATCCATCGTGCATGAGAAAACAGGTCTACCACCTCAGGGGTTTCCCGTAGCTTCTTTGAGTTTGTAGGCTCTTTCCTAATGAACCCACCTGGCATGGTAAAAGCTTGTTGTGTTGGCCTGAGCTGGCTGGCACGTATAAAAAGATGGATCTTTGGGATTTCCTTAGACAGAGCACAGAGTTACACCTCTATCATGCACACAGTTTATAAATTCACGACTGTCTACAGGTGAGCCTTGACAGTGGCTCAATTATGAACCAAACCCTGTATAAAATCCCGCATACACACTACGACGACAATTCTCATGTAGAAATAAGAAGACGCTTGAAAATTCATGCATAGACTGTAATTTACGGTTTTCTACCCCCTTAATACGTCAACTTCACCACCTTTCGAACCAATTGCATGGGAGGACTATGTTCAGGCTTACCTCATTCCAGACTTGCCACCTTTGACGTGAACAGTTTAATTTCCTCCGTAACGTTGAGCTTCCTATAGTGCAGCTTCCTGTAGCGCAGCTTCCTGTAGAAGTTGTGCACGGGTTCTGGGGAGCGCTTCAGTGGTTCTGGGCCTTCTGTGCAACAACAGGACATTTGAACAGGCTGAGAACTCGGAGTAACAACCTTCAAGAAATTGTGGATGCATACTCGGTTATAAAGCGGTTGAGAGTAAATGAGTGTAGTGCGCCATACGCGATCTAGCCGGTGGATTTGAATCTCGGCGGAACTCGTGGCGCGGGGGTGAGTTGTCCCTGTTGGCCCGTTGGCTGATGTCACCTGCTATCATTCCACTGTGTATCTGCCTGACCGTCGAATTATTCCCTGTATATCTACCGTCGCCACTCCTGTTAGATCGCCGCTTCTCTCCGACTAGACGCTTCCCACGTGTCCATTTCTTCTCTCGTCGACACACCCAAAGCTTTTCGAATCAGACGAGACCGTCGGGCTGGTTGTGGTGGCCAATTGAATGGCTACCCGACTTACTCAACCCATTCATTTTCATATTTACACACATTTTAGAGCATTGTTCATGTAATTTGACGAAACAGGGTGAGGTACTTACCTGTGTGGTTGTGGACGTCATTTTTCTCATGCTTCAGGACGAGGGTGATGGATCCACTTGCTGCCGCTTCGTGCACAGGAATGGGAGCTCCTTTTCACTGACTGTTTCTAGTTATGAGACCGGTTGCCTAGTTGTGGATGGTGCATGCGCCAGCTCATGAGTTTCAGGTATCTTCATGGTGTGTTCTCTAGCCGGATTGACTGCTACAGGATTCCTGTAGGACATCATGTAGCCGTTTCTCCTCCTAGGGTGCATGCCGAAATGGTGGAGTCACGTTCACGGTTGCAGGGTCCTCGGATTGCCTTGACAGGTAGCGCATTGGACCTCTACATGCTTTATTTTCCATTTAAAAATTATTTCTCCTGAGAGTCCAACGTTCTGGTTTGCCTGTGCAGGTATTTCAATTGTATGGCAGCAATGGTGGTGGAAGGAGGCGACAACAGAGGGTGATGGAGAAAAACATTGGTTGAATGCCTCCTTATTGGACTTCGAGCTTCAAATTCTTCTACATAGTCGGTCCTGGCCCGTCCCAAGATTCTACAGGAAGTTTCCTGTAGAAATACAGAACTTCTTGTAGAAAGTCCTATAGCTTCCTGTAGGAGGCTAAACTATGACCAGATCGTGCCCAAACCTTGGAAGAGATGAGTGTTTCTGGAGGAAGTGCTGGTGAGGTCACCTGGTAGCATGGTAGGGACCCTTATCCTTGTGTTGAGAGGCCTCCTTTTCTGCATGGAATACCTGCAACCTGCATTAATTTCCAAAGCTGGAGCCTGTTTTTCTGTTTCTGCCTCCTTTTTTCTTTTCTTTTTCTTTTCCTTGGTTTTTTTTTTTTTTTTTTTTTTTGAGGAGACAGCAGGGGCGCCTCAATGAGGTTTTCAGCCCTACTATCTACCTTGGGCGCCTCAGAGAGATTTTCACCCATGGGTCTTTTTTCCAATTTTTTCAGAGAGAGACAGCAGGGGCGCCTCAATGAGGTTTTCACCCCTACCATCTGCCTTGGGCGCCTCAAAGAGGTTTGCACCCAAGGGTCTTTATTATTATTATTATTATTATTATTATTATTTTGATGCTCAGGGTATGCCCAAAACAGAGGCATAACCCTTCTCTATGACCAGCACTGATTTTTCCACAGTTTTGATGAACTCTTGCCTCGAAAGAGGTTTCCTGAAAATCTTTAGTCGATGCCCATTGACGAGCATGGGTATGGATTCCTCATCAATGGTCCGAATAAGAACCAACCCATTATCATTACACTTCTCCACTGCATATGGTCATAGCCATCTTGTCATCAGCTTCCCCTTGAAATCCTTGTGTCTGGAATCATACAGCAGTGCCCAATCTCCCGGTTGGAATTGCTTGTCATTGAGGTGCCATTCATGCCATATCTTCCTCTGAAGTTGAACCACTTCTGAGTGGAGAAGGGCCTGCATTCGATGTTCATCTATCCCATTCAGCTGCAATAACCTTTCTTGTTGGGCATGGCTGAGATCTAGGTCTAGCTGAGCTTCCATCCTCAATGTGTTGTACTCAAACTCAATTGACAGCAAAGCTCTCTTCCCATAGACCAGTTCATAAGGTGTGAAACTGGTTGTGGTCTTCCAAGTGGTGTTGTAAGCCCAGGTGGCCTCAACCAGGCGATCTGCCCAATCCTTTCTGCTGCTGCTCACCACCTTAGTCAAAATCCCTTCTAATGCTCTATTGGTGACTTCCACCTGCTCATTTGCTTGAGGATGATAGGGGGTGGAAGTCCTATGCTTGATCTTGTGATGAGCAAGCAAGTCTTCAATTAAGTTGGAGGTGAACTGGCTTCCTTGATCGGTGACTAACTCTCTTGGGTAGCCAAATTTGTAGAAGATGTTTTCCCTTAAAAACTCAGCAGCCTTTTCTTCTGTCACTGCCTTGATTTCCTTGGTTTCTGCCCACTTTGTCAGATAGTCTGTGCACACAATGATGTAAGACCTTTGCCTTGAAGGAGGATTGATAGGACCCACAAAATCCATGCTACACTTCTCAAATGGTTCAAGAGTCACTTAAGGATGGAGAGGCATTTCATCCCTTGGGGTTGGCTTCCCCATCCTTTGGCATCGGTCACATTGGCTGATGTATCTCTTGACATCTTGATGAAGCGTGGGCCAATAGTAGCCTGCCTGTAGAATTTTTAAGGCAGTCCTCTTGGCTGCAAAATGTCCTCCACAAGGCCCGTCATGACAGGTTAGGAGGATGTCAAAGACTTCCTCCTCCCTTACACAATGCCTTAAGATCTGATCGGGGCCAAGTTTGAACAGGTTGCCCCCGATCCAGGTGAATGAGGCACTCTTCCTTACAATTCTGCTTTTCTCTTTGGAAGATAGATGCGGAGGGAACTGTGCTGAGACTAGATAGTTTTCTATATCAGCAAACCATGGACAGAGTACTGAGATAGCAAACAGATGTTCATCTGGCATCTAGTCGTCCACTGTTCCATCTTCACTTGCAGGTAAATCCAGTCTAGACAAGAATTCAACAACAACATTTTCTTTACCTAGTTTGTCAACAATAGTCAAATCAAACTGCTGCAATAGAAGTAACCATCTAATACTACGAGCATTCACATCTGGTTTATTCATTAAATATCTAATTGCAGCATGATCAATATGTACAAATGTTTGATAGCCAGTGATGTAGTGTCGGAACTTGTTCAGGGCATGGAGCACGGCCAAGAACTCTTTCTCAGTTACAGTATAGTTTAGTTCTGCCTTGGATAAGTTTTTGCTGACAAAGTATATGGCATATGGGAGTTTTCGTTCAACCTGTCCTAAGGCTGACCCTATGGCTTTGTTCGAGGCATCAGTGTGGATGTGGAAAGCTAGGGCCTAGTTTGGACCTCTTAATATCGGGGCGGACACCAACTTATCCTTTAAGTCATTCAGAACCCTTTGACAGTTGTCCGTCCATTTGAACTCAACATCTTTTGCTAAGAGGCCAAACAGTGGCGAGGCTAGCTTACTGAAGTCTTTAATAAATCTTCTATAATATCCTGCTAAGCCTAGGAAACTCTGAACATCTCTTACTTTCTGAGGAGGTGGAACCTTTTTGATGAGAGCAATTTTATTAGGATCCACCTGCAATCCTTGGCGAGAAATGGTATGTCCTAGCACGGTCCCTTCAGTCATCAAGAATTCACATTTTTCAAGACTAAGGGACAGGTTCATCTCAATGCACTTGGTTAGGACTTTTCCCAGATTGGACAATGCTTCTTGGAAGTTGGACCCATAGGGAGTGAAGTCATCCATATAGATTTCCACCAAATCATGGACCAGCTCAGAAAAGATGCTCAATACTGCTCTTTGGAAAGTGGCAGGAGTGTTGCATAGCCCAAAGGGAAGGACTCAGTAAGCAAAGGTACCCCAAGGACAAGTGAAGGTGGTCTTATCTTGGTCTTCCGGGCTGATTTGGATTTAGTTATACCCGTTGAACCCATCTAGGAAAGGGAAAAACTTCTTCCCCGCTAGTCCATCCAGCACTTGATCTATGGAAGGCAGAGGAAAGTGGTCTTTCTTGGTGGCTTTGTTCAGTTCTCGGTAGTCCACACAGATTCTCCACTTCCCATTTTTCTTGGGTACCAACACCAGAGGGGACACCCACTCACTATCCGAGATGGGGTAGATGAATCCTGCATGCAACAGTTTTTGCAGTTCTTCTTTGACAATGTCCTTAAGGGCTGGATTCATTCTCCTCTGAGGTTGCCTGACCAGTCTACAATCTTCTTCGATGTAGATGTGATGGGTACAGACCGAAGGATGGGGTCCTTTCATCTCCTTATAGCTCCAAGCGAAAGCATCTAGATGACTGGCCAACAGACTATACAACTCCTTTTCCTGGGAAGGAGATAGGGAGGAGCTGATCTTTAACATTCTCTTGGGGCCAAAATCCACATTTTTGACTCTGGGAGAGAGTGGATCAATCTCACAAAGGTCCACTAAGGTGCTGGCTTGAGTATCTTCCACCAATTTCTCTAAGGACAATGCACTGGGAGGCGGATTCTGAATCAAGGTCTCAATCAAATCATCCTTAGTTTGAGGACCTCCCCTGGTGGTCTCTAAGGTGCACAAGGGTGCAGAGTACACCTCATCCTCTTCTCCTTCTTCCAACCAAAGTGGTAAGTCATGCTCTAATAGAGGTTGGGCAGGAGGGTATAGGACTAGCTGCTTGGACATCGGACCATTTTTGATGGTCATGTTTCCTGCTCGGCAGCTTATGTAAGCATCCGCAGTGGCTAACCAAGGTCTTCCCAAAATAAGGGGGTATCTAGTAAGCTTTTCCTTTGGCTGAAGAACCAGGAAGTCCATAGGATACTCCCAGGAGTCAACAGAGACCAAGACATCCTCCACAATCCCTTCGGGAGTCACGGTGGAGTGATCTGCCAACTACAGTACCATCGAGGTCTTCCTTAAGGAACCCTGAAGGTTGAGTTTCAGCATGGTATCCCTAGTCTTCATATTAATGGCAGCCCCTAAATTAATCAAAGTGTGGGGTATGATGGTGCCATTGATGTGGACATCAACTACAGGACTCCCAGGATCCAAATACTTTGGATAGATTACTTGCCCCAACATAAGATCAGACAGTTGTCCTATGACATTGATGGTTGAGGCATCTCTTTTTCGCCTACCTAGGTGCCTGAAACACTTTTCCTTAACTAATTTGTTGTATATCGGTACATCTTTGATGGCTTGGAGAAGTGGTATTCTCACACAGAACTGTTTGAGTTCTCCCAGAAGCTCATTCTCCTCTGGGTCGGGTTGTGTGGTTACTGTTAGTCTCTCGGGAAAGGGTGGAGTGCTCTTGGGTTCACTTTCCTGTTTATCTTCCTCATCCTCTAGGGGAGGAGGTTGGCGATCCGGAAGAGTTTTCCCGGATCACAGGTTGATCTCTTGGATCTCAACAGCATAGGTAGGGCAGGTTGTTTCCCCGGTATATACCTACTGGGCCTGTCGGTTGTTGGGATTCGGGTTCGGTTGAGCAGGCATTTTGGGTTGTCTTGGAGGAGCATGAGGTAATGGTTGTGGTTGAACTGGTAGTGGAGGAAAAATGGCGGGAGGAGTGTTGTACTGGGGCATCCACCCCGGTTGAGGTGCATTCCACTGAGGCTGTGGCTGGACATGTGAGTGAAACGAATGATTAATGGGCTGAGTATGGTATTGAGGTGGGTAAGACCATGGAGGAGGCACAAACTAGGGAGGATGAGCAGGGGGACCCCAAGAAGGCATAGGAGCAGATTGGTTGGGGCTATAATAGGCTTGGGATGTCCCTTGCATCCCTTGCTGGTAAGGTCTAGGTCCATGTGGCCTCCTTTGGTTGAGGAAGTAGAGAGGTTCAGTGGGTGCCTCAGTTCCTTGGTACATGGCCTTAAACCCAGGTAAGGTTGGGCATTGGTTTGTGGGGTGGTCCTCCTCACAAACGAAGCATACCTCTACCAAGTGTAATGGACACTCGTTCTTTGGGTGCTTCCTTGTACACCTAAGACAGAAGATGGCCAAAGCCCTCTCAGCTTCCTCTTTCTTTTGCTGGATTCGGAATGTATCAAGTTGCATGGCAATGGTCTATCTCACCTCACTTTTGAGGTCCTCCAGCTGATTAACAAACTCATGCTTGGAGAAAGTAGCACTAGCTGAAAGGGGGTTTCCCCTACCTCTTTTCCGGGCTGCCCTAGAGTGGTTTCTAAACACAGTCTTTATATCCTCATAAGGTATTTGGTAAATGTCTCCTCCAGCTAGCATGTGAAGGGTATCTAGAAGGTCTTTAGGGACTCCTCGGAGCAGGACCAACTTGAGAGATTCAGGGTCGAGTGTGCACCTGGCCCGTTTATAGCTAAGTTGGAATCTTTCCTCATAATCTTCTAAAGACTCATCATTTTGCATGGTCATCCGAAAGATCTCTCCCTTGGCTTCCTTGGACCTATAGTAGTCCTGGTATTTGGTATTGAAAGCTTGCTTCATCTGAGCCCAAGTGGTGATACTGTTTCCAGGTAATCCCATGAACCAGCGTAATGCTGCATCCTTGAGGGTAGAGGGAAAGAGTTACAGTTTTTGCTCATCTTCTGTATAGTCATAGGTTCGACAAAGGACAGCAAACTCAAATAGGAAGGTATCAAGGTCTTCAGTAGTCAATCCATGGAAGTGAGGTAAAGCGGAGGGGCTTATGTTTTTCATTTTCATTTCTCCATTGGTCTCTCGGATGGGAAAGTCACCTTCTATTCTCTCATCTTCTCTTCCATTCTCAGCCATGGCTTTAGGTGGAATGGTTTCTAACTCTTCTTCTAGTATAGGATCTTCGTATATCTCAGGAGGCTCGCCTATAGGTTCTTCTGGGTCACTGTCACCAAAGAAGAGATAAGGGTGACTTAGTGAAGTGGTGGGGGTGTTGGGTAAGAATTTGTCGGTTTTATCTCTGTTCCTACGAGGCATGAAATGGAAAGGCTTTTGATTGCTTTTTGCTTTTTCTGCTTGTACCTGCAAAACTAAAATAGATTGAACTGCAACTAGCTATCTTGCTGAAATGAAGATGCGGAATTGAAATGAAAGCAGGAAAGGACTAAGGTACGTTGCTCAAATGAAATTGCAAGAATGAAATGCTAGTCTATGATTGCAGAATTGAAATTGCTAATCTACGCTTGCAGAATTGAAATTACTAATCTACACTTGCAGAATTGAAATTGCAGAATTGAAATTCTAATCTATGAAAGCAGGAAATATCTATTTTACTTTTGCGGAAATGAAATTGCAGGATGGAAATGAAATAAACTATTTAGTAGAAGGCGAGTATAGAAAAATAGAAGAAAAGAAATAATCACCAATACTCTAACGCTTCCCCGGCAATGGCGCCAAAAAGATGGTGGGCTCCAGTATTGCAGCAATAATGCTGCAACTCCTGGGACTCCCTTCTTTACTCTTATCAACCCGGTAGTTCGTAACAAACTTGGAAGCGACGGTGCTGTATGCACAAGTACTAGCTCTTTCAGCAGCTGTCACTTGGTCAACTGGCACAAGTCCGCTAGGGGATCAAGCCAACTTCTATTAGCTCTTAGAAGAAGCTTTGTACCTGATGGATGGAAGCTAACTCAAAGGAAGTTGATCTACTTGCAGAAAGAAACTGAAAGTCAAAGAGTAACATAAACCCTAGCAAACCCTAATTCTACCAGCTAGTCTTACTGATGCAAAGGAGAGGATGCAAACTATTGAAAAAGATGCCATTACTTCTACAAAGGTAAAATGCACATGCCTATGCTATCTCTATCTGAAGAACACATATTTTTGTATTTTTGATTAAGTTATCAGAATTATCATACATGTGCTTTTAACTGGCTTTTCACTGTGCAAGGGTGGATCAAGAGAGGGAAATGCTTGGAAAAGGTTGGGAAGGCACAGAGAAGGTATAAGGAGTCCCTAACATGCTTCCAGAGAGTTTCACAAAGTTTGGCTATCCAGCAACCTCACTTGTGAGCTTCTACAGGAAGTCTGTGGGGGTTCTACAGGATGTTTCAGGGATTTCTACAGGATGTTCAGAAATTTCTACAGGATGTTCTAAAATTGGATTTTGGAGGATGGGTGAGTGAAAGAGGATGCATGAATGGATAGGGAGGTAGGGTAGGGGTCTGAGATGACCCAGTGACTAATGGATGAAGTGATGAGAGGATGTGGAAAGCTAGCTTGACTTAAGGAAGGCTAAGGCAATGGAAGACCAAGAAGGTAGGGTTACATGGACAGAAGAGTAGTTGTGAGATGAGGAAGCTAACTAGGAGATGGAGCAGCTGGTCTGGATGAAGTTTAGGTGGATGAGAGAAATATGGATATGCCCTGCACGGTGTGTACTTAACTGAATCAACCAAATCCTGCATACAATCAAAATCTTAGCTAATCTATCCGAACTGTCAACGAAACAAATGAACAACAGCTTTATTTCCAAAGAGAACCATGTACAACACTTAATCAAAGAAACGTCTAGAAACGTCTGAACGCATGATTAACTTCTACACATGAAGACATTACACCAAAGATTGCATGGTCAAGCAAACTAGTGTTTTGTTGGGCAGCACTGTTTCTACAATTCCAGCCCCTGATCCAATAAGGGAGAGGTGAAACTGAGAGTGCAGGCAACTTTTTTTTTTTAGAGCTTTATCAATTATTATCCTATCAATCCATTCTACACATATGAAGCAATTCTATTCCTCAACAATGACCTACTTAACCAACACAACTGAATCTAGCTCAACAAAACTGCGTTTCAAATGCATAAAAGGAAAATCATAGTGCTGAAATGAAAGATAACAATACAAAGAAGGAGGCCCTAGGCTTTCAGGTTGGGCTCAACCCCGAGAGCTATGGCTCCTATAAAAAACTCAGAGCTGATATCAAATCTGACTGCTTCCCATTATCAAAAAATAATCATAAGTCAAGAGTTATGCCAACAATGGCTACAAAAGAACAAAACAGAGCTAGCAGCACTGTAGTGCAAAATGTGCAAGAGTTTTTCAAAAGTCCCTTTCGAAGGCTGAGGCCTTAACATTTATACACCACGAGGCCCTAGTTGGCCTCCTAAATCTATGGGACTTGGCTGCCCAAATGGTGAGTGAACAACTCCTTCCAAGAAATCTGTTTGGCGGCCTTCTAGATCTGGTTTTGGTGGCCTTTGGAGCTCGGAGTTGGGGGTGAAGATCCTGAGGGAGGCTATTTAATGCCATAGACAACCCCCCTACGAATCCTCAACCCAAGCATGGCTGTCTCCTAGCCCATGTCTGCTCGGTTTTGCTCCAACATGTGTCAAAAAATCCTGAAATGAGCACGTGTTAGCCACCTAGGAATAGTGACTACCCTTATTCGTACAAATGACATAAACATACTAAAAAATAATGCATAAGTTATGAAAAATGAAGGACTGAACAAGGGTAGTTAGGACAAATGAGCCCAAAATGTTACCAAAATTGAGGCTCATCAGCAGGCTGCAACCTGCTAAGAGCTACAACCCTCTTCTATTTTCCAGTCTCTCCTAGAAGGGAGCTACAACCCCCTTAGCTCTTGTACTAGCTAATCTACTAGCACGTAGCTGATGACCTACTTCTTTGCTTCCAAGGACCACATTTCATTAATTTTCAGACTGGATCCATGAACATCAAATAATCATCAAGTACATGTGAATCAACCAATCTCCTTTTTCAATCAACCAAAGAATCAATCCAATAACTTCTCAAAATACAGTAACCAGAACAACAATACTAGTAATCTAAACCCAGAACTCTTCAGCAATAGATAAAAGGAAGCCAATAAATATTTCAAGAAAAGTCTGCAACTTCACCAATAGAAACCTGCGAATATCCGCAGCTCTTCTGTGTCTAAACTTCGCAGATTCGCACCTGATCCTTCTTCTTCTCTGCATACCTCCGCACCTACTCATTCTGCTGCACTGCGTACCTCTGCGCAGATCCGCACCTGCACTACCTGCTTGATAGCGTACCTCCGTACCTGGTCCTTCTTTCCTCTGTGTACCTCTGCACTGTGCCTTCTGCTGCACTGTGTACCTCTGCACCAGCGCCTTCTACTGCGTTGCGTACCTCCGCACCTTCACCTTCTACTGAGCTGCGTACCTCCGCACCTGCACTGTGGATCACCTACGGACCTCCGAATAAAGCCAATTTATCAGTCCTCCAATGTGCCAAAGATTGTCAGATCCACAGATCTGATCATGCGCCAATGAGATCATGATAGATCCGCCTTACAATTTACAGTATTCACCTTGATTTAGATCTAGCGTTTATCAAACCGATCACCCAAAAATTCAGATCTTAAGATATTCAATATTCAAAAGTGTCTAGCCAAATGATCTCCTTTCCTTTTTATAGGCAAGCCCATACTCAAACCAAGAGTCAAAACCATAGAGAACCGATACAAGGGACCCAAAACCGAGGTTCAATAATTTAGATGCTATACCACAGACCAAAACCATAGGATCATATACGACGGACTAAATACCATGGACCATTCATAAGCATTCCCACGTGCGTGCACTTCTCTGCATTGAAGTGAGTGAAATTGAGGTCTGCACCTTTTGAACAGAGTAACTGTGGGTATGTCCGCACTTCTTGGTTGAGGTACCTGCGGGTCCATAGCTTTTCTTAGGCTCACCTGCGGGTATCGCATTTTCTATGATTTTGAGAGCCTGAACAGAGATCTACCTCTTGAGTGTGTTTCCATCAAGTACAACACCTATGTCATAGTGCCAAACCTGAATCATAATGCCAACAATCTCCCCCTTTGGACTTGATGGCAACCCCAAGATCCTCAAGGTCATTCTCCCCCTTTGACATCAAGGGAAAAGGGTTATGCTCCCCCTGAGAACATGTTGAAGTCTCTGCTCTGCTGATCATGCTCCCCCTGACTATAGACCAGATCTGCAAAAGAAAAATTCTTCAAGAAGAACCATAATCCACCATACACCATAAATGATCTTGACAAAAGATATAGAGACATATTAGCAACAATATTCAGATCAGCATCCAAGTTCTCCTTCTGTACTTTCTCCTCCAAGATTTTCTACTATAATGCCAACAATGCATTATTAGAAGAATATATGCTCCCCCTGAACCTGTTCCAGATGGTCTTTGACCAATCCATAAAGCAACGAATGTACGCGTATACCCCATATGAAACTCGTGTACAACCAACAATCTCTAAAACAGATAAGATTCAACAACAAGATGATGCATCAACTACCCCCAGCTTTTTCCTGAGGTATTCAAAAGTTTCCCTAGGTAGTGGTTTGGTGAGAATATCAGCAACTTGTTCCTTAGAAGGAACATACTCCAATTTGACCTTTTGTTCCAACACTTGTTCCGGGAGAAAATGATACTTGAACGATATGTGCTTGGTCTTTGAATGCATGACTGGGTTCTTTGAAATGTTGATTGCACTTGTATTATCGCATAAGACGGAGATAGGTGGCGTACAAGTGATTTGAAAATCCTACAAGGTCTGCATCATCCAAAGGATTTGAGTGCAACAAGATGCAGCAGCCACATATTCCGCTTCAACTGTAGATAAAGCAATCAAACTCTGTTTCTTGCTAAACCAAGATACTAATCTAGAACCCATAAAGAATGCACCACCGCTTGTGCTCTTCCTGTCATCCACGCTTCCGGCCCAATCTGCATCTGTATAAGCATGAAGTGTGAGATCTGTATCTCTAGGATACCATAAGCCATAGTATTTAGTTCCTTGAAGGTACTTGAAGATTCTCTTAACTACCTGAAGATGAGTTTCCTTGGGATTTGCTTGAAATCTTCCAACTATTCCCACTGCATGCATGATGTCTGGTCGGGTACCTGTCAAATAAAGTAGACTTCCAATCATGGATCTATAGGTTGGTTGATGCACTATTGCTGATTCATCATTTGCACTAAGGCTGCATCTTGTAACCATAGGGGTACATACTGGTTTTGGATCTTCCATGCCATACTTCTTCAAAATCTGCTTGAGGTACTTGGTTTGAGACAAAAAGATACCGCCTTCATTTTTTTGGATTTGTAGACCAAGAAAATATGTCAGCTCTCCAAGTAATGACATTTTGAATTCTTTCTGGATCACCAAGGCAAAGTTTTGACTCATAGTTTCTTCATTGCTGCCAAAGATAATATCATCTACATACACAACAAGTATTAGCAATTTGTCATTTTCAATTTTTATAAAGATTGTTATCTGCTGATCCCTTTGAAAAGCCTTGTTGATGAAGATATTTGTCCAAATGATAGTACCAAGCCCTTGGAGCCTGTTTAAGACCATAAAGAGCCTTTTCTAGTCTACATACAAGATTTGGATCATTCCCAAGAATGAAACCATCTGGTTTCTCAATGTACACCTCTTCTTCTAAGTCTCCATTCAGAAAGGCTAATTTCACGTCCATTTGAAATACTTTGAACTTCTTAAAGCTTGAGAGAGCAAGGAACATTCGGATGGCCTCAAGTCTAGCAACGAGAGCAAAAGTCTCTTCAAAGTCTATTCCTTCTTGTTGAGCATACCCTTTACAAACAAGTCTGGCCTTGTTTCTAATTACTTCCCCATTTGCATTCAACTTATTTTTGAAGATCCATTTTGTCCCTATGACATTCTTATCTTTTGGTCTAGGAACCAACTCCCAAGTGTTGTTTTTTCGATCTGCTCAAGTTCTTCATCCATTGCATTGACCCAACATTCATCTTTCCATGCCTCTCTTACATTTTGTGGTTCAGTGGAGGAGAGTAATGCCAAATAGCTTGAAGCTTCTGCAATTGTTCTTCTTCTTTGTACGCCTGCCTCCTTTTGCCACAAGATTTGAGATTCTGGATGATTCTTTTGAACATACCTGGATGGAGTCTTCTCTTCTATCCTTATCTGTTCCTCTGGTGCCTCTTGAGCTTCTTCTTCATCATCAATCTGATTTGAAGGATGATCTTCATCCTCTTCAATATTTTCATAATTTACTTGCCTAGGAATGTTTCCTTCTTCATCAACCACTACATCAATGTTGTCAACTATTCTTCCAAGTCTTTTGTTGTAACACTTATATGCTTTGCTGTGAGGAGAATAACCAATGAGAATCCTTTCATCTGCTCTAGGTTCAAACTTGCCAAGATGTTCATCATTATTCTTAATATAACATTTTCTTCCAAATATTTTGAAATGTTTTATTGAAGGAGTCTCACCATACCAGAGCTGATGAGGAGTTTGAGTGATGTTCACCTGGACATTTGTTTTTTTGAGAATAACGACTGCAGCAAATGCAGCTTCACCCCAGAAGGTTGCGGGAGTTCCAGATTCATCAAGCATAGCACGAGCCATTTGTTAAACCGTTATGTTCATTCTTTCCACTACTCCATTTTGCTGAGGAGTCCTAGCTGTAGAGAATTCCCTTCTTATTCCATGTTCTTCACAAAAATCAAAAAATTCATTTGAGGTAAACTCCCCACCTCTATCAGACCTGAGGCACTTAATTTCGTGATCTGATTCGTCTTCAACCAAGGCTTTGAAAGATTTGAATTTTTTGAAGGCTTCGTCTTTGTGCTTCATAAGTCCTATCCAAACCATCCTGGAGAAGTCATCAATGAATAATATAAAGTATTCTTCTCCTCGAGGTGACCTTTTCCTAGATGAACCACATACATCTGTATGGACTAGTTCAAGAGGCCTCCTAGCTGATCCTTCCTTCTCAGGGAAGTTAGTTCTGGTTTGCTTACCAAACTGACATGATTTGCATATTGTATTGTCTGGAATTCTGATGTCTGGTAGACCACGAACTTCCTGGTATTTGCATGCTTTCCTTATCTGTGAAAAGCTTAGATGCCCCAACCTCCAGCGCCATAACCAGTGTTCATCATTCTTGCTCAAATAGCATTGTTGTTGTCCTTCTTCAAATATGTATAAATTATTTGGAGTTCTTATCCCTTTGATCACTGTTTTTCCTGTATCAAGATCACGAACACTACATCCATTTGATCGAAATATTACCTCAGTTCCTTGATCGCACATCTGACTGACACTCAGTAGATTATGCTTCAAGCCATCAACATAAAAAACATTTCCAACCTTGACTTTCTCTTTCAACTGAACAGTGCCTTTTCCTTTTATGACCACAGGGGTATCATTTCCAAAAGAAAATTTCTTTCCTTTTGTTAAAGCACTATATGATTGAAGTTTTTCTTTATCACCTGTCATATGCTTGAACATCCACTATCAATGTACCATTGATTTCCCTATCTTTCTGCATATAAAGCTATCCCACATCTTTCTGGTTGCGGTTCCTTCATTCTCCATGTTATGGCATTTGAGGTTTGTTCCTTCTGAGTTGTCTTCCAAACCCTAATCCTGCATTCAGACCCTTCATGACCGAAGTTATTACAAATAGAAAATTCAATTTCACTTTCAAGGGCAGAAAAGTTGTTATAGGTCCTTTTCATGATTCCAGTCAGACTTCTTTGTTTTTGAGCTTCTTTAGTCATGATTGTCTTATAGGCAACACATTGAGCTGCTTTGTGACCAACGTTATGGCAGGAGAAACATTTTCCATTGAAGAAACTCCCGCGATTATCAAATCTATCAACCAACCGATTGTAGTTTCTATTGACATCCATTCTTGAGGCAAATTGGGAATATTTTACCTGAGGCTGGTTGTAGCTTCTGTTTGTCCTTAAGGTAGATTGCCCCCGATTTTCTTGATAGTCTTTGTTCATTCTTGAGGTAAACTATCCCTGATTTACCTGATGATTTCTATTAGGCCTTTGCTCACTCCTCCTGGCTGCATCAAGATAACTTTTGGAGGTGGATGCTTGAGATGCTTCTCCATTATATCCTAGACCTATCTTGATTAGTGGAGAACGCTGCACATTGGTAATCTCATCCAGAGTGTCATATCCTTTAACAAATTTAAGATTAACAATTTTTGTTTTCTCAATCTCTTTTCTAAGACTAACAATTTCACATTCCAATTTTTCGTGATGTTTTTCCCTTTCAGCCAGTTGACATTGCAGAGAATCAATAATCACATTTTTCTCTTCTAAACAAATTTTGAGGCTAGAAATCTCTTCATAAAGACCTTCTTCATCTATAGCGTCCATGTAATCATCATCTTCAAAAGCCATTAAAAGTTTATAATTATTACCTTGTTCATCTTCGTCACTATTTGAAAGTCCATCACTATCTTCAAGAGTGTAATAGCTTTTCTTATTTGCAATCTGTTTCTTGTTCCATCTAGCAGGTTCCTTCCCCTTGTCAATCTTATCCTTATGAGGAAATTTGGTAGCATAGTGACCGACTCTTCCACAAGAAAAGCATTTGAAAGGTAGCCTACCTCGGAATCGTCCAGCACCCCGTTGAAGGTTTTTGACAAAAGTTGATACTTCTTCTTCTTCTGACACGTGTCCTGACTCATAGTAATCTCCTTTTCCTGAAGCCTTGAAGGCAGCTTCTGTCCTGTCTGATGGTCCTCCTTTCCTCATTTCATAAGCAGTCAGAATTCTGTGCAGCTGTGACATGGTAAGGTTTCGTAGATTCTCCTTTTCTTCTATTGCAGAAACTTTAGATTCAAACCTAGGGAACAAAGATCTTAGAACCTTTTCAACCACAACAACCTCTTTTATTTCTTCACCCTAATTTTTCATACAATTAACAACTCATCTACATGAAGGAAATAGTTAGCCACACTTTCATCATTGTGCATTCTGATATTTTCATACTGAGTTCTGAGGGTTTGAAGTTTTGCTCGTTTTACCTGATCATCTCCTTCATAGCTCAGAACAATCTTGTCCCATATTTCTTTTGCGGATTTATACTGCATAACCTTCATGAATTCTGATTGAGATAGACATCCTAATAGAGTATTGACAGCCTTTGCATTTGTTTCATATTTCTTCTTCTCAGCCGGATCTGTAGGAGTTGCTGATGGAAAAGTGTACCCTGTATCTATGATATCCCAGACTTCTGTACCAAGAGATTGAATATAGGCAGTAACTCTTACCTTCCAATATACAAAGTTTGTCCCGTCAAAAATTGGTGGCCTGATAGATGCTTCTCTCTTGTAGTTGCTCATAATGATGAATCTTCCTTCAAGCGATCAAGCTTCTTCAGAAGGACCTGCTCTGATACCAATTGTTGGAAATAATACTGAGAGGGGGGGGGTGAATCAATATTATTAAAAAAATTTTAGTATATCTTCCAGATGTATACTTTAATTTATTCTTCAGATATTGATCATTAATTTGTATGTCAGTACCATATAATAATGATAAAGAACAAGAAAAAACAGATAGTCACACCAAAGAACACTAGATATAAGGTGGAAACCCAATGTGGGTGAAAACCACCTGCTGCAATATGTCTCTATCTTCTTTCAATTAGAAATTTCTTTTACAATGATTTTGTACTGGTACAGTACTTTACCAGTATGCAGGCTGCAACCTGCTGAGAGCTACAACCCTCTCTCATTTTCCAGTCTCTCCTGGAATGGAGCTACAACCCCCTTAGCTCTTGTACTAGCTGATCTACTAGTACGTAGGTGCTGACCTAATTCTTTGCTTCCAAGGACCACGTTTCATTAATTTTCAGACTCGATCCATGAACATCAAATAATCATCAAGTACATGTGAATCAACCAATCTCCTTTTTCAATCAACCAAGAAATCAATCCAATAACTTCTCAGAATGCAGTAACCAGAACAGAAATACCAGTAATCTAAACCCAGAACTCTTCAGCAATAGATAAAAGGCAACCAAAAAATATTTCAAGAAAAGTCCGCAACTTCACCAATAAAAACCTGCAAATATCCGTAGCTCTTCTATGTCTAAACTGTGCAGATCCGCACCTGATCCTTCTACTCTACGTACCTCCACACCTACTCCTTCTGCTGCACTGCATACCTCTGCACATATGTGCACCTGCACTGTCTGCCTGATAGCATACCTCCACACATGGTCCTTCTGTTGCTCTGCGTACCTCCGCACTGTGCCTTCTTCTGCGCTGTGTACCTCCGCACCAACGCCTTCTACTGCGCTGTGTACCTCTGCACCTTCACCTTCTGTTGAGCTGCGTACCTCTGCACATGCGCTGTGGATCACCTGCGAACCTCCGAATAGAGCCAATTTATCACTCCTCCAATGTGCCAAAGACTGTAAGATCCACAGATCTGATCATGCTCCAATGAGATCATGATAGATCCGCCTTATAATTTACAGTATTCACCTTGATTTAGATTTAGCGTTTATCAAACCGATCACCCAAAATTTCAAATCTTAAGATATTCAATATTCAAAAGTATCTAGCCAGATGATCTCCTTTCCTTTTTATAGGCAAGCCCATACTCAAACCAAGGGTCAAAACCATTAAGAATCGATACAAGGGACCCAAAACCGAGGTTCAATAATTTAGATGCAATACCAAGGACCAAAACCATAGGATCATATACGACGGACTAAATACCATGGACCATTCATAAGAATTCCCACGTGCGCGCGCTTCTCTGCATTGAAGTGAGTGAAATTGAGGTCTGCACCTTTTGAACAGAGTACCTACTGGTATGTCCGCACTTCTTGGTCGGGGTACCTGTGGGTCCACATCTTTTCTTAGGCTCACCTCCAGATATCTCATTTTCTATGATTTTGAGAGCTTGAACAGAGATCTGCCTCTTGAGTGAGTTTCCATCAAGTACAACACCTGTGTCATAGCGCCAAACCTGAATCATAATGCCAACATAAACTTCTAACTTCTTAATCCAGTTATCTAGCCTTTCACAATTCATTTTTCCATCATAAATAGGTAACTCTTTTTACATCCAAAGAGATGTTTTCTTAGGTTTCTTTTCTGTTTCAGAATCTACACTGGAAGAATAAGAAGAGGAAGATGATGGAGATGATGGAGGTGAAGGAGTTTTATCAGCCTTGCCTTTACCTTTGTCCTTCTTTGATGTCTTTGAAGAAGAAGCTGCATCTCTCACCTTCTTATCTTCATAAGTTTCTCCCAACATCGGCTACATATTTAAGAATCCTTGTCGAAAATGTTCCTCGCTCATCTTAGTTTTAGGATTTTCACTTGCATCAGATCTTGTGATGGTCAACTTATGAGCAACTCTTTGATTTCCAATCTCTAGATCAATCTCCTCGAGGATTCCTTCTCCACATTGGGACTTTGAATTGGTTAACATTCACTGAAAAATTCTACATACGCAACCTGCTCTGATACAAAATTATATGATCTGAAATGATCATATGTCAAACTGATGTAGAATTGATTAATGCCATTAGTGAACTAAATGTTAACTGAAAGTTCTTTTATCATGAGAATTTCTTTGAAAGGAATGAAATTGACTACATAATTAAAACATAATAAAGATGTAATCAGAAGTGAAAACAACAAAAACACAATGATACTAGACATCAGTATTGGTTAGAGAGTTCCTCCCTCACGAACTATGTATCTGGGTCCACTTTCAAGATGGGTGATTGCTTTATTAGGATTAAATCCGATGAGGTTGATTACACAACAAATTGACCAGACCGATCATGCATGTAGGCAATTCTGGTTACTGTCACAAGAAATTTCTCTAAATTAGATTTCCAACACCTATCATGGTTTCCAATTCCAACTCTCGATGCCCCTGCTACAATGAAAACAAAATCGCCTATATCCTCCAGAATCTGCACTCTAGAACTCAAAACCACTAATGTCTTCTTCATTAACAAAGATTTGAATTTATAGGGTTTCAGGTACATTCGACATCTCTCTAGCCAAAATTGGCATGAATACTGAAAGAAGGGGCTGCAGTTATGTCAGAAAAGACACCTAGGGATAACTTGCATGGTCATTCCATTAACATAACACCAAAACTCAATGAAAAAAAACCCAAAAATGACCATAGGATAAGCGCAAACTGGAGGTGGTTTGATAACTGGGTGGAATAGATGACTATAAACATGTGACTAGTCATGGTCTAACTACAAGCTAACACCCAATGCTAATTTCCTAGCGGTTTTGGCTAGCGGTCTGTGACATGCCATGTGACAGCACATCTCCTCGACAATTTCGAGAACAACACGGTAATCGTGATGGTCAATTGACAGTGTGGTAAATGTGTTCACATGCATCTCACATTCACTGTATATTCTATCGATGGTTTTATAGCCTGACTTCCACATTAACCTCCACTCGATGAACTCTTGTTCACATACGTGTGGTTCTGACGCAGCTAACCACTGTGGTTAGGGGACTGAGTTTTATATTATTTTCATTTGTAATGTTTTGTAATGTTATATGGTGTTGTAATGGCCCAAGAGGTTTGTAAATTAGGTTTTAATGCATTTGAATGCATGTCTTTATGAATAGGTTAGTGATTAGGTGTGTTAGGGTTTAGACTTAGGTTAAAATCAATGTGTTAGGTGTTTTAGGTTTTATATCACTTGCTTTTTGATAATAAACCCATACACACTTCTTTGTCACAAAGCGACATTTGTGACAAAAATCACATGATGCCAAACCCTTGTCGACAACCAAATCCTGCAAAATGGATGACAATCCCATGTTGACGACCAAATCCTAGCGGAACTGACGACAACCACATGTCAACAATTAGGTATAAAACCATATCACCATGAAAACCAACACTCGACAACCATAACCATAAAAATCATTATCAAAGCTGAAGACACCAGACACTGAATGCTGATGACGAAACTAGCGAAGCTGATAAAGTTCAAGACCTCATCGTCCAATGATCATTCGATGATCACTTCAATGTTGAACCGGGTCGAAAAAAAATTCCCTGGGGCGTTGCCCTAGGCCCCGTAGAGGGGGCCTACCTGCCCCCGTCAAAACCCACGAATAGGGGGGGTTGTCACCCCCTTGTGACCCCCCCACTGTGCAACGAACGAGGGGTTCTGCCCCCCCTCTAACCCCCTAGTTAACTACGTCATCTAGTTGTGGAAAGAATATAACACAACCCAAAATTCTCCCACTTCTTGTTTTCTCTCCACAAGGGGCCATAGGAGAGCTTAGTCATTTATATAGCCCCTACAATGCCCATTATTTCTCTACACCAAGAGAACTTCTCAAAGCCCACAGATTCTGTCAATGCATCTGCGATATTCTTCAAAGTGTCCACCTTTACCAGCAACACCTCTTTGTCTTCTATCATATCCCTCAAAACGTGATACTGAACATCAATGTGCTTTGTCTTTGAATGGTAAGAAGGGTTCTTTGACAAGAAAATTGTACTTTGGCTATCATAGTCTATCCTTATAGCTCCCTATACTAATCCCATACTTGAACACAATCTCTGCAACCAAACTGCTTCCTTGCTTGCATGAGTGCCTGCCATGTATTTTTCCTCCGTAGTTGATAATGCCACTATGGATTGTTTCTTACTCATCCAACTAACTGCACCTACAAATAGGTTAAACAAATACCCACTTGTAGATCTTCTCTGATCCAGATCTCTAGCCTAGTTCGCATCAACAAAGCCACAGATATCCAAAACTATGTCCAATCCTCGTCTTCCTTGGTAGCAAAAACCATAGTCACTAGTGCCACACAAATACCTGAAAACCCACTTCACTACTGTCCAATGCTCCTTCCCTGGTTTTGACATAAACCTGCTCAATACTCCCACTGCATGTGCAATGTTTGGTCTAGTACAGACCATCGCATACATCAGGCTACCGACTGCACTTACATATGGAACACAGGACATATCCTCTTCCTCTTCTTGTGTCTTAGGACACTATTCAGTAGAAAACTTTACACCTACGGGAATAGGAACATTCATTGGTTTACTATCCTATATATTAAACATCTACACTATTGTCTCGACATACTTCCTCTAGTTTAACCAGAGCTTCCTCTTTTCCTGATCTCTTTTAATTTCCATGCCTAGAATATAGTTTGCAGCACCAAGATCATTCATGTCAAATTTGGAGGACAATTGGGTCTTCAAATCCTGGATAATTTCTTTGTCATTTCCAACCAGCGACATATCATCCACATACAAGACCAGAGAAATAACACGGTCACCAATTAATTTAAAATACACACAGTGATACACTTTTCTTTTCTGGTGAAGCCAAGTCCCCATATAAATGTATCAAATTTCTAATACCACATCCTTGGTGACTGTTTTAACCCATACAGAGACTTCTTTAACTTGCATATCAGTTCTTTCTTACCCTTCACCACAAAGCCTTCAGGTTGCTTCATGTAGATCTCCTCTTCTAGATCCCCATGAAGAAATGTTGTCTTCACATCCATCTTTTCTACCTCAAAATAAAAAGCAAAAACAACATATAAAAGTAATATAATAGAAGCTACCTTGGAAACAGGAGAAAAAATATCACCAAAATCAATTCTCGACACCTCGGAATAACCTTTTGCTACCAGCTGAGCTTTGTATTTTTCCACCTTTCTTTCTGCATTTGTCTTCTTCTTGAACACCGATTTTCTACCAATGGCTTTCCTTCCAGTCAGCAACTCCACTAGATCGCATGCCTCATTTTTGTGCAAAGATGCCATTTCATCAACCATGGCCTCTTTCCAGAGTTTTCCATCCTCTGAATCTACTACTTCCTTCACAGTTCTGGGATCATCATCAGTAGTAAGTAAAGAAGAATTTGAACAGAAAGCAGATGGACTATACCTTTTTGGCTGCCTTCTTTCTCGAACTGATCTTCTCACACCCGGAGTTTGTGGCTCTTCATCTTCTGATTCCTCCTCCGTTGTAGAGTCTAATTCTTCCTCCTTTAGCTCAAACTCTATCTTCTTAGGTTCCTTTGATGGGACTTCATATTTAATAACATCTTTCACCTCTCTGAACACCACATCTCAGATGTACACAACCTTCCTTGTTACTGGGTTCCAAAGCTTATAACCCTTTAAACCATCCTTATACCCAATAAAGATGCACTTTTCAGATTTACCATCCAACTTGGTTCTTTTCTCCTTTGGAACATGTACATATGCATCACATCTAAATAACGTCAGATGTGAAAGAGAGGGTTTCTTACCAGTCCATACCTCTTGTGGAGTCTTATCCTCCAACGTTGATGAAGGTGATCTGTTGACCAAGTAACATACTATCTCCACCACCTCTGCCAAGAATTCCTATCCTAACTCGGCACCACTGAGCATGCTTCTTGCGCTTTCCATCAACATCTTGTTAATTCTTTCTACAACTCCATTTTGCTCAGGTGTGCATGGAGTAGTCTTTTGTCGTGCTATACCACACTTCTTACATAATTCTTCAAATTCCTTGCTGCAAAACTCTCTACCATTATCTGACCTCAACACCTTTATCTTCTTCTCTATCTGGTTTTCCACCAGAGCCTTAAATTCTTTAAACTTGTCAAAGACTTCAGATTTCTTCTTAAGGAAATATATCCATGTATTCCTTTAGAAGTCATCTATAAATGATACATACTACACAGACACACCCAGTGATGGAACCTTCACAGGTCAAAACACATCACTGTGCACATGCTCTAATATCTGTTTCGCCCTCTTACCACCGAAGGGGAAACTTACCCAATTCTGCTTCACATATACACAATTTTCACAGAAATCAAAATCTAGACCTTCTACCATAACTTTACCATGAAGTATTCGAAGGCCCTTCTCTCCAATATGTCCAAACCTTTGATGCCACAGCATGGTCTTCTCTCCAGAGACACTAGATTTTCTGTTCCACTTTTAGGAATCACAGAACTATTACACCCGCCAACAATAGTGCTACCTTGCAGCTTGTACAGAGTTCCAATTCAAACTCCCCGCATCAATACCAATGCTCCTCGAACCATCTTGCAGGTATCCTTCTCAAACACTATTTTTACACCTACATCATCCAGCTTGCTTACAAAATTAGATTCCTGGCCAATGCAGGAATATGCAGAACACCTAGAAGTGTTCTAATCCTTCCACCTTGAAACTTCAACTTTACTTTTCTGCGACCAACGATTCTAGCCTTCCTATCATCCCCTAAGAATACATCACCACCATCATATTTGTCATACTCACAGAACCACTCTCTATGGGGAGTGAAGTGAAAGGATGCACTTGAGTAAATCAACCATGCCTCATGATCTACATATGTACTTGAAGAAGCCAAGTACACATCCCCACCTTCATCTAAGGTGGTTTTTGCCTCTATAGAAGGAGCATCATCAGATCCTTTCCTTTGTCAGGAGCTTTAGATTTACAATCCCTTTTGTAGTGTCCTTCCTTTCCACATTTCCAGCAAACCACATTTACAAGTTTCCATGGAAATTTAGATCTCCCACTCGATGACTTTTTTTTTTTTTTTTTTTTTTTTGTTATTTGACCTTCCTCATATAGACAAGGTATCACCATTCTGACTCTCCATATTTTTCCGTCTCAACTCCTCTGTCAACACGGATGAGACTATTTCATAAAACTACATGGCAATTGTGTTGTTGCCTATTGCAATAACTAGACTATCCCACGAATCTAGTGGAGAACACAACGAATTGATGCACTTATCTTCATCTGAAATTTTAATATCAACATATAATAATTGACTTACCGTGCAGTATTAAATGCGTTCGGATGCTCTGTCACTGAGTTTCCATCTTTCATCCTCAGGTTATACAAGTTTTTCCATAGGAACTCTTTATTCCCCATAGACTTAGATTGGTACAAAGTCCCTAACTTGCCCCGTAAAGCCTCATCGTAGCTTCCCCTGATACATTCATCAATACTGAATCTGAGATACACAATCGTATCGTGTTCTTTGCCTTCCGATCCAACTTCTTCCATTCTTCATTGGACACTCTAGTTGGTTTAGTACCTAGATATACCACGATCCACTGATCTTTATCCACCAACATATCCTCCATCTTGAGTTTCCATAACTCAAAACTCTGACTATTAAATTTCTCGATCTCTATCTTTCCACCGCTCGCCATCTTCTTTCACCACTAGAATCGATCCCGCAGATCCCCCACTGAATAGGGTCTGCCACAGGCCCGAGTGAAACCCCTCAGTAACAAAGGCATCCCCTTGAAGCCAGAACATCTTTGATACCAAATGTAGGTTTTAACCTCGTACAAAAATTACCTGCATACGAATTCTAAAACACAGAAAATAAACAATGTGAGAGCATAACACATAAAACACATATACACAAAGATTTTCCCCTCGATCCCAAAACCAGGACTACTAGCTTGATTTTTCATTATGTTTCTTTCAATGTTACAATACATATTTATACATGCCGAAGCATCCAATACCATGGACCGAAAATCACAGCGTCCAAAATTATGGACTGAAAACCATCACGTCCAAAACCATGTGCAAAAACCATGCACAAAACCATAGGTAGGTCCGCCCAACCTAATATAGGGTCCAAAACAATTTTCCCTAGGGTGCTGCCTCGGACCTCACAAAGAGGCTACCCACCCCCCTCAAACCCGCTAGTCATGGAAAGAATATAGCATAACCCAATAAATTAATTATTATAAATAAATAAATAATTTATTAATATTTAATGTTAATGAATAAATGATAATTACTATAAATAATAAATTTATTTATGATAATTATTAATAATAACTATTTATTCATTTATAATAATAGATTAGTTAATCAATATTATTTTATAAAAGATGGGGAGAGAAAACAATACCTGAGATGGTATACGTGCCACGAATTCGAAGACCTAATCTGCTTGATTAAAGGAATCCAACTTCCACTCATCTCGACCCCATTGTCCCTGTTTAGGTTATGGGGATGCTTCATAATCTCAAGAGACTCCCTAATTTTCCTCCTTTGATACTGCTCCTCTCTTGTGATAATTATGGCATTCTCCAAACAAAAATGTGCTTTGTTTTTGAAGAATGTTCTACAAGGGCCTAAATGTATGGTAAAAAAAATCTTCTACCTTGAGAATCAGTTTGAGGTTCTTGGGGAAAACTCTCATTTCAACTCTTTTTATATATTTTTTTAATTTCACTCTCCTTATAGCCTATAGTTTTAAAAACATAAGTTAAATGCTTCTTCTCTTGGTCAAGATGGTTAGAGTTGGAAATCCTAAGGGCTCTAACAACAAGAGTGCTAAGAACACCAAACTTATGAGAAGGATAATGTTTAGAATCAGTGTGGAGGTATCTCTCTGTGTGAGTTGTCTTCCTAAATACCTTATGTCCTAAAAAACCATCCTCCTTTCTGATAATAAGGATGTCTAAAAAAGGAATACACTTGTTCTCCTCTAGCTGCATTGTAAATTTTATTTCAAGACAGATGGAATTAAGGTGAATAAGAAACTTATCAAGTGTCTTCCCATGAGACCATTTAATGTTGGTATCATCAACGAATCTCTTCCACCAGGCTGGCTTCAAAGGATATGATTCAAGAGCCTTTTTCTCAAAGTGCTCCATGTATAAGTTAGCTACAATATGTGAGAGAGGTGACCCCATTGCCACTCCATAAGTCTTCTCGTAATAGCTTCCTTGGAAACTAAAAAAAGTTGATCACAAAAAAATTTCAGCAAGCTTCGCAGTTTTTCAATTAGTAACTTCCTTAATAACCTAAATAGCTTCATCCAAGGGAATCTTGGTAAATAAGGACACTACATCAAAACTTACTAGGATTTCATCCTGATCCACTCTTTGGTTCTTGATAAGCTTAATAAAATCGTTGGAATCTTTAATAAAAGAATCAGTGTTTCCAACAAGAGGTTTCAAGATCTTGGCAACATACTTTTCCAATTCATAGGTTGGAGATCTAATAGTATTAACTATAGGTCTGATAAGAACCCCTTCCTTATGGATCTTCGACAACCCATAAACTCTAGAGATAATTTCACAAGGAGCTAATCTTTTGTTTAATTTTTCATCAAGGATGGACTCTAAAAATTCCTTCTTCACCTCTTTTATGACCTTAGGAATGGGATTAGCGCTCAAATTCTTATAACTGTCACAATTAAGATGTTCTTTGATTTTACAAATATAATCCTCCTTGTCAAGAACAATTGTTGCCCCTCCCATATCTGCCTTAAGAACCACAATTTTATCATTATTTTGAAGGGATTTAAGAGAAATTTGTTCATCTTTGCTTACATTACTTTTAGAAGGTTTAAACTTTCTCAAAATTAGGGCACACTCATGCATTAATGCCTCATTGTCTTCCAAAGAGAGGAAAATTATCCCATCCTCAATTTTACAAATTATATTTTCCACTGGGAGTTTTCTTGGTGTCACGGCAAACCCTAGACCTTTGTTGAGAATATTAATAACTTCTGAACCTAGCTCAATGCAAATTAACAACTTTTCTTTTAGGTTTAATGTTTGATGATATGCTAGAGCCTGTGCTTCTAAGTTCTGAGGAATTCCTATCGACCATGTTTGAGATAATATGGTTGTCATAACAATCTGATCCTACCTCTTCACTAAATGAGTTCTTGGTTCTGGGATTACTAAACGAGCACTCTTTGGTTTGGATTGATATCATAATTCCACCTTTCTTGCAGGAAGAATCCAAGCTACTATTATCTAATATATCATCAATATTGCTGCCAGAAACTTTGAGGTCCTTGTTGCCCACTTCTCGGCCTTCTTTACTGTCACTGCTATGCTTGATGCATCTATCTAGGCTAACATTACCACTTGCTTCATCACTAAGGCAGCCTAGGACAGTGCAAATTATTTCATCCGTATCTGCAATTTTTACCTCAACCGAGGACACATCATATTTCTTCTCAGCGATGATAACTATAAGAGAAGACACAATATTCATCACTACTCTTCCGCTCAATTATAGGCCTCATTACTAACATTGCTACAGGACGGGTTTGAATTCCTTATTTTTTCTTCTACGATAGCGAGATGGCTATTGGCTTTCTCAATTTCAGCAAAGGAGCTATCAGATTTTTCATCGATCTGGAAGAACACAACATTTCCACCTTGGTTGGGGTCGAAACTCCTGCTTTTACCAAAACGTAAGGTTATTGGAATGTTACTTCACACCTTGCTGCTATCAGAGCCAAATTCCCTCGACATCGAGCAGCCTAATATAGTGTAAATTTTATTAGCAATTTTTACTTCAACGGATGACATCACATCTTCTCTTTCTGCATCAGTGACTATAATAGAAAATGCAGTATTCATTCTTTCTCTACCATTCAACGAGCTTAAATTATTTACCAAATTTATTTCATCTACCTCACTGCTAACGTTGTTTCATGTCAACGAGTTTAAATTACCTGCCATGCTTATTACATTGAGATGACTCTCAGTTATCTTGTCGCTGTCAATCCCAGTAAGGGAGCTATCCATTTCATCGACGATATGATAGAACCCAATAGTTCTGCTCTGGCTGGAGTTGAATTTCACGCTTACACCAAAACCTAAGGATTTCGAGCACTCACAAGAATTGGTGCCTGCATTGATGCTAGGAAACACACTACCAAACCTGTTTCCTGGGTGACTAATAGTAACTGACCTCCATGATCTTTTGTCTGCGATGTCATTCAAATATAAAAATCTATTGCTAGATTTATTCATCTTGAGCAATCTGGAAAGCTCTTTAAAATGTCTTTCTCTAGCAATGAAACCTTCACTCTGAGCTTTAAGTGAAGCTTTGGCATCAATAACATATCAAAGCTCTTTACTAATGTTGTTTGTTAACATTAAATGAGTCAAATGCTAATTGTCCTAGACTATCCAAAGAAACCCTTATGTTCCTGATTTTTGCACGAACCATCATTGTGCTAAATTTTAAAAACAACTTTTCATTGTAACAATTCTGCAATCTATGACTAACGTGGGTGAAAGAAGGGATTAAGTTGTTGTCACAACATTTCTTAATAAATTCAAGATCTGTTGCTCTTCATGAAATATTAAGGATTTTAATCCTTAATATTTCGAGTAAATTGATCTCATTCCAAGTATCCCCTCCATACAAGGAAATAATTTTGGATTTTAGATTTCTATAGTTAGTTTATGTTGAGCTAGATTTTGGAATATCCACAATAGTGATCATTTTTTGTTGACATTTCTAATCCCAAAAGGAATACATTATAAAATAATAATAGAATAACAATAGCGGAAGGGGAATCAATATTAAAAAACAAGGAACAAATGAAGAAATATCTGCTAACAAAAAAACTCAAAAAACCTAAATTAATGAAATAATTACTTATGTTAATTAATTAATTAAAATAAGTAATATTAATTAATAAATAGTATTATAATAATAATCCGTATTAATTATAATATGAATTTAATTAATTAATATTATAACAATGATATTAATTTATAACAATGAATAATAATTACTTATTTATAATAATAAATAATTAACTAATTAATTATTATTTTTAAACAAAATAATAAGTAATTACTGTTATAAATAAATAAATAATAAAAACCCTAAAATACATAAATTACTATTCCAACAACAGATCAAAAAATTATGTATAGTAATCATTAATAGTAATTATTTATTTATAATAATTTAATAATAATTATAAATAAATAAATAATTATTATTATAAATAATTTAATAATTACTTACCTATAACCAACCATAGATAATTTATAGAATTGAGATGTTATTGTGTTAAAAAAATATTCTAAACAAATTAATACATGGAATAATCATTGTCAACATTTTGTGCTCCTTTTTTATTATACACGGAGGAACATCATTGTTGATAACAAAAATGGGTCACACTAAGTAAGTAGATTTAGGATCTCCAAATGGATTGACATTGTTAGTTGCTAATGAAAGCCTAAGATTACGAGGTTTTTTTTTTTCACTTTTTTCCACCTTTCCTCTATATTGGTAAATGCATATCAATGGGCAGACATTCGAATAACATCAACTTCACTTATTTGCTTTGCACGGTAATCCATAAGTTGTGTTATGATTTTGCACCTGAACATTTGTCGCAAACGTGGAATATGGGAATATAACGGAAAACCTTGTGAGACACCTTTTTTGTTACTTTATCAATTTGATATCTACTCTTAGCACATTTTGGACATTTGTCTTTTGGCACATATTATTTATAATAGAGAATATCATCATTAGGACATGCATGAATATCTTGATACTCCATTCCAATATCATTCATAATGGCATGTAAGTCTCGGTACATACGAGGTGAAACATTTGACGGTGATAAGAGAATCACCTAATAATCTAAAACATAAAAAAGGTAGTATTGGTTAATGTATTAAACAATACTGATCATACATATTGCATCCAAATGTTACAAATTAAGTAAATAATGATCAATGTGCTAACATTAAAAACAAATGAAAAAATATTTTCTTTATCATGTATATAGTACTAAATTTCACAAAATATAATATATACCTTAGGAGTTGTGTCACACATGTGTTTGAAAAACCATTCACCACCTTTAAGTTGACCAATGACAATACAAAAGAGAGCAGAGATGTTTCTGAGACTTCATAAAGTTATTGAATTTCCCTCTCAAATACATGTTTATCAAAAGCACAGTCATCATATTGGTTGTCATCATCATCCATTACAACATTATTAAATGTCTCCTATATCAATCTATTTGTCCCATGTTCTTCAACTATGTTATCAACATCATTATCTTCTTCCATAGGATCATTAGCTTGATCCTTAATATTTGCTCCATTTTCTTGAATAGCTGCTTGTACTACAACTACCTCTTCCTCATCAGGAAATGCCCTAGGGGGGGCATACTATACAATTACAATCAATAAAGTAATATTAGTAGAATAGAAAATATTTAAACATTGATAAAAACACTTACAAATATAATATATAAGGAAAACAATGACAATAAAGACAGAGACAAATACAACTTAGGCGAGACCAAGAAACAAAGAAAATAAATCATTGATGATGCTTCTGTAATTTATCAAGATATTTGAGAATATGTTGAAGAAATCTAAGAAAGATGTTACTTTTCTTGACATGTAGGAAATGAGACACTTTCTGAGATATATAGTCACAACCATAATGAAAAGCATATTGATCTTATTTTGCATTCATCATTATAATGTCATATTCTTTCTTGATTTCACTTACAGACAAGAAGTTTTAAGAGGATGGATGAGAAACCATGAGCTTGGGTGACAGAAAGAAACAAATAAAAAAAATCAATGTGATCATGAAGCTTGTGCAATTTAGCAAGATGTTTAAGATTATGTTGAAAAAATTTAGGAACAATCATCGGACAGCCATCAAAATCTTTTTCATTCCATCACATTTACAAATGTACTTAAAGGTTTCATCATATGGTTTCACTTATGAACTTTAAAATCAATAACCTATGTAAGAAAATTTGAATGGATCCCCTTTTTTTCTTCAGGCAAGTGGTATGGAACCCACTAAAGATAGTTTTATAGGAAACCCTTTTTTACTAAGGCATGATGTCAAATATCTCTCCTTCTACACAAAATGGGGTATTATTTTTTTTTACCACTTATCTGATTTGAGGAAAATGTCAAAAACTCACTCCTTTGTACTTAAGGGTAAGCGAATGTTATATAATAAAAGCATAGTGCCTATTTTAAAGGAAATTCAAAATGGAATGCTCTACCTTACATGAATGATAATAAGTAAGATAAATTTGAAAAAATAATCAATGATGATTTATCAACCATTTCATTAATCTACCATTTTCCTAGAACTATTGTAGCTTTGATATTGCTTCAAGTTTTCTCATAATTTACAACAAATGAGACCATTTATTTAACACAATAAGAGCCTTTATATAGATAATTATTCTCTCTATATCACTTGGGCTTAAAAGGTTCAATGTCACCTAAAACATTTTGAAACACCAAGTGCAAGGTTTGTGTCCCATACTTTTTTCCTTAAAAAATGAGAAAGAGTCTCTTTTATGAGTGAAATAGATTGTGGTTAGGAACATAACATTTTAATAAATTTGTGGATTCTAAATTTAAACCTTTTAATAAATAAAGTTATTTCTCTTTTTGTATAATCTTTTCCATAAAAAAATGGTTTTTTATTAATTACCATTTTACCTAAATTAATAAAATGGACTCCTTTTATCTTCATCCAATCATCTTTCTTTATAATAATTTTATTTTAATAAATTTTATATTTAATTAATATTTTAATGATATTTATATTTTATTATTTTTCCTTATAAAATTTTACTACAATGTGTTATATAATTATTTTCTTCTTTCTTATAGAAGCATATTCATTATGTCCATCTTTTGAATTATGTGCATAACATACTTTAAAAACTCATTAATAATGCTCCATAACAACCCATTAAGCTTTAAATCCTCTAGGTACTAATTAGCCCCCTAAACATACATTAACCCCCTAACACCCTAACCACATTCTCCTAGGCCCTTAAACCCCTAACCCCTAATCCCTTAATTGACCCTAATGAAAATAATCAAATAATATTTCCCGATATCAAGATGACAACATAGGTCAAATACCTCCCAAAACATTATAAAATACATTTACAATACAAAGACAATACAATTTAATATATAGATATATATATAACATTTACAAAAACAATCTAAAATACAAAGACATATATGAAAAACTTTCTAATGGATGATATTAATGCCTACCTTCAACATGCCCATAGTCTCTATAATGATTTTTAGTTTCTTTTATTAGAAGTCTCCTTGGCTTCAAGCCCTTGCAATTTCTACAAGGGGAAACATTTTCAATCCTACGAAGCCCCCAATGTCGATCCCACATATCCTTGGCATCCTTGAGGAATGTTATGTGACATTTTTTGTCACCTAAATTTCAGTGATGATTTTGTTCAAAAACTAACCTTAGATTAGATGTCACAATTTCTGAGACGAGATGTTAAAATTTTCTTCAATTTGTAGCTTTTTCGTTAAACTAGCCTTTCGTGTAGCAGTTCAGGGAAACTATAGAAAACACATGGAAATGATATGTGATAGATAATGAAGTGGGTTATGAAGATAAACAGGAGAATGGTGGAGGGATGTCATCTGGCCCCCTTTGAGTGACAGATTTGATGACTTGGATAGTGATGAAAGTTGGTATGTTTGGCTTGATTTGCTGTGTCCTAGTGGTACCTACACTAAATCAATGTGAGATGAAAAAACTACTCTTGTTGTTATTTTCACTTTCTTTTTTCCTTTTTCCTTTCTTTATTTTTCTTTTTTTGGCTTACTAGTTGTCTCATCGAGGTTTTCAACCAGTGATCCTACTTCAAGTGACTTGGAAGAAATTTTCATTTTGAGCTCTTATTTTTTTATTTTTTTCTTCTAAAATTACCAACTACCTCATAAAGGTTTTCAGCTAGTGGGTTTACCTCAAGTTCCTCACAGGAGATTTTCACTTGAGCTTAGTTTTTTCTTTCTTTCTATTTTTTACTTTTCTTTTTTCTATTTTGTTGTTGGTCAATGACTAAATGGATTGCGAGATCTAAAGCTCTCAATTAAATTCAGTTCCTTTCTTATTGAATGTGTAAAATTATCGTTGGAGAGGAGATTCTTGTAAATATTCAACTGGTATCCATTCACTAGAAGTGGTATTTGTTCCTCATCTATAGTCCTAATTTTGACAGAGTTATTATCATAGATTTTCTCCACCGAGTAAGGCCCTAGCTATCTAGTCACGAGTTTTCCCTTGAAATCCTTGAACTTGGAGTCATACAAGAGGGCCCCAACCACCCTCTTGCAAGGTTCTCATTTTAATGTATTTTTCATGCCATATTTTTATCTACAGCTAGACTACCTCAGTTTGTAATAAGCCTTGCATTCTATACTCATCTAATGCATTCAATTTTTGTATCTTATCAATGTATGCTTCAGTCAGATCAATGTGAAGTTGGGTTTCCCTCGTTAGTGTGTGTATTGAAATTCAATTGATAATAAATCCTTCTTCCCCTAGACTAAATCATAGGGGGTGAAACCAGTGGTGGTTTTCCAAGTACTGTTGTAGGCCTAAGTGGCCTCAACAAGCCTTTCTACCTAGTCCTCTTTGTTGCCATTTATCACTTTCGTAAGAGTGTTCTCTAATGCCCTATTAAGGACTTTTACTTACCCATTTCCTTGAGGGTAGTATGGACTATACTTCCAATGGTGAATGTGGTGTTGATTCATTATCCCTTCAATCGTATTCGAGTTGAACTAAGATCCTTGATCTATCACCAATTCTCTAGGAAAACCAAACTTATATAAGATATTTCCCCTTAATAATTCAACCACTTTCTATTGTTTTGTTGTCTTTACATTTACCCACTCGCTTAGGTAATTAGTGCGTACAATTATGTACTCTTTATGTTTGGATGGAGGATCAATAGGACCAATGAACTCCATGCCCCATTTCTCAATTGGCTCAAAAGACACTTGAGGTTGAAGGGGCATTTGATCCTTTAGAGTATGCCTTCCAATCCTTTGGAACTCACTGCATTATGAAATGTATCATTGGCCATCCTTATGAAGGGTTGTTCAAAAGAATCCTGCTTACAAAATTTTGTAAGTTGTCCTTTTTATGACAAAGTGACCCCCATAAGGTCCATCATCACATGTTAATAGGATTTCATAGCCTTCATCCTTCCTCACACATATTCTTAGAATATTATCATGGACAATATTGAAGAGGTTTCCCCCAATCTAAGTATAGTGTAACACCCTCCTCCCACCTATACCTAAGAAACCAGCTAGCCGGGGTAAACATGTGACGATAGGCCACTACGATATGATTAGACCTCCTGAGTCACTTTAAGGAAGTGAAACTGATGGAAACACACCATGTAGACATTAATCATAAGCTACAAGACCCTCTGGAACCAATCCAATACTTTAGACAACTTTCCTTGGGGTCCCACTGATCTTTTGGACAAATTAAGCCTTAGTTGCTCCCATGCTATAGGCATGAGGATGACTAGAAACCCAAAGTCACTCTCACAGTCTTGCCTTCCAGTGACCAAAGAACAAAATTGTTAGTGCTATGTCAGCGAACTGGGATTTGAGCCACTTTTTGAGTCCCAGAACCCATCTCACTAGAAATAATTGAACAATCTCTTCAAATCAATAAAATAACATGGAAATGATAGTATTAAATCAAATACTTGTTTAAGACCTTAACTGGACCCCTACTAACCATGACAAGAATTTTCTCAAACCTATCACAAATATGTAATCTACAAGTGTAAATAATAGTTCTGAGCAGAGGGGTCTCATACTTAGCTGAGAATCACTAAGTACCATTGATGCCTCAATACATCAAATACCATTCCACCCATTAGGTCATAGATACATTGATCATTAAATTACAAGTAAAAACATGATGAAATCCATACATAGTTGCTGTCATAAAACACATACATAACCAACATAATACCAGCAGGAATACTCATGAAAGTATAGCCATATAGGCAACATATAATCCATCAAAATTCTCATAGAAATACAAGGAGAAATAAACTTTCATTAATGATTCAAGATTCAAACCTAGGATGGGACTTCCACATTCCACCCGACCATACAATGGCTAAGCCAAATCTCTCTTCAGTCATTCAGCTCCATGCCATATTCTAAGCATGAATGCAGGATCTTCTAAAGCACATCAATCAAAAATCATCCAGAGATTCAGAGGCCATCCACCTCAAACCATCAAACATTGATTCCACCACCCAGTCCGACATTACCAAAACCATCATCATATTGGTCTCCATCCAAGCCTTCTAGGACTTCCAGAGCGTTTGTTCCAACCAAGGGTTCCAGGACTAGTAACTAAACCCACAGCTTATACAGGGCTTTCAGATCATTTTTCCAACTAGGGCTTCCAGGACTAGTAACTCAAACCACCAAGGGCTTCCAGAGTGTTTGTCCAACCAAGGCTTCTAGGACTAGTAATTCAACCCAAGGTGTTACAGGCCTTCTAGAGCGTTTGTCCAACCAGGTCTTCCAGGAACTAATAACTCAACCCAAAGATAAGGAAACATGAGAACCAAGCAAAACAAAATAGTGAAAATAGACCCATAATCACCATGGCTTCCAAGAAATGGCAAGGCTAGGCAATCCACTATCAATCCCAACCATCCTCCATTGCAATGACAGATCACAACCAAAAATCCACATGCATATGCCATGCATGCCAAAAATAGTGAAGGAAACATACATGCAACTCAGTACCTACAAGAAAATATGATGTAGTTGCTAATCCTAATTCCCTCTTGCACTATCTTGCTCTTCCTTTGCCTTCTTTCTCCAAAAATCCAAGTATGCCACACCCTCCAAGAGTGCTCCAAGAAAATTCTAAGTCTCGAAGAGTGAGAGAGAGAGAGATAATAATGAGAGAGCTCTAAAACTGAACTGACAAAAGGTTACCAACTGATCCTCATAAGCCTTTTTTTATGAATGAGGCATCTATTTTCTTCATTTTCCATTATTTTCCTACAATTTCCACCTCTCATGCAACCTATGACCTTTCACCTTCCTTTTCTCCTAATTTCCATTTCTTTCATAAATAAATGTGTCAACAACAACATTTTTCCTTTCCAAATCCTTAGTCATTGCCTTTGCCAATTTCCTTAGCCATAAGAAATCATACGTGATCCCATTATTATCCAGGTAATCCCTTGTATGGATTGAAGTGATCCCTCTAGCCCAATGTGTGGGTCTAGTAATAACCGTGACAAAACAAGTAAACTTCCATAACCTAGACTAGAATGATAAACACGAAAGGGAGATGACATACCTCTCTCCTATGCACTCAAACATTGATGATGATCCTGATCCCTTAGCTCCCAAGCTCACTCCTCGTTATTCCTTGCACTCGAATACCTACTAGAGGCATGAAAATACAACAACAAGAGAGATCACAGCATATGCATTCCAATGTAAGTTACACAATAGATCAAAGACTATTTTACTAAGAAAAACATCATTGAAAATCTTATGGGAAGTAAAACATGATTTTTATTAATGATTAAATCAAAGAGTGAAGCATACAACTGATGCCTTGTTGTTGAAGGTCTCCTTCAAGATGATTCCAAGTCCAAGCCAAACTTAACAATCTCTCATATCCTCTCCCACCAAAATGGCAGCATTGAAGCATAATCGAGCATAAGAATGGAGACCAGCAATGACCAACCCATTATGGAAAGTGAAGAAGGAATTTAGAGTGATGGAGAGGAGGTTAGAGATCCACAAAGGGGAAATAAGGTCCTTATCCCAAAGGTAAGATCCCCAAAGGTAGGATCAAAGGCTCTAAATGGGAATACTCGACCATATCTTCATCCAACAACTACCAACTTGTCGTTCTCGAGGCTTCTAGTAAGAGAAGCTTCTGTTCCATTTTTGGAGAAACTATTTGAAGTGGATCAATGTGAATCTTCCTATAAAAAATTTTGTTTCTAGCGCTAGTCACTAGTTAGAAAAAATGTTACCAGCACGGATTTTCCTACTAAACGTAGCATTGGTCTTGCAAATCAGGGTTTTTCACAAGTTTTTCCAGAATTACTTCAAGACATTATTTCTCCATCTCTTTAGGGATGTGTTTAGCACATAATTCATCGTGAATGAGTTTACACATCTTTTTTCACTTTACGACATTTGTGATGGAAGTGGAACAAAGGATGATGCTTCAGGTATACAGTTTGATGCCTGATAATACATCTGAATAAGCATCAAAATATAATACATGAATCCATGGTATGGACACAACCATGTATATGAAAAGGATCATATCTATGGATCCACATGATGGACGCAACCATCCGTATGAAAAGGATCATGTATAAGGATCCACGGCATGGACGCAACCATCCATATGAAATAGATCATGTATACAATCATGAATGAAACCACCTGATTACCAGTCAATAATGTAAACCATTAATAGGTGCAAGAGAAACCACCAATAATGACAATGGCCCTCAAGGTACACGAGTAAAATCTACAAGTGTGAATATGTGAGTTGAAGTTGAACACTTGTTGAATCATTCGATCGAAGGTAAAGTATGTAAGCCTATCATTGAAAATGAAGAACTTGTCATTGAGGCATGCAAGCTCCAAGGTATTGAAAGGGAATTTCTAAATCAACTTCCTAGATAATGATATGAAGCTAACAGGAAGTGATATGTTGAAGGAGGACCATAATGTTTTCCACATCATCAATAGAAAGCATAGGATATCTCAAAATACTAGGAGTGATTCACGATTGTTGTAGAGAGGGTTACATAAGTATAAGAGGTTTGAATTTTGCAGATAGGACTAATTTTGAACATATTGGCAACTTTTCTCTGGAGTTCGGCAACACTTGATTCAAAATGGAATCGGAGGTCATGATGACATCAGGGGTGATCGAATCAGAGGAAAATGGATTTCCCAAAACTAGGAAGGCAAGTGGCGAGGATGAGGACATGTTTATGTCCATTTTTCCCCACTATCACTAGCGAGTACCTCTTTATTTCCATCCTAGTAAATTTAATGAGCCCTAGGAAGGAGAAACTTCGTCTTGTCATGGTGACAAGTCCTACTTCGTTTAAATTTTACGACTTCGATGGAGGGGTAACTAGACATCTTTTTCATGTTTAGAGAATTTGAAAGAGAGGCAAAAAGGAAACTCCAAAGGTACTTTTTTGTAGATAGTCTCTCGAATCTAAAAATGTAGAAAACAATATTAAAGACAACCTCTTAGCCGCTTGTGACTAAGGTACTTCGTTTTCGTACATTAGTCTATCTCAGTCTCAAAAAGGGTTAAACTTATACTGAGTAGACGTCATTTTATTTACTTTAACGAGTTCGAAATGACAAATACTCGACAATATTTTCATATTTTTGGAGTCTAAAAAGAGTTGGAAGAACAAGTGGCATAAAAGAATAGCAACTGGTTCTGCTGATGATGGAACTAATCAAAACGTGCAAAGGTCAAGAGGTTGGCTAATAATACCACTCATCAAAGATGTTCCTCAGGCAAGGGTAAAACAGCAAAGTGAAAGCATATGATCGACCAAATAGATGGTGAAGATGGAATGAAAAATCCAAGGCTAATCCAGCAAAAACAGGCTAATAAAGGTGGAAATAACGAGAGGTAAAGTGGGAATGGTTTCAGTTTTACACAATATTGAAACATGGGAAACTATGCTTGAATATACTTGAATATAGCTTCATGTTTCCACAAGATTGAAGCATGAGAAAAAACTATGTTGGGATTTGGTTTCATTTTTACAAAAGATTGAAACAGAAACAAACTATGCTTGGATTTGGTTTAATTTTTACACAAGATTGAAATAGAAACAAACTATGCTTGGGTTTGGTTTCATTTTTACACAAGCTTGAAATAGAGAAAATCTATTCTTGAGATCGATTTCATTTTTACACAAGATTGAAACAGAGACAAATTATGCTTGGAATTGGTTTGCATGCCCCCAACATAATGACTCAATAATAGGTACATGCCCCCAAGCTTCATTTCATTCACCTAAGTAGACTATTGGTTAATAAAAGGTGGACGGAATGAAGGTTCACTTATGAGATCAAGTGAAAGACTTGACTGTTATTTTACGAGATCTAATCAAATACTCAAATTGGAATGGGATTTGTTTCATTTTTTAGCAAGCTTGACACAGGAAAAGAACCATTCTCATGACACCTTATTTCATTTTTTACCGAGCTTGACACAAGTAAAGGAACCATGCTCATAAACTATTTCATTTTTTAACAAGGTTTACATAGTAAAAGAACTATCGTCATAACACCTATTTCATTTTTTAACGAGGTTGACATAGTCATTGCCTTTGCCAATTTCCTTAGCCATAAGAAATCATACGTGATCCCATTGTTATCCAGGTAATCCCTTCTATGGATAGAAGTGATCACTCTAGCCTAATGTGTGGGTCTAATAATAGCCGTGACAAAACAAGTAAACTTCCATAACCTAGATTAGAATGATAAACATGAAAGGGAGATGAAATACCTCTCTCTTATGCACTCAAACATTGATGATGATCCTAATCCCTTTGCTCCCAAGCTCACTCCTCGTTATTCCTTGCACCCGAATACCTACTAGAGACATGAAAATACAACAACAAGAGAGATCATAGCATATGCATTCCAATGTAAGTTACACAACAGATCAAGGAGTATTATACTAAGAAAACCATCATTGAAAATCTTATGGGAAGTAAAACATGATTTGTATTAATGATTAAATCAAAGAGTGAAGCATAAAACTGATGCCTTGTTGTTGAAGGTCTCCTTCAAGATGGTTCCAAGTCCAAGCCAAACTTAACAATCTCTCATATCCTCTCTCACCAAAATGGCGGCATTGAAGCATAATTGAGCATAAGAATGGAGACCAGCAATGACCAACCCATTATGAAAAGTGAAGAAGGAATTTAGAGTGATGGAGAGGAGGTTAGAGATCCACAAAAGGGGAAAGAAGGTCCTTATCCCAGAGGTAAGATCCCCAAAGGTAGGATCAAAGGCTCTAAATGGGAATACTCGACCATATCTTCATCCAACAACTACCAACTTGTCGTTCTCGAGGCTTCTAGTAAGAGAAGCTTTTGTTCCATTTTTGGAGAAACTATTTGAAGTGGATCAATGTGAATCTTCCTATAAAAAGTTGTGTTTCTAGCGCTGGTCACTAGTTAGACAAAATGTTACCAGCACGGATTTTCCTACTAAACGTAGCATTGGTCTTGCAAATTAGGGTTTTTCACAAGTTTTTCCAGAATTACTTCAAGACATTATTTCTCCATCTCTTTAGGGATGTGTTTAGCACATAATTCATCATGAATGAGTTTACACATCTTTTTTCACTTTACGACATTCGTGATGGAAGTGGAACAAAGGATGATGCTTCAGGTATAGAGTTTGATGCCTGATAATACATCTGAATAAGCATCAAAATATAATACATGAATGTGTGGTATGGACACAACCATGTATATGAAAAGGATCATATCTATGAATCCACATGATGGACGCAACCATCCGTATGGAAAGGATCATGTATAAGGATCCACGGCATGGATGAACCATCTGTATGAAATAGATCATGTATACAATCATGAATGAAACCACCTGATTACCGATCAATAATGTAAACCGTTAATAGGCGCAAGAGAAACCACCAATAATGACAATGGACCTCAAGGTACACCAGTAAAATCTACAAGTGTGAATATGTGAGTTGAAGTTGAACATTTGTTGAATCATTCGATCGAAGGAAATGTATGTAAGCCTATCGTTGAAAATGAAGAACTTGTCATTGAGGCATGCAAGATCTAAGGTACTAAAAGGGAATTTCTAAATCAACTTCCTAGATAATGATGTGAAGCTGACAGGAAGTGATATGTTGAAGGAGGACCATAATTTTTTCCACATCATTGATACAAAGCATAGGATATCTCAAAATACTAGGATTGATTCACGATTTTTGTAGAGAGGGTTACATAAGTATAAGAGGTTTGAATTTTGCAGATAGGACTAATTTTGAACATATTGGCAACATGACTCTGGAGTTCGGCAACACTTTATTCAAAATGGAATCGGAGGTCATGATGACATCAGGGGTGATCGAATCAGAGGAAAATGGATTTCCCAAAACTAGGATAGCAAGTGGCGAGGATTAGGACATGTTTATGTCCATTTTTCCCCACTATCGCTAGCGAGTACCTCTTTATTTCCATCCTAGTAACTTTTGTTGGCATTATGATTCAAGTGTTGTCCTTGATGGCAACTCTCTCAGAGGTTGGTACAGGTGCTCAGAGGTTGGTACAGGTGATGGCAACTTAATCAGAAGACAGATCTTAGTACAACATGCCAAGGAAGTTCATATACGCATGTTCGTTAAGCCCAAGTCGCGTGTACACGCTAGTTGGATTCATAAAAAGCGCGTGTATGTGGAAAAGTATCTTTGGTCCATGGTGGTTAGTCCTTGGAAGTTGTGCCTATGATTTCGGACCATTGTGTCTCGACAGGCGTGTCGATCCCTAGTTTTGAAGTTGATGGTATTGTGTTACTATGGTTTTGGCTCTTGGTATTGAGCTAGGCCTAAGACTATATAAGGAGAAGAAGATCATTAGGCAAAATCATCTTTTGACAAGGCTTGAATATCTAAGAGAGAAAGAGATCTGATATGCAGGTTCTGGGTTGCTTGATCTAAGCCAAGGAGAGATCACATCGGTTGATGGAAGACTAGATCTAAGGATAGATCGGGATCTAATGGTTTGAAATGCACTATCATGATATGGTTGATTATGCGTATTTCTAGATTTGCATATTGTCGCAATGTTATGTTCTGGGTCTAACTAATGTCTGGTACAGCTGCAAATTGAGAAAGTTTATTTTTAGATCTGTACGCAGGTTGGCTTCGGTAAAAGCGCGTGTATACGCGGGTTTTGCTCATTGAAGTAGCGTATATCTTTTGAAGCTTGATTTTGGGTTTACAGTGGGGTCTGACTGTTATTGCAGAGTTTGTAGTCTGCTCTGTGTTCTGGTAACTGGTGATTGACAGGGTTCAGTGGTTCAGTGATTCAAAGTTTGGTTGTTTTATGCTTCAATGATCTGTTGTGGAAATTGAATGAATTGTGGTCTTCAGATTGTAATGTTGTGCTTCAGGAATATCCAAGTCTGAAAATGTATGAAAAGTGATACCTGAAAGAAAGAAGATTGTAGGTCAGCACCTACGTACTAGTATCTTGGCTAGTACAAGAGCAAAGGGGGTTGGAGCTCCCTTCCAAGGAAGTTTGGAGAACGAGAGAAGGTTGTAGCCTTCTGCAGGTTGTAGCCTGCGTACTGGTATAAGGCTGCACCAGTACAAAAGATTGTAAACTGAAGTTTCATATTAAAGAAAGATAGAGACAACTTGCAGCAGGTGGTTTTCACCCACATTGGGTTTCCACCTTATATCTTGGTGTTCATGTGTGTGGCTTTTGATCTGTTCTGTTATACTGCACATGTTTACTGTTAATGTGGTGAATAATGTCCTGATGCACTTAACTGAAGAATAAGCTAACTAAATTGTGAGTTTTCTTCTTATACGCTGTTTTACTTAGTCACAGTAGCGTGTACACGCTGGTTCACTTAACTGAAGTAGCGTATATGTTTCTGAGCATTGAAAAGTTTGATTGATCTGATAATACTGATTCACCCCCCCTCTCAGTATTATTTCCAACAATTGGTATCAGAGCCAAGTTCTTCAGAGAAGCTTGATCGCTTGAAGGTAGATCATTCATCATGAGCAACTAAGAGAAAGAAGCATCAATCAGGCCACCGGTTTTTGATGGAACAAATTTCAATTATTGGAAGGTAAGAGTTACTGCATATCTTCAATCTCTTGGTACAGAAGTTTGGGACATTGTAGAAACAGGCTATGCTTTTCCTTCAGCTACTCCTACAGATCCAGCTGAGAAAAAGACATATGAAACAAATGCAAAAGCAGTCAGTACTCTATTAGGAAGTATATCCCAAACAGAATTCATGAAGGTCATGCACTTCAAATCAGCAAAAGAGATATGGGACAAAATGATCACTAGCTATGAAGGAGATGAACAGGTAAAGCAAGCTAAACTTCAAACTCTCAGGATTCAATATGAGACTCTCAAGATGTATAATGATGAAAGTGTGGCTAATTATTTTCTTCGGGTAGATGAGATTGTTAATTGTATGAAAAATTTGGGTGAAGAAATAAAAGAGACTATAGTAGTTCAAAAGATTCTAAGATCATTATCCCCCAAGTTTGAATCTAAAGTATCTGCAATAGAAGAAAAGGAAAATCTCAAAGTTCTCACTATGTCTCAGCTACATGGAATTCTAACTGCTTATGAAATGAGAAAGGGAGGTCCATCAGACAGAAGGGAAGCTGCTTTTAAGGCATCAGGAAAAGAAGATTACTATGAAGCAAGCCATGTTCCAGAAGAAGAGGAAGAAGAATCAAATTTTGTCAGAAATCTTCAAAGGGGTGCTGGAAGGTTCAGAGGTAAGCTACCTTTCAAATGCTTTGCTTGTGGAAGAGTAGGTCATTATGCTGCAAAATGTCCTTTTAAGGATAAAGGAAAAGAACCTGCTAGATGGAACAAGAAACAAAGTGCAAATAAGAAAAGCTACTACACCCATGAAGATAGTGATGGCTTATCAAACAGTGATGAAGATGAACAAGGTAATAAATATAAGCTGTTAATGGCATTTGAAGATGATGATTATGAGGATGCTGTAGATGTGGATAATCTCTATAATGAAATTACTAGACTCAAGAGATGCATAGAAGAAAAGAGTGTGATCATTGATACTTTGCAATTTCAAATTGATGAAAAGGAAAAACATCTTGAAAAACTAGAAGGTGAAATTGTTGGTCTCAGAAAAGAAATTGAGAAAACAAAAGCTATTAATCTTAAGTTTGTCAAAGGATCTGAAACTTTGGATGAGATTATCAATGTGCAGCGGTCTCCTCTAAACAAGACAGGTTTGGGCTATAATGGAGAAACCTCTCAAGCATCCACCTCAAAAAGTTATCTTGATGCAGCAAGAAGAAATGAGCAGAAGAACAATGAAGATAATCAGGTAAAGCAGGGACGAATTACAAACAGAAACTATCAGGGACAATCCTTCTTAAGGGTGAACAAAAGCTACAACCAACCACAGGTAAAATCTTCTCAGTTTGGCACAAGAATAGATGAAAATAGAAATTACAATCAGTTGGCTGGTAGATTCAATAACCGCAGAAGCTTCTTCAATGGACAATGCTTTTCTTGCCATAACTTTGGTCACAAAGCAGCTCAATGTGTTGCATATAAAACAATCATGACTAGGGAAGCTCAAAAACAAAGAAGTATGACAGGGATTACAAAGAGGACCTATAACAACTTTTCGGTTCTTGAAAATGAAGTTGAATGTTCTATTTGCAATAATTTTGGTCATAAAGAATCTGAATGCAGGAGCAGGTTTCAGGAGAAAAAGGAACAAGCCACGAGCACCAAAAAATGGAGAATAAAGGAACCTCAGACAGAAAGATGTGGGATAGCTTTTTATGCAGAAGGACAGGAAAATCTATGGTACATTGACAGTGGATGTTCGAAACATATGACAGGTGATAAAGAAAAACTTGAATCTTATTCTACTTTAGAAAAGGGAAAGAAAGTTTCTTTTGGAAATGATACTCCTGCAACTATAAAAGGAAAAGGTATTGCTCCTTTGAAAGAAAAGGTCAAGGCTGGAAATGTTTTGTATGTTGATGGATTGAAGCATAATCTACTAAGTGTCAGCCAGATGTGTGATCAAAAAACCGAGGTTATTTTCAGATCGAATGGATGTCTTGTTCGTGATCTTGATACAGGTAAAACAGTTCTCAAAGGCAAAAGAACTCCAAATAATCTGTACATATTTGAAGAAGGACAACAACAATGCTATCTTAGCAAGGATGAAGAGCACTGGTTATGGCATCGAAGGTTGGGACATCTAAGCTTCTCACAAATAAGGAAAGCATGCAAATATCAGGCAGTTCGCGATCTTCCAGATATCAAAATTCCAGACAACACCATATGCAAATCTTGTCAGTTTGGAAAGCAAACCAGAACTAACTTTCCAGAGAAGGAAGGATCAGCTAGCTTGCCTCTTGAGCTAGTCCATACAGATGTATGTGGTCCATTTAGGAAAAGGACACCTCGAGGAGAAGAATATCTGATATTATTCATTGATGATTTCTCAAGGTTTGTTTGGTTAGGGCTTATGAAGCACAAAGATGAAGCATTCGAAAAATTCAAATCCTTCAAAGCATTGGCTGAAAATGAATCAGGACACAAAATTAAGTGCCTCAGATCTGACAGAGGTGGGGAGTTCACATCAAATGAATTTTTCGATTTCTGTGATGAACATGGGATAAGAAGAGAATTCTCTACAGCTAGAACTCCTCAGCAAAATGGGGTTGTGGAAAGAATGAACAGAACTATCCAACAAATGGCTCGTGCTATGCTCGATGAATCAGGTACTCCTGCAACCTTCTGGGGTGAAGCTGCACATGCTGCTGTTATCATTCTTAACAAAACAAATGTCCGAGTAAACAGCACTCAAACACCTCATGAGCTTTGGAGTGGTAAAACTCCTTCCGTGAAGCATTTCAAAATCTTTGGGAGCAAATGTTATATTAAGAATACTGATGAGCAACTTGGAAAACTTGAACCTAGAGCAGATGAGGGCATTCTTCTTGGTTATTCTCCACATAGCAAAGCATACAAGTGCTACAATAAAAGACTTGGCAGAATTGTTGACAGTATTGATATAGTGGTTGATGAGAAGGGATATATTCCTAGGCAAGTTCATCATGAAGACATTGAAGAAGATGAAGGTTACTCTCAAAGGCGAAATGATGAAGAAGAAGAACCTCAAGAAGAAGAAGAATCTCAAGAAGAACCAGAGGAGCAGACAAGAATAGAAGAGAAGACTCCATCCAGATATGTCCAAAAGAATCATCCAGAAACTCAGATTGTGGGGCAGAAAGAAGCAGGAGTACAAACAAGAAGGACACTTGCAGAAGCTTCAAGCTACTTGGCTCTACTCTCCTCCATTGAACCACAAAATGTGAAAGAAGCATGCAAAGATGAATGTTGGGTCAAAGCAATGGATGAAGAACTTGAGCAAATCGAAAAGAACAACACTTGGGAATTAGTTCCTAGACCAAAAGATAAGAATGTAATAGGAACAAAATGGGTCTTCAAGAATAAATTAAATGAAAATGGAGAAGTAATTAGAAACAAGGCCAGACTTGTTTGTAAAGGGTATGCACAGCAAGAAGGAATAGATTTTGAAGAGACCTTTGCTCCTGTGGCAAGACTAGAGGCCATCCGAATGTTCCTTGCTCTCTCAAGCTTTCAAAACTTCAAGGTATTTCAAATGGACGTGAAATCAGCCTTCCTGAATGGAGACTTAGAAGAAGAAGTATATATTGAGCAGCCAGATGGTTTCATTCTTGGGAATGATCCAAACCTTGTATGCAGATTGAAAAAGGCACTCTATGGGCTCAAACAAGCTCCAAGGGCTTGGTACTATCGGTTGGACAAATATCTTCACCAACAAGGCTTTTCAAAAGGATCAGCAGATAGCAATCTCTATATAAAAGTTGAAAATAACAAATTGCTAATTCTTGTTGTTTATGTAGATGATATTATTTTTGGCAGCAATGAAGAGACTATGAGTCAAAACTTTGCCTTGGTTATGCAGAAAGAATTCGAAATGTCACTTCTTGGAGAATTGACATATTTTCTTGGATTGCAAATCCAACAAAATGAAGGAGGTATCTTCTTGTCTCAAACCAAATACCTCAAGCAGATCTTGAAGAAGTATGGCATGGAAGAGTCAAAGCCAGTTTGTACACCCATGGTTACAGGATGCAGCCTCAGTGCAAATGATGAATCAGCAGCAGTTCACCAACCCACTTATAGATCCATGATTGGGAGTTTGCTTTATTTGACAGGTACTCGACCAGATATTACACATGCAGTAGGAATGGTTGGAAGATTTCAAGCCAACCCAAAGGAAACTCATCTTCAGGCAGTCAAAAGAATCTTCAAATATCTTCAAGGGACCCAAAACTATGGCTTATGGTATCCTAGAAATACAGATCTCACTCTTCATGCTTACACAGATGCAGATTGGGCTGGAAGTGTGGATGATAGGAAAAGCACAAGTGGTGGTGCTTTCTTCATGGGTTCCAGATTAGTATCTTGGTTCAGCAAGAAACAGAGTTCGATTGCCTTATCTACAGCTGAAGCAGAATATGTGGCTGCGGCATCTTGTTGCACACAACTTCTTTGGATGATGCAGACCTTGCAGGACTTTCAAATCACTTGCACTCCACCAGTGTCTATCTTATGTGATAATACTAGTGCAATCAGCATTTCAAAGAATCCAGTCATGCACTCAAAGACCAAGCACATACCAATCAAGTACCATTTTCTCCGGGAACAAGTGCTTGAACAGAAAGTCAAGTTGGAGTATGTTCCTTCTAAGGAACAAGTTGCTGATATTCTCACAAAACCACTGCCCAGGGAAACTTTTGAATATCTCAGACAAAAGCTGGGAGTAGTTGATGCTTCATCCTGCTGTTGAAGCTTGTCTGTTCTACAGAAAAGTTGGTATACGCAAGTTACGAAAGGTATATACGCGTATACACGCGGATTTTTGCTGGGAAAGTCGCGTGTAAGGTGTACGCTTGTTGCAGAAATTATATCCGCGTACATACGCTGTTTTATGCAGGAGAAATCGCGTATATGAAGTTCTGAACAGCAAGGGAAAACTCTGGAGTTCTGAACAGCAATGGGAATGTCAGAATTCTTCAGGCACAGTTTCAGGGGGTGCAACAGGCACAGGTTCAGGGGGAGCAGCTTAAAAGTCTCATAAAGCATTGTTGGCATTCAGATGTTTTGGTTGTTGGTTTCAGGAGAAGGAGCTCAGAAAGAAATCCTGGTTGCTGATCTAACAAGATGTTTATCAGATGCTGCTGGTGCCTTTCCTAAGTCTTGGTCTAGATCTGTTGTCTCTATGTCATGTATCTCTCTTGTCATATCTCTTTTATGGTGTCAAGGTCATGTAACGGCCTATGTTGGTTTCCCCACTATGCCTGGGATGAATGCTGTAATATAATTTGTTGGTTCTGATATGTCCCCTCTTGGTAGGGAGTATGGATGTATGTATTGAGTCTTTTGGTGATAGGAAGGTCTCTTATGGTGTATAAGTCTTGGTTCTTGTTGAAGAACATCTTTTGCAGATCTGGCCTACTGTCAGGGGGAGCACGAGTCAGCACAGCCAAGCAGAGGTATCAGCATGTCCTCAGGGGGAGCACAGCCCTTTGCCCTTGATGTCAAAGGGGGAGAGTGACTTGGTGTGGTGGTTGCCATCAAGTCCAAAGGGGGAGATTGTTGGCATTATGATTCAAGTGTTGTCCTTGATGGAAACTCTCTCAGAGGTTGGTACAGGTGCTCAGAGGTTGGTACAGGTGATGGCAACTTAATCAGAAGACAGATCTTAGTACAGCATGCCAAGGAAGTTCATATACGCATGTTCGTTAAGCCCAAGTCGCGTGTACACGCTAGTTGGATTCATAAAAAGCGCGTGTATGTGGAAAAGTATCTTTGGTCCATGGTGGTTAGTCCTTGGAAGTTGTGCCTATGATTTCGGACCATTGTGTCTCGACGGGCGTGTCGATCCCTAGTTTTGAAGTTGATGGTATTGTGTTACTATGGTTTTGGCTCTTAGTATTGAGCTAGGCCTAAGACTATATAAGGAGAAGAAGATCATTAGGCAAAATCATCTTTTGACAAGGCTTGAATATCTAAGAGAGAAAGAGATCTGATATGCAGGTTCTGGGTTGCTTGATCTAAGCCAAGGAGAGATCACATCGGTTGATGGAAGACTAGATCTAAGGATAGATCAGGATCTAATGGTTTGAAATGCACTATCATGATATGGTTGATTATGCGTATTTCTAGATCTGCATATTGTCGCAATGTTATGTTCTGGGTCTAACTAATGTCTGGTACAGCTGCAAATTGAGAAAGTTTATTTTTAGATCTGTACGCAGGTTGGCTTCGGTAAAAGCGCGTGTATACGCGGGTATTGCTCATTGAAGTAGCGTATATCTTTTGAAGCTTGATTTTGGGTTTACAGTGGGGTCTGACTGTTATTGCAGAGTTCTGTAGTCTGCTCTGTGTTCTGGTAACTGGTGATTGACAGGGTTCAGTGGTTCAGTGATTCAAAGTTTGGTTGTTTTATGCTTCAATGATCTGTTGTGGAAATTGAATGAATTGTGGTCTTCAGATTGTAATGTTGTGCTTCAGGAATATCCAAGTCTGAAAATGTATGAAAAGTGATACCTGAAAGAAAGAAGATTGTAGGTTAGCACCTACGTACTAGTATCTTGGCTAGTACAAGAGCAAAGGGGGTTGGAGCTCCCTTCCAAGGAAGTTTGGAGAACGAGAGAAGGTTGTAGCCTTCTGCAGGTTGTAGCCTGCGTACTGGTATAAGGCTGCACCAGTACAAAAGATTGTAAACTGAAGTTTCATATTAAAGAAAGATAGAGACAACTTGCAGCAGGTGGTTTTCACCCACATTGGGTTTCCACCTTATATCTTGGTGTTCATGTGTGTGGCTTTTGATCTGTTCTGTTATACTGCACATGTTTACTGTTAATGTGGTGAATAATGTCCTGATGCACTTAACTGAAGAATAAGCTAACTAAATTGTGAGTTTTCTTCTTATACGCTGTTTTACTTAGTCACAGTAGCGTGTACACGCTGGTTCACTTAACTGAAGTAGCGTATATGTTTCTGAGCATTGAAAAGTTTGATTGATCTGATAATACTGATTCACCCCCCCTCTCAGTATTATTTCCAACAACTTTAACGAGCCCTAGGAAGGAGAAACTTGATCTCGTCATGGTGACAAGTCCTACATCGTTTAAGTTTTATGACTTCAATGGAGGGGTAACTCGACATATTTTTCATGTTTAGATAATTTGAAAGAGAGGCAAAAAGGAAACTCCAAAGGTACTTTTTTGTAGATAGTCTCTCGAATCTAAAAAGGTAGAAAACAATATTAAAGACAACCTCTTAGCCGCTTGTGACTAAGGTATTTCTTTTTCGTACTTTAGTCTATATCAGTCTCAAAAAGGGTTAAACTTATACGGAGTAGACGTCATTTGATTTACATTAACGAGTTCGAAATGACAAATACTCGACAATATTTTCATATTTTTGGAGTCTAAAAAGAGTTGGAAGAATAAGTGGCATAAAAGAATAGCAACTGGTTCTGGTGATGATGGAACTAATCAAAACGTGTAAAGGTCAAGAGGTTGGCTAATAATACCACTCATCAAAGATGTTCCTCAAGCAAGGGTAAAAGAGCAAAGTGAAAGCATATGATCGACCAAATAGATGGTGAAGATGGAATGAAAAATCCAAGGCTAATCCAGCAAAAATAGGCTAATAAAGGTGGAAATAACGAGAGGTAAAGTGGGAATGGTTTCATTTTTACACAATATTGAAACATGGGAAACTATGCTTGAAGATACTTGAATATAGCTTCATGTTTCCACAAGATTGAAGCATGAGAAAAAACTATGTTGGGATTTGATTTCATTTTTACACAAGATTGAAACAGAAACAAAATATGCTTGGATTTGGTTTAATTTTTACACAATATTGAAATAGAAACAAATTATGCTTGGGTTTGGCTTTATTTTTACAGAAGCTTGAAACAGAGAAAAGCTATGCTTGAGATCGATTTCATTTTTACACAAGATTGAAATGGAGACAAATTATGCTTGGAATTGGTTTGCATGACCGCAACATAATGACTCAATAATAGGTACATGCCCCCCAAGCTTCATTACAGTCACCTAAGTAGACTACTGGTTAATAAAATGTGGATGGAATGAAGGTTCACTTATGAGATCAAGTGAAAGACTTGACTATTACTTTACGAGATCTAATCAAAGACTCAAATTGGAAGGGGATTTGTTTCATTTTTTAGCGAGCTTGACACAGGAAAAGAACCATTCTCATGACACCTTATTTCATTTTTTATCGAGCTTGACACAAGTAAAGGAACCATGCTCATAAACTATTTCATTTTTTAACAAGGTTTACATAGTAAAAGAACTATTGTCATAACACCTATTTCATTTTTAACGAGGTTGACATAGTAAAAGAACTATCCTCATGACCTTGATCATGGACTATAAGAGACCATGGCTTCAATGACGTTGTCATAAAATGGGACAACAACACTCTAGAATGGACACATGTCCAAGGATCCAAATGAAAAATCGTGCTCCAATGCCCCCAATACATGATGTACTACATCACCTACTAGATCACGAGTAGATGTGGGCATGGAATAGGTGGCCACGTAATTAACTTGTGGCAGGGATGATACCACTTGCATATAAGAACCATTTAGGGATGACGGTTTATTGGGGGTTGATTCAAGAAAAATGAAGGTAAGCTAATCAATTATCACAATTCTTCCTTCATGCGGGAAACACATCACACAAAAGAGAGAAGAGACAAGACCTTCCATGACATAAACATAGTCATGGCGAAGGAGTATATTAACATCTAAAGAGCCTTGGACAACCATCACATCTATATAGACAACCTTTCCTTCCAAATAAATAGGTAACTTAAGAAGGATCCCTAATGGTTGATTGATTCCTCTATTAAAAGCTAACACTTTCTAGGTGATGGGGAAAATCTTAGGAGAACCTAAATCTTGCCAAGTATTTGAGGACACAATGCTAACAGATACACCCTCATCTATGACTATGCTAGGTACAACCATATTGTAAGCCTATACTATAATCTGGAAAGGCACATAAGATGGAAGACGATATCCTGCCAGTCGACTCCAATGAAAAGAAGTGACTAAACTACTGAGAGGGGGTGTCATAGGAATGTGAGAGCTACCCTCTTGCTCTGTGGGAACAAGAGAATTGCTCTAATTCACCTCAAGAATAGGAGGATTTCCCTATAGTTCATTCAAAAGGAAAGAAAATAGAACAACCTAGGTTGTACGAGGTTCAATCTCTACCAGAAAGGTACGATTAACTGATGGTGGAGTCAAGTCTACCATTTTCTCAACCAATGGTTAGTCAAGAATGGACTCATGAGGCTCAATTTTAGAGAGAGGGGTTGACCAAATATGGCTTTTGATCAATCACTTGATCAACTAGAGAAGGATCAGGGGAAAGCTTCCAATAACCAACTAGAAGACAAGGTTGGGAAGCTATAAGGTTTTCCAACTCTTTGGAAGCCTCACCTAGAAGAGGACAAAGGTGAAGGGGATGATTACCTTCACACAACTTATAGCGAAATCTGACTTTTCCATTTTTCCCATGGACCTTATTATTATTAGTTGAAGGTTTATCAACATCATGATCTCTAGAGGATGATGATCTCCAGAGGCTGATGACAAAGTTTGATGTGAACATGTGGACCACACCTCTAAGACCTTGGGAATACCAGGACAATTTCAAAGAAGGTGGTCACCCTTACATAACATGTAAAGGAATTTTACTTTTTAGGGTTTGTTGGAAGATTTTTATACATCAGTTGCATTTGTATCAATGGTTGCTTGGTTTCTCCCTTAATTATTTTGCTTCTTCTTCTTCTTCGTCCTCTTCTTCTTATTCATAGCTTCCTAGTTACTAGAATCCAGAGTTTCGCCAGGAAAAGAGGAAGAACAAGGTGAAGAAATAGGTGAAGAAGGTGAGGGGCCAACTTTAGGATCAAGATGATGTTGATGTTGTTTAGGTGGAGGAGAAAGTGGTTGAAAATAAGTTTGGACACTCGAAATCACCAAGGTCAAAAATAACCATACTCGCAAGCCAACGGTCAATCTAGGCAGGGACAATGTCTCCATATAGGGAGAACCAATATTTCCGAAAGAAGGAAAAAAACTAGTATTCCTATCAGAGGGGTTTCCTTTGCTAGTAGACTCAAGAAATGTTGCCATCAGTATCAACCTAAGATCTAATAAGGAGCATTTCCAAAGGAAAGATGTTGTTCCATTGTCAATTACTTTTAGAAATTAACAACAAATAAAACAAAAAGGGGTAACTAGGCAAAAGGGTTTACCAAGTATCCATGAACCATAATATACACCTTAGTCGAAGCCAAGGACTTAACGTATGATGACCAATCTCCTCGAATGTTGTATTCAATGTATCATGTTTACAAGGCGACTGACTCGGTTACCTGTGGCTAAAGGATAGAAACCTAGTGGGGTCTCCCAATATATCCGCAATGATATGGGGAGCACAAGTTCGTGTTAGCACTATCTAATGCATAACCATTCGATGAGAGAGTTCCCATATACTTTCCATACTAGAGAGACTCCGATATACTCGAGAGTACTAGAGAACCTCCTATATACTTCCATATGTGGAACAACATTTGACCCTGGGGATACAATGCTGGTAGATAATGACAATTTCTAGCTTTATAGACGCCGAAACACATCTCTAGCCTAGACCTCTAAATGTTTACATTAAGTTCCAAATGATCCTTAGCTTAATTGACTAAATTTTAATGTTTATCTTGAATTATATTTCAATTTTATGGCTCAAAGCGATGTCATCTAAACACCTAAGATGCAACTATATGAGAAAAAGATTATTTTCCAATTCGATGAAAGCTAAACTAGTAAGGGGCGAGATTTCAAACAATGATGCAACAAGAAATAATGCAATAAACAAAGTGGCCTTAACTATTTTTTTACTTTTCAATTCCCTAATGCAACTTTTCAAAAGTAAAATTATTTTCACTTTTACTAAGATGCACTTATATGAAGTTTCAATTTTCTTATTTCTTTTAAAAAATTAATGAAACTAATGCACCATTTAGTTTTAAATCACCGAAAAATGTGATTTATTTTCAATGATGAATCTAAAAAAAAGAAACTTTTCAATGCAACTAATCTAGTGCACTTTTACGAAAAGTAAATTTTTTAAATGAAAACTAAATAAATGAAAGATCAATTTATTTTATGATTTCAAAAGAACTATTAATCCTCAATCAACAATAGATTAGTATTTTCCCAATCATATAAGCAGTAAAAAATGATTTTAATTGTCTCAAAACATCAAAAACTCAATCAAAATTTCACTTTTACGACTTAAAGGATGGGATTGACTTTTGCACACCACAAATAAATTGAAATAAAACATACATAATATGTTGCACATAGAGTAGGTTAATGAACTCAGAGACCAGGACACACTATACTTTTAAATCAAACCCCCAAAAATTATCACATTCAAGGACCAATGTTGCTTTATATAGAAAAACCCTTTGTAACAGGGTCATCAGCGCTACTTATCATAGAAAATCCTATGCTGACAGCACTACTTTTCATAGCAAAACCCGTGTTGGTCTTCAATGTGGGTAAACAGTGGAAGACAAGATTTTTAGCGCAACTGTACATGGAAGAACAGGTGCTGTTAGCACGACTTTCACTGATAAAACTCGCGTTGAGTGAGGAAGTTTTAGGAAAAAAATCAAAGAATTAAGAAGAAACTTTAGACCTAATACTCTAAGACACCAACAATTCAAAGTACAGACTGAAAATCAATCGAAAGAGAGGGTCTTTCGACAGTTGGCCAAACTTAACGAGAAGGAAAAAAAGAAAGGAGGATGAAAATGGTGTAGGCTTCCACAACAGAGTCGCCAATTTATTATCCAGGTAATCCCTTATACGAATAGAAGTGATCCCTCTAGCCTAATGTGTGGGTCTAGTAACAACTATGACAAAACAAGAAAACTTCCCTAACCTAGATCAGAATGACAAACGAGAAAGGTAGATGGCCTACCTCTCTCCTATGTTCTCAACCTTTCATGATGATCCTGATTCCTTAGATCCCAGGCTCTTTTCTCGCTATTAGTTGCATCTTAATACCTGCAAGAGAGATCAGAAGACAAAAATAAGAGAGATCATAGCATATGCATTACAATGTATGTTATACAATATATCAAGGAGTATTTTAGTAAGAAACCATCATAGACAAGATTATTGGAAGTAAAACATGCTTTGTATTAATGATTAAATCAAAGAGGGAAGCATAAAATTGGTGCCTTGATGTTGAAGGCCTCCTTCAAGATGGTTCCAATTCCAAGCCAAACTTAACAAGCTCTCCTTTCCTCTCTCACCAAAATGGTAGCATCTAAGCACAATTGAGCAGAAGAATGGCAACCAGCAATGACCTACCCATTGTGGAAAGTGAAGAATAGAGTTATAGTGATGGAGAGGAGGATAGAGATCCACCAAAGGTGGAAGAAGGTCCTTATCCCAAAGGTAAGATCCTTAAAGGTAGGATCAAAGGCTCTAAATGGGAGTACTCAACTGTTATGAAACCTGCTCAAGAAAAAGATAGAAAAGATAGATCAACGCCTTAAAATTCAGACTCTTCGAGGGGGCAACCTCCTTTACATTACATAAATGAACCATTCTTGGATGATTCAAATGAAAAAACCTCCTTTCTATATATAGGAGTCTAAGGAGTCACAATATAACCCAGCCAACCTAACAATAATAATATAAAGCCACAAAAATAACAATAGAGGGATTGTATGGGGCACAGTAATAACAATATGGGGACAATAGGGGCACAAAAATATTAATAATGGGTACAACTACAATAGTAATGTGGTAATCACTAGTATTATAGGGACCCAACATGCCCCTCTCCTTCAAAAAAATGTTGTCTTCAATGCTTGAGTAGTTCTGGATGCTTCTATATAAAATTCTCATCCTCCTATGTGGAATCTTCAGCAAATAAGTTCTTCCACTTGATAAGATACTCTAAAATTGATTGATTTCGTAGCTATCGAGTTCTTATTTCCATGACTACTTCTGGTTCTAATATAATTTTTCCTTCCTCGTCAAGTTCTGGAAATATTGTTTGGGATCTTATCGCCTATAACTTCTTTAAACATGAAACATGGAAAACTAGGTGCAATCGAGAAGCTGCAGGAAGCTCCAATTTGTATGCCATAGTACCAATCTTTTGCAACACCTTGTACGGACCATAATACTTTGGTGATAATTTATTATACTTCTTAGCTTGCTTGAGGGACATTTGCTTATATCGTTGTAGCCGTAGGAATACCCAATCACCAACATCAAAACTTCTTTCACTGCAATGTTGATTTTCCTGTTGTTTCATTCTATTCTTTGCCAACACGAGGTTATCCTTTAAGAGTTGGAGGACTTGTTGTTGATGTTCGATGTGATGTTCCACTACTTTAACCTTAGAATTTTCTCTAAAATATGATGTGATGGATGGTGGCTGATATCCATAAAGTGCCATAAATGGGGTCATTTTTGTTGCTATATGGAAGGAAGTGTTATACCACCATTCAGCCAGAGGCAACCATTTGACCCATTGTGTCTGTTTATTCGATACAAAGCAACAAAGATATCCTTCCAAACATTTTTTTACTATCTCAGTTTGCCCATCAGATTGAGGATGATAAGATGAGCTATGACCTAACTGAGTACCAAGACAAGAAAATAATTTTGTCCAAAAATTTCCAGTGAAAATGGGATCTTTGTCACTTACAATAATCTTTGGGCTTCCATGTAGCTTTTGAATTGTTTCCATAAATGCAGTAGAAACTGTACTGGCTTTAAATGGATGTGATAATGTGCAAATGTGTGCACACTGGTAAGTCTGTCAACTACCACCATGATGACACTCTTTCCCTCAGACTTGGGTAAACCTGTGATAAAATACATTGAAACCTCCTCCCAACGTTGGCTTGGAATGGATAAAGGTTGTAATAGACCTGGTGTCTTAATTGTTTCAACTTTATTTTTTTGGCAAACCAAACACTCTGCCACAAACTTTTGAATATCGGATTTAAGGACATCCCAAAAAAATTCCTTTTTAACCGTGTGGTAAGTTTTTAAAAATCCTGAGTGCCCTCCTAAGGGAGAAGTGTGCAATTCCATAAGGATCTTTTGTTTTAGCTGGGAATTCTTACAGAGGTATAAGTGATCTTTGTCCCATAATGAATCATTTTTCCAGCTAAATGTATTTGACGTACTGGAAACTAGTTGTAACTTTCACATAAGTGCCCACACTTCTTTGTCATTCTTCCATTCCTCCCTTGCTTCGTTTATCCAATCTGGTTGGATAATAGAAATGACGCACAACAATGCTTCCACATCCTCATCCTTTCTTGAGAGTGCATCTGCCACCACATTTTTCTTCCCTTTTTTGTAGATGATTTCAAAGTCATAACCCAACATCTTTTTTACCCACTTTTGTTTCTCTTCAGAGGATAATCTTTGTTCTAATAAGTATTTAAGGCTATCATGATCCGTTTTTACCTTGAAGTGTCTTCCCATTAGGTAGGGTCGCCATTTCTTAAGTGCATGGAGTATTGCCAACATTTCCTTCTCATAAATAGCTTTGCGTAAAAACTTTCTCTTGATTGGATGACTTTCAAAAGCAATGGGTCTTTCATCTTGCATTAAAACAACACCAATTCCATTTCCTGAAGCATCACATTCCAGAATAAAGGTTTTTGTGAAGTCCGGTGTAGCTAAGACAGGTGCTTGGCACATTGCCTCTTTAATATGTTCGAAGGCCTTTGTTGCTTCTGGAGTCCATGAAAATGCATCTTTCTTCAATAGTGTTGTTAGAGGTGCTGCTATTCTCCCATAATTCTTAACAAACTTGCGATAATACCCTGTCAATCCGAGAAATCCTCGCAAATGCATTATGGATGTGGGGATTTTTCATTCCTTAGTGGCTTTAATTTTGCTAGGGTCTACCTTAACTCCTTCATGAGATACAATATGACCCAGATATTCCACCTCTTGTACTCCAAAGAAACATTTCGATCTTTTTGCACATAATTGTTTCTCCTCTAATAGTTGTAGCACCCTGTCAACGTGTTCAACATGATCCTTCCAAGACTTGTTGTAGATTAGTATATCATCAAAAAATACTAACACAATTTTTCTAAGGAATGGTTTGAAAATTGAATTCATCAAACCTTGAAATGTTGAGGGTGCATTGGTAAGGCAAAAAGGCATGAGCAAAAATTCATAATGACCCTCATGAGTTCTAAATGTTGCTTTCAAAATGTCTTCAGTCTTCATTCTGATTTGATGATATCCTGAACGAAGATCCAACTTGGTGAAGTAAATTGATCCATGCAATTCATCCAGTAATTCATCAATGACAGGAATGGGAAACTTATCTTTAATAGTGAGCATGTTGAGCTCCCTATAATCCAGACACATGCACCATGATCCATCCTTCTTGTGCACCAATACTATTGGAGCAGAGAAAGAACTTTGACTCGGTTGAATTATACCAGCCTCTATCTTTTCTGCAAGCATACGTTCAATTTCACTCTTTTGGGCATAGGGATATCTGTATAGCCTGATGTTTGGAGGAACATTTCCTGGAATCAGATGAATAGCATGATCATGATCACAAATAGGTGGGAGACCTTTGGGAGTCTCAAATACCTTGGAATGATTATCCAAGACTTTTTGGAGATCTGGAGAAATAGATGATTCCAATGTGGAAACATCTAGCGAACATAATTGTGCATTTACACCTTTTCCTTCCTTTTTTAGAAGCTTTGTCATACCATTAGAGCTGATTATATTTCCCAGTTTCCCTGCAATACCCCTTAATTCAACTTCCATTCCTTCCACAGAAAATTTCATGAAAAGTTCTTTAAAATTAAAAGCTATTGTACCCAAGGAGTGTAGCCATTAGACTCGTAATACAACATCAGCACCTCCCATTGGAATGGAAAGCATTGGGCTAGTCAATAAATATTCTCCCATGGATAGCTTGATATTATGGCACTTTCCAGAGCAATTTATTGTTCCTCCATTTGCAACCATCACTTGACACTCTGGTGCTGGATATAAGAAGCAATTCAATTCTTTTGCTACCTTACAATGAATAAAATTGTGGGTACTTCCTGAATCAATCATCACTATTACCTTTTTCTTCTTGATTTGTCCTTCTATCTTGATGGTTTGAGGAGTGGTAATTCCCGCCAATGCATTACAAGATATGGTCAGATTCATTTGTTTTTCGTCTAGGCTTTGTTCCTGGAGTATATCCTCTTCTTTTGACCTTTCTTGCTCCTTTTCTTCTTCCTCTTCACAATCTATGTAGAATAATTTCTTTTCAGCACACTTATGACCTTTAGTGTATTTTCTATCACAACTATAACAAAGCCCTTTTGCTCTTTTTTCTTCCAATTGTTGTGGTGTCAACCTTATAGGTTGTGGAAGACTAGCGGCAACAACACTTCCATCTTTATAGTTGTGAGTGGTATGCTTCCCGGTTGACATAATTTTTCTTTCCATTTTTCTTGCTAACCAGAATGCCTTCTCTAATGAATCAGGTTCCCAAAGGCGAACATCATGTCGGATATTATCCTTTAAAGACCCTATGAACACATCAATCCTATGCTCCTCTGGAATATTTTTTACCCTTATGTTCAATTTTTGGAACTCCTCAATGTGTTCCATTATTGAACCCTTTTGTTTGAGATTTATCATTTGGCTAAAAAAAGTGTTTCTTTTTGTATCCTCATAATGTGCTATCAATTCTTCCGTAAAAATTGCCCAAGTGATAAATTGTTTACGAGAGCAAAGCCATTGATACCATACAAACTGATTTGGTTCCAAATATAAAGTTGCAATACGTACCTTTTGTGTGTTTTGCACATTATTGAGATTGAAAAATTACTCCATCTGTAATATCCATGTTGCGAGATCATTTCCATCAAACTTCCTCATATCGATTTTTGGAATATGGTGCATCTTCGATCCAACATTAGAGTCTATGAAATCATGATTAACATTTCCTTTATTTGCATCATGAGTTTCCTTTCCTCCCCTTTCACCATTAGTAAGTATTTCTTGTAGAAAATTTGTCAAATCTGCCTTCAAATCTATCTTCAAATTGTCAATCTTGGCTTCCATGCCCTTTATCTTAGATTCCACTCCATTTATCTTAGCTTCTGTTAGCTTTTGTGACAGTGAAAATTGTTGCACTTGGTCTTGTAATTTTGATATATCATGTAGCATTTCTTCCTCTTCTTCATGAGTCATGCTAGAGCTTTCAGATTTCTTACTAGGTGTTTGCATTTTCTTTCCTCGGGGCATCAATTACCGATACTAATGCTCTACTATGCCCTTTGAATTCCTTCAAAATAATTTTTCAAACCAAGCTTAAGAAAAAATTTAAAATATCTACACAAATTTTTTCACTTTGTAGGAGCTCCATATTGCCTTTGATATATATCTGTAATTTCGGATCATTGAATTCTAAAATTGTGACTGTGGTATTCCTCTGTGTCGTCTTTTCAGTGCCACTGGTTTGACCCCAATTGGATTCTCCAATGAAGAGTTACGCCAAATCTCCCACAATGACCTAATTATAGACTAATTCAGTAGAGCAAACTTGTACGACGTGCCACGTGTCCCTGTTTTGACCTTTGGCTCTGAAAAACATATACAAGAAACTAAAGTCCATCCTATTTCTATACCTTCTTACAAAATTTCAATCCGATGCTTAGAGAGAAAGTTATGATGATTTTCCCCAGGTCACCTGTTTGGAATGTAATTCAAGAGTCTACAAAAAGACCAACTTCCTCAGATCATATCTCCATAAATATTGCGCGAAAAACTCTGAAATTCAAACCCAAGCTTCAGCGTGATGTCTTCTCAAATGGGTTTTTTTTTTAGCTTCTGAAACGTCGCAGAAAAAAAATTTATAGTGAAAATGCTGCGATGACCTATTTGGAGCAGTGAAGCCCTAGAATCCAAAGCTCTGATACCAAATGTTATGAAACCAGCTCAAGAAAAATATAGCAAAGATAGATCAACGCCTTAAAATTCAGCCTCTTCGAGGGGGCAAACTCCTTTACATTACATAAATGAATAATTCTTGGATGATTCAAATGACAAAACCTCCTTTCTATATATAGGAGTCTAAGGAGTCACAATATAACCCAGCCGACCTAACAATAATAATATAAAGCCACAAAAATAACAATACAGGGATTCTATGGGGCATAGTAATAACAATATGGGGACAGTAGGGGCACAAAAATATTAATAAGGGGTACAAATACAATAGTAATGGGTTAATCACTAGTATTATAGGGACCCAAAATCAACTATATCTTCATCCAACAACTACCAACTCGTCGTTCCCGAGGCTTCTAGTAACAAACGCTTCTACTCCATTTTTGGATAAACTACCTGAAGAGGATCAACACAGTTTTTCCTATCAAAAGTTGCACTGCCAATGCTAGTCATTAGTTAGACAAAAGGTTACCAGTATAGATTTTCCTACTAAAAGTAGCGCTATTCTTGCAAATTAGGGTTTTTCACAAGTTTTTCCAGAATTACTTCAAGACATTAGTTCTCCATCTCTTCATCGATGTGTTGATCATATAATTCATGATGAATGAGTTTACATATCTTTTGTCACTTTACGACATTTGAGATGATAGTGGCACAAAGGACGAAACTTTAGGTACAGAGTTGGGAATGTGACAAAATACTGTGTAACACCCATCACTAGGATTCTTCCCAACATTCAGCTTGGAATAAGTGTCCCATCATCTGTGGTTATTATTTTGCATTTATTTAATTTAATTACATGGAATTTTTACTAGGGTTGTTATAGAACCCTCCCTGTTGTGGGAACACCATCCTCCGTGTTCAACGACACCTATCACCACAAAGCTATTGTAAGAAAAATATATATTTCCGATGGAGATTTATAAGTTAGCTCAATGTAGTATTTACATTGATCACCCTGCTCAAAGGAAAACCAACATAAAAACATAATAATGTGACATTATAAGAACATACTACATAGTTGAGCTTTATAACACAGCTCATGGTGGCATTTACATCCATATACATATGTACATAAACCAACATCATCAAAACATATACCAAAACATATACCAAAACATATACCAGAGCATATACCATAACACCAAGCCAAAACAACTTTGCCTCAACTAGAAAACAAGGAGGGATGCATAACCCACATCTAATTCACCATCTCCCGTGTAGCTTCATCGGGCCCAAAGTTCTTCCACTACACATTAACTTGCTCGATTTCTCATTTTTGGAGCATGAGCACCTTTTTCTACAATATACATTGAGGCTCTGGCTAGATTTCTCCATTTGGTTCCACCTACAATACAGACCAGTCAATCACATGATCAAAATCCTTAACATTCTTCTTGAGCAAAGAGACATGGAAAACATCATGGACTTTCACTTTTGGAGGTAGTGTAGGTCGATAGGCTATTGGCCCAATCCTCTCAAGAAAGCTGAAGGGTCCACAAAACCGTGGTGCCATCTTGGCACATGATCCAATACGCAAGGAGATATTCTTCAGTTTGATGCGCAAGTACACATATTCCCCAACCTGAACCTCCTTGAACAACCTGTTCCTCTCTACATAAATCTTCTTCCTATCTAGTGCTACCTTTAGATTCTTATTGATTACCTACATTTCATGTTCCATGTCTGCCAACATATATGGTCCAATCAACACCCTGTTAACCAGATCACTCCAACTGATGGGAGCGTTGCAACTCCACCCATATAATGCCTCAAAAGGACTCATTTGTAATGGTTCTTGATAACCATTATTGTACGCGAACTCAACCAATGGAAGATACTCTTCCCACTTTCACTACTGATGCATCAAATACATCCTTAACATGTCATCCAATATCTTGTTGACACTCTATGTCTATCAGTCTGTCTACAGATGATAAGTTGTACTAAAGGTCAACTCTATGCCCAAACCTGAAAATAACTTCTTCCAAAACTTGGAAGTGAACTTTACATCCCTGTCTGACACAATTTTCTTTGGGACACCATGCAATTTGACCACATCTCAGTTAAATACCTATGCCACATCGCTCGCTGAGAATATAGACTTCTTTGGAATGAAGTGTGCAACCTTCGTCAACTTGTCTACAACAACCATGATGGAATAATGCTATCTCATTGTATTCTGAAACCTTGTAATGAAGTCCATGGAAATAATTTCCCATTTCCACTCTATTATCATAATTGGTTGTAGTAGTCCACTTGGACGTTTACATTCTTCTTTCACTCACTGGCAATAGAAAAATCTAGCTACAAACTATGCTACATCCCTCTTCAAATTTGGGCAGTAATAAAATATCCTCATTGCAGTTAATGTCTTTTGATAAACTAGATTACGTGAATAAGGTTTCATGTGAAACTCCCTCAAGGTCACCTTCTTGAGCTCACTATTATCTAGTACATATATCTTGTCTTCGAACCTGACCAACCCATCTGCTATAAGATAATAATCTATACCATGTGCACGTGCACGTGCACCTGTACCTATACTTCCACCTATACCATTACTACTACCTATACTCGTACTTGCACCTGTATCGTTACCAGCATCCTGCTGCAACCTATGCACAATCTCCATATACCTAACATCTTGTTGACCTGCCTGCAATATCTTATCCTGTAAGTTTGTCCCATAGGAGCTCATAACTATCAAGTGATTTACTTGTAACCATCTGCTAAGAGAATATGCCACCATATTCTCTTTACCTTGAATGTACCTGATCTTGAAATCAAACTAGCTGATCCTGGCCAACTATCTAGCTTGCCTAGAATTCAGATTCGGTTGGTCAAACAAATACCTCAATCCAATATGATCACTCATAAGTACAAATATCCTACCAAGAAGATAGTGTCTCCACATATTCAATGCATGTATGATCACTTCTAAATACAAATCATGTGTGGGATAGTTCTGCTCATGCTCGTTTCGTTTCTAGGACTCATAACATACCACTTGTCCATCCTGCATAATGACTCCACCAAGTCCCTTCTTACAAGCATCTATGCATACTACAAATTCTTTATCTAGATATGCAATCTTTAGCACTGGTGCATGTGTCAACAACTTCCTAAGCTACTCAAAACTAGCCTCACACTCCTCTGTCCATTCAAACTTCCTACCCTTCCTTTGTAGTGATGTGATAGGATAAGCAATCTACGAAAAGTTCTTGATGGGCCTCCTGCAGTAGTCTACCAAACCCATGAAGGATCTCACCTCATCCACATTCTTAGGAGCTACCAACTCCATGATGATCCTTATCTTCTCGGGAACTACTGAAATTCCCTCCTCGGAGACAACATGCCCCAAGTAGTGTACCTCAATTTGAAAGAAACTACACTTGCTAGGCTTAGTATACAACTGATGCTCTCTCAACAACATCAATACTGCTGTTAAATGTTCAACATGTTATTCCTCATTTTTAGAATATACTAGTATATCATGAATTAACACAATAGAAAACTTATCCAAGTACGGATGCAACACACTATCCATCAAACACATAAATGAAACTAGAGCATTAATTAAGCCAAACGGAACTACAAAAAACTCATAATTCCCATACCTGGTTCTGAAAGTGGTCTTGTAAATGTGTTCCTCTTTGATGTGTACTTGATGATATTTGAATCTCAAATTGATATTAGAGAACACTACTACTCCATTCATCTGATCAAACAAGTCATCAATCCTCGACAACGGATACCTGTTCTTGATGGTCAATTGGTTCAACTTCCTGTAGTCAATACATAATCAGAGAGTACCATCTTTCTTCTTCACAAACAATACTCGCGTGCCCCAGGGTGATACACTCAGCCTGATGCACCCCTCATCTAACATTTCCTTCAACTGCACCTTTAACTTAACCAACTTAGGTGTGCTCATCCTGTAAGGAACTTTTGATGTTGGAGATGCCCCCGATACTAACTCAATAGAAAATTCTACCTCCCTATGAGGTGTAAACTCTAAAATGTCCCCAGGAAACAAATCCTTGAGCTATTGTAGAACTTGGTACCTTCTCAACACATATATATCCTCAACTTCCTTACCCTTATCACTAGAAATGTGCATTATGAATAACTTACACCCTTTCCTGTGGCTACGCTTTGCTTGAATAGCTGTCACCATCCTAACTGATGTGGCCTTCTTCTTTCCCTGTAAGACTCTTGGTTCCCCATTTTCAATAACAAACTCAATGGCTTTTTCATAATAGTATACCTTGGTTCTATGAAGATACAACCAATCAATGCCCAACAACATATTATATGAACCCAACAGTAATACATTCAAATTTTCTACAGTAGGCACACTATTCAAATAAAATGCACAAGCTCTTACCCAATGATGAACTCGCTTCTTAATACCTATAGCCAACTGCACTAACCAAGATTCTGCATGAAATTACTCAAACCACACTTATCCACCAAGTCAGGACTACCATAGATATAATTAGATATAGGGTCAATCAAAATAGAAATAAATTGATCACAAAGCTTACCATCCATCTCAATGATATGTGCCTAATGCTCTGCCTATTTGTTATATAATGTTCATAAATACATAGAATACTCTAAACAACAACCCCAACAGTCTATGTGTCCTTCACATGGTATATCTGAGGTCTACCACCCTGATTACGTGAACACTCTCTCTTATGATGATATTTTCCACAAGTCCAACACTTTATAGGCTTCCAACCTATCTCCTTGTTCTGTTCTCTTGACAAAAATCCCTGTCCTTTATCTGATGCGTTGAACTTCTTACATGGTGTGACGTTATCCTTGTTATCTATATCCTGAGGTCTTTCTCTCTTCTGTCCCATTTTCCTTTGTTCTTTGCATTACCTATCTAGTTTGGATTTGTCTCGATTTTTCCCTTCGATTGTTCATAGAAATGCTTCATTTTTCGGATGGCCTCATCTAATGATATAAGCTCATCGAAATCAATCGCAACTGGTAACCCACTAACAAATCTCTGAATTTTATCCTTATCCTCCTTGAGGTAAGGAACATACCTCAACAAATCCAAGAATCTGCTAGTGTACTCATCATCTGTCATGGATCCCATATTTAGCTCATAGAATTCTTTGTCCCTATCATCAAAGTATCTTTCCAAAAAACACTTCTTTTTGAATAAATGCTCAAACTCACTCCAAGTCAAATCTTCCTCATTTATACCTCTTACATTCTTCATTTCTTCTCACCAAATGTATTCTTTTCCTTTGAGACTTAATGTAGCCACTCTAGATTTCATGTTCTTTGAATAGTCATGAAATATGAACAACTTCTTCATGTCTAGTAACCATGCCTCTCCATATTGTATTTCCTTTACCTCTCCATCAAAAGTGGGTGGCTTTCCTTTGTTAAAATCATCTAGAAAATACCCCTTATCATTCCTCCTATAAGGATGATACCAATGACGATAATAGTGCTTATCTGAATCATAACTAGAATCATAACTAGCGAACATGCATTGATAACATGTGAACACTAACATGCATAAAAATTCATAATCAACCATACACACATGAATACATACTCCACGAAAACACCTTCAACCTTCACATGGTGACATCACTATAACCATGATCAACACCATGTAAATGCAACAAGAACATGGAGAACATGCATAAGAAACACATATGCAATTGACATGAAATCATGATTAACACATAGCCTATGGAGAGCACAACCACGTGATCCAAGAGGATCTTGTTAGTCTAGCATGTGTGGAGTTTTTAGTGGATATTAGGTTTGGCAGACCTACCTATGGTTTTGTGCATGATTTTCGCACATGGTTTTGGATGCGATGGTTTTCGGTCCATGGTTTTGGACACGATGGTTTTTGATCCATGGTATTGGATGCTTTGACATGTATAAATATGTATTATAACATTGAATGGAACATAATGAAAAATCAAGCTGGTAGTCCTGGTTTTGGGATCCATGTGAAATCTCTGTGTATATGTGCTTTATGTGTTATGCTCTAGCATTGTTTATTTTCTGTGTTTTAGAATTCGTATGCAGGTAATTTATGTGCAGGGTTAAAACCTACATAATTAATTAATTAATTAATTATAATAATTATTAAATTATTATAAATAAATAATTATTGTGAATGATTATTATATATAAACTATGATTATTATTTCATTTTTTGATCGGTTGTTAGAATAACAATTTATGTATTGTAGGGTTTATTATTTATTTATTTACAATAATAATTAATTAGTTAATTCTTTATTATTATAAATAAGTAATTATTATTAATTATTAGTTATAAATCAATATTATTAATTAGTATTAGCGCTATAGTATTAATTAATTAAATTAATATTATTTATTAGTTAATATTTCTTATTATTATAATATTATTTAATAATTAATATTATTTATTTTAATTAATTGATTAATAATAGGTAATTATTTCATTAATTTAGGTTTCTTGAGTTTTTTTGTTAGCCGCCCTTTCTTCTTTTGTTCCTTGTTTTTTTTAAACTATTTATTTCCCTTATGCTATTGCTCTTCTATCATTCTTTGACAAAGTCCTAATGATGGATCCCCTTTGGGATTCGAAACGTCAACAAAACATGATCACTACTGTGGATATTCCGAAATCTAGCTCAACATAAACTTACCATAGAAATCTAAAATAAAAAACAATAACATCTCATTTGTCTTATTTGTTTCATAATTATCTCTTATATATTTTTGTTTACTCTTATATGTTAAATTATATATATATATATATATATATATATATATATATATATATATATATATATATATATATCACTCATATGTGTATTAATTATGTAGTGTATGTTCAATCAACTAGGTAAGTACCAGGTCAAAGATATGAATGTATATATCAAGCCTCTTATCAATGAGTTAGTGGAGTTATGGGATGGTGTCACTTTGTATGATATCTCTAGACCAATAGATGCACAAAGGGAATTTGAATTCCATGCAATGTTTGTATAGAAAATTCATAATGCCTCAGGGCTAACACATTTATGTGGTATGTTACAATATTTTTTTTTCTAAGCAACACTACCTACTTTTGTATTAATATGTACAGCTGAAACTTACATTCGGGATATCTGGCTGCCCATGTCCATTGGTGGCTCCATGGGTAGCTGTGACAGTTTCCAAAACCAATTGCACCTGGTAATGTTCCCAGTTTTAACCAGTGCATCCATTAACAAAAAGCAACTAAACATCTCTGTGAAACCCACGCAGGGGCAGAGTTCAAAAATTCCATTACTCAGACTTCTACAGGGCATGCACATAAGGCCCAAAGCAAAGACGCTACTATTCATGACAGAGAAGAAAACAAGTAACAACAGTAGACACATGAAACCAAGTGACAGCATTGAACAGGAAACCAGCCAAGTAAGACACGAGACAACAAGAAAGAAAATTGAACCGTCCTCGATCCCACACGCATCCTGGATGAACGCGGGAGTGCCACTTGGGCCTAGTCTTCGATCGCAGCTTCCTCAGGCTCATCCTCTGGCTCCGCCTCCCTAATCCACGCCCATCCTTGTCCCTCGGGTAAGCCATCCATGAAGGCTGGCAATTCAGGTTCACGCGCATGGCTGGAAGAGTGGTGGTGCTCCCGCATTGATGTGCCCCCCGAGCTTGAAGCCTCACCCTGTGGGCGCTTTCCTTTGTCAACCACCCTACGTACTTCCGCCAGAGACTGTGGCTGGCTTCCTTCATGCTCCAATGGAATTCCTCCCTCGTTTTCCACTGGGTTTTCCATTGCAGGTGGACGCGGCATACCTTCCTCATTTTCCTCAGGAACTCTGGTGAATAACACAGATATGTGGGCAGTGATACCCGCATTATCTCTGGAATTGCCCAATGTGAAAATAACCAAGCCAAACGCAGGTAGCCTTGGCTCACCATTGTTGGACCCTCCAACCTCCATGAATTGGCTAGCCTGCACAGGGGCAGTTCCCACTCGTCGATGGCAGTAACAGTAGCAGCAGTGGTGATGAGTGTCTGCTGCGGACCCGCGAGAGGATCTGGCATGCCCTGAACCTCTGCCTCTTCGACATGGCATTCTTTCTCGCACCATACTTCCAGCAGCTTCCTTCTCAGACAGTATTCCCTTCCAATTCGGCTCCGTGTGACACACAAATGCACGCAGGCAAGAATCAGGGAAGGCCAACAGTCGGCTAGCCTCCCCCAAGTCAACAGTAACCCCGCAATTCTCAGAATTCTAAGCATGAATACCATCGCTTTGAGCCGCGACTGCCTCCAAGCTACCATTCTTATCGCCCTCCTCATTATTTTGAAGTTCTCCCGCATTGAATGCGGCCATCAACTCCAGCTATGGTCCCTGCGCCTTCATTAAGGCTGGTATGCTGCATTGCCCGGCTTGTGGAGGTGGCGGCGAGAGGCTTTAAAGGGCTTCGTCCGGCGCATGTCCTCTCATCCGTGGCAAGTGGCGCGTCCTTGTGATGCAACATAGCACCCGCATCCGAGGGTGGTATGTTACAATATTACCCTACACTTTAATAGCATTTAATTTTATGAAGTTTATTTCATGTATCTTTTTTAAATAGTTCCTTCATTGTACATACTTAAAATAATTGATATAAAAAATATTCCATCTCTTTCAAGTCTTCAAATAAATGGTAAATTTGTTTGTCTAGTTTGTGGTCCTAAGATAAAATTTCATCATTCAAGAAGCTTAGAAAAGGAGGTTCTTGATGAGTATATGCACTTCCTTTCTAAGAACCATAGGTACCGAAGTACTGAAAAAAATATTTTCAATGGGAAAGAAGAGACTAGATTAGGATTGCAGAGAATGACACCTCATGCATGGAAGTTGTAATATAATAGAGTGTATTCAAGGTCTGTATCAAATTTTCTGTGTATCAATATACATTATATGTTTGGATTATTTTATATTTTTATGGTCTTTCCTTCACTGTACTAATTGACAGGTTATATTGTTGTAATAATATCTTTAACTATGATTCACATTGTAGGTCGTCAAGGCATTAATAACATGGCACTTCCACGAGGAATGAAAAGTTATCCTGAGCTATTCAATACACTCCTCTACTATGAGCACTAAGAAATCGTTAATTTGTTTAATACAATGCACATTGGTAATAATGTAACAGATACCTTATGGGAAATCTTAGATGGAAGGAGAGATAAGGAAAAAATTGTCAAGATTTGTAATGACATTAAGGAGGCAAGTCATGCATTGTAAAGTGAGACTTATTCAAATAGAGATGGAGACAACCAAAATATAAGCACCCTTCCATGGTTATTGGTAGAGCAACAAAGCAAGGATGTTAAAGAGGCTATTGAAAAAATTAAATTTCCAGCTCGATTTTCTTCAAACATAAATAATGCCTATCAAAGAAAGGTGAATTAGGTGGGGTAAAAACTCATGATTGGCATATGTTCATTAAGGTAATTATTTTGGTGTATATATTATACAGTGGTGAAACACCTTATTAATTAGTTTTCTTTTTACTAATTTTGGAATAAATAATGATCGATCATTACTTTTGTTACAATATGTTGTACCTTGAAACTTTAATTACTAGTCGGGGAAGGGATGGTCTGCACTCTGTGCTCTAGGGTTTGACATTCTATGCAACGACAGGCCACTCTAGACAACAGAAGACCTACAACCACTGACGGGATCAGGAAATCTTAACATCTGCCAAAGCGTACAGTATTCTATGGAACCCCCTCAGGGGGAGGGCGATGCGCCTCCCCTTCAAAACGACAATGGGCAGCAACAGCACAAGGAAAGCAATAAGACAGCAAACCAAGGCAAGGTTAATGTGGATCCGAATTCGCAACAGACAAAATAGGACAAATAGCAACCCAAGGTCTGCTCGACAACATGCAAACCTGTAGCCTCTGAGCGTCCGAAGGTAGAACTTCAAGGACATAGAATCAACGCGTAGATACAGTTTATGAGAGATCACGGTTTGATAGGAAATTTCATCAAACTGTGGCCGACTGAGAAGGCACTACGGGGCTGGATAGTTGTGAAATGGCACCCAAAGGGACATATAACCCTGCAGTTGGGACCAAAAGGGTTCTTCATGGCTATTTTCAACTACCTGGAGGATCGGAACAGAGTTTTGGATGGAGGGCCTTACTTCTTTAATGCTGCTGGACTGTATATCAGAGGATGGGTAGAACGCTTCAACTCGGACAAGGAGGATCTCAGCTGAGTTCCTGTTTGGATCCACCTATACTCGCTTCCAGTGGAATACTAGGAGGAAGACTCCCTTCAAGCGGTTGGAAATGTTCTGGGTGAATTCATAAAGGTGGCAGAGGAAACAAAAGTCCACAGATACACCTCCTTTGCCCGTATATGTGTCTATATGAACCTCAACCAGGCTCTCCCAGATGCGGTAAGTGTTTTTCATGATGACATTGAATGGGTTCAGCTGATTGATTATGAACATGTGCCATTTAGATGCCGAAGATGTCATGCCCTGGGACATTTATTTAGGGAATGCCCTTTAACTCAAAATCCCTCTCTTGCCTTTGGACTGGATTCATCTGAGGTAGATGGCTTTACCAAAGTAGAAAATCGCAGGAAATCCCACAAGAAACAGGCCTCAAACTTGAAAATGCAGCATACCAGCTCCTCCAAACCCTCTACAAGCAACAGTTTTGAAGTCTTAGCTATCCAAACTAACCCAAGCTTGGATTCTCCCACTCCACCAGAGACAGAGTTGATGAAATATAAACATTCGAAGCAGGTAGATCCCACAGCGCCTCAGGCAGATCCTCGATTCAAATAAGCCTCTTCCTCAGATAAGCAAAAGGTACTAGCATGGAATACTCAAGTTATGGAGGTGTATTCCCTACAACCTAATGCCAGTTTAGAAGAAGAACCAAATGAGGAGTTAAATTGTCCACAGATCATGGAGGAAGAAATAGAAGCAACAGATATAGGGGAGTTGGACATTCCAGGCCTAGAGCAGGCTTGTACTACAAACAATTTTGACAACATTCCAGCTGGAAAACTTAAGAATCTGGAGGAAGTCCTATCTCGAGCACAATGGAAAAAATCTTTAGGTATCCAGACTGGTGGCCCTTGGGATAGAAGATTTATAACCAAAGATATCAAAAAGCAAGGTAGTAAAATAGATCTCTAGCGAACAATCAAAATAGGACAAATGTTAGTGGACTCAGGCAGGTATTCCAAGCTAACCAAGTACTACAACTCTAATCATAATCCTTCCCAATGAAGTTAATCTCTTGGAATATAAGAGGGCTCAATGGCCCAGGGAAAAATCAAATTCTTAAAAACACGATAATGCAAGAAAAACCTCAAATCCTTTTCTTTCAAGAGACCAAATGCAATTCAAGTGCATTAGATAGACTTGCAGCAAAAGTATGGCCAGGGAGTTTCAATGCTGCAGTGGATGCTAATGGGGCTTCTGGAGGTCTGGAAATTCTCTGGGACTCCTGAGAAATCAGACTAGACAATATCCACGCAAGTAGGAATTTCCTCCAAGAAACCTCTCACATCATCGGGACAAATACACACGGGCTCTTTACCAATGTATATTTTCACCAGGAGGCATCACTTAAAGCTAGAATCCTTAACACTCTCTCTGCAATCAACCATGACAGGCTGCACCCTTTATGGATTTTTGGAGGAGACTTTAACATGATTACTAGGCTGGAAGAAAAAAGAGGAGGAAGATGTAGAGGAAGTCAGGAAGGGATACCCCTAAAGGACTTCATTCAGAATAACTGGCTCATCAACATACCCTTCAATAATTGTGTATTTACTTGAAACAATAGGAGAGTAGGTAAGCAGCAGATCGCTTCTCATCTAGACAAGTTCTTGCTCTCAGACAATGCTATTCATCTTGGTGGAGACTTCGCAGCTTCCATCTTTCCTCTTTCAGGATCTGATAACTGGGCCATCTCCCTTCAATGGTCGCGTCCTCGCAATCTGATCTGAGGACCGTTCTGCTTTGAGGCTTTCTGGATGTCTCATCTGGATTTCAAAGGCTTAATCAATTCAAAATGGAACAATTTTTCCCCTCCACCAGCTTCAAAAATGTTCCAATTCCAGCAAAAGCTTAAGCATCTTAAAAGCAAGATCAAACGATGGAATCACACTTCTTTTGGTAATATCTTCTAGTCTCAGGAAGCCCTCAAGCTGGAAATGAAGCAATTGCAGCAGAGGATTATTACTGAGGGCCGTTCAGAGGACCTGTCAAAACAAGAAAAAGTTATTGAAGCGCAACTCACAAAAAGGCTAGGGAGGAAGAAATGCTATGGAGGCAAAAATCAAGAGTCAGATGGCTTAAAGATGGAGAGAAAAACACTAAATTTTTTCATAGTGCCACAATCCAACGCATAATGAACAATAATATAACTCATATTCAGAATGAGCATTGCGTCAAAGTGGAAAAGCAAAAAGAAATTCAAAGTGAGCTCCTCAATTACTTCAAGCAAATGCATCGCGAGCCAATTGCAGATAGATCATAGGCTATAGAAAAAATTACTCGAAACGTACCTCAACTTATCTCAGAAGATCATAACCAACTGCTTCTCAAGCTTGTGGACTTACAAGAGGTGAAACTAGCAGTTCGACAACTGAAAGCAGGAAAGGCTCTAGGCCCGGATGGATTTAGCTCAAACTTTTTTCACAATTTTTTGGATTTGATCAAGATGGAAGTTTGGCAAGTGGTTGAGGAATCACGATCCTTAAAATGGATGTTTCCGGGGGTGAATGCAACATTCATAGCCCTAGTTCCCAAGGTGGATATGCCAAGAACACCTGACAAGTACAGACCTATCGCATTGTGCAACATAATCTACAAGATTGTCTCCAAAATCATTGCCTCCAGGCTCAAACTGTTGCTTCCTCTCATCATCTCGCCTGAGAAATCTGGATATGTCGAAGGTAGGCAGATCACCGATGGTATCATCCTAACTCTTGAAATAATTCATTCCCTGAATATTTCCAAGAAGCCAGGTATGCTCCTCAAACTAGATCTTTCAAAGGCCTTTGATAGCCTAAGTTGGATGTATATTAAAAAATTTCTAATTAATTTTGGATTTGTTGCTCCGTGGATCAGATGGGTCATGAGTCTCATCTCTTCCTCTTCCTTTTCTGTTCTGGTCAACGGTATACTCTCATCTCCTTTTCATCCTTCCCGAGGAATTAGGCAGGGAGACCCTCTATCCCCTTCTTGTTCGTCATTATGGCAGAAGGATTAGGCCGAATTATTAAATCAGCTCAGCAATCCCATTGTCTCAAAGGCTTATCCTTTCATAACTCTCTAGCCTTCACTCACCAGCAATTCACTGATGACAACATGCTTTTTGGGAATCCCTCGGTCTAGGAAGCTCGCCAGCTCAAATCCCTTCTGTCGAACTTCTCAGAAGCCTCAGGTGACTTTATCAATAAATCCAAATCTCAGATCTTCTTTTTCCATACTCCTTCTATAGCTTAGGTAGCTATAGCCCGTATTCTAGGATTCTCCATTGCTACCCTCCCATCCAAATATTTAGGTGCTCCTTTGACTGCCTCGGCCCTAAAGCACTCCTCATGGAAAATCCTCTTAGAAAATCTGGAGGCACGGCTATCCTCTTGGACTCACAGATCTCTAAATATGGCGAGTCGGCTTGTCCTCATAAAAGCAGTACTTCAGGCTATGTCGTTATACCTCTTCTCCATCCTTGCAGCACCCAAATGCGTTCTCAAAGAAATCAAGCTTCTCCAAAGATCTTTCTTTTGGGGCAGTAATGGTCACAAGCGTAAGTGGGCTCTTGTCAAATGGGATACTACCTGTCTACCAAAGAAAGGGGGCAGTATTGGTTTAAGAGATCCCTCTCATAGCAATGAGATCATGGGAGCTAGAATTTGGTGGAAATGGCTTACTGAGCCTCTGACCCCTTGGGCTTCTCTGTGGATGACTAAGTATGCAAGGAATTGCCCAGCGGAGGAACTAATAAGAATATCAGAGGTCAGCATGGGTTCCCTTATATGGAACTCGGCCAAGCAGCACAGAAATCTCATTCAGCAGCACAACTTTTGGGAAGTGAAGAATGGCAACACAACAAGGTTTTGGGAAGATTCATGGCAGCAGATGCCCAAACTAAAGGACCAAATCCCTCTTATTCAACCCCTGGAGTAGGAGATGCAATCTCATGATAAGGTGAAAAACTTCTGGAGAAATTCATCGACCCAAGAGTACCAAGAATGGCTCAAGGTGGATCAGATTTTAAGACAGGGCTCGACACAAGTCCAACAAATACTAGACACAGAATTAACAAAAAGAAGAATTCAACATTCTAATGAAAAGGACATTCTTTGGTGGGGATATGAAGAAAGAGGTACCTATTCTACGAGAGAGGTCTATAATATCCTTATCAAGCTACATATAGTGAAAGATCCTCTCTGGAGCATAATCTGGGACCCTTCCATATGGCCGAAAATCTCCACATTTCTTTGGCTCCTATGTCATAACAAGATTCTCACATGGGACAATCTCAGAAAGAGGAACTTTCATGGGCCCTCAATATGCCCTAACTGCAGACAAGAGGAGGAAACCATCAAGCATCTAATGCTGTCCTGTCAGACTGCGTGCAAGCTCTGGGAAAAGGTCAATTTCCGCTGCCAAAAGGAAGGAAGAACTCATGGAGACACCATTGCCACTGTGCGCAACTGGGACCATAACCCTTATCAAAGTAAGATTTTAAATTTCCTTTGGAAGCTCATTCCAGGCTTTCTCATGTGGGCCATATGGAAGGAGAGAAACAACAGAATATTCAAGGATCACTCTATGCGGCTGGAAGATATCTGGAAAATAATTTGCCAAAATATTGAGGAAACCATATCTCTCAAAACTTGGTACCAGGAGGATCTCCCAACTAACCCCCAAGAACAATCCATATGGGCCAATTGGAACCTCCAATGTAAGCAAGAACAACTTATCAAAGTAACAAAGCCTTTAAGGAGCCATTCACCTAAGAAATGGCTACCTCCCCCTATGCATATGTACCAGCTAAATTTTGATGCCGCCTTAAAAGGCAACCCAGGGAATTCAGGCTTTGGAGGGATTTTCAGAAATCACAAGGGGGCTCCTCTTTTAACATTCTTAGGTTCAAAGGGATGGGATACCAATAACTCGGCAGAATTGGAAGGTCTCTGGCAGGGACTAATTCTTGCACAAGATAAAGGTTTCTTCCCGCTCATAATCGAGGGCGATTCCCAGATCATCATAATTATGGTCTCAAAAATCTTGCAAGGATCCTCCTCTGGCAAAGTGAGCAATAGCTGGAGAATGGCAAAAAGAATTGAAATTATTGAATGTTGGCTCTCCTCTAATAGGTCGATCACTCTAAAGCACATTCGCAGGGAAGGGAATAAAGTTGCAGACTTACTTGCTAATATGGGGGTTGATTGTAGGATGGATCTTCATGTTGGATCAATTTCAAGCCTTACCTCTAAATCTCAACTCTTGGATTACAAATACCTAGTGAAGAAGGAAATGCATCAGGAAGGAGAACACCCGGATGCGGGTGAAACTAATGAAACATAATTCCCCTAATGACTGATGGACAGGCAGGGTACTGCCAGCTGCAGCTCTGCGTGGCTTCCCAGGATTTCATCCGACGCAAGTTGGATAGCCTTAAGAGAGGTAATTTTGGAGGAATGTCTGCATTAATGGATCGCTCCATCCAAGGTGATGCTTTAGCTGTTATATTCATGGCGTTCTGTTTTATCCTTTCCATAATTAGTGCTCAACCTCCATGCTCCAGGTTCTAGCCTGCAGTGGGTTTGTGGTCTTGTGACGCTGAGGGTCGTGATGGTAGGCTAGTCTCTGCAATCGGTGGCAAGCTTTCAATTTCCCCTGAGGATCGAATTGTGCCGCACTCTCATGCCTGTCTTGTGCGAATGAAGTGGTTCCTTGTGCTTTTCTATTGCCCTCCTGCCATTGCCCCTAGTCTCACTGTGCTTTCCCCTCACCACCTCAACATGGTGTGCCATAGTATGAGGAGTCACTTCGAGGGTCGCCAGGGTAGCTGAAGGCATTCGAAGGCTAGCAGTTTCGTGGATCCTGCCCTGCCTCCTGTTACTATCCCCTCCTCTCTGCTGGTTTCGCCTCCTCCTAGCCCTACTCGCAGGTTGACTCTGAACAGTGCATTTCAGACCACTCACTTCAAGTTTCAGAGCAATATCAATAGGCCAATGATCACTGCTCATATCACTATTATCCTTTCTGAAGAAGAAAGCCAGCTTCATCCTATGGTGCACGTGGTGTCTGAGCATTCTCAGAGTAGTGAGCATTTTACGACAGAGGGAAGTCTGGAGAATTGAAAGGGAAAGATGCTCGATAGGGGTGATGCTCCCAGCAGTATTATGCCTCCTAAAGCCATCATCCCGGTGACGAGGAAGGAAATTCCGTGGCCACTCGTCACCCCACGGTGAACCCAGAAGGCGAGAAGGCAAGAACTGAAGAAATGTGGACTGACATTGAATGTCAAGAGGTGGAGATGCCTTCGAATGAGGATGTGGAGGTATAAAGCCACCTGGGCCTGCCCAAACCTTTTTTAGTTTTGTTGATGTTTCATATGGTCAACCTCACGCAGTTTTGTTTACAGTCCTGGTTCAACAACTACAGCCAAATGGTTTTGTTATTCCCCTCGAGCAACGGTAGTAAAAAGATCTTCTCGGCAGCTAGGGAAAGTCTTTGTCTTGCTTTCGTGTCCTTTCTTATGTTATGCTGGTCTATCTCTGGTTTCAACATCTGTTCTCTTGTCTTCTATAACTGGTTCTCCCAGGCTCTCCCTATACTGGGGCAGTTTTGCTGTGTTGAGTGCTTGCGGGTGATGTTATCTGAAGCCTCAACTCCTTGTAATATTATTTTACTTTTCAGTTAATAGAATTAGTCATTTGCCGAGAAAAAAAAAATATGTTGTACCTTTATTTCTCCCAAAAAAACTTTGACAACAATGTCAAACAAGTTATATATGATCTTGGAAAATACAAGGGGTGTGTGGATATTTATGTTCAAAGTGTAATTTGTTCAATAAGTTGTTGTACAACTTATATTTCATTGCATGTGTTTTACCTGTCGTCATGTACTATATATTGTTTTTGTTGAAACCTATGATTTTCTTGCTTCACTTGTAGATGGTTATTGTCTAAAGAAATTGATAAAGAAGATATAAAGTACTGGAGGGAAAACATTCCTCATCTAATGTCTGAAATGCAAAAGTATCTACCTCCAACATTTTTCAATGCACAAGAACACTACCCCATGCACCAAGTCAAGGAGATTGAACAGTGTGGACCTTTACACACAAGATCAATGTGGATGGTTGAGAGGCACTTCAAACCACTGAAGGCTTTGCTTAGACACAGAGCATGTCTTGAGTGTTCTATAATAGAGAGATATATGGTATATCAAACCATCATTTATATTCGTCAATATAGTCTTCCAATAGGAAAAAGTATTAAAATATTGGATTGCATTTGGGATGTAAACTCCATGAATAAATTTGAATGGGAGCACCTATCGGGGAAAAGTAGAATGATGAAAGTGAGATTTAAGTGGATAGTGGAGATTTATAGGATATTTGACTTTTTTTTTTATGTATACCATAATTATTTAATTTTTAGTCTTCCTACATAATCCATTATTATGAAGGTATAACATGGTAACTAATTATATATATGTGAATTGTTTCATTTTAATACAGGTCGGTCAAGAGTGGGATGCAATACATTTATACATTATGAACAATATTGATTGGATGAAGGTATGGACTGAATGATGAAAACAAGCTAATAATGGTAGCTAATCATGGTATGGTGTGCCTACATTGGTCAAAGAAGCTCAATGTAGTGGAGATACCAATTTCACACAGAGGGAAATTGATTTAGCATATAGTTTAAAAGATTCACAGGCAAACATATTCACCTATACTAAGTTTTCTTTACAATTATATTGAAGCATATAGCGTGTTTTTTTTCTTAATTTTCATAATTTCCAAGTATAAATATGCTTATCAAATTTACAATGCATTTTTTTACGTGTTTGACATATTGTAGTTGAAATTCCACAACAAAATATGGTGCAATGGCTGCAAATTTGGCATCAAAAGGTTGGATGAAAAGATGAAAACTTTTGATAGTGGGAAAAGGGCACTTTTTCAGGTTATCAATGTTGCATCTAGAGGTGACAGACATTCAAAAGTCTCTGACAATAGATACCATGTCTATCTGCATGAGATACTTGAATGTGAATTTAAATCCTTCACGTTAGTTGTGCTCGATTTCAAATGTTTCAGGTTGTGAATCCATGAGTGTGACACTGATATAACTATTATTAAGCATGCTAACATATTTATGATGGTTGATACAAGGATTGTTGAGCCTAGATAAAATCCATATGTTCTTCCAAGATCATGTGAACAAGTATTTTATGTAGATGTTCCTAGTAAAGAGGGTTGGTCATATGTTGTTAGATACAAACCTAGAGGAAGGCCCATAAAGTATAATTTAGCAGAAGAATATGAAATTGAAGAATAATATGATGTAGAGTAGGGGGGTCATGTAGTGTCAAATGAATAGATAGAAGAAGTTCAAGGAATATATGTTAATCGAGACAATGTTAATTTGCATGAACTAGATGATATTGACGTTGTGTCAGACGAAGAACTTGAAGAAGTTGAACCTTATCTAGAATAGCTTGTTCTAGATGATGATATAGATGAAGATGATGATGTTGGTATGGTGAATCCTTTGTTCATGGATTTTGAAATGGATTAAACAAATGATGAATTTGATGAGGAAGAATATTAACGATATCAACATTTTGAAAAGTATGAGGTGTGTATTTATATGTTTTTGGTTGGTTTGTTCTCTTTCATTCACCTTAAATTTTTATTTTCCTAGTTTTTGTGTTTGAATGTTACTATGTTTCTTTCAAATACATTATAGTCGATAGATTGGGTATTAGGTAATTGAGAGTGATGTGTGTGGGGGGAGGGACCATATGAGCTTCCAGCTTCACGTGGTTGGCCTTTTCAGTACAAAATATATTATTCTTGAAACTAAGAGAAGTTTATTTATGTTTATACAATCATTTCCAATTTTAACTTTGATTCGGCTAATAATTTCCAAGGTTTTTCATTTACTAATTATTAGTGGAAATTATGCTCTGACCCTACATAGAGTGACCTGTAAATTAGGCTTGTTATTACACAAACTAGTAGGCATAGGGAGTAGGCCAAGGCTTTGATTCACAACAACAATTTGGGACTAAGGCCCACTGTCACCATAGCCTAATTCCCCCTCTCTTCTAATATTTTCACTGATGAGAGGAGTCCCAACATTTGCTACTTGTGATAGGTAAGTCTTGGACAAGTTTTAAAGTAGGGCAAGGATAGTTCACTCAGTGGAAAGATACACCAAAGGCTCAATCCCTGGGAATAGGATTCAAATATTTCCACAAAAGACACCTTGATACTTAAGCTACATGAGACCTAGGGTTGAGGTACAATTGACGAGGTAGGTATGCCCAAGGTCAAGGTAATGAGAGAAATTGTTTCTACGATGGTATGCTTGATGAATGTAATGATCCAAAAACTTCAAATAGTCCCCTGAGTTTAAGGAGGACATTCTAGGTTCCCAACTTGGTACAATGACTAGGGAATCAAATATCTCAAAATATTTATGATCATGTTGAGCCTCTATACATCATGCTCTTATATATATGTTGGCAAGTAACAACAGAGTTCCCACAAGGAGGTATCATAACAAATTTTAGAAAACGGAATATACTAATATTTAGGTGTTAAAATTTAGTTTACAATTGATTGATTATGTGGCATGGTACTAACAAATGATAATTTTGGTTTTATTCATGAGCTAATGATTTGTGTTGACTAATATAGTTGTTGCTCTACTATCGACATGGTTATATTTTTAACTCTTGTTCTAGCTACCACAAAATTTTGAACTTGGATTGTCATATATAATGTGGCCCTTCAAATCAAATTTCTTGTGAAATTTGATTAAAATTATATTTAATTTTTACTTGAAAATAAATTCTTATTTTTATATGGGTATGTAAGTACTTTTTTATATTTATTAAATACATTTTAAGTATAATTATGTAATTTAGTAATGAAAAAGATATAATCTATATAAAAATTGACATATACATAAATTCACAGACACACACACATATGTAAGAGATGTTAGCATCTATATTTATAGATAAAAATAGGAATAAAAAACATAACATCACACTTTTAAATTGCAAGAAAAACCATTAAATGTTTATATTTGTGTAAGAGATAAAGAATACAGAGAAAGAAAAATCGACTAAGTTTCAATCCTTTATTTTTTAAATACAACACGAGGATGCAAACACCAAGATTCATTTGTAGATTTCTAACTACATCGAATAAGAGTTAGTTGCATACTTTGGGCCCTCAAACTATGTACATCTAAATTATTAATATTTCACCAACTTTTCATTTAGTTTAATATTTTATTTATTCTTGAGTTGTATATAATTACTCAAGAAATTAATTATAAACCCATTGGAAAATGTGTTAAACTACTTTTGGTAAAGTGTATAAGTTAGTAATATGTTTTGAATTAATATTGTTTTCTAAAAAGACTTTTCATCGAGTGGATAAAATGAGAAATATGTTTTGAGTTATTATTATTTTCTTCTTATATTTTTAACAATTATTCGAAACATGTTTCATTCCATTCATCATGGTGTTAAGTATTTTGTAAGTTTCTCTTCCACCCCATATATCATATTATTTATTTCTACTTCTTTCAGTTTCATGACCACTTGGACATTTCTTTTTACTCAATAGGTTCCTTCAGGTCTATCCTTCACCCTTATAGCTTGTATCCTCCCTTGGTTCTCTTAGTGATTGGATAAACCTAGCAAAATTTATTCATTGTACATTTTTAGATATTTATTTCCATAGGCTTAATGCCCACGCAAACAAACGTGCACTTTATGATTTGGAATTCTCACTCCCAGCTCTCTTATGTCACAACACCTTCTAGACCTCCTATATACTTCACATCTAATATCAACAATTATATCTTTGAGTTTCAAATGATCTTTAACATTTACCCTAGCCATTTCTCCACCTAGGATTTAATTTTCAACATTTACCCTATTCCTTTCCCCACCAAAGATTTAGTTTATATATATCTATGAAAGTATCCTGATTTGCCATTTCATAATGCTTTCGTGCAATGATGACTTGCCAAATGAGGAAGAATGTAGTCTCTTTACTATCATTTAGTTATTGTTCAACGCATTGATGAAGCTCTACATTGACAACTTAGGATTTCCACCCTAACAAAAAAATTGGTACTAAAAGTTCCTTATGCAAATATGATGGAGAAATGCATATACATAGTTTGGGTTATTGGATTTGTATCTTAATACTCGCTTTATAGAAATACATAAATATAATTGATTGACATTTGTTTCTTGCTAGTAACTACTAGAAAGGACTCACCTAAGCCTCATGACAATTACATGTTTGTTTTGAGATACTATTATTTTAGTTATCAAATGTTACCCTTTGGCCAAACTAGCAAAGCCTAACCGCAAGGGCATCGAGGAGATTTGACCCAGTGACCTCCCGATAATCAAGGTACATAACAACAGGAGCTCGACCAACTAAGTTATCCCTTTCTATATATATATATATATGGTATATATATACAATTTCAATTAATCCTAACAAAAGTAGTCGATAGTTAAAGAAATATATGTTAGTTTAGAATATACATGTGAAAACCATCTATATAGTTGTGTTCAGTTGTGTTAGGGCCCTGAGTTGGCACCAAGGCCAATAGGCACCCATGACTTCCCATGCCTTCTTTAAGCAGAAAAAATCTAAAGTGGGTCTACTAGAGCATCATGTGCACAACATGGGGCCGACCGCCCTAGGGTAGCTCGCATGAAGGCAAGGTGACTGAGTGCCCACGGGAAGATGTAACATGTACAATGGGAAAACACAAACACGTGTGACATGACGGGAAAACCAAACAAAGTAGACCTGAGGCATCGTGTGCATGACAAGGGCACAAACCCTGGGAGCGCCCATACAAAGTTAGGCTTCCCAAGTGCCCAAATGAGACTTTCACGACACAACGATGGGTGCGTGGACACATGATGAGTGAACTTGGGAAAGTTGTGTGGAAGAAGTAAACTGAGCAGTGAGAAAAAGAGATAGACGAGCTGGTTAAGTGTGACATGTGTATGAAGAAATCGATGGGAAGGACATATAGTAACGTTCATGGTATTGCGAATTCCTATGCCCTAGGGACCCACACAAAGGCGGGGCACCTGGGCATCCATGGGGGTGTCATGTGTTGGGCACACTAGGGTACCCTCTCAACAGTGTCACCCATGGAACGAGTTGATGGGTTGACCTAACTTGGCAAGGGGCGCCCACATGAAAGAAAGAAGGTCAAACCAGAACTTGAAGGGGCTTCAACATAGTTTAATACTTGGGCTTGAATGCTTATAATTATAGGGCGACTGTATTTGGAGAGGGCATCAATGAAAATCATAGAGATGTGATTTTGCATGATATCATAGAACCACAAGCAGGGGTGCACATTGTTGGGCCATTAATATGCCATTATTATTATCACTTTTGAACACTTATTCCACCCATTTCTACTATTCTTCATCATGTCATTTATTATAATTTATTATATAAATCCATTTTATGATGATTTATGCCTCTATGGATGAATATTATTTATTCTCCTTTATTTCTAATAAATTGATAATTATGCATGATTTTATCAATGATAGTTTTAATAAATCAGTTGTAACATTATTCACCATTTTTAGCCTCCAAGATAATTTCCAGATTGAAGATTTGATCATTAAAAGTGCCAACTCTGAAATTCGCTGGAATAAGAAGTGACGATTTTGCGGTTGAGATTCTGAGCAAATGAAGCAGAATCTGGAAAATCTGGAACATGGGTTTTGTCCAGAACGGACCCAATTAACTTTCCCATAGAACGGTTTGCCCAAATTTGGTTCGTACTGAGAGAAACGCAGGGTTCTTTGAGCACGATTTTCTCAGATTTGTTGTTGCGGTCGTCCTCCAAATCTCAGCTGCAAAGCCAAATTCGTCTTACTCTTGTTGAAAGTTGGATGGAAATATATCTTCTTGTTTATCAATTGGCTGGAAACAATGTAATTTTGTAATAGAAATCATGTGGTACTTATCTTGATTGTAACTACTCTCTGATCTCTCTTTATTTAAATCAGAACAGAGATCAGAGATGGGGGATTTGGGGAGATGAAAAATGATGGAAAAATGATGAAGAATGATGGTGGATTATTCATGATAGGATAGGGATTGTTGCATGCTATAATTCTCAAGCTTTTGCTGTTGTAATGATTCCATAATTGGCTGATTAATACATGATTTGGGAGTTGCTATTCATTCTTCTCATTCTGAAGTAACCCAGCAGCATCTGCTGGCGGCTAAGGGCCCAGCCTCTGGTGGAGTACGCTGCTGTTGTGTATCATATCCTTACAATTGCTTTCATGTGATGGTTTGATTTCCTTTTCATTTCTTTAAATTGTTTGTTCAGTAATCTTTTGTTTATGAACATTTCGTTGAAATCATAATTGGATTGTGTTAGTGATAGAATTATTAATTATAACTTGAAGCTGATAATTCTGATCTAATGTTGTGCTATCTAATTAAGACTATGGTTCATTTAATTGCTGCTCGTTTATAATTGCAATGGCTGTTCAATTAAGTTACTATTCAATTATAACTACGATTGTTGTTGCTTCAATAAATGCGATTAATGTTCATGCTGATAGGTTGTTGATTCAATTACATTTATAGTTGCTGTGTCTTTCTAATTACTTAGTTTTGTTGTTCAGTTCCATTTAAGATTGTTGTTTAATTCTAGTATTTTAGCATTGCTATTCCATTTCAATTGCTGGTCTATTTCAGGATTGTTGATTTGTTGTTTCATTTACTTGCCATTTCTTAAGGACAGACTCAGGCTGTAGTGAGTGTCAGCTTCTGCTATTTGGCTCCTAGACCTCTGATCTACTCCCATCAGTTATGAAAGGGATAGGTTATTGCCACCAAACCCTTGGCTGATGTGCTGTTCTATTTCATCGTTATTTCCTTTACTTGCCGTTTCATTTATATTCATCAAGGAAGATCTCAGGCTGTAGTGAGCCCCAGCATCTGCTACCTAGCTCCCAGACCTCGGATTTGTTCTCATCAGTTATGAAAAGGATGGGTTATTACTACCGAACCTTCGACTGATGCAATGCTTGGTGTGATTTAGCCTTTTGAAGTAGTTAAGTTATAGACATGCAGCCATTTACTTTTGTAGCTTTTAAGCACTATACTACAAAACATTACTCTTGAGTAAATAGCCGCCTCAGACTGAGTACACTCTTGAAATAAAAAGTCGTCCCTGGGTTGATAATTAATGTGAAGGTAATTAGGAGTTCAAAAGACACCTTTTTATCGCTCCACATTTTGGCGCCGTTGCCGGGGAGAGTGTAGCCATTTCTAAAGAGTAGTGTGAATCTGATGAGTGCCTGCTAGGGAAGAGTTGGATCTTAAAAACGGAAGGTAAGAACCTGCGTGCGGAGCATGTAAAAGCCCTGCTCCACTGTCCACTTTCCTAACAGATTCGTTGTTGCTTTGTTGGGTAGAAATAGATGTTTGAATTTTTGTGTGAATGAATTAAAAGAAAAAAAATAGAAATTTTGAAAAACAAATCTCATGATTTTTCTCAAGTGGTGATGTAAGCACCACCCATTTCACTAACCGATTGACAGGAACATTTGAAGAAGGGGCCTCGAAGAAACACATGAAGAACATCTTCTATTATGGTAAGAAATGGATCACATTTTTACTTTTGAATTTCCTATCAAAGATCTAAGAGGAGTGACACAAATGCACATAATTCCCCCATTGTCTCTACCAAATTTTCATGGCTTGACAAATGAAGATCCAGATACATTCTTATTTGAGTTTGAAATATTTTGTAGAGGATATGATTATTGTACTAATGATCAAAGATTGAAAGTGTTTCCTCTTACTCTAAAAGGAGCAGCTCTCTGATGGTTCATGAGCCTAGGTGGGAATTGCATCCAAACATGGGAGGACATGAAGAACATATTCTTGAAGAAGTACCAAGACTATTGCAAATCCAATGAAGATATTTTCGGTATGATACAAGGGGAAGATGAAAGTTTGGAGGATTATGTAGATCGATTTCATTATAACCTTCAAAAATCAAAGCATAAGCATTTGGAAAAAGAGATCTTAAAAACACTCATTCTTAAAGGAATCAAAGATGAATTTTTAGAACTTTTAAATCTGATAGGAAAAGGTGATGTTTTTCAGTTGTCATATGATGATGTTTGTGAATTGTGCATAAGGTATTCAAGAGGAATCTCCAAGGATGGTAAGAATTCTAGAGAAGTTTGTTCCTTATTTTCTAAATCTGCTACAAGAATAGGAAACATAAGAGCTGAAATCAACGCTTTATTTGAAAATCTTAAAGTTGATTTTATTAGCTCTCTAAATGAAAAATTAGACGTTTTGCAGGTTCATAAAAATGAAGAATTTGATGAAGTGTTTTGCCCTCATGACCGAAAGGAGCAGTCCATAGATAATTGTTCTTCCTTATCTAGGATGGAAGTAGCATATCAAAGAGATGAGGAAGATGCAGCAAAGTCAAAACCATGGAAATCATGGCCTACAGGTATGGTTCAAAACACTTCCTCTTCATTCTCTTACTTGAATAATCCATTATGGAATACTAATGTGTTAGGGCAGCCATGTCAATTTCAATATAACCACCAATCTTGTTTACAAGTTGGGCATGGTTCATCTTATGATGGCATGACTACTCTTCCTCATCTTGTAGCACAAACATATTCTCCATATTTTCACCAGCTCTTCCACAACATCCTACTTGCATACCAAATTTATCCACTCAACCCAATCAACCACATCATCACAATGCTCCATTCCTTACACATTTTCCTGTTCAACTAATTCCACACCCTCACCATAATAAGCCAGTACAACATGCTTACAATGTTGAACTACCAAATTTACCCACCCTTCCCACCCATTCTATCTCACATGTGCCATTAGAGAAAACTTATAATGAGATTCAGAATGTTTCAAATTCAAAAATTGTAGAAGCTATGGAAGAAAATGAGGTTTCTTATAGTATGTATCAACAAGATATTTTAAAAGCTCAAGAACTTCATGATCTGATGGATATGAGAAATCAAGAAAGTAACAGATACATTGAACATTGGTTTCACTCCATCATTTGTTTGCAACATCACTCTATGCTTCAACAATTTTTGATACCATTTTTTGAAGGGAAGTTGGCTTCTCATACCCTAATATCCATTAACATGCATTTTTCAAATTTGGGTATGTGCATACATGAAACCCTATTTCGAAAATGGTTCCATTGGAAGTACTCCTATACGTAGTCATATTCATTTTTCAAATCAAAATAGGTTAGTGTAGAAAATAAAATAAATAAGGGAATAAATAAATGCATTTTGTTTTTTTGTAAAACTAGTTGTTTCTTTTGTTGCAACACGCTATTGAAATCAACATCGATGATAAATGTTTCAATTCATTTGTGTTTGTAGATGATTTATAATAGAAATAATAATTCTACAAACACTTATATTCATCTTTATCATCAATATGAAAAAATGGTTGAATATCATTTTTTTTGGCTTCCTGGCTTGATGAGATTTATGGAAAAACAGTCGGGACAGTCATGTTTTTAGGGACCAAAAGTGAATATTTTTAAAACCTGTTTCTACCCTAGGTAGCACTTGATTTCTACTTTCTAACCCAATTGAACCACTCAATTTGGATTTGAAACGAAAAAGTTAGAGCCAAAACATTGACCGGATGTCTAGCGGGCAGCTCAGGAACAGAGTTGGGACAGTCAGGTTTTGGAGGCCTAAATGAATGAATTTTTAAAACCTGTTTCTATGGTACATTACCCTATGAATCTAGTTTAAAATTAAATTGGAATCACTCATTTTCGATATCGTATGGAGAAGTTATGATCAAAACACTAACTGTCTATCGTAAATCAGCACTCTTAAAACTCTGTCTTTCCCGTTGTTCTTTACACTATTTGACCTATCAATTCTTCTTTTCTTCAAAACATGTTTCTATTGGAGATAAATAAATGAATCTACTTTCATTTCCAAGTTGAATCATTTGAATCCAACATCAAACGAAGAATCTATGCTTGAAATATCAATCGTTGGTCTGAGTTGGGTAATCGAAAATGACTCTGTTATGCAGGTTGTTCTAACTAAAATTGACATATCATATCATTGAATTTCTAAAACCTGTTGCTACTGGAGATAAACCTTTGAATTAGCTCTCATTTCACTTTGGAATCACTCAATTTCGATGAAAAACAAAGAAGTTGTGATTAAAACACTACTGGATAGTATGGTCGACCACTGCTCTCCCGCAGGTGACAAATAAATTTTACTTTGTTATTTTCTCAATGAATTTGTTATACAGAGTAACTACTTGTTATTTTTTTGCATAATTCTTGGATTAGGGGAGCCCGATCACCTCTCTTTCTCCATGATTTAATGTTTTATTGCAGGTAGACACTCGTTTTTTGCAGGTCTTGGGAAAATAAAGAAGGTCAATTTATGGACGAGTGATTTTTGAAAGAAATTTTAATGAAACAAAGGAATTTCATCCAAGTCATTACCCAACGGATTCATAATAGAAGAAATGAAGAATTGATTTCAATTTGAAGATTCATGTCTTGTCACTGCTGCCAAAACATTTTTCAAAAAGATCATTTTTTTTACATAATATCATAGTTGTTGTAACTTAATTTACATATTGTTTTTAAATAAAATGTTGTTTCTTTTCTAATTTCTTTTATATTTTGTGTTTCAGGTGTTGCTTCATTCAAACTGTGACCCATCCTCAGCTTCAATACAGTGAACAACTAATTCATTCTTTGCGTGCTTGCATTTCATGCTTGTGCATTTTGCTGTTCCTTTTCTGAAGGGACAGCGTTTGTGTGCACTTCTGTCGTTTCTGCTGTTCCTTTTTCAAAGGGACAACAATTTCGTTTTACTGTTCCTTTTCCAAAGGAACAACACCTTTTGGTCAGCAATTCATTTTGCTGTTCCTTTTTCATGGTTCATTTTTCCGTTCCTTTTCCACGACTCATTTTGTTGTTCCTTTTTCACGTTTTGCTGTTCCTTTTCGAATGGAACAACACTTCTGCACTTTCACATTTTTCTGTTCCTTTTCGAATGGAACAACACTTCTGCACTTTCACGTTTTGGTGTTCCTTTTCAAATGGAACAGCACTTCTGCACTTTCATGTTTTGTTGTTCCTTTCCGAATGGAACAACACTTCTGCACTTTCACGTTTTGATGTTCCTTTCCGAATGGAACAACACTTCTGCACTTTCACGTTTTGCTGTTCCTTTTCAAATGGAACAGCACTTCTGCGCTTTCACGTTTTGTTGTTCCTTTCTGAATGGAACAGCACTTCTGCACTTTCACATTTTGCTGTTTCTTTTCAAATGGAACAACACTTCTGCACTTTCACGTTTTGCTATTCCTTTTCGAATGGAACAACACTTTTGCACTTTCACGTTTTGCTGTTCCTTTCCGAATGGAACAGCACTTCTGCACTTTCACCTTTTGCTGTTCATTTTCTAATGGAACAGCACTTCTGCACTTTTTTTGTTCCTTTTCCAAAGGAACGGCACTTGCGTTTCTGCTGTTCCTTTTCCAAAGGAACGACACTTTTCATTTTTGTTGTTCCTTTTCCAAAGGAACGACACTTTTCATTTTTGCTGTTCCTTTTCCAAAGGAACGGCACTTGCGTTTTTGCTGTTCCTTTTCTAAAGGAACGACACTTTTAGTTTTTGCTGTTCCTTTTTCCAAAGGAACGACATTTGCATTTTCACACTTTTTTTGTATTTTTTCTTTTTTCTGTGTGCATTTCCTTTGTTGTTCCCTACAAGGAACACCACTTTTTGACTGTTTTTGCTGTTCATTCAAAAGAGCAACACTTTGGGATTATTTTCGAGAACAACCCTTCCTTCCTCTTGCGGGATTATTCCTGATTCATCTCAACTACATTTTACTGATTCCATTTTATGGCATGAAGTACACTATTTTTATAAGGACAAGAATTATGGATTCCTTTGAAGCGAGTTAATATCATTCACGTTATGATCTTTAACAGGACAGCTCCTTGATGATAGATTTTTTTTTCAAAAGGGACACAATTATTTATATACTACTTTACTGCATTGTTTTCTGTTGAACATGATGTTGATTGATCATCTTAATACCATGCTGGTTCCATCCTCCCTGGTTATAATCTTCTTTGTCTATAATAAATGAGATTATGGGTATATTTTTTTTTCTATTGACATGTTCAACTTCTTCCACCATCCCTGCTCTTAAGGAGTACTGAGCCTCCCTCTTTTTATCATAAAAATATGTAATAACAACAAAATTTTGTTCGCAGATGGAGGATAGGGGGTCTCATTACGAGCCAGCCTACCATGTTCATAAGGTTGTAAGAAAGTGACATTACCATTATGGCCACCACACCAGGGTTATGATCCATTGCATAGCCAAATTATCCTTGGAACAGGAGGTCTCACCACGAGCCGACCTGATCACTTTTGCTACATCCCAGTGAATGGCAGTGTGATTATCTGGTTACGATGCCAGCACACTGATCTCTTATGTAGAACAGCACTGTAACTCTCCATTTATAAATTGAGGATCCTAGCTCATATGGGTTAAAAAGAAACCCTGTTGAGGCTATGGACGCCCGCTGGCAGCAGCGGCTCTGCTTATGGTATTGAAGTTATATCTTATCGTCAATTATTATTATAATACCCTTTTCTTATTTTTCTTTTTATCAGAGAAGTTATTTCCTTAACTTTTTCCCTGTTTTGAACCTTTATGCATGAGAAATTGTTTTATGATCAATCGCATCATTTTCAGCTAGCATACTATCAGTAAAGCATCTTATTGGCATATTGTTATTCTTTTTCTCTTTTTCATCACTTATCATCAATTCAAAGCGTCCTATCTCTTATTCATAACTATCTTTACACACTCTGCTCTCATTATAACCATAACTCTCGTCGTCCTATCATTGATATGTGTACTCTACTGCTGTATTGTTCATTCCCTTGCCTTGCCATCAGCACAACACCTCTCATATGCTTTATGGTCATGGAATTCATTTTCCAATTGGAGGGGGGAATGTATGCATTATGGGATTGCATGCTATATGATTACTGCACTCTGCCATCACTTGTTGATTTGCCAAAATATTAGTATTGCATGTATTCATAAGTTTTTCTGATTGAAATTTTTGCATGCATCTTATCTGTTGCTATTCAAAACTAACACTATGGATTCAAGAACATTGTATGCAAAATAGTGATTTGTTTGCAGGAAAACAACAAGTATGGGCAGAACTCTATTCGCAGCATGACCACACTATTGCAACTAACAGAAGAGACTCGAGCAACTGATGAACTTGAACAATTCTTCCGACATGATGTCCTTACTTGGATCCCACCTTTTGCATCACTTTCAGTGCCAACTCTGCCTACATCAGCTTCAACAACTGCCAGTCCATATATGTCATTCCATATCTTTGGAGGTAAAACTTGAGGTAAAATCACATAATTTTCTGATTTATTACGAATTTAGGAGAATTTCATAAAAATCCATTTTGAGCATTATTTATCATCCTTCACTCCACATATGTACCACTTCCCATTTTTCATCGACATATCATCTTTCAGTTTGGGGGAGTGTTGCTTTCATTCATTTCTTTCTTATGACCATGTCATTCATATTCTTTATCATCCATTGCTATTCTTATTCCTTCTCAACACCTCCCTTCTTCCATGTTGTTTTACACCAAGCATAGAATTCAACAGCTGGTAGCAACCACCTCTATTTGTTTTCTAGCATCGCATGAGGGCATGCTAATTTTTCAAAGCGGGGGAGGAATTTCTACGTATGATGGATGTGTTCTATTTTCTTTCTCATTTAAGGCATACAATTTTAGTGTAGAAATTCATTTCCATAATATTTTTAAAGCTATGAACTCAATTCTTGTGATTTTTGGAAAACATAGACATATCATTAATACAAACCCAGACAATTTCAAGATAAATTGGTTCATAAAATTTCGGAAATCATGCACTCTCACCTACAGCCATTTTGTTTATATCTCATGATCCGTGCATCAAAACAGTCCGATTTTTTGATCATAAAGACATTCATATATTATAAATCTACTTTCCAAATTTCAACAAAAGCTGGTTTGTAGTTTTTGAGAGAATGGTTAATGAAGTTTGCTGTTACTTATATCATATTTTGTTGCAACTTCATATATACATATAGTTGAATGTCATTGTAAAAATTGTTATGCCTTCATCAAGTTTACTAAAAGTGAATATTCATTAATTAAGGAAGAATTCATTTGTTCTATCCATTTCATAAGCTGAGATGAACATATTTTTTATTGCTTGGTTAACACATGGGTTTTTGTCTTTGGGTTGCATGAGGACATGCAATATATTCAGTTTTCGTTGCATGAGGACATGCAACATATTGAGTGTGGGGGTATGTTGGGCCATTAATATGCCATTATTCTTATCACTTTTGAACACTTATTCCACCCATTTCTACTATTCTTCATCATATCATTTATTATAATTTATTATATAAATCCATTTTATGATGATTTATGCTTCTATGGATGAATATTATTTATTCTCCTTTATTTCTAATAAATTGATGATTATGCATGATTTTATCAATGATATTTTTAATAAATCAGTTGTAACATTATTCACCATTTTTAGCCTCCAAGATAATTTCCATATTGAAGATTTGATCATTAAAAGTGCCAACTCCGAAATTCGCTGGAATAAGAAGTGACGATTTTGCGGTTGAGATTCTGAGCAAATGAAGCAGAATCGGGAAAATCCGGAACATGGGTTTTGTCCAGAACGGACCCAATTAACTTTAGCGAAGAACATTTTGCCCAAATTCGGCTTGTACTGAGAGAAACTCAGGGTTCTTTGAGCACGATTTTCTCAGATTTGTTGTTGCGGCCATCCTCCAAATCTCAGCTGCAAAGCCAAATTCGTCTTGCTCTTGTTGAAAGCTGGATGGAAATATATCTTCTTGTTTATCAATTGGTTGGAAACATTCTAATTTTGTAATAGAAATCATGTTGTACTTATCTTGATTGTAACTACTCTCTGATCTCTCTTTATTTAAATCAGAACAGAGATCAGAGATGGGGGATTTGGGGAGATGAAAAATGATGGAAAAATGATGAAGAATGATGGTGGATTATTCATGATAGGATAGGGATTGGTGCATGCCGTGATTCTCAAGCTTTTGCTGTTGTAATGATTCCACAATTGGCTGATTAATACATGATTTGGGAGTTGCTATTCATTCTTCTCATTTTGAAGTAACCCAGCAGCATCCGCTGGCGGCTAAGGGCCCAGCCTCTGGTGGAGTACGCTGCTGCTGTGTATCATATCCTTACAATTGCTTTCGTGTGATGGTTTGATTTCCTTTTCATTTCTTTAAATTGTTTGTTCAGTAATCTTTTGTTTATGAACATTTCGTTGAAATCATAATTGGATTGTGTCAGTGATAGAATTATTAATTATAACTTGAAATGTCCTGCTGATAATTCTGATCTAATGCTACGCTATCTAATTAAGACTATGGTTCATTTAATTGCTGCTCATTTATAATTGCAATGGTTGTTCAATTAAGTTACTATTCAATTATAACTACGATTGTTGTTGCTTCAATAACTGCGATTAATGTTCATGCTGATAGGTTGCTGATTCAATTACATTTATAGTTGCTGTGTCTTTTTAATTACTTAGTTTTGTTGTTTAGTTCCATTTAAGATTGTTGTTTAATTCTAGTATTTTAGCATTGCTATTCCATTTCAATTGCTGGTCTATTTCAAGATTGTTGATTTGTTGTTTCATTTACTTGCCATTTCTTAAGGACAGACTCAGGCTGTAGTGAGTGTCAGCTTCTGCTATTTGGCTCCCAGACCTCTGATCTACTCCCATCAGTTATGAAAGGGATAGGTTATTGCCACCAAACCCTTGGCCGATGTGCTGTTCTATTTCATCGTTATTTCCTTTACTTGTCGTTTCATTTATATTCATCAAGGACGATCTCAGGCTGTAGTGAGCCCCAGCATCTGCTACCTAGCTCCCAGACCTCGGATTTGTTCTCATCAGTTATGAAAAGGATGGGTTATTGCTACCGAACCTTCGACTGATGCAATGTTTGGTGTGATTTAGCCTTTTAAAGTAGTTAAGTTATAGACATGCAGCCATTTACTTTTGTAGCTTTCAAGCACTATACTACAAAACATTACTCTTGAGTAAATAGTCGCCTCAGACTGAGTACACTCTTGAAATAAAAAGTCGTCCCTGGGTTGATAATTAATGTGAAGGTAATTAGGAGTTCAAAAGACACCTTTTTATCGCTCCACACACATCACAGAAAGGAGAACGCAACTAAGACACATCTTAGAAAAAGGTGGGGCTCACCCAAGTGAGCCTAGTTTTTAGGCAGAGTTTGAGGGTTGGTATTGTGAGTCTTTTGGGGAACATGACTTCGGGTTTTTGCTAGGAAAGGTGCCAACCTTAGGTTGGGCATGCCCTGGTTGTGGAACTTGGCACTTTTGGCTAGTGCATTGAGTTGGGCGAATGACTTCAACTCTTTGTACTTGGGCAACACATGATTTCAGCCATGGCTATCCATTTGTAAATATGTTTTAACATACTTTTAAGTTAATAAAAGAAAGGGGAGAAGTTGTTTAGGAATTTCCCCCTTCCATTGCACATTCTTGTACATTGTTGTATTTGCGATATTGCACATCTGTTGAGTTTTATTTTTGGTGCTTATACTTTTTTATGATATTGCATAATTGTATAACTATTGTAAGATGTAATTGAACGTATTAACTTGAATTAGAAAATTTACTAAGTGTTGAAGTGAGTAAGAAGTATGTGTGGTTTGGAAGCTAAGTAATTGTTATTAATTTTATCATTGCAATGAAACTTACCGATGGCGCACATCACCCATGGTGGTGTTAAGAAAACCACAACATGGGGTCATGACAAGTTATATGACATAAATACATCCCTTTTGTTTCCATCTTATTTGAATCTTTGAATTAAAATAAAAACTTGATTTTTCCAATATAAATTAAAATATACAAAAAATAAATATTTAAAAATATGAAATTAAATTCTATGTACATATGGGTTTGTTTAAAATTTATTTATATTAAATTATTTTTTATTTAGATAAATTACAATTTATCAATAAATTTTACAAAATCCCTTCACCATATCAATACACTTTTAGTTATTTTTATATATGCTATGTTGTTAACTTTATACATAATTACTGCAACCTCATATTTGAGTTTTTTTTTTTTCTCGTGAATTATACAAATATTATATTAATAACTAATAATATTATAATAAGAACTAGAGGAAATGACTCTCCTACTGGTTAAAAAATGAGACTAAAGGAGATGTGGGATGAAACGATTACATTATATTCTTCTATATTGGTGAGTATTGAAAACATTTTACATCCTTCGAATTGTGATCGTTATCTTGAGTATTTTTGGTTTCATTTTGTTACATACTAATTAGTTTTATAGACCGCGAGCCTCGACACTCAGGAAATTTGAAGAAGGGGAACAAAACACATCCCTTATGCCATATGCCAATGCCTGTGACAAAACCCCAATCGTTTGGTATGTTATTTGAATCTTTATGTGAAATGAACTATTTTATGGGTTGTATGTTACATGTTGATTTCTTAGTTTGCACAAGGATGGAAAAAAAACTCATAAGTTCAGAGTATTTGTGCCCCTTTAAATTTATACAATGAATTATTTTTATACTTTATCATAAAATTTAAATATTTAAATAATTTGTTATATTTGAGTTATATATTAATTATTAGTAATGATGTTAATACATCTATATTTTAAATTAAGTATATAGTCTTTGTTAATAAATTCTTAGAAAAGTAACATATAGAACATCTTAAAATAATTAAGAAAGAATAGATAATCTTCTTGAAAAATTGGAGAATATTTTCATATAAATAAAAAAGACGCTATCTATATCATTTATTATGTTTTCATATAAATAAACAAGGATGTTGATTTCTCACATTCCTATTTATATTATTTTATTTTTGTAATAAAATTATTTTTTATTTAAAAAAAATTAAAAAAATATATATACATTATTCATTAGTGACATTGAAATCTACTTTATAGACTTACATAAATATGAATATAATGATTGACATTGTTATCCACTCGGTAACATAAACCACAAAAAAGTAAGTGATTGACTCATTTCATCTCATTCATAGGACTTCTACAGTCTCAGACCAACAAATTCTTCCCACTTGAATTAGATTGAATTCAAAGGAGACGGTGAAGCCAGGCTAACGAATGAGTTCTCATCCAAATATTTCAATTGAGTTAGCTACCATTATCACAAAATATACACAGCAGTGTTTGTGATCTATCTGATTCAACCTCGTCGACCCTGAAGTTTATCCCTGCCGAGAAAACCATGAAGATGAAGTGAGATTAAAGGATGAGAGGAGGATTTGACATTGAAGTCCCTGGTGAGTAACCCATATCCTATGACCCTGCAAAATTCTTAGTTTTTACTTTATGGATATCTAGTTTCAAGAGATAACTTTCTAAAAACTCATTGTCATACCAAAAATACCAAAAATATTGTAGAATGATATGAAAAAGGATTAGAGAAACCATAATAAACTTCATTCGAGAAACTAGAGAAATTGGAAGAAGGGTTAAGTCACGAATTTCTTCTTTCATTAAAAAAAAATTCTAATCAGGATTTTTATAAGTAACAATGATAGTCACAAGTCTTGGCCCCATCCAAAATACCCTCTCATATAAAGGATTATAGAAAAATGGAAACATGAAACCCTTAGTGCGTGACAGAGCAAAGAAATGCTCTAACCACATAGAACAAATGGAATGAACAAATAAAAAGGAATTAGGGTTCTTTGACTCTAATAATAACCTTTTGATCTTTAGCCTTGGATCTCTTTACCTTTGGATCCCTAAGATAAAATGTCATCGTTGATTTATTCATACACATAGTAAGATAAACCAAATCAAAAGGAAATGGGAGGGTCTCTATGTGGTTTTCTTGGGTATATCCTAAATGTAACCATGTGTACAAGAGATGGCCCACGAAGTACTCACATGCCATGTGCATTAGAGGGAATTATATCTTGTGTATATGTATAACCTCTTGACTGTTGTTGTAAACAATGTCCAATATTCTAGTTGTTTTAAAGGGTTTAATTACTACTAGTGGTCTCCCCTAGGGGTGATTTTAGGGGCGAATGTTCGCCCTTTGGCGAAATTAAGGGGTTTTAAATTTTTAGTGGGCGATTATTTTGTATCATAGTACACTTTTACAAATCACCTCAAATAGCCCACCTTCTTTTAAGGGAGAGGGTAAAAAAGGTAAATTTAGCCCTTGAAATTAGGAGTTACAACCTTCCATTCGCCCATTTTCAAGAATAGGTTTTATTTAAGTGAATCCATTCACCCATTTTCAAGAATAGGTTTTATTTAAGTGAATCGTATGGGCCAAAGGCCCAAATACCATATTTATAAAAGAGGTATGGTAAATTAATAAAAATATAAATAAATGAGAAGTATGGTAAATAAATAAATAAAAAATTATATTTACTCCATAAATCACCTTATATACATGCAAGGGTGTAAACAAATAAAAATATAAGTAAAGTGGAGGTATGGTAAATAAATAAAACGTTTTTTGGTTAGGTAAACTTGACTCGGGATAGGGTCAAAGTTGACGAGGTTAAACAGTGATGGTTTTGGGGCACATGGTATTGTGCACCCATAGTATTATGCCCGTGGTATTATATGTAATGGAGCTTATAAAAGACTGGAAGGACTTCATTGTAATGCAAGACCTGGAGGTGAGCCGCGAAGGCTCACTTGGTCGGATTGGCCAGGGTTTTGGCCAATGCTAATGAGATCTTATTAGGTTGAGTTTTTCATCGGATTTGGGGTTTTCCTGGATAAACATTTATGTTTATGTGTTTATGGTTGTTGCTGGTTATTTTTATATTTATTCCTCTTAGTAATTATTTATGTTATGCAGTAAATTTATTAACATTTTTATACTTACTCAAAAGGTATGGTAAATAAATAAAAACATAAATAAACTAGACGCATGGTAAATAAATAAAACCTCTTTTTATATTTAGTCCATAACACTCGTTCTATTTATGAAGGCTCAAGAAAGAGGTTTTATTTAAGTGAATCCTATGGGCCAAATACCATATTTGTAAGAGAGGTATGGTAAATTAATAAAAATATAAATAAACGAGAGGTATGGTAAAGAAATAAAACATTTTTTTATATTTACTCCATAAGTCACCTTATATTTACGAACACTCAAAAAATGCATTATATTTAGGTGAAACCTATGGGCAAAATACTATGGGACAAATACCATGGACTAGATTGTTATTAATACCATGAAAAAAAACATTATTAACCCTAATATTAGTATTAATAAAAATAAAAATGGCACATGGTATTGACCCATGGTATTCACTTGGAATGTGGCCTATTTAAATGGGGGAATTAAACCACCATAGATCCATCTTTACTCTAGATCTACTAACCCCCGAAAGGTATCAAATTCGGTAATTTTGATTTCAAAAGATATTTTAAAGAAATGCAATGATTTCATTTGTGTATTCAATAAACACAAGATTTTATAATTGAGTAAAATATTCGCCATGCCTGGTGAGAGATTCGCCATAAAATTATATATACATATCATATTATTGATAAAATCGCCTTTCATTTTTCCTATATACCATGGAGATTCGCCCATTTATTATACATGTAAATTTAGGGGGGCTTCTTAAAATTTTCCCTAGTCTCCCCTTATTCAAATCATCCTTTAACTTAGATTAGCCTCACATTACCCAAGAAAAGAAGGTTCTCAAATGATGGACAAAGGTGAGATTTTTTTGGTCTTTAGGAAGCTATAGGAGTAGCAAAGAGGTGAATAAGAAGGATAGTCTTCTAGAGGTTATGATGCTCCTTCAAAAGAGTACATATACACTTTAATGAGTGATCCACCAACATCCCTACATACTCCAATGGAGCTCTATATATACAATGAAAAATATTATGTTCTAATATGACAATGTAACTTTTGGCTTCTTTTACCATGACAAAACTGCATTCCTAAAGTTTGTTTCATTTTCTCTCTAAATACTTTGTGCTTTTTCCATGGTTTTTACATAGAATTTAGTTCCCCCCCCCCCCCCCCATTAGTATTTTCACCTGCAATTTATATCTTAAAATATATCCAATGGAACAACATTATAAGGGATACCACAACAAAGTCTGAGAATATTTAATTAGTCTAAATAATTTGTGTGGGTGCTACTATAGGTCTGAAACATTCTAGATCTCATCATGAATAAGTCTCTAAAATATTCTTACTTTCCCTATCATTTGTCATAGCATATTGTTGTTAGGTTCTTCCTTGTGCAAATTAAGTGAGAGAAAAAATTTTCTAATGCATTCTTCTAAGAGAAATATAGTCACTTAGCTCCTAAGGCACTCCTCCCCAAATTAATGGCTAAACCTCCATACAAATGTGAAAATTATAATCATGTAATATAAATTTGTTGCATAAATGGATAGGTCATCATAGTTACCAAAATACTTCTTCATCACAAGGATCCTACTTGCTTGACATTAGAAGAGAAAGGAAGGAGGGCTTGCTTGACAATAGGAAGGAAAGGAATATGTACCTATGAAGAGAGAATCCAAGTACCAAGATAATGAAACAATATAAACAATGTGTAGCACCCAGGCATGACCATATCAATCAAAATAAAAGCATCACCCATGAACAAATATCATCAACTAAGGAGCACGAAATCATCAAGAAACAACCACCAAGAGCACCACACGATCCCTCAAGGAGGACCACTCTACTCAACCACCCTCAAGCCAATAAAATAAGGTGTGTTACCCTCTATAAATATACCTTTACCACTCATGTGAACATGAGGGGAAGCAATGACCATACGCTTTAGTTGCCACCTCAACCATATTTCTCCTAGAGTATTACGTCCTTTTACGGTGCTCCCATTAGATAGGGACACCAAGAGATAAACTGATAGAAGAATTGATTCTAGCTCCATATTAGTGTAGAGTCATGGGACTATTCACCCTCCACATAGATCTCAGTGGCATGGCTAGACCAAATCCCTTACTAGTAGGAAGATAAGATCGTCTAGCATTCAGCGACAGGTGGCCCTTTTTAGACAACAACTCAATCAGTGGTCCATAATTTATCCTAGATCTTTGTTTGGACATCATTCTATGGTAATATGGTATTTTCATAGGGGATTTTTAGGAATACCTTCTTTAGAGACCCTATAGTAGGCCAGATAGAGGCATCGTGCTTGTTACCCCTCTTTACCTACTCATCTCTAAAGAAGGTCTTCCTTGGAAGTTTCATTGATACTTGATTGGTGACTAGGTAAGAACAACCAAAGTTTGATTTTCTCATCTAGGTTGTGAATACCCTGAGCAAAGTTCCATGGTCCTATGAATGAGTTAGTATATGTCCTTAAAATGTCCCTATTTTGTAAGCATATGTGAGTTGAAATCGCCAATAATGTAGCAATGTATTTATGTTCTTTGATATTTGTACTTTTCTCTATCGGGTTGATAAACTGAAGTAAAATGAGTCTATTTAGTAGTAAGAGATTTAACATCATCTTCAAGATCTATAGAAATAATAGTTTTCTCAACAAATAACTTTTAGATATGTCATGAATTATTTGAATAATTTTCATTTAAATGTAACTTCTAGATTTGTCATGAATGATTATACACTACACCAACTTAGCTCAGTGTCCATTATAGGGTGTATGTAATCCTCTTTATCTTTAGTGGTAAGATTATACAATTAATATAAGGAATGTTCCTCCAAAATTTCCTCCATGAATTTCACAATTCTCTTGCATGTGCTGGGCCCAATGGTTGAACAACTCTATGGATTTCTTTCTCAAAAAATATTTTCCTCTGTTTCAAGTTTATGGAAACGTCATTATCAAAATTTAAACAATGCATGGTACGGAACCTTACTACCCAATACTAAAATACTTCAAGTTTGGCATAAGTCTGCATCCCAATGAGATCAGCCTCCATCTATTCTAGCTTATCGATTAGAGATATCCTCCACAAGTACAAGAAACAAATTTTATCTATGATTACACCAACTAGGTCATCCCATGCCAATATCAATGAATTCTAAGGTAAAATATTCACATTTGTTTGTAGATCAATCATGTATTCCTTCATTTCATAAATTCCAATTAGTGCACTGAGTTGGGATTTCTTCCCTAATCATTGCCTCTATACACTATGTAATTTTTGATTTATCTATGACCTTCTAAACATATAATTACTTCGAATTATTTCATATTCAATTTTATCTCATGCCATGTTTATCATTAAGAAAGTATACATAGAAAATATCAACAACAATGTGATAACAATGGTAGGATCTTAAAGAGACAACCAAAAGACAAGGAGAGACACAAATTTACCCTGGGAAAACCCAACACTTGGATAAACCTAACAAACTTTTCTTCTTAAGAGAATATGTTCTTATCACCCAAAAAATCATCACGTAGCCATGTCTTACTAGGTCGATCGAAATACACCATGTTGGATGGCTTTTTTACATATTAAAAGCCACTTTCACCTTAGGAAATAATTAGTGAACCATTTCCTAAATTATTTCTCATTAAAATCCAAAAAATGCCATGAGAATAATTAATAAATCATTATTTATTTATTATTCCCTTATTTCCCTCATGAGATAATTGTTAAATCAGTATTTAATGTTTATTTCTAATTCATATTTCACTTAATCACTGCTAAGTAATTAATAAATCACTTTTATTTGATAATTACTCTAACCATTTTCTAAATAAATATATTTGACCATTTCAAATATCTTTTCCCTCTCAAAAAATTTAATAAAATATTCACAAAAGCTATATTTTGCTTTAGTCAATAATATTTTTTTATTCTCTAACTCTCAATCTATCTCAATATTTTGTTATAAATAGGAAGGTTTTCTCCTCATTCTTCACCATATCATTCTCATCATCCCCATTATCATCTCATGACATTTGATCTCCTACTTCAATTCAAGCCTCTGTTGCTTTTCCTTGCCCATAACATACTACATATTGAGAGAGAGAGAGAGAGAGAGATTTGAATACCGCTAAAGCACAAGGTCAAGAAGGTCCCATCCCATAGAGGGGTGTTAGGATATTCCGACACATAGGAAATAGTTAAGTACAACTTGGTCTAGTATAGAGTTAGGTATAAAGTTAGGTAAAGTGTGTTTCTTTACTATGTACATTTTGTAACTTACAATCCGACGGTCACGATATGTAGTGATCGGACGATTCATTCTCTCCTCGATATTACCGACACTTGATCTGTGGCTTAGCACCCGATTGGTCCATGATTTCTATTTAAAGCGCATGGAGGGTCATTTGTAGGGTAATCCATCTATGAGAGAAGCATATGTAAATTTTTATTCTTTTATTAATAAATTGCCTGAAGTGGCTGCGTTGGCTCAGGCCGTGGACTATTTCCCTCTTTAAGGGTTTTAACCATGTCAAAATACTGGTGTATTGATCTGTGATCTATTTATGAGCGGTGTCCTTTGGTGTTCTGTCTGAGGAACTTACCCTGTAAATTCCTACATGGTATCAAAGCTATTTGAGGGCCGCGTCCATTGGTGATCCAAATCTGAAGCCGGTAGAACTGCATCCGACTGTTGTTTCCTAGATCTACTGTTTCTGACTACTTTCGGGCCGAGAGGATTGCTTTGTTGTGTTGGGAGCATCTGTTCCAGTGAGGAACCCCTTTCATTTCATGCAAAAAGGTTTCCGGTAACCCTAGCCGCGTCATTTTTAAGATCTGGAGGTATACAGTGTTTATTTGCAGTTTACAGTCATTTTCTCTCTGTTTATTTCGGTTTCAATTTATTTAACCTTTTTTATTACTGGATCTGAACCTTTCATTTCTGCGTATGCTCTTTTCCCCATGACTCTGTGTGATCTGGGCAAATCAGAAACAGAAAGGAAGGATTTTTCTCATGCGTATGCTCTTTTTCGCTGCGCCTTAGTGTAATCTCAGAAAATCAGAAACATTGAGAAAAATATTTAGTTTCCGGCTAAAGCTAACTTTGAGCCACAAGGTTTGTTTTTGAAAATATTCAGTTTTCGGCTAAAGCTAACTTCGAGCTGTAAGGTTCGTTTTTTTTTGTATTTCCGTGTTGGGTTTTGTGTTTTTTGTTTTGTAGGGAAAAAGAGCTTTCTCAAAGCAAGCATGCAACCCAAAGCATCAACCCCCCCCTCTCTCTCTCTCTCAAACATTTTGTATAGCTCACTTGGTGCAAAGCTAATTTATGAGAGTAGAGGTCTTGGGTTCAATTCTCCATTTTGTGGGGGCGGATTTTTTCATTTCCGCACATTCCCACACTTCGTCGGCGACTTCGTCAATTTTTTTTTCAAAAAGCCATAACTTCTTCATCCGGAAGCCTTTCTCAGAACCGTTTTTTTTTAAACGGCCTAATTTTTCGAGATCTTTCCATTGGTACACCTAGTTTCAGCATCTACAGCTTCATTTTCTGTTAAAATGGAAAGTCCATGCCAAGTCATTCTTGATAGCACTAACTACTTCCAATGGTGGTACTACATTGTGGATTTACTTAGAAGTAAAGGTCTTTACAGAATAGCCACAGGCCAAGAGACCAAACCGAAAGATGAAGATAAGGAAGTTAAATGGGAAAATAGGCAAGACCAAGCACGTGGGTTGATAGGGATGTCTATTTCTCCAGATCTTAGATTCCATATTGCAGAACTTGATACTCCTGATGAAGCACTGCAACTGTTGGAAATAATACTGAGAGGGGGGGTGAATCAGTATTATCAGATCAATCAAACTTTTTCAATGCTCAGAAACATATACGCTACTTCAGTTAGGTGAACCAGCGTGTACACGCTACTATGACTAAATAAAACAGCGTATAAGAAGAAAACTCATAATTTAGTTAGCTTATTCTTCAGTTAAGTTCATCAGGACATTATTCACCACATTAATAGTAAACAGGTGCAGTATAGCAGAACAGATCAAAAGCCACACACATGAACACCAAGATGTAAGGTGCAAACCCAATGTGGGTGAAAACCACCTGCTGCAAGTTGTCTCTATCTTTCTTTAATATGAAACTTCAGTTTACAATCTTTTGTACTGGTGCAGCCTTATACCAGTACGCAGGCTACAACCTGCAGAAGGCTACAACCTTCTCTCGTTCTCCAAACTTCCCTGGAAGGGAGCTCCAACCCCCTTTGCTCTTGTACTAGCCAAGATACTAGTACGTAGGTGCTGACCTACAATCTTCTTTCCTTCAGGTACCACCTTTCATACATTTTCAGACTGGATATTCCTGAAGCACAACATTACAATCTGTGGACCCCAATTCATTCAATTTTCACAACAGATCATTGAAGCATAAAACAACCAAACTTTGAATCACTGAACCACTGAACCCTGTCAATCACCAGTTACCAGAACACAGAGCAGACTACAGAACTCTGCAATAACAGTCAGACCCCACTGTAAACCCAAAATCAAGCTTCAAAAGATATACGCTACTTCAATGAGCAAAACCCGCGTATACACGCGCTTTTACCGAAGCCAACCTGCGTACAGATCTAAAAATAAACTTTCTCAATTTGCAGCTGTACCAGACATCAGTTAGACTCAGAACATAACATTGCGACAATATGCAGATCTAGAAATACGCATAATCAACCATATCATGATAGTGCATTTCAAACCATTAGATCCCGATCTATCCTTAGATCTAGTCTTCCATCAACCGATGTGATCTCTCCTTGGCTTAGATCAAGCAACCCAGAACCTGCATATCAGATCTCTTTCTCTCTTAGATATTCAAGCCTTGTCGAAAGATGATTTTGCCTAATGATCTTCTTCTCCTTATATAGCCTTAGGCCTTGCTCAATACCAAGAGCCAAAACCATAGTAACACAATACCATCAACTTCAAAACTAGGGATCGACACGCCCGTCGAGACACAATGGTCCGAAATCATAGGCACAACTTCCAAGGACTAACCACCATGGACCAAAGGTACTTTTCCACATACACGCGCTTTTTCTGAATCCAACTAGCGTGTACACGCGACTTGGGCTTAACGAACCTGCGTATATGAACTTCCTTGGCATGCTGTACTAAGATCTGTCTTCTGATTAAGTTGCCATCACCTGTACCAACCTCTGAGCACCTGTACCAACCTCTGAGTGAGTTGCCATCAAGGACAACACTTGAATCATAATGCCAACAATCTCCCCCTTTGGACTTGATGGCAACCACCACACCAAGTCACTCTCCCCCTTTGACATCAAGGGCAAAGGGCTGTGCTCCCCCTGAGGACATGCTGATACCTCTGCTTGGCTGTGCTGACTCATGCTCCCCCTGACAGTAGGCCAGATCTGCAAAAGATGTTCTTCAACAAGAACCAAGACTTATACACCATAAGGGACATTCCTATCACCAAAAGACTCAATACTTACATCCATACTCCCTACCAAGAGGGGACATATCAGAAATAACCAATTATATTACAGCATTCATCCCAGGCATAGTGGGGAAACCAACATAGGCCGTTACATGACCTTGACACCATAAAAGAGATATCACAAGAGATACATGACATAGAGACAACAGATCTAGACCAAGACTTATGAAAATCATCAGCAGCATATTATAAACATCTTTTTAGATCAGCAACCAGGATTTCTTTCTGAGCTCCTTTTCTTGAAATCAACAACCAAAACATCTGAATGCCAACAATGCTTTATGAGACTTTTAAGCTGCTCCCCCTGAACCTGTGCCTGCTGCACCCCCTGAAACCGTGCCTGAAGAATTCTGACATACCCATTGCTGTTCAGAACTCCAGAGTTTGCCCTTGCTGTTCAGAACTTCATATACGCGATTTCTCCTGCAAGAAAAGGCGTATGTACGCGGATATAATCTCTGCAACAAGCGTACACCATACACGCGACTTTCCCAGCATAAATCCGCGTGTATACGCGTATATACCTTTCGTAACTTGCGTATACCAACTTTTCTGTAGAACAGACAAGCTTCAACAGCAGGATGAAGCATCAACTACTCCCAGCTTTTGTCTGAGATATTCAAAAGTTTCCCTGGGCAGTGGTTTTGTGAGAATATCAGCAACTTGTTCCTTAGAAGGAACATACTCCAACTTGACCTTCTGCTCAAGCACTTGTTCCCGAAGAAAATGGTACTTGATTGGTATGTGCTTGGTCTTTGAGTGCATGACTGGATTCTTTGAAATGCTGATTGCACTTGTATTATCACATAAGATAGAGACGGGTGGAGTGCAAGTGATTTGAAAGTCCTGCAAGGTCTGCATCATCCAAAGAAGTTGTGTGCAACAAGATGCTGCAGCCACATATTCTGCTTCAGCTGTAGATAAGGCAATCGAACTCTGTTTTTTGCTGAACCAAGATACTAATCTGGAACCCATGAAGAAAGCACCACCACTTGTGCTTTTCCTATCATCCACACTTCCAGCCCAATCTGCATCTGTGTAAGCATGAAGAGTGAGATCTGTATTTCTAGGATACCATAAGCCATAGTTTTGGGTCCCTTGAAGATATTTGAAGATTCTTTTGACTGCCTGAAGATGAGTTTCCTTTGGGTTGGCTTGAAATCTTCCAACCATTCCTACTGCATGTGTAATATCTGGTCGAGTACCTGTCAAATAAAGCAAACTCCCAATCATGGATCTATAAGTGGGTTGGTGAACTGCTGCTGATTCATCATTTGCACTGAGGCTGCATCCTGTAACCATGGGTGTACAAACTGGCTTTGACTCTTCCATGCCATACTTCTTCAAGATCTGCTTGAGGTATTTGGTTTGAGACAAGAAGATACCTCCTTCATTTTGTTGGATTTGCAATCCAAGAAAATATGTCAATTCTCCAAGAAGTGACATTTCGAATTCTTTCTGCATAACCAAGGCAAAGTTTTGACTCATAGTCTCTTCATTGCTGCCAAAAATAATATCATCTACATAAACAACAAGAATTAGCAATTTGTTATTTTCAACTTTTATATAGAGATTGCTATCTGCTGATCCTTTTGAAAAGCCTTGTTGGTGAAGATATTTGTCCAACCGATAGTACCAAGCCCTTGGAGCTTGTTTGAGTCCATAGAGTGCCTTTTTCAATCTGCATACAAGGTTTGGATCATTCCCAAGAATGAAGCCATCTGGCTGCTCAATATATACTTCTTCTTCTAAGTCTCCATTCAGGAAGGCTGATTTCACGTCCATTTGAAATACCTTGAAGTTTTGAAAGCTTGAGAGAGCAAGGAACATTCGGATGGCCTCTAGTCTTGCCACAGGAGCAAAGGTCTCTTCAAAATCTATTCCTTCTTGCTGTGCATACCCTTTACAAACAAGTCTGGCCTTGTTTCTAATTACTTCTCCATTTTCATTTAATTTATTCTTGAAGACCCATTTTGTTCCTATTACATTCTTATCTTTTGGTCTAGGAACTAATTCCCAAGTGTTGTTCTTTTCGATTTGCTCAAGTTCTTCATCCATTGCTTTGACCCAACATTCATCTTTGCATGCCTCTTTCACATTTTGTGGTTCAGTGGAGGAGAGTAGTGCCAAGTAGCTTGAAGCTTCTGCAAGTGTCCTTCTTGTTTGTACTCCTGCTTCTTTCTGCCCCACAATCTGAGTTTCTGGATGATTCTTTTGGACATATCTGGATGGAGTCTTCTCTTCTATTCTTGTCTGCTCCTCTGGTTCTTCTTGAGATTCTTCTTCTTCTTGAGGTTCTTCTTCTTCATCATTTCGCCTTTGAGAGTAACCTTCATCTTCTTCAATGTCTTCATGATGAACTTGCCTAGGAATATATCCCTTCTCATCAACCACTATATCAATACTGTCAACAATTCTGCCAAGTCTTTTATTGTAGCACTTGTATGCTTTGCTATGTGGAGAATAACCAAGAAGAATGCCCTCATCTGCTCTAGGTTCAAGTTTGCCAAGTTGCTCATCAGTATTCTTAATATAACATTTGCTCCCAAAGATTTTGAAATGCTTCACGGAAGGAGTTTTACCACTCCAAAGCTCATGAGGTGTTTGAGTGCTGTTTACTCGGACATTTGTTTTGTTAAGAATAATAACAGCAGCATGTGCAGCTTCACCCCAGAAGGTTGCAGGAGTACCTGATTCATCGAGCATAGCACGAGCCATTTGTTGGATAGTTCTGTTCATTCTTTCCACAACCCCATTTTGCTGAGGAGTTCTAGCTGTAGAGAATTCTCTTCTTATCCCATGTTCATCGCAGAAATCGAAAAATTCATTTGATGTGAACTCCCCACCTCTGTCAGATCTGAGGCACTTAATTTTGTGTCCTGATTCATTTTCAGCCAATGCTTTGAAGGATTTGAATTTTTCGAATGCTTCATCTTTGTGCTTCATAAGCCCTAACCAAACAAACCTTGAGAAATCATCAATGAATAATATCAGATATTCTTCTCCTCGAGGTGTCCTTTTCCTAAATGGACCACATACATCTGTATGGACTAGCTCAAGAGGCAAGCTAGCTGATCCTTCCTTCTCTGGAAAGTTAGTTCTGGTTTGCTTTCCAAACTGACAAGATTTGCATATGGTGTTGTCTGGAATTTTGATATCTGGAAGATCGCGAACTGCCTGATATTTGCATGCTTTCCTTATTTGTGAGAAGCTTAGATGTCCCAACCTTCGATGCCATAACCAGTGCTCTTCATCCTTGCTAAGATAGCATTGTTGTTGTCCTTCTTCAAATATGTACAGATTATTTGGAGTTCTTTTGCCTTTGAGAACTGTTTTACCTGTATCAAGATCACGAACAAGACATCCATTCGATCTGAAAATAACCTCGGTTTTTTGATCACACATCTGGCTGACACTTAGTAGATTATGCTTCAATCCATCAACATACAAAACATTTCCAGCCTTGACCTTTTCTTTCAAAGGAGCAATACCTTTTCCTTTTATAGTTGCAGGAGTATCATTTCCAAAAGAAACTTTCTTTCCCTTTTCTAAAGTAGAATAAGATTCAAGTTTTTCTTTATCACCTGTCATATGTTTCGAACATCCACTGTCAATGTACCATAGATTTTCCTGTCCTTCTGCATAAAAAGCTATTCCACATCTTTCTGTCTGAGGTTCCTTTATTCTCCATTTTTTGGTGCTCGTGGCTTGTTCCTTTTTCTCCTGAAACCTGCTCCTGCATTCAGAGTCTTTATGACCAAAATTATTGCAAATAGAACATTCAACTTCATTTTCAAGAACCGAAAAGTTGTTATAGGTCCTCTTTGTAATCCCTGTCATACTTCTTTGTTTTTGAGCTTCCCTAGTCATGATTGTTTTATATGCAACACATTGAGCTGCTTTGTGACCAAAGTTATGGCAAGAAAAGCATTGTCCATTGAAGAAGCTTCTGCGGTTATTGAATCTACCAGCCAACTGATTGTAATTTCTATTTTCATCTATTCTTGAGCCAAACTGAGAGGATTTTACCTGTGGTTGGTTGTAGCTTTTGTTCACCCTTAAGAAGGATTGTCCCTGATAGTTTCTGTTTGTAATTCGTCCCTGCTTTACCTGATTATCTTCATTGTTCTTCTGCTCATTTCTTCTTGCTGCATCAAGATAACTTTTTGAGGTGGATGCTTGAGAGGTTTCTCCATTATAGCCCAAACCTGTCTTGTTTAGAGGAGACCGCTGCACATTGATAATCTCATCCAAAGTTTCAGATCCTTTGACAAACTTAAGATTAATAGCTTTTGTTTTCTCAATTTCTTTTCTGAGACCAACAATTTCACCTTCTAGTTTTTCAAGATGTTTTTCCTTTTCATCAATTTGAAATTGCAAAGTATCAATGATCACACTCTTTTCTTCTATGCATCTCTTGAGTCTAGTAATTTCATTATAGAGATTATCCACATCTACAGCATCCTCATAATCATCATCTTCAAATGCCATTAACAGCTTATATTTATTACCTTGTTCATCTTCATCACTGTTTGATAAGCCATCACTATCTTCATGGGTGTAGTAGCTTTTCTTATTTGCACTTTGTTTCTTGTTCCATCTAGCAGGTTCTTTTCCTTTATCCTTATAAGGACATTTTGCAGCATAATGACCTACTCTTCCACAAGCAAAGCATTTGAAAGGTAGCTTACCTCTGAACCTTCCAGAACCCCTTTGAAGATTTCTGACAAAATTTGATTCTTCTTCCTCTTCTTCTGGAACATGGCTTGCTTCATAGTAATCTTCTTTTCCTGATGCCTTAAAAGCAGCTTCCCTTCTGTCAGATGGACCTCCCTTTCTCATTTCATAAGCAGTTAGAATTCCATGTAGCTGAGACATAGTGAGAACACGGAGATTTTCTTTTTCTTCTATTGCAGATACTTTAGATTCAAACTTGGGGGATAATGATCTTAGAATCTTTTGAACTACTATAGTCTCTTTTATTTCTTCACCCAAATTTTTCATGCAATTAACAATCTCATCTACCCGAAGAAAATAATTAGCCACACTTTCATCATTATACATCTTGAGAGTCTCATATTGAATCCTGAGAGTTTGAAGTTTAGCTTGCTTTACCTGTTCATCTCCTTCATAGCTAGTGATCATTTTGTCCCATATCTCTTTTGCTGATTTGAAGTGCATGACCTTCATGAATTCTGTTTGGGATATACTTCCTAATAGAGTACTGACTGCTTTTGCATTTGTTTCATACTGCTTTTTCTCAGCTGGATCTGTAGGAGTAGCTGAAGGAAAAGCATAGCCTGTTTCTACAATGTTCCAAACTTCTGTACCAAGAGATTGAAGATATGCAGTAACTCTTACCTTCCAATAATTGAAATTTGTCCCATCAAAAATCGGTGGCCTGATTGATGCTTCTTTCTCGTAGTTGCTCATGATGAATGATCTACCTTCAAGCGATCAAGCTTCTCTGAAGGACCTGCTCTGATACCAATTGTTGGAAATAATACTGAGAGGGGGGGTGAATCAGTATTATCAGATCAATCAAACTTTTTCAATGCTCAGAAACATATACGCTACTTCAGTTAGGTGAACCAGCGTGTACACGCTACTATGACTAAATAAAACAGCGTATAAGAAGAAAACTCATAATTTAGTTAGCTTATTCTTCAGTTAAGTTCATCAGGACATTATTCACCACATTAATAGTAAACATGTGCAGTATAACAGAACAGATCAAAAGCCACACACATGAACACCAAGATGTAAGGTGGAAACCCAATGTGGGTGAAAACCACCTGCTGCAAGTTGTCTCTATCTTTCTTTAATATGAAACTTCAGTTTACAATCTTTTGTACTGGTGCAGCCTTATACCAGTACGCAGGCTACAACCTGCAGAAGGCTACAACCTTCTCTCGTTCTCCAAACTTCCTTGGAAGGGAGCTCCAACCCCCTTTGCTCTTGTACTAGCCAAGATACTAGTACGTAGGTGCTGACCTACAATCTTCTTTCCTTCAGGTACCACCTTTCATACATTTTCAGACTGGATATTCCTGAAGCACAACATTACAATCTGTGGACCCCAATTCATTCAATTTTCACAACAGATCATTGAAGCATAAAACAACCAAACTTTGAATCACTGAACCACTGAACCCTGTCAATCACCAGTTACCAGAACACAGAGCAGACTACAGAACTCTGCAATAACAGTCAGACCCCCACTGTAAACCCAAAATCAAGCTTCAAAAGATATACGCTACTTCAATGAGCAAAACCCGCGTATACACGCGCTTTTACCGAAGCCAACCTGCGTACAGATCTAAAAATAAATTTTCTCAATTTGCAGCTATACTAGACATCAGTTAGACTCAGAACATAACATTGCGACAATATGCAGATCTAGAAATACGCATAATCAACCATATCATGATAGTGCATTTCAAACCATTAGATCCCGATCTATCCTTAGATCTAGTCTTCCATCAACCGATGTGATCTCTCCTTGGCTTAGATCAAGCAACCCAGAACCTGCATATCAGATCTCTTTCTCTCTTAGATATTCAAGCCTTGTCGAAAGATGATTTTGCCTAATGATCTTCTTCTCCTTATATAGCCTTAGGCCTTGCTCAATACCAAGAGCCAAAACCATAGTAACACAATACCATCAACTTCAAAACTAGGGATCGACACGCCCGTCGAGACACAATGGTCCGAAATCATAGGCACAACTTCCAAGGACTAACCACCATGGACCAAAGGTACTTTTCCACATACACACGCTTTTTCTGAATCCAACTAGCGTGTACACGCGACTTGGGCTTAACGAACCTGCGTATATGAACTTCCTTGGCATGCTGTACTAAGATCTGTCTTCTGATTAAGTTGCCATCACCTGTACCAACCTCTGAGCACCTGTACCAACCTCTGAGTGAGTTGCCATCAAGGACAACACTTGAATCATAATGCCAACAGCAACAAATTACTAAAGTCTTTGGAATTAAAAATGAACTTAAAGCCCATCAACTTGAAAATGAATTGCTTACATTGGACCCCAATAATTTTTCTTGCATTGAAGATTTTTTGTCCAAGTTCAAGACCCTTAGACTTCTCTTGGAAGGTGTTAAGGTTAAGAAAGAAGATAGTAGCCTTATCTACTCCATTCTTACCAAGTTGGGACCAACCTATTCTGTGTTTGTTTCCACCTTCCATTCTACAAGAGAAGCCTTCATTTCTCAAGGACAAACCTACAAGTCCCCTTCCTTTGATTCCTTTTGTGATTCTTTAATAAGAAAACAAGAAAAACTCTTACCTTGGTCTTCTTCATCTTGGAAACTCTTCTAAGAAAGCGTTAGCCGCCCAGCAGCAACCAAATCCAAAGAATCCTAAGAAGTTGTATCCTAAAAAGAATGGTCCTAAACCAAACAAGGGTCCTAAGCAATTTCAGCCTCAAAATGAAAAGTCATTTCAACAAAATGATAAGACAAATAAAAACAAAGGGAAGAAGACTGATAGACATTGCAACTTTTGTAATCGAGATGGCCACTTAGAAGCCAAATGCTTTAAGAAGATGGAAGCCTTGGAAGCAGCAATGAAGAAGCATAACATCCATTTGGAGCACTCTTCAACTTCAACTTCATCTTCAGGAATGGCACTTTCTGCATGTGGTTGTCAAGCATCTCGATCTAGCTATGCACTAAATGTATCTTCTTCTTCTCATTCTCATTCTCATGAGTGGCTCATTGATTCTGGAGCTTCTTATCACATGGCCAAAAACAAAGCCATGTTTTCTTCTTTAAATGATTGTAACACCAAAAATATATATGTTGGTGATGATAGATCTCTTACTGTTGTAGGGACTGGAACTGTTCATATAGACAATGGTCAGTTTAATGATGTATTATGTGTTCCAACCTTATCCTGCAACCTTCTATCTGTATATCAGATAACCCATTCAGGTGAAGGTAAAATCGTTGAATTTTCACCTCACGATGTTGTAATTAAGGACCTAAGAGATCCTAGACAGATTTTAGCTACTGGCATTGCTAATGATTCTACAAGGTTGTATAAGTTTCACAACTTTGGGTCATCAAATCTTCCCTCAGTATTTGTTGCTCATAATGATGAAGTGAGCAAACTTTGGCATGAGCGATTTGGTCACTTAAACTATCGCTCTCTTCAGAATCTATGTAAAGAAAATATGGTGACAGGTCTTCCAATGGTATCTTGTAGAGATGGTGTTTGTTTCGGATGTGTACTCGGAAAACATCATCGGGACAGTTTTGAAAAACGTGCCTCTTGGCACGCCTCAGCCCCTTTACAGCTCGTGCATAGTGATTTATGTGGTCCACTTCCAGTTGCTTCATTCTCTGGCTACAAGTATTTCTTAACTTTCATTGATGATTTCTCCAGACGCACTTGGGTATACTTCTTAAAACTCAAGAGTGAAGTATTTAACGTGTTCTTTGCCTTTAAGGCCTTTGTTGAAAAACAATCTAGACATCAAAATCTTAAGCTAAGATCTGATAATGGCGGAGAATATGTTAAAAACACATTCATCAACTTTTGCACTGAGAATGGAATTCAAATGCAACATATTGTTCCATATACTCCACAACAAAATGGTGTAGTTGAAAAGAAGAATCGCACCTTAAAGGAAATGGCTAATTGTATGCTTCAATCTAAAGGACTTAGTCTTAATTATTGGGCAGAAGCAATTAACTATGCAAATTACATAATAAATCGCACTCCTACTAAGGTTTTAAAGAATATCACTCCAGAAGAAGCATGGAGCTCAATCAAACCATATGTAAGTCACTTTCGTGTTTTTGGAAGTGAAGCATGGGCCCATATTCCAGATGAGAAACATAAAGCTTTAGAACCTAAGAGTGAAAAATGTATTTTATTGGATATTCTGAAGATGTCAAAGGATATAGACTTATTCCACTTAAGTCCAAAAATGTTATCATTAGAAGAGATGTAAAGTTTGACGAAAATATATCGGCCTGCGAGCCTAGTTCGGCGGATGTGCCACCTCTCTCTATCTCTTCTACTTTTGAAAATATTTCTTCTTCAGATGATGAAAGTGAGGATGAAAATCATCCCCCACCTTCTCAGGATCCTCCTTCAGCTCCTCAGCTTCCAAAATGGGTCCCTACTACTCGGGATGCAGCAGGTGATCTTGCCGGTGATCCTACAGATCAGCGACATACACGTTCTCAGTTCGAGAGAGCCTCTTCTTTAATGGCTCAAGCTTTAGTGAATTATGATCCTGACACCTTTGCAGAAGCTTCACGCCATCCAGATTGGGAAGCAGCTATGAATGAATAATATCATTCATTATTGGCAAATGATACATGGGATCTTGTTCCTCTACCAAAGGGACGAAAACTTGTTAGATGCAAATGGGTTTACAGAACCAAGTATGGACCAGATGGGAAAGTTGATAAACATAAAGCTCGTCTTGTTGCTAAGGGTTTTTCACAAGTTGAAGGCATTGACTATACTGAAACCTTCTCCCCTGTTGCCAAAATGAACTCTATCCACCTTGTTCTTTCCCTTGCTGCTTCTTTCAAATGGGAAGTCCATCAGATGGATGTTAAATCCACCTTCTTGCATGGGGACTTGCATGAAGAAATCTATATAGAACAACCTATTGGCTTTATACAAACAAAATCCAGCCTTGTATGTCGGCTTAAGAAATCCCTTTATGGTCTCAAACAAGCTCCTCAAGCTTGGTATGCCAAAATGGATAACTTTCTTTTAGAAAATGGCTTTTCTAGGTGTCATCCTAACAATACTGTCTACACCAAGAAAGTGGGCAAGTCTCTTATCATTCTTGTTCTTTATGTTGATGATCTTATCCTGACTGGTAGTGATCCCAACCTTATAAACCATGTGAAGTCTAGCCTTAAAAGGAAGTTTGAAATGACAAACTTACGATACTTACATTATTTTCTCGGTCTTCAAGTCTTGCAATCCAAGGAAGGTATTTCCCTTTCTCAGTCCAAGTATGCCTGTGATATTCTACGCCATTTTCACATGGAAGACTGCAAGCCAGCCCCTTCTCCCTTTCAGTCTAGAGTCAAACTTTCAGTCACTTGTACTTCTCCTGAAGTTGATGCTACCTTATACCATCAACTTGTAGGAAAACTTTTGTATCTAACCCATACTCGTCCTAACCTTTCCTTTTATGTTGGCCTTGTTGCTCGGTTTATGAAAAACCTACGTGAAAGTCATTGGAAAGTAGCTAAAAGAATACTTCGTTATGTTCGAGGTACAATTTAGTTTGGGATTCATTACAGTGCCGAAGCGTCTCCTCTATTGGTTGGTTTCACTGATTCCGATTGGGCTGGTGACCCTGATGATCGAAAGTCTACTGCAGGTTATGTGTTCACTCTTGGTTCAGGACCTATTACATGGGCTTGCAAGAAACAAGGTGCCATTTCTCTTTCTTTAGCAGAAGTAGAGTATCGTGGTGCCGTAGAAGCTAGTAAGGAAGCCTTGTGGCTTAGTCAGATCCTGTCAGAGTTTGGCTTTCAGCAGCAGCATTCGACTACACTTTGGTGTGATAATCAAAGTGCCATTCAGCTATGCAAAGATCCAGTCCAACATCAGCGCAACAAACACATTGAACTGCACATGCACTTCATCAGAAAGCTCATTCATGACCATGTTATTGAAGTGCAATATTGTTCAACAGATGATCAAGTTGCAGACATCTTTACAAAGGCTCTCACAGAGGCGAAGTTCACTAAACTTCGATTTATGGTTGGAGTTCAGGAAGTTGTCACTAAGGGGGGATAAGCTCTAGTTCCTCCTTCCTTCTCCTATTGTGTCATATTTGTAAATCCTTCAATCCTATCCCAAGTTGTTCTTAAGGGGGGATGTTAGGATATTCCGACACATAGGAAATAGTTAAGTACAACTTGGTCTAGTATAGAGTTAGGTATAGAGTTAGGTAAAGTGTGTTTCTTTACTATGTACATTTTGTAACTTACAATCCGACAGTCACGATATGTAGTGATCTGATGATTCAGTCTCTCCTCGGTATTATCGACACTTGATCCGTGGCTTAACACCCGATTGGTCCATGATTTCTATTTAAAGCGCATGGAGGGTCATTTGTAGGGTAATCCGTCTATGAGAGAAGCATATGCAAATTTTCATTCTTTTATTAATAAATTCCCTGAAGTGGCTGCATTGGCTTAGGCCGTGGACTGTTTCCCTCTTTGAGGGTTTTAACCACGTCAAAATACTAGTGTATTGATCTGTGATCTGTTTGTGAGTGGCTTCCTTTGGTGTTCTGTCTGAGGAACTTACCCTGTAAATTCCTACAAGGGGGACATATAGACCCAAGTCTATAATATCTCCTGATCAGATGTTAAATTTTCATTTTAAATCAATAAAATAAAATTTCTTTAATTTCCATGGGGTTTTTATGATCTTATTACTTGATGTTAAATATTTCTTCATATTTGCAGGTTTATTTTTATAGGTTTTATAAATTTTCATTATAGATATGAAGAATTATTAGCAACCAATTTTGTTGTTAGGAATGCATGTCACCATCAATTTAAGTGAAACATTTTTGGTACACTTGCTGAGAATTTTCATACTAACATATGTTCTTCAATAATAATTACAATTCCAAATTTCTATAAATATGTGCCAAATTAGATCAAAGATACAACCAGGGCCCTAGACCAAGATAAGTGGCCTCCTTTACTCCACCAAGTAAGCCTTCCATAACTATCACCAACCTAAACATGACATGTAAAATATACACAAGGATCATCCCTGGGGAGTTAAACTAGTTTTCTATCTAGATACTATCTTCCATTAATCCTTCCAAAATTTTCTTATGAATTTGGATCTCCCTTATTCACTATTTCTTAAATAAATATACCATTCCTATGAGTTGATTTCATGAAAACATATTCTACTTGGATTATGTTATTTGTACTTTGAATTCCAAGAAAATTGGAAAGATTTTGTGAGACTATCAACAACAATAAAAACGACATACTTACATTTTATGGTATCAACAACAACAAAAATGACATACTTACATTTTGTGGTATCAACAACAACAAAAAATGACATACTTGCATTATGTGGTCAACATGTAATCCATTTGATTGATATATTTCCTCATAATAGGTTATTTGTAAGGGTTGAGGTAACCTTAGATTCTATATAGTCTCTCCTTCATTATTTTACATACCTAACATTCTAAATATCTATCCTAATTCTTGCCCCAAATAATTCTAATTTAAACCTTTGAAATGTTTTAAGGAATAAAAAATGTCACTCTAAGGGGGAGATATAAGAATCCTTTATTACTTTTTGTTTCAACTTTGATTGGGGGAATACAAATATATTATCATTATAGAAAAGGATATCTCTCTTCCATTAACATTGTTCCATGGAGTTCTTCCCTTCTTTTAGACACCGTATTTTTTTGCTATTATTATTATCTTCTCGCTAGTGATGTTTAGCTACTTCCAACAACACAAGAATTGAATATGTAATGGAATATAATTAAATTATTATTCTATTCTAGATGGTGCATTGTAAACCACATTTACTTTCCATTTTGTGTAGATTATTTCAAAATTGAGAAATAGATTCTAACGTCATTTTAATTATTTTTCCACAATATTTCAAACTTAGGACCTATTTTTAACAAGAGACAAAGAAGTTTAAGAGGGAAACTTAGTCAATCTAATTCAATTGGTGCAATTCACTAGTCCGTTATTCCAATCTATGACTATATTCTTTATATTTCTCTTGATCCTAGTTTTGATTTAGTCCAATTGTGGTATCCATGATGGATCTACTGGTGAGTTTCTCAATGCTCTCCTAGAATTTGTCTATACCATTTTATTTTATCCTATATATAACTTAGGGGTAGTCTCCTTCCAATAGTTATTGAAGGTTTGATATTTTATCAAATTCTTTCAACCTAATATAGTGATGCTTGTAGGGTTCTCCTTGTATTTTGATTGGTATTCTTTAATTCTCCATAGGTATTCTTGAAGCTTGCCTTACTCAACCTTTCATGATTCCCATTTGTCTTGTAATTCTGCTACCACTTCAGGGTGAAGTTAATCAACTCTCATTTAGATAAATAAATTTTGACAAGATTTTCATAGATCGTCAAATGATCTTGGATCCAAGCACTAGAATTCCTTCACTCCTACTCATTCCATATCTTGTCGGTCCAACTACTCCCTTCATGTGGACAGTTCTTGTTGATGCTAATCCATTGTCTTCTGTAGAATCTTATTGTGTAGAACTGAAGTTTTTGTATGTTGTGTTTCTTCTTTGCCTATGATCATGGATTAGTGTACATTATTTTTAGGAAGACAATACATCTCTATCACATGCTTCTTATTCAAGGCCACAACTTGTTTCTTAGTTACCACATCTTGTGAATATTCCTTTCATTTTATCTACTCCTATATAGGTCACATATCATCACTTCATTGACCATTTACATGTCTAGAGGTAATGCAATATTTCTTCACATCATATATCTATTAAAAATGCTTCATTAATATTTGGAGTAGAAGTAATCCTCAAAGGATACTACATGCTCTTGGATGTCATTTATGCAATCAACCTTGAGCAAAATAAGTGTGTGCACCTTGGAAAATTTTGTTATTGGTGTGATAGGGGTATTGGGTTCCTTGTTTGTGTATCCCACTTCTGTCCTCTTCTTACTTTTAGCATCCATTCCTTTTATGTTCCTCCTCCTTTTGGTGACCATATTCCTACTCATTCCTTCTTAATTATTCCATGGCTACTTTCCTACACAATTCTTCCCTTTTCTTGTCTTCATCCCTCAACAACCTACCTTCCTTGTTCTCTCTTCTTCTCCTATTCTATTTTTATTATCGTCTTCTCCTTTTCTATTTTGGCCTGAGTAAAATGCTTGGCTTCCTCCATATTCTTTTCAATTTCTAACTGAGCACTCAGGAATTTTATCTTTTCTCTAGCCTTTTACTCCTACTTTAATCCTATTTGTTTGACACTCTACCGTTTCTGTAATTAATTTTTCCTTATTTTTGGGCTTGTATGGCATGTAATTGTAGGTTATTTTGACATTTTATCATGATTTTTTCTCCCAAACATGAGAATAAATCTAGTTATTAATTTCTGATTTCATCCTTTTTGGGTACATATCATGTGAACCTGGGTGTATCTATACATTTACCATCTCCCACCCATCCATCATTTGAAGGAATATCATCATTGGTGTGGTTATTATTATTTATCTCCTTATGTTATACCATTGTTGTTTTCCTCAAGAATGCATCATGGGATGTATTTCAATGATACATGGACTATACTAATAATATTGGTTGAGTTGTACCTTACATCAGTGACTTGGGAGGTAGAGCCAAAGTGGATGGCATGATTATCTCAAGAAAGGTGATGCATGGCAAAGAAATTCAATTCTAGAACAATGTAGAAATATAGAAAAGTGTTATGTGTAATGTAATTTTCTATAAACACATATCAATAGCATGACTAACTACGGGCCATGTGTAGGAGATAGATGTTATGTCGATGGAATCATGTACTAGTGAGTGATAATGAAATAAAGCACAATAACACAATGTCTTTATTATTATTAAATAAAAAGAGGGACATCATGCTTTTTTTTAATAATTAGTAGTTGTTGGTTATTCAATGGTTAAAATTATAAGAAGTTGTTGAATATCTGACGGAACTAAACCGTTAGGTCTGCAAAACATTTGTTGCACTGAACTGCTAGATGTCATCAGATATCTGATGGATGTCTGATGGAACCAACTATGGGATCCATAAAACATTCATCACATAGAACTGCTAGCCACCATTGAATATCCAACAACTATTTGATGGAACCAACTGTCATATAGTCACACCATTCGACAACATTAAGCACCTTATTTTTCGGATATCTGATGGTTAAGCATCGAAGCATTTTTTCGATCATGTCACTTATCTAATGCTAATGTCCAATGAAATGGAGGAGAAGGCATCGAATATCCAACATTCAAGCATTGGATCATGGAACTATTTTTTTCATTTTTGGCGAGAGTTATTCGATGTCATTTCTGTTGAATATACGATGGATATTAAAATTTCGCTTGTTCGACACAATACCACTGACAAAAATTATGACTCTAATGTGTCATACGTTTGATGACTATGAGTCGAGTAGCCACTAAGTATATGTCAGATATTTTCCCCATTTGTACTAGTGTTCCAATGGTTCATGAATAAAATATCAACCCGAGCCTTCTTCAAGATTTCATGGTAGCCTTTTTGAACTTGTACATACCCCCCATTTTTTCCAAGGACGAATCCTTCCATATTTATTATAGAATTTTAAGGGAATTCCCCTCTTCTTCCCTCTCTTCTGGCATTATACCCTACTATCTCAAGGCTATGGGAGCTCTTATAAGTGACTCTTTTCTTATTGTATTGATTCCCTTTATGCACAGTGTTGGCTTAATGGGGCCTAACCTAGGTTTAAAAATGTTTAGCCAAACAAATCCCAACACTACTAGCCCTTTCGGCAACAGTTTGTGGAGCGCAGGCTGAAGTCTCACTTGAGGTAGTATGGGATGGTGTTGGAACTAGGTTTCCACACCCTAGGGATGTCTTGATGTGGTCTGGGTTTGTGCAGAGCAATTCTACACTCGGTGCTACTTTTGTGCAGCTATATTTTTAGAGAAACTACCTTAGTCAAGCTTGAATGCAATTTACCATTTCCTGTGCTTATTATTATTATAGATCCTTGGTTATTTACGAAGTTACAGTACTTCCAGTATTATTCAACTTAAAGAGATATAAGTGTAATCATAAATTAGGAATAGGTGCATAAACAAGAATCGAGAACAGATACACGATATTTCAGAATCAACTTATCTTTATTAATGTCCTTTATTTGGTTACAATCAGCTTCATGTCCTGCGCACTCAACTGCAGGGGTTCACACACACAGCTGCAGACTCTAACCAGGCTTCTGTGCACACAGTTGCGGAGTATCTATCTCCTATCACAACCCAACTTGCACTTGTAGCCTCAGATCTACTATCGCATTCAAATACCCATATCACTTATATTACCAAAAATCTACCTTACACTTAGAGCCTTACTCTTATTTATACATTCCCATGGTCTGCGGACCATGGGCAGGCTGACACATTCTAGATTAACCTATACTATTTTAGGGTGAACTACCCTTGGACTTGACCCATTACACTTTGCACTCTGTGTACTTCATGGAGCTTTTACAGTATAATACCAAAAAATGTGGGCTTCAAGCCCCAAAACTGTTACGCAGGGGATCAGTTACCCAACAGGCCCCCAACACAATCATCGTGATTCATCCTGAGTCACTTCTCAGTGTGGTGAGACGCACTGCCAAGGCTTCGTGGTTCACCATCCCTGAGAGTGACATACTGCGCCTCATTGTTCCATCCTTTCTTCTTGCAATTCTTCTTCAAGATCCTACTCCATTGCCCCTACTAGTTCGCTTAACCGATGATGCTCATTATGCTCTGCTCGATTAACAAAAAGCGGCTCCTCATACGATTTTAGCTCTAGCTGAGATGCCAGAGCCATGAACTCTTTGTGAAAGTACAATTTAGCTCTAGCTGAGATGCCAGAGCCATGAACTCTTTGTGAAAGTACAATTTAGCTCTAGCTGAGGTGCCAGAGCCATGAACTCTTTGTGAAAGTACAACAAGTTTGCAATTTCTGGTCCTTCATACTCAATATTTGCTGCAGCTTTTTTTGCATTTTTGCAAGAGAGATGTTTCTGACTGCAAGATCCCAATCTTCAAGGCTCGTTAGAGACAAATTTTAAGCAGAATTTTGTCGTTTGTCTCAAAATTCACCATCTTTCCTGTAGATTTCATAGATCGCTTGCTAGACCGTGGTTTATGGAGTGGCATCTGGACTGGTCCTGCTACTTGTCTAAGAATTTCTAGTACATCTCCCACCATCGGCGTTGAGCTCAACATAGTGCCCTCGACTTTTGACATTGCACTGTCTAGAAGGTCCTGCGTCTCCTTTGAAAACACTCGACTTACTCCCCCACCGTCAAGGTTCAATGGTTCCTTATCTAGTGGAGGGCACAATAAATTCATTCTCAAGATACTACAGTTTGTTTGGTGGGTACCCCACTATGATTTATAGGCATGTGGAAATTCAAATTCAGTCGTTCCCTCCATTTCTGGCCCATTAATGCTAAATTGACCGTAGGTCATTCTAGGTCGGGCTCGTACTTCCTATCTTAATTGTCCACTGCCCACTCCTTTTCTCCATAATGCAGAAATCTTGTCATGAAAAGTGACAACAATAGTCACTTCCATGCTTGTCCACGCAGTAGCACAGCCCCTTCTGCGCAATCGTGATCATTGTGAAATATTGATTCTACGTGCGCCCCTGTTGTCACACAGCTCCCTCACAGACTTCTTTATTGTCCTGCACTCTCTTTCAACTATCCAGAGCAATGAGACTATACTTTGGTCAGTTAATCAGGCAGTCGGCCCACCCATGTAGAGCTTTAGGTGACTACCATTTACTCTTCCTGGGAAGGGCTCTCTATTAAGCTTGCTGAGCTGGACTGTGCCTCCATCTGTGACTTCTTTGACTACATATGGTCCTAACCAATGCATCTGGAGTTTTCTAGGGAATTTATCGAACTTGCTATCATACAAAAATACTAATTTTTTTTCTTTGAATGTGCACAACTTGATATGGCGTTCATGCCAAGTCTTTTCATGCTACTTTTGTACCCGCTGATGGAATCTCACCAAAAACCATTTCTCCTCTAGTTCTTCCAGTTGCACGAGCCCTTCTTCCAATGCTCCACAGTCTTCCATGCCTTTCATTGCTTCTATTCACAAACTGGGTACAATGTATTCCATTGGCATGATGGCTTCCATGCCGTAGACTAACCGGAAAGGTGTCTGACCCATCAATGTCTTGTAAGTGGTTTGGTATGCCCATAGAATAGTAGGTATGAGCAAATCCCAATCATTTCGTTGTGTGTTACAGATCTTGGTCAATGTAGTTTCTAAAATCTTGTTGAAAGCTTCGCCTATCCCATCTCTTGCCGATGATACAACGTACTTTGTTGATGATATACCTAGAATTCCTCAGTGAGTACACTAATAGTTTCATTTAGGAAGTGAATTCTATGGTCGCTCATTAGAATTTTTGGCATCCAAACTGTGTCAACATATTCTCTAACAAAAACTTCGTAGCTGTAGCAGTCGTTCAGTCCTTAACCGATTGTGCTTCCACCCATCGAGTCAAGTATTCTGTTGCGGTGATGATATAGCGCGCACCTGTCTTTCCTTGAGGCGTGATGGTCCCCACAAAGTTGATCGCCCATTTTTTGAATGGTTGCAGCATCATCTATGGATTGAGTAGCATTTCATCCCTCCATGATGGTTTCCCAGTCCGTTGACATACGTCACAGGCCCGATAGTACACTTTTGAGCCTTGATGTGGAGTTGGCCACCATAATCCAGTGCGAAGAATCTTCTATACTATCGTCTGTCCCGCATAATGTCCTCCTGTAACCCCTCCGTGTGCTTCTACGAGGATCTATCCTCATTCAAATTCAGGTACATATCTTCGTAATATTTTGTCATTTCCCATTTTGTAGAGGTGCCTCGCGATAATAGTAAAATCCACCGTGCATACCACTAATTCTTTCTTCTGTTGGACTGAATACCCCGTGGTGTGGTCCCATGGTTAAGAAGTGGATTATATCCTCGAAGTGGCCATTTGCGATGTGCACTGCATAGAGTTGTGCATCAGGTAGTCCTTCCTCCAAATTTGGTGTCTCCTCACCGTTCTCAATTCAGGACAGGTGATCTGGGTCTGTGTTTAGGTGTCTTGGCTTTACGATGACCTCAAAATCATATTCTTGAAACAGTAACAACCATCTACAATTGCACCCCCCCAACACGGGCTTGTTCACCAGGAATTTCAACGTGGAGTGATCGGTATACATTTTAAAGTGCCCACCAAGTAGACAATGGCAGTATTTCTAGAGCACATATACCATCGCCAATCCCTTGCACTCAGTAGTGGAGTAGTTCTTTTCTACTTTAGACAGTCGTCGACTTGTGAACGCGATCGGGTGATCAATGCCTTCTGCTCCTTCCTATGTGAGTACAACGCTCAGCGTGATACACGGTGCATCAACGTGTACATGAAATTCAATGTCCCATTTTGGGAAAACCAAAATGGGGGTGGATGCCATCGTTTCCTTTAGAATCTCTAGACTCTTCTTACAGTCGCCATTCCAACAATATGTAGCATCCTTTTTCAACAATTGTTCCAGTGGTGCTGTGATTTGTGTGTAGCCCTCAATAAACTTTTGATAGTGTCCACTGTGTCCCAATGTGGTATGGAGTTGTTTAGCACTGCGCAGCACTTGCAGATTGATTATGTCAACAATTTTCACAGGGTCCACCATCAAGCCTTGTCTGCAGACCACATGGCCGAGCAAATTTCCGAAGTCGACAAGGAAGATACACTTCTTAAAATTCAGTACAATCTGGTGTCATCGACACGTATCCAGCATCAACCATAAGATTGCTACATGTTTCATGACTAGCCTAAATAAAGTCCAATCATAAAAATAAACCTCCAAAAACTTATGAATGAATTATTTGAACGCAACCACTACTACACATGAAAATATTGCTGGCGCGTTCTTCAACATGAAGGGCATAACAGTGTACTAAAAACATCCCCATTCAGTCGTGAAGGTGGTCTTGCCCCTATCTTCTAGTGCGATCTTGATTTGATGGTATCCCAAGAACCCATCCGTGAAAGAGTATGCTTCCTGTCCACCAACATTCTCCAGCAATTCATCTATAAATGGGGTCGGGAATGGGTCATGAACGCAGGCATCACTCATTTTTCGGAGGTCCACGCAGATTTTAATTTCACCCTTTTGTTTTTTCTCTTGTACTATCATAGGACTCACCTAGTCAGACTCTTTGACAGGATCAATAATTCTTGCTGCAAGCATTTTGTCCAATTCTTCGCTGAATTTTTCCTTATACTTCGGATTCAAACGGTAAGGATGCTACTTAACTCGCTTCACGTCCAGCTTTAGAGTTATCTTCATCATCCCCAGGTCACCGAGAATCCCCTTTAACTCTGTCATTTTGGTCAGGAATAAGTCTTGATATTCGCACAGTAACTCGACAACTTTATCCACTGTGACATCATCCCAATAGTCCCCTAGGGTCGTGTACTTCAATTCCTCATCTGTACCAATGTTTAGCTGTTTCGTTTTTAGTGGCACTATGATGTTGGGGTCCTCGATCGATGGTCCTTGAACTTTGCAGCTCCCTTCTATTTCCAGGATGTTAATGTTTCGGGGGTCATCATCATCATCCTTCGCTTGCATGTTGTAACGTTCTAGGGCATGGCTTAACTGATGTGACCATTCTGGTTGAACAATTTCTTCTGGTTCATGTGGTAATTTGAAGATAGCATCTTTCACAATTTGCAACGCATCGTCAATAGTATCCATCCATTGGTCTTCAAATAAGAACATTAATAAAAACCCTTCACGCAAGATATCCCATTCGACCATACCATGTCAGAGCTCCATCTCAGTATACCAGTTTCTGGGGATGACACCCAAGGTATGATAAAATAGATGTACCCATTCAGGCTGGGGCTCCTCACCATAGGCTTTGGTCCATTTTGAAATATGCATGCGCGGGTCATCGTGTCCATCATATTTCTCAGTTATTCGTAGTTTCGGCTTCCCAAACCTTAGCTGCATCATCCTTCTGCAATCATACTAGCTTCCGAAATTCCCTTCATGTGTTCCCCACCAATGCGCAGGTGTTGCACGTAGCACCCACTTTAATGCATCGAACCTCTGGTGCTCTGGTACTGCACTTTCAAACTTGTTCAAGAATTTGTCCACTGTTGTTAGTCCATCATATGTTGGTAGATCTCGAGCCTGGGCGATTACACAATGCAGGGATTTGGTCATCATATTAAAATTTAGTGTCGTCACTTCACTCAACCGATTATGCCATCGCTCATCATCTTCGTCGGACTCCAATAAGCAGGATTCTATGTGCTTCCATGGGGTCCTTTCATCTACAATAGGATGTAGCCAATCCTGGTTCACATGGTTATTTTGTAGATACAATCTAGCTCTTCATCGCTTCCATCATCACACACGGGTTCTGTGTAACACTGTCCTTCGGCGAGATCCAACGGAACTATCACACATAGGGACTTTGTCTCAAAAATCATTTTCTGCTTATTTAGATTGATGACTCCATTCATATCCATTACCCAGTCTATTCGGAGTAATGCAGGGTTAGGGTTAGTGTCCTCCACAATTTCTATTACCTCGAAATCTGTCTGTGTGCTCGCGCCATCGATATCCACTGTTACTCCTGTTAATCTTCCCATCGGCAAGATCTTTTGTTGGTTCACCATCCGTAATTGAATGGGAGATCACTGTAGGGCGGGCCTGCCACGCGTTCCCAATTTTGCTTTCGTAATACATTCGCATCTGACCCCAGGTCTAAGATTACTTGATCCATCTCATATTCGCCAATTTGCGCTGTCAACCGCATTTCCCGTCCGATGCGTATGGCATGCTTCCCCATTTTTTGAACTACGCACGACTCCCCTAACCTTGTGCACCTAGCGATCAATTCTTGTAGTCCTTTAACTACCTTAGTATCACGCAGTAGTTTCATACATGTCTCTGAAAAGGTAGTTAGCATCGAGGGATCCAGGTCCATCTTTTGTTGATCCCTACTACCTAAAGTAGAGACCTCCGCGAAGCTCTTCTTAGCTTCCATAAACGTTTCTTTTGCGTGGTCCAAGTCAAATTCAGGTTCCTTTGTAGGTGCCTTATGTACCTAGGTGTCTTCTTCAGGCTTCTTCCCCTTATCTTCGCTCATGGTCACGCCACTCCTGAGTAGCACGTTCACATTGGGGTCCTCTTTGCATAGTTTAGACCCCATCATTTGGATGTTTTGCGTCAGAGTGGACTACAACACCGTTTTTTCGTGCATTTGTGCGATCAGCATTAGACAATCTATCATTTGATGATAAAATTGCTCATAGTACGGGCAAGATAATCTGGTCGAGTTGGTACAATCACGAGCGTAGTTCCCAGGGCCTCCGCAATTGTAGCAAATTAGCTATTCACAGCCTCTCCTGGGCCTCATTCCCCCGCGACCTCAACCTTGCCCTTGGAAGCCACCCCGCGCTATTGCTGCAGCTAGATAGAGGCCTCGCGTTTATGTCTATATTCAATAAGCTGGAGTTCTATCCATCATTAGTTCATAGCTTCGACATGTTCGCTCATCATGACCCACTGATCTACAGAAATTATAGTACAGTTGCTGTGGAGTCTGGGTATATTTCTACAACAGGTGATAGTTGTTCGTTGTGTGCTTCCCTCCTACCTGACAAATCGTGCACCAGAGAGCGGCAGACGCACTCGGACCTGCCTGTGCCTCTGGTCTCAATGGCATCGGTCCCCCTCCTACCAAATATTTCATGAACACAGGACAGTGATCCTTATTTTGACCCTGGCCCTTACATTTTATACACCACACTTCTTCACACATCTCTGGTTGGGGCACCCTATCCTACTTCAAACTCTGCATCTCTAAGCATAGGTTTTGTAGTTGCACATGGATTTGCTGGACTCCCAACCCCGGATCCTGTATCAGTGTTTCGTGCGACCTCATCTCCATTTCTAATGCCTTTTCCTGGGTTGAGAGATTATGCTGTGGCAATGCTATCCTCAGGTGTAGTGTTAAAGATGCCACAAACCACGCGTGGTGCTGTGCGTCCGTTAGCATCATATTAGCCTCATGGATCATACTTTTTAGCCTTTGATCTAGATCCCAGGAGGTTTCACCTGGAAGCATCATGGTCTCCTTGAATCCTATAATCGATTGCGTCTCTGATTTTCGTCGACTAAACTCTTTGTTCAATGCACTTTGGATTTCTGCTATTTTTGCATTCAGGTGATCATTTGAGTGTTTGATATACCAATTCAGTACACAATCCTGCAGCGCACTTACTAATGTGGCCTTTTTAATGTTATCATCTGTAACCCCATGCACTTCCCATACTGCTCTTACTACGAACCAAAACTGATCGGGATCTTCATTCCCTACTCCTCTGAATACAGGCAACTTCATCACACTTTCCATGCTAAACTACTAGTTTGGTGGAAGCAGAGTGGGCGAAGTTGGAGGTGAAGAAGGTGATGGGAGTGGTGGCGTTAGTGGAGATGATAATAGCGGAATGCGTTTCCTGATCAAACTGACCGCACTCCTTGGACAAACCCAAGCGCACTCTTCCCCACTCGCTCATGGTGGTGAAACTAAAGGACTATTTCCTAACCCTTCGATCCCTTTGAAGCTCCTCCCTCTTCATGTCATTCCACTCATTAATGTATTCACATCACCCTTTTTTCACATAATAGCATTTTAATCCAGGTATTCAAAGACTTGATGTACCTACCTCGCGGTCCTTTGAGAAAACGTCTTTTAGCTTCATTGTAGCTGATAGTTGTGTTTATCACAAATTCAGTGATAAACCCTCCTATTATCTGATCCAAGCAATGATCTACGGCCCACGCGATCTTATCCTCAGACGCTTCTAGCCTGTGCACTAGCTCTAAAGTTCACACTATCGGCTGATCGAGCTTGCACCTTCCCGTGCTATGTGCTAGCCTTGCGATCCACTCATATAGTTCTGATGAGAAGGACGTGAAGAAGATCTCGTGGATTTTCATGTATATGTAGTGATCCAGTCACCTCTTCTCAGATATCTATGGGGTTTTGTTTTCCTACACCACAAACTCATGAAGCTTCTGATCCAACCAATCTTCAATTTCTTTCATCATAGGGTTCCAGCATTCCGACATTAGACATCCCTTAGGCAGATCTTGATCCCGACAACAGAACCATTTGTTGGCTTAATGGGGTCTGACCCAGGTTCAAAAATGTTTAGCCAAAAAAATCCCAACACTACTATCCCTTTCAACAGCATTCCACATAACTCAGATTGAAGTCTCACATGAGGTAGTAGGGGAGGGTGCTGGAACCAGGTTTCTGCACCCTACTGATGTCTTCATGCGGTCTGGGTTTGCACGAAGCAATCCTACGCACGGCGCTACTTTCGCACAGCTATCTTTTCAAAGCAACTACCTTAGTCAAGCATGAATGCAATTTACCCTTTCTTGTTCTTATTATTATTATATATCCTTGGTTATTTACAAAGTTACAGTACTTCCAGTATTATTCAACTTAAACAGATATGCGTGTAATCATAAATCAGGAACAGATGCATAAGCCAGAATTGAGAATAGATACATGATATTTCAGAATCAAGTTATCTTTATTAATTCCCTTTTTCTGGTTACAATCAACTTCCTGTCCTGCACACTCTGCTGTAGGGATCCACGCACACAGCTGCAGACTCTAACCAAGCCTCCATGCACACAGCTGTGGAGCCTCTATCTCCTGTTACAACCCAACTTGCACTTACAGACTTAGATCTACTATCACATTCAGACACCCATGTCACTTCTATTACCAAAAATCTACCTTACACTTAGAGCCTTACTCTTATTTATACATTACCATGGTCCATGGACCATGGGAAGGCCGACAAATTCTAGATTAACCTATACTATTATAGGGTCGACTACCCTTGGACTTGACCCATTACACTTTGCACTCTGTGCACTTCACGGAGTGTTTACAGTATAACACCCAAAAATGTGGGCTTTAAGCCCCAAAACAATTACATGGGGGATCCGCTACCTAAGACACGGCCACGTACATTCAGCCGTTGGATGCATCCATGAAAATTACACATTAGTTGTTGCACAATCATGCTATACCAAACATTTTGTCTAACAGCTGCACATACATCTCAATTTATTTATTAGTCACATGTCTCAAAATCCAGGACATGATTAGGCATACTTATATCTTAGAATAATTTTCAAAGCAAAACTTTTCATGCATAAGAGCATATCAATTTATTTATAATCATGCCTACATAGGTTTAAAAATCAGTCTCTTCCCAAAAATATCATCATCGATTACAACCATCCTCCTTATCAAGACTACCATTATAAAATATTGAAGAACATCAATCCTTTTAGGGTTTTAACTAGCATTATCAACTCTAGAGGTTATCCTTCTTACTGAGGATGGTAGTATCCATTAAGTTCAACCTCTTTGCCAACGCCAACGATCATGGCATCTGAAATCTCAAGGGGTTTATTTATAAAACCACATGTATCTATCATACTTATAAATTTTCACATTTACAAAATGCATCATAGGACCTGCATGCAATCCCAAGTTAGCACAAATATATTCATATTCATTGAACTAATACATCCAACATTCACTTTACACATGAAAATAATCAATATAAAATCCATGATCATATTACTATAACCAACACGTACAACAATTAATTATCAAAGCATTTGACTCTTTAATAGAGTTAAAAGCACTATACTTTCATTTCTTTTGCAATAGAGCCCATCTAGTTCAAGTATTGAACATGGAAGCTCTGATACCACTCTATAACATACCCCCTACTATCCCTAGCCCCTAATAAGGGTATAAGAAGCCAGTTGGCTTGATGACTTGATCTCCAAAGTTATGTTATGGAAATGGATTCTAAATTTTTCCATGCTTTTTAAGTTCTGAAAAACATAAAATGGATAACATTGTTGTATTTTCCTCATCAAGACCTTTCCAATGATATAAAATTTTCTTCAATATAACTCTTGGATCACAATATATGGTGGTTTAAAATTGGTTTATTAGACATGACCAATTAAAATTGGCCTATTAGATAGTGCGTCACTCTGGCTACTACATGCTACCTACGTATCTAACCAATTAATGACTAGTGTCAGCTTTCAACCTGTTCATTCCTTACAAATGTGTGTGTGTGTGTATTATACACAAGGATGAAACCCCTCTTCCACTTAGACATGCCTTATGGGCCACTCTTGCCACCTCACCCAGCAAATAAAATCCAAAGTGTTTTGCATCCAACACCATAGAAAACCAGTGGGGTCGAGGCACCAGGGTTACGTGGATCCCTTCATGGACCCCTCCTCTAATTCATTACATTTCCAAGTAGGTCCCTTAGTGCCACATCACCTCGGGGATAAAATCCCAATGGGATTGCACCCAACACTTTGAGAAATCACGAATGTAGAGGAGCTAGGGTGGCATCATCAACCTTTATCGATGGAATGATGTCACACCCTCTAGCTGACTCCACTCTAGGAGTGCCACGTGTTACCCGTTTACAAGCCACTTGGCCCCTCAAAAACCCCAATTCCATTTGACATGTGTCCTACGTGTCAGGATGCCACATCACTATGAGGCCACATCGTCTACCATGCTAGTTGTGGGTCCCACCTGATCCTCCAGTAAATGGTAAAACATACTTTCATGCTATAACTAATTTTGGTATCCTCTACCTTGATACACCAATCGCCTAACAACTAGCCTCATCCCACCATGTTATCCCAACAATAAATTCTCAACAATTTTATCCTAGGATCCCATCCAAATCTCTGGGATAAAACCTCTAAGGTCCATCCAATAGTGGAAAGCACATGTGGAATCAATGGTGGAGATTTAGCGAGAGGTTACCCTTCTAATGGCCCCCATGATGCCACATCACACCGACAATTAAATCTCAGTGGGATTAGACCATGCCTCCAATTGAAATATATGGGGAAACACTTATATGGTTATGTATATAGTGAGGATCATCTTGTGACATCTAATGACACTAAGCTACCCTCTTCCACACTTTTTCATGGCACTTGATCACATGGCATATAACACTTGAGCCTCCTTGCTCCTCCAGACCCTAGATTTCCAACCCCTGCGACATAAATGGGTATATGCTAGGACCATTTTTTCCTTCAACACTTAGTTACAACACCCATGCACATGTCCTCTTATGACTCAAGGGTCTAACCGTTAATGCCTTAAGGCTTAGTGGCTACTCATTTCCATATGAGTGTATATGTATTATTGGAAATTTCTTACAGTTATCCCTCGTGAGCTTTTAATGTATGCGTATTTATATTATTCTTGCTTTTCTTCTTGAGCTTGTAGAGGATTTGGACCAATCCTAAAAATGGATATATATATATATATATATATATATATATATATATATATATATATATATATATATATATATATATATATATATATATATATATATATATATATATATATATATATATATGGGTACATTAGCTATCCTTCTTAAGATTCGATAGGTCTTAGCCCAACCCATTCAACATACATACATACAGACACACACACACACATATATATAATGTTATACCTCTTGAGCTTACAAAGGGTTCAGCGTAGCATACTAGTAATATATTTATGATTTATACATACCTGTAACATTGTCCTTCCTGGATTTGGAAATTGATAATAAGTCCTGATAGTCAATTTGTTAGTTACATAATAAATAAGAAAGAGATCTTTCTATCCAATAATAATTTGGCCCATTGGACCAGATTCAAGCTCCTAACATTTCAAAGGTCTATAGGCCTCTTAGGCCGGTAAAAAGTAGGAAAAAATCTGATGAATACATACAAGAATCCTTTCCATTACTAAAGGATCTTACAAGAAAATCAACATCCCTTAAGCATGAAGGAAATCACCTTCCATATTATGTCATAGCCATAAAATAGCACATTAAATCAATACGATTACAAGCATTAAGCCTCCATATCAAACATATGCTTGGCAATAAACGTATAAAGGCTTAAGTATACACTTATCTGGAAAAACGTGTTGAACAACTAATATTGTGACTTCAACTCTCCATCTAACCATAGACACACTGCAACCAACCCTTTCTTGCAGTAGCCACCCCTGAGCTAGATTCCAGATCTTAAGGTAGTGCTTCTAGAGGAATCTTAAACCAATATTATTAGTTGAGATAGGGTGTCATGAGGTTGCCTCACCTCCACTCACTATGTATCAAATTAATTAAATCAAGCCAATGAATCATCTCACTTGGATATAGCCATTCTCCACTCAATAAATTAGACCAATTTCATAAGCTAAAACAAGGTGTCTTAAGGATACACTACCTTCACCCACCAACTATTCAATAATTTCACATCAGACCAATATCATTAACTGAAACAAGGTGTCTCAAGGCTACAATTCATTCACCCACCAACCACATGGAACACTTTATTTTATACCAAGGGACTTATAATACAACATGCCAAAATCTCTAGGGATTTAGACACAAAAAGTCTCAATTTAGATGTGGAGAGAGAGATATAGTTAAGGATAAGAAGGTTGCATTACTTGTGTTACCTCTAAAGGAATAAAAATGCACTCTCCAACAACTTCTCATTGTAACTTCCACCTATGTTCTCAACCCAAGCTCATGGAACTACCATCAGGTGTTATTAGCCCACTAGCCCTAGGTTCCTCCACATCTCTGAAGTTATCAACCAACATAGTCTCCAATGGATTCATCGGCCCTGTAAGGCATAGCCATTACACAATGATTATAAGATAGCAAGCCCTTTGGGTTTCTCAGTTGGACTATCATCTGAGCTTCTCTCTCCTTGAATTCTCTCTACCTTGCTATTCTTCTCTACCCTCTCCATAAATCAGTTATATAACCAAGAGCCTCTTGTCATCCCTCTCTTTTCTTGATCTCCTCCTATGCCTGCACATATAAAATCACACATCATTTCTTTCTTTCATTTCCATAGGAACCTCTCGACCTCCCTTCTCGTTGTAATTCACCCTCCTAACGGAGTGTCTCATCTATGTGTTTGCACATACCAACTATCCGTCACTACCATGGGTATGCATAGACCCTTCTCGTTGCTGATGCATCCCGTGCTCCTCATAAATTTTTCCATTTCCTTTTATTGTATATTTTTACATAAGGAACATGGACATGTCCTTGTTTTTTAGTTGGATTAATAAGATGATCAACTCCATTAATACCACTGATTCAACCCATACCTAATATTCAAAATAACCAATTCCTCAAGCAATCCCTATCCTAAACTAATGGAATTTGTGTCCTTTTCTCTCAACATATTTAACTTATGGTTACATAATTACAAGGAAAATGTTTACAAGTAGAATCAACCCACTAGGGATGTCACATGTTTGTATTAATGAACTACTTCTATGAGTAATAACTAACCATATAAATTTAACCTTTGTTTTTTTTAGTCGATTCCTATTTATAGTAGTTGATGGGCCTCCCAAATAGGTAAATCATAAGGCCCATCAGTCCACTCCTGAGCACATAAAATCTAGATTAAAACCACTTTTTTCACTTAGTGATACATTTTCCTATCTTAATGGGTTCTTATAAGAGTCAATAACATTTTTCATACTTATGTGCCTTAACATGTTTATTGTGTAGTATTTGAAGAGATATTTCATAAATATCAAGATATACAACACTATAGATATTCTTAGGACTTGTTCCCAAATACACAAGAGCCCCAACTTGGCTAGATGAGTGCATTTAAAGCCCCTTCCTGTAATTATGAGGTGTACTAGGAGAAAAATCCCCTTTTATAGAGATTTTTTGGGGGAAATAAAATCATTTTTAGGAGGATGCTCCCCACTAATTGTATAAATAAGAGGCACAAGTATCCCAACATACATGTAGAGAAGAGTGTTAAGAACAAGAGGAAAGACTAGGTTTGTATTTCCAAGCAACTTTTGCAATTTTGTAATGTGAAAAAAGTTTCTCATTTAATGGAAGTGGTGTTCTATTTCAAATATTAGTTTGGATTTCCTCTAAGGACTCTAAGCATCCTTGGGTTTGGCTCACCCTAAGAGCTCGAGGCCCCTTCTATAATTTTGTTTAGTATTATGCTTTTATTTATTTTTGTAGAATTTATGAAAGTTACCTTTTCATAACACTCATGCATAGTTAAAAATATGAATTATGAACAACTCTTTCTTATAATTTATTTGTGAATTTTATTTTATTAGTAGCACCATTTAATGTCATTTCAAATCCTCATTCACTCTATTTCTCTTGTTGTTACACATTCATGGTTCACTATTTTCATTTGTTGTGCAACTAGTTTTGTAGCTACAAGAAACATATAGAGTTTGGTTTTATTAGGGTAAATTTGCAATAGGATGCCTTAAATATTTGAATAGGTTTTTTTTATCAATTTCTAATATTTCCATATCTTTCTTGCCTCTCAAACTCATATTTTTCTTTTTTTACATGCTCATTGGACTATCTCCTGTAACAAAAGAGGGAGTCATATAGTAGCATGTAACAACCCTCCATTCTCACTTGGCTTCACAATGAATTCATGATTTTATTTATTTAGCATATTAAAAAACTCTTGTAACACTGATAATGGATTGTCAGCATAGAGAGATCATAGATGCTTTTGTTAATTCGCTTTAAAAAATTGCTTTTTCCGCCAAATTAGGGTTTTGAATTCACAATCTTTCATTTCAACAGTATGTTTTTCCTTTACTTGCAGATAGCATAGAAGTGTGCAAGTATTATTTCCATTCATTTCATTTGGTATATAAGTGTGCAAGCATGGTTTCTTTCATTGCAAGTAGGTTAGGTTTGCATGTCATTTTCCTTGCAACAATTCATTTTATGTATTTGTATTTTTCATATGGCATAGATTAGTTAACTTGGGATTTGTACATCTAACATTCATTTCAATACTTCTACCTACTTAAAAATCAAGAAAATAAACAGATAGTTCCTATTGCACATACATTGTTCACCCGTCTTATGTTTTTATGGACCTTAATTTAATAATTAAAGTTAAGACGCTTGGGAGTTGTAGCATTGTTGTTGCAATACTGACAACCATCACTTTTTGGTGTCGTTTCGGAGGAGGTGTCCGAGTATGTATCACATTTTTATTTATTTTTATTTTCTCTTTCTTTCATTTCATATCCTACATAAAGAAAATGAAAATAAAAATTAGCATCTCCTTTTCAAAAAATATAGGAAAATAAAAAAGAAAACTTTTTCTTACATGCCTTGAAGAATTAGGGACAATACATAAACATTTCTACCAATAACGCCCACTTCCACTATAAACCAACCCTTTTTAGCTAACTATGAGCATCATTCCCTATCCATAGGGACCTTTGAGGCCCTTTTTGATAAGAAAGCGAGGATCTTTGAGGAGCTTGTAGAATGAGAAAGACCTTCACATTGTTAGGTGTGAAGCCTTATTATCTTCCTGATTGTTCAAAGGTTTTTGTTTCAGTCGTGTTGGATCCCTATTCCTAATGGGGTGGCAACGCCACTTGATTTATTGTTTTCTGGGGATTCCAAGGGGGTGACGACGAATTTTATGAGCCTCCCTTGTGGTGGTTCAAGGGAAGTGCCCTCAAAGCCAAAAATAGACGAAAATTTTCCTAGTAAAATATTGTAATTTTTTAGTCAATCTGGATCATTCATTAGGAAGATGATCTGACACTAGAAGTTATGTTAATTTAGAGTTTTTTTCCCTAGGAGGTGATGGGCATCCAAATTACACATAAATTAAAGCCCATCTCACCATCCTTCAACATATTAAACCTCTCTTTTTGCATTAGATAATGTATTTTTAACTTTAATATGTTCAGTAGGAAGGTTTATGGATAATTGCATATTTGTGCCTAAAATTATTTATTTTCTAGAATATTGTGAGAATATTAGCCAAATTATGAAGATTTGGAGGAGGAGATAATGTAGGTAATTGCTCCCTACTACAGAAGGATCAATATTAAAAAATAAATCAAGAAGATATTCTAAAATTATTGCACAAATTCTAGAGCTCCAATGATTGAGAAAATCTAGGAATGTGTTCCTTGTCATGTAATGCAGATTCCTAGTATTGGGAACCAGATCCACTATTTGAGGGATTCTGGTGGGGAAATATTCCTCCTTTCATGGGGAATTCTCACTAATAGGGGTTGATTTTTATAAGTTTTCTTTGTGGAGAGAACCCGTATTTTTGCAGCTCCACTTTCATTTCTTGAAGGGATGTAATTGTATTGATGGAAATAATGAAGATTGGTGTCATGTTCAACTTCTAAACCTTGTTCTCCTTCATAGGACTCTAATTTTCCTTGGGCTTGGCCATCCTAGGAGCCGCAGAGCCCTTTTGTATCGTTTACTCTTCTTACTTTCACTTTTTATTCACATGCATCTCTTGTTATTGTTTTTTTTCGTATTTCTACATTTCGTATTGATGATTTCTTGTTGTAGGATTGGGTTAACTGGTTGAAGTAAGTTCTTTTTTAGGATCACAAGAATAATTTCATCCTTGTAACATATTTGGAAGGTCATAGTAATCATTGAGCTACTTAGATTAGTATTCTTCTTCCCAAATCTAGATTTCTAGAAGTCCCTTGTGGCAAATCACAGTAAATTTATGATATTTTGTATAACATGCTAAAAAGCTTCAATCAAGTTGATTCAACTTACACTATATCACAAAAAATATTTATTTAATAACCAAAATTACCCCATTGCATTTTCACTTGATTAGGTTAGGCATTTTATAGATTTACTAGTTCACTAGTTCTCGAATTTTAGATTTTAGACTATTATAATGTTCTTCTATTTTTGAGCATGGGTTAACAGAGGTGATTTTGAATGATTCCACTTGGAATTGAGACCTAATATAGCATAGTCAATAACAAAATTTGTCCCATCTAGTTTGGATTTTATTTTCTTGGTGATTTGAAGAATTATAACTTCCTGTAGTAAATCTGATACATCCTGTAGTTTCATGTAGTACTCTTCTAGTGTGTATATACTTGCCCAGATTTTCTCAAAAAGATTTGTTTTGGTCCCTCAAGGTTGAATCATGACGCCTAGGCTCTACATAAATGGTTGAGGAGGTATAAACACCAATTAGGACTTTCCTTTTAACCCATGCAAAACATCTTAGTGATTTGGGTTAATGGACAAATTTATGAATTGAATAATATAATGATGATTTTCTTGATTTTCACATCCAATGAACTCTGTTAATGGATCTAAAATATTTTAATGTAATGGTTTTCATTTAGTTCATGATCTTTACTTTATGAAATTAGAATATGTTTCTCTCCTTGTATTTTATTTCTTGTAATAGGTTAAGGTTTTCATTTCGAGCATTTCATTTTCTACAATTAGTTTAGGATTTAATTTCATTACAACATGAAAGCAAAAGGACACATTGTATGCTTCACACATAATGCCAATAACTCTTAAGTTTTTACGAACCTCGGGTTAATAATTAAAGCTGGTAGCCTTGGGAGTTGCAACATTCTTGCTGCAATACTGAGGCTCATCACTTTTTTGCGCTGTTGTTAGGGACGTGTCAAAATATGCATTGTTTTCTTCCCTATTTGATTCATTTCTTTTGCTTTCTACACAAACAAAAAAAATTGCATTAGGCATATTTCATTTCAAAAAAAGAAAATTGCATTGCATTAGCGTTCTTATTCAAAAAAAAAATACTTCTCCAACACCAACCCCCCCATTTGATCGCGTGGTATAGTAAGAGCCACATCACCATTCACTTTTGCAGGTAGAAGAAGAAGAGGTGGCAGAGAAGGAAGAAGAAATGGATGGAAATGATGAAAATGAAGAAGATCCTCTTGGATTTCCCATTCAAGATATTGATGTCAGTGTGCATATGAAGAACATCCCTCCATATTTTCTTCCAAACTTTCATGGTCTAAGGTCAAAGGATTCAGAAACCTTTCTCTTTGAATTTGAAATCCTTTGTAGATCTTATGGTTACCTATTAAACACCAAAAAATTAAGATTGTTTCCAAAAACATTGAAGGATAGAGCTCTTAAATGGTTCATGAGTTTAGGGACTAATTCAATAAGATCATGGAATGATATGCAAAGGATATTTCTATAAAAATATAGAGACCGTGATCTTAAGGAAGAAATATTTAGAATGAATCAAAGAGAAGATGAGATCCTTGAAGATCTAATATAGAGGTTCATATATAATGTTAAGAGGTGAAAATTACATCATTTAGGATCTAACACACTTAAAACCCTCTTAATTAGAACAATTAGGGATGAATGGATTCATCTCCTTTATCTCATGAGTAGAGGTGATGTATACCAATTATCATTTGAAGAAATTTGTGAAACATACAAACACATATCAAGAAGAAGGGCAAGAGTAGGTCAATCAACATCAATATCAGTAAGCCAAGCTAAACTTGGAAATTTTCTAGATAACTTTAAAACAGAAATTCTTAGCAATCTATGTGAACAAGTAGAAATGTTAAGAATGAAAGATGAGGAAAAAGAAGATGTTGATATTTCTGGTGTCCATGGAGAAGAACATGTTAAATATTTCCCCTCATTACCAAGATTGAAGGAAGTTTACTAGGAGGATAATGGAGAAAGTAAATTACCAATGCAGCTATGTTATGTAGCTCCAAGAGTACAATGGTAGCCTATTCAACCTGATATGAGGCAAGATCCCAATTCACAATTTTAAGCTTATGCACATTGTTGGTTAGCGGAAGCCCCACACAACGGTCATGGGGCACAAAGCCTGAAATTTCGGGTAAAGATAGGGTAAAGACTCCACGGGATGCGCAGAGCGCGATTTATAATAAGCTGAGTCAAAGGGTAGTCCACCAAAAAATAATTTAAAGGAATGTAAGTTGAGTTGGCCTACCCATGGATCGCAGTCCATGGAAATGTATAAATAGAGCGAGGCTCTATGGATAGAAGGTAGCTTTTTTTGGTATGTAATCTTGGATTTGTCATGTAATGGGTTTTTGAGAAGAAAAGTCTTGAAGCATCAATAAGTCCGAGTCGAGGGTTTTAGGTAGTAGATAAAGGCTTTGTAGCTGTGTGCATAGAGGTTTGGAAGAGTCCGCAACTATGTTCACAAACCCCTGCAGCTAAGTGTGCAGGACAGATCTGGATGTATTAGTGAAGAAAGTGAATAAATATATGTTGATTCTAAAATTCTTTGTTAAATCTAAACTATCATGGATCTAATTAATGCATGGTTAATATAATTGTTTGATCTCTACGCGTATGCTCATGTTATGAATATATGTGAACCTGTATCTATTCTAAGTATGAAAACTGGTTAATTCGGTTAAACGTTTGCTTAAAGACCATAAAAACTAGGTTGAATCTATAAATAGTGCATTAATAAGTACCAAGGAGTATTTTGGGACTAGATTTGCGTGAAGGAGAGTGGTGCAAAGCCACGGAACAGTGCACGAACCCTCCAGATCACATCAAGGCATCCTTAGGTGCGGAAACCTGGTTCTAGCACCCTCCCCTACTACCTCGGGTGAGACCTTAGTCTGCGCTTTGCGGAGTGTTGCTGAAAGGGCTAGCTGTGGGATTTTTTTGGCTAAATAATTCTTCCCAACCTGGGTTAGGCCCATATAAGCAAACAAATGGATCTGTTGTCAGGACCAACGATGAGGAGCGTTGTATGAAAATGCTCAGGACTACTGGATCAGTCTCTTGTTATGCTCACATCCCTCGAGGAGGACCCAACCATACAGTAAGTGGATACCGAGGCGCGCGAGTTACAACAGGCCTATGATACGACTCGAGGGGATGCACAGATGGTCACTATCACACAATGGTTGGCCAAAATGAAGCAGGCCCAAGCTCTCAAGGCCCAAATTGATGCGATACGGCAACAGGAGGCAGTCCTTAAAGAACACATCCAGCCCTGGGTTGATGAAGCATTTAGCATCTCTACAATGATTGAATGCAAGTTAATGCATATGCAGACAATGTATGATACCGAGTAAGAAACAGCACGTGCTAGGCAGCTCACTTGGAATGGGTACAGAGGCTCGCAGCAGAATTTGTTGAAGGGACATGCGACGTGCAGAAGTTGATGACCGATATCCGCGCAAAGATTACCACACTAGCTGAGTGACTCAAGACGAGTCATGATGATTGTGTTGGGGGATTTTTGGGTAGCGGAAACCCCGTGCAATGTTCATGGGGCACGAAGCCCAAAATTTTGGGTAAAGATAGGGTAAAGACTCCACGGGATGCGCGGAGCGCGATTTATAATAAGTTGAGTCAAAGGGTAGTCCACCCAAAAATAATGTATGGAAATGTAAGTTGAGTCAGCCCGCCCATGGATCGTGGTCCATGGAAATGTATAAATAGAGCGAGGCTCTATGGATAGAAGGTAGTTTTTTTTGGTATGTAATCTATGATCTGTCATGTAATGGGTTTTTGAGAAGAAAAGTCTTGAAGCGTCAGTAAGTCTGAGTCAAGGGTTTTGGGTAGTAGATAGAGGCTCTGCAGCTGTGTGTACAGAGACCTGGAAGAGTCTACAGCTGTGTGTGCGTACCCCTACAACTGAGTGCGCAGGACGGATCTGGATGTATTAGTGAAGAAAGTGAATAAAGATAAGTTGATTTTGAAATTCTGTTTAAATCTGAGCTATCACAGATCTAGTTAATGCATGGTTAATATAATTGTTTGATCTTTACGCATATGCTCATGTTATGAATATATGTGAATCTATATCTATTATAAGTGTGCGAACTAGTTAATTCGGTTAAATGTTTACTTAAAGACCATAAAAAGTAGGTTGAATGTATAAACAGTGCATTAATAAGTATCAGGGAGTATTCTAGGACTGGATCTGCACAAAGTAGAGTGGCGCAGAGCCACGGAACGGTGCACAAACCCTCCAGACCACATCAAAACATCCCCAGGGTGCAGAAACCTGATTCCAGCACCCTCTCCTACTACCTCAAGTAAGACCTCAGTCCACGCTCCGTGAACTATTACCAAAAAGGTTGATAGCTGCACGATTTGTTTCACTAAATAATTCTTCCAAACCTACGTCAGCCCATATAAGCCAACACACATCCATCTCAAAGTGATTGGAACACACACTTTCCTTGGAAACCTTGGCCACATCAATCCCAAAACTAATCTTAGCAACAAGGTTGGAAAGGAACTTATGGGAGCCATCCACAATATCCTCGATTTTTTCCTCAATATCCTCCATACTCAATTCTATGTTATCCCTACCATCCACCTCCACCACAACAACAACCCCAACCACATCCATCTAAAATATCCACTCCCACTCAACTACCTGTACTACCATTTCCAAACCCGCACAAGTAAGTAGCTCAAACCACTTACAATGTTGGGGCACAAAACTTCCAAACATCTTCTCTTGATATAAATGGTATTCATCTTAGGTCAAGAAAGGTATTTCAGAAAAGAGATTTTATTGATGTCATTGAAGAACCACATCTAAAAGAATAAGATTCAAATGAGAAGACCAAAGGATCATGCCATCAAAATCATAGATTATGAAAGTTCCCTCATGTTCACCATTAGATCCTCTATGTGTTCAACAGAATAATCAACAAAAAGAAAAATATCTTAATTTCATGGAAGAAGAAGACATCCAAGATTATTTAAATCAATAAGTGGACTAGGGGCATCACAACTATATTGAAATATGGTTCTAGAAAAGTGTTAAGCTGCAACAAAACACTCTTCTTCAATAATTCCTAATCTCATCTCAGTCAAAGGATTTGGTCTCTTATATTTAGGTACATGTCAAAGAATTCATGACAAGCCTACACATTAGTTTATCTATCATCTTGATGTGCACATGGCTCCATTGGAAGTATTCTTATATTTGAAAGAGATTTTGTTTTTCGAGTAGAGTAGGGTAGAAAAAAATAAAATCTCAAGTGAAAACCTCCTTTGAGGCATTTGAGATTGGCTCATTGATTGAAAACCACCATGAGGCAGTCAATGGGTTGGTAAAAAAAAAAGGAAAAAAAAATATCCTAGGTGGAAACCTCCTTTGAGGTGCCTAGGCAGACCTACTAGTTGAAAACCTCATTGAGGTAGCCAGTAGGCGTAGAAGAAAAGAAAGAAAAAGAAAAAGAAAAAACATTTTCTCCATGTATCTCTCTCTCATGAATGCAGGCGTTCTCCAGCCTCTGCAAGCAACAAAAACAAGTTAGCCACCAAAAAAAAGTTTATCAAAAGCTAAGTCAAAGGAATTCAAACTTGGACTTTCTCCTCCTTTTCTAAGATGCTCTAGAAGGACTAAGACCATGCCAATCCATCACCTTCATCTATTTCAACCATCCACTCATCATTCCCAAGCTTTTACCACTCATTTTCGTTGTTGTCCTAAAATGCTACAAGAAGATCTTTTAGTTACTATAGGAAACACAAATACATAAAGAAAAAAATTAATTTTGTCATATATTGAAAACCATGCATCTTTTTTCCAAGTTGTTTTAGGGGGAGATGCATATGGATGATAGTAACATGCCCAAGCAATTTTAGTAAATTCTGGTTCACATGTTTTGAGAAATTGACCTCCATCACCTACAGCCATTTTTGAATTTTCTCAATATTCATGCATACATTTGAAAAGTTGTTTCACGGGAAAATGCATATGGATGATGGTAACATTCCCAAGCAATTTCAGCAAATTCAACTAAACAGTTTTCCAGAAATCGACCTCCATCATCTCCATCCATTTTTTTATTTTTCTCAAGATTCATGCATCCATTGGCCAATATGTTTTATGGGGAGCTGCATAAGGATAATGGAAACTTGCTCAAAAAAGTTTAGGTCAATCCCTTCTATTGCTTTTGAGAAATGGATAAAACAAGTCTGCTATAGGAGGTTGTACTGAATTACTAGAGAAAGATCCTGTAGTACTACAGGATGGCTAAGAAGAAGCTACATGAGGCAATCTAATTGGAGAAAGGGATCAAAAGGTCATGTATTCTTTAGGGAAGATTGATATAGTCCCCCAACACCACTTCCAACAATCATCCACTCCATCTAACCAAAATGCATCATCAAATTCCATTGTGTCTTACATGAAAAAAATAAAATAAAAAATTGTCATCAACATTTCCACCACCTACACCGTGTCTTGATGATTTCGACCCCGTCCTTATACCTCCTATGAAATTTTATTAATCCCACATGCATCAATGAGGTCTCAAAGAGGAATTAAATGACTTCTACTGGAAGAGGATTCCTCCTGTAAGCAGCGTGCAGAGTTATAATAGAACTCAACATCAATTCTTTCTTCACTCACACAGCAAAAGATCTAGCCACCTTGAGCAGCATGAAGCCATTTTTGAAGATTGAAAAGGGGGAACACCCTCCTTAGTAAGTAGTCCATCCACTCCACCAACAAAATATTGAACACTAGAAATAAAATTGCACACAACAACCTTATCAGTCAAAGAATCAACAAGCTATGAAGACCTATGCATAAGAAAGAAAAGAAAATTAGCACCTCCAGGGAAGCATGGATCAATCATCAACTCAACAACATCATGCATGCCTCTCCAACAACCATCAATTAGGTACATGTATGAAATATTCTTGACCTCTTCCCTTGAGCATATTATAGTTATAAATTTGTTGTCAATGCATGAGAGGTGAGGTTTTATAAAGCTAAGGATGGGTCAACAGTCTCAGCCACCCTCAACTAATTAATTGTAGCTAACTCCCTCTTGCAATGTGGAAAAGAAAAATTAGGAAGGGTGATGATTTTGAGTGAGGACAATAGTTAAAAGAGGAAATTTATGAAAATTCCAAGTCACCAAAGAACTCCAAGCCCTCCATCCATTTCATATCCATTATCTGTCCATCATTCATCCATCCTATTTCATAAGAAAAAATTAACACTTTTCAAGAGCAAACCCTACACTCTATCGCACCCTGAAAATTTCTTGAGGAAAACACACAGAGTACATCCTCTCCATTTTCACAAGCCTACATTACTCTCTTTGAGCCCTAGCATCATCCTCAAAACCCTCTACATCATTTCTCAACACTCCCATATAGTTATAATACCTTGCAGGAGAAGGAATGACTACTAAAAGAAGGCAAAATGTTTCTACAAGAAGGAAGAAAGGAAAAATGTGTGCTAAAAACCAATATGGCAATGCCTAAGAGAGATAGAATCAAAACATAGAACTCCAAAGCCCATTAGGCAATCATCTAGCCCACAAAAGATAAGAAGAAGGAAAAAAAATCCAAGAAGGCATTCACCATCAAAATAGAACTCAAACTATAGTGATGAAAAGAGGCTTTCCAAGGGGTCTCTAATCTCCTTCTAGACTTTATCCAAGGCCTAAAATATGTTATAGAAAGGGGAGAAAGGCATGGAAAAGCTGGTCCAAAATGGCATTGAGGGGCATGGAAGTCAACTTGAGGCCCTACCATAGGCTCAAACTATCATTTCTTCTCAAAACATGATTAAACAGGTTGCTATAGGGTTTCTTGTAGTTACTACAGGAATTACTCTAGGATCTCATCTAAGGGCATTTTGAGGGTTCCAGGTGTCCAAATGGTGGAAAAAGGTAGCAGGATATTGGAAAAGGAGGTGGAAGACATTTCCAAACCGAAAAATCTTAAAGAACCCATCTTATATAAGGGGAAAATGGCAGGAATGTACAAATCATGGAGGCCACTAAGGCCATGAATGAGGCATTATGAGGTCACTGATTTGCTCAGGAGATGAGCAATACTTTCAGTAGGGGGTATGATGGGCCTCCAAATTAGACATAAATTAAGGCCCATCTGACCATCCTTCAACACATTAAACCTCTATTTTTGCATTAGATAATGTACTTTTTAACGTTAATATGTTCATTAGGAAGGCTTATGGATAATTGCATATTTGTGCCTAATATTATTTATTTTTGTGGAATATTGTGAGAATATTAGGCAGATTATGAATATTTACAGGATGATATAATTTAGGGACTTATCCCTACTACAGGAGGATCAATATTAAATAATAAATCAAGAAGATATTCTAAAATTATTGCACAGATTCTAGAGCTCCAATGATTGAGAAAATAGGAATGTGTTATAGGGAAAATTTTAAGGGTGGAAAATTATCTTGAAGTTTAAAAGCATTGGCGAAATTCACTGGTCCCTAATATGCAAACTGTAAAATATTTATTGATGTATTTGTAAAATTATTCAAATTTATAATGATTTTATATACTCTCTATAAAATGTTGGCAACTTTTAAGGTAAAATAATTGTATATTGTAAAATTTGGGCGAATCAATTTTGATAAAAAATGGAAATTGGCAAATTGTTTTTTTGGAAATATCATGGAAAATTAGCCCACCTATGAGTATTAGCCCCTAAAATTTTCCATTTTGTGTTCCTCGTCATTTAATGCAGATTCCTAGTATTGGGAACGAGATTCACTATTTGAGGGATTTTGGTAGGGAAAGCTTCCTCCTCTTATGGGGAATGCTTCCTAATCATTTTGTATAATTACCAAGTCAAATTTTCCTCTAGGGGTTGATTTTTATTAGTCTTCCTGTGGAGAGAACTCGTATTTTTCTAGCTCCGCTTTCATTTCTTGTAGTAATGTAATTGTATTGATGGAAATAATGAAGATTGGTGTCATGATCAGCTTCTAAATCTTGGTCTCCTTCATAGGACTTTAAGTTTCCTTAGGCTTGGCCATCCTAGGAGCCTCAAAGCCCTTTCGTACAATTTACTCTTCTTCCTTTCACTTCTTATTCACATGTATCTCTTGTTCTTATTTTTTTCCTATTTCTACATTTAGTATTGATGATTTCTTGTTGTAGGATTGTGTTAAATGGTTTAATTACGTTCTTTTGTAGGATCGCAAGAATCATTTAATACTTGGAACAGATTTAGAAGGTCATAGTAATCATTGGGCTACTTGGATTAGTTGGCTTATTCCCAAATCTAGATTCCTAGAAGTCTCTTGTGGAAAATAATAGAAAAATTCTGCTAATTTTTAGAATGTGATAACGAGCTTCAATTGATTTGATTACACTTGCATTAGATCACAAAAAAATCTATTTTAATAACAAATTTTACCCCATTTCATTTGCACTTGACTATGTTGATAGATTTACTAGCTCACTAGTTCTCAAATTTCTAGATTTTAGACTAATAATTTTCTGCTATTTTTTAGCATGAGTTATCCTTGGTCTTTTTAAGTGATTCCACTTGGAATGGAGACCTAATACATCCTAGTCAACAAAAAGAATTGTCCCATCCAATTTGGATTTTATTTTCTTGGTCATTCGATTAATTATAACTTCTTGTACTAAATCTGAAACATCTTGTAGTTCCCTGTAGTACATTGCCAGTGTGTATATACTTTCCCATATTTTCTAAAAAATATTGGTTTTGGTCCCTTAGAGTTGAATCATGACCTCTAGGCTCTCTCAATGGTTGAGGAGGGATAAACACCACTTAGGACTTTCCTTTATAAACATCTTACTAATTTGGGTTAATGGAAAAATTTATGAATTGGATAATACAATGATGATTTTCTTTTCTGTCACATCCAATGAAATATGTTAATGGATCTAAAATCCTTGAAATGTGATGGTTGACATTTAGTTCAAGATATTTAATTTAGGCAATTAGAAGAGGCTTCTTTCCTTGTATTTTCTTTCTTGCAATAGGTTAAGGATTCCATCTCAAGAATTTCATTTTCTACAATTAGTTTAGGATTTGATTTCATTACATGCACTCCATTACATCATGAAATCAAATTAAGGACACATTGTATGCTACACATATAGTGTCGATACCTCTTAAGTGTGTACAAAGCCCATGTTAATAATTAAAGTTGGTAGCCTTGGGAGTTCCAACATTCTTGCTGCAATACTGAAGCTCATCGGAATGTACCCCCTTAGTTTATATGAGAGAATTGTATTGTGACTGTGGATTATTATTTTGAGTGAAAGAGAGAGAGAGAGGATATTGTGTGAGATAAAAGAAGAAATTATTGTAGATCTCTTGTAGGTTGTGTCTCTTCATTTTACTGGACAATGTGAAAGGAAGGACTAGTTGTTTCTCCTTGGACATAGACCAAATTGGGTGAACCATGCATAACTGTGTCTCTCTTTTTTTATGCATTTATATATTTGTGTTAATACAATATTTTTTGTATTTCATTGCTCCCTTAATTTATTTATAACACATAGCGCACCAACACTAGGGTTGAAGATAAAAAACTAGAAGTGTTTACATTTCCCATCAAAGAAACAAGTGGAGAATCTAGAATAAAAAACATCAACCAATCTATGCTCCCACACTTCGATGGTTTTGTTATAGAGAGTCCTAATAGTTTCATCTTTGAGTTTGTTGTGGTATATAGGACTTATGGTTACACCACTAATGAGCAGAAGATCAAGTTGTTTCCTTCTTTCATGAATGATACAATGCTTCAATGGTTCATGAGCTTATAATGAAATAACATTACCACATGGTAACAAATGCATCAATATGTCAAAAACAAATACTAATATTATTGCAAATAAATGAATTCCAAAGATGAAATATTCAAAATGATACAAGGAGACAATGGGTCTCTAGAAGACTTTGAGGAGAGTTTCCAATTGAGTTATAGAAGGGCACATAATTACACTTTGGACCTAGACTCCTTGAAGCTATTTCTACTACAAGGAGTCAAGAAATATCTAATGGAAACACTCAACTTTCTAGCCAATGGAAATATATACTAGCTCACTTATGATGACATAGAATAGGTTTTCAGAAATCATTTGAGAGCCACTAGAAAGAGAGGTAGAGAAATTAAATTTTCAATAAGTCCTTCCTCCTCCTTCCTGATTACTAAAAATGAAATAGGATGTATGTTGTAGGACATGAAGACTAATATATTACACACATTTTCCATTCATATGGACACCTTAGAGATCGAAAGAAAATAAGAGGAAGCAAAAAATGTAGTATCCATATTTTCCCCTCAATGTACTAAAATACATCCTAGGAATGCATGTCCTTTAAATATCTAATAAGTATGATTTGTATGTTAGGATAACCTTTCCACTGATAAATGTCTATATTTTCTAGGTCTGAAGGATATGTACCAATGAGCCTAAGGGAGCATGGACCAATTATTTTAATCTATGGAAATTATAAAATGGTATGAACTTCCCTTCTCCTTTTAATACTAATTATAATACTAAATCTCAACTTTGGCTTCCTCTTAATCATTCACCCTAGCTTATTCTAACTCCTTTTCTATATCCTCCTCAATATATTGCTCCTCCCTTCCATCCATATCTTAATCAACCACCTCAATAGGGTAATCCATCACAAGTATGGAGGCCTCATGTGATCCAATGACCTACCTAGATTCCTTCTCCTTAGAAAAAATATCTACCCTAGAACATTCATTCAAAGCAACCCTAGATGTTTTCCCATCCAAATCGAAATCCCAGTAATAAGCAAGCTCAACTATTCTACAACGGAGAAACTACCTACCAAAATTATGGTGTAAAAATCAAGGAAGTGAACCTTAGCTTAAGGGTAGTCACTCCAGATATCCATCCACCTTATATAATAGAAAATATCGAGGAAGAGAAGGATGATTTTGTGCCTCATCTCACCCAACAAAAAACTCTCTTTATGGAAAGGTTGAAAACCAAAAAATTGCAAACCGTAGAAGAAGTTGAACTTCTAGGAGAATTAAAGAATCTATGTGTCAAAATACCTCTCCTCAAAGCCATGAATAATGTTCCTATCTATAACATGTTCATTAAAGAGGAATGTTTCAAAATTACTAGAACAAAGAGAAGGGATTCCCCAACTATCAATGTTATAGGGAAGCTAGCCAATATAATTCTTAGGAGAGTAATCATCCCCAAGTATCTAGATATTGGAAGCCTAGTACTAGATGTTCACATAAATGGAATTGTTGTTCCAAACACTCTTTTTGAATTAGGATCTGAAATCAATGTTATGACCAAAGAAATCATGTTTAAACTTAAACTCCAAGGATATCTAAGAAAGACCACTACTATGCTCTAGCTTGCTAATAGATCCATAGTAGCACCAAAGGTATTATAGAAGACGTAACGGTCTCTATAGACTCCTGGGAGTATCCCACATAATTCCTTGTACTCCACCCCAAAACCAAGTTTACTGGCTATCTACTCATCTTAGGGAGACTATGGTTAGCTACTACTAATGCATATACCAATTGTAGGGATAGAAATATGACCATCACTAATAAACAATCCTGAAAACAGATTGTATTATACCCCCCCAACTAAACCTCTTGTTGAGAATGAATTTCCTACATGGGTAGAGGAATTAGAAGAATATATTTATTTCCTCTCATCATTATGTGTATATTAGAGACCACCCTTGGCAGTACACAGACTTATGAAGATGATTTAATTCATAATTTTATGAAAAACCAATATCATGTTCCCATGAATATTGATGGGATAAAAGAAGAATTGTCCTTGGGGAAATCTAGTTTCTCCCAAGATAGTATATGGGCATAATTGTTGATTTATAGCTCAGAGAAAAAAGAAAATAAATAATAAAAATATGCCCTTCTAAGTTGTTGAAAATCGACTCCTCACTTCAATATAACTAGGACGACCAACTACTCACTATCTTAAAACAACATATTGATGTGTTTGAATGGGACAGCAAGGGAATGAAAGAGTACATCCTTCTGTGTGCACTCACCACATATACATCAAGGAGGATCCAAAACCTCTCCATCAACCTCAAAGGAAAATTAATCCTACATTAAAAGATATTGTGAATGAATAATTAAAAAAATTACTAGATGCAAGGTTCATCTATTTAATCTGACATAGTGAATGGGTATCTCCTTTGGTTGTTGTCCCCATGAAAAATGGCAAGTGGATAATGTGTGTTGTCTATCGAGAACTTAAAAAGGCCACAAGGAAGGATTATATCCCCCTTCCCTTCATTGACCAAGTCCTTCATGTGCTTGCAAGGAAAAATCTATTTTCCTTTTAGGATGGGTGCCATGGGTACCATTAGATCCAAATCAGTCCTAAATATCACAATAAGACCACATTCACATGTCTTTGGGGGAATTTTTGTTATAAATTCCTCCCATTTGTCTTGTGCAATGCCCCTGTCACCTTCCAAAGGGTTTTTCTTAGTATATTCTTTGCTCTTGTGCATGATTCAATAGAAATCTCCATGGATGACTTCAAACCTATGGGGATGATTTCCAAGAGGCTCTTTCAAACCTTAGCAACGTCGTTCAAAGGTGTGGGGAGTTGAACCTCTCCTTGATCTATAAAAATTGCATATTCTTAATGAACAAGGGAATTGTTATAGGACATTTCCTCTCCTCTAAAGGAATCCAAGTGCACCCTAGTAAATTTTCCGTCATTAAAAATGTTCTTGTTCCTCAAAAGAAAAGATATGTTACAAGATTCTTATGTCTTGTAGGCTATTATCAAAGATTTATAAAAGATTTTAGTTAAATTTCTTCTTCTTTATTTTCATTGCTTACCAAAGATATTGGTTTTGTTACATAGATCCATGTTAAGAATCATTTGAGAGTACAAAAATAAAAACTAATGACAACACTTGTCCTTATAGATGCAAATTGGACCTTTCTCTTTCACATTCATAAAGAAGTGTCTAATAGGGAAATTGGGACAGCTCTAGGAAAATTTGAAGTTAAACTTCCCTATGTAATTTATTCCATTAAAATAATTTGTCTAAGGATGAATTAAACTATATTGTAACTAAAAAAAATGTTCCTCATCATTCTATATTCCTTAAATAAATTTAGACACTACATCACTAGTTACCAAGTCTTCATGCATATTGACCATGTAGAAATCAAGTATTTAATGAATAAACTAGATGTGAATGCTCAAATAATTAGGTGGTAATTCTTATTGCAACAATTCGACTTGATTATTGTTGACAAACCAAGAAAGGAGATTGTTGTTGTAGATTTCTTTCAAGGCTAACCTTTTCTATACATGAATAACTGGTAGATGGCCAACTGTTGCATGAGTATCAATTTTCCTTATTACTTCTTTCTCCATCGTTTCCAACTACTTGACTATTGACCAATTGCCTCCTCGCTTATATTCAAGTGAGAAGAGTAAGATTGTTAGAAAAGGTCACTCCTATATGTAATAGCCCTGGTAAAAATTCCATGTAATAAAAGTAAATAAAGGCAAAATAATAACCACGGAAGATGGGACACTTATTCCAAGTTGAATGTTGGGCATAATCCTAGTGATGGGGATCACTTGTGATTATTTATGGCTAAGGAAATTAGCAGCTGCAATGACTAAGGATTTGGAAAGGGAAATGGCATTTTTGGCACATTTATTTATGAAAATTACTGAAATTAGGAGAAAAGGATGTTACATTAAAATTTGTCACCATGACTATTTGCAGTCAGTATGGCTCCATCAATAACCATACTGTCCTCCTTGGCAAGTCTTATACCTCTGCTCCTCATGTCAAACTCCAAAAAAGAGAGGAAGCCTTTTAAAAAATCAATATAACTCTGGTTCCGCACTTTCTCTTACTCTTACCTACGGGCACGCACCTCAAGTACATAATACCTGCGTACTTGTACGCTCTGTCTGTAAAGGGGTGGGTGCGTACCCCTGTAAAATTCAAAAGGCGCAAGTTTTACTTCAAAAAACTTACTTGCGGTGGATTCTAGAGCATTCTAGAAGATGGTTTGATGTGGATTGAGCGCCTCCAGATGGTTCATGCATCCCAATGAAAGAGGAACTTATCCCATGAAGAGGGGAGCTATCCCTTTGAAAGAGGGGCTTATCCCATTGATGGTGGACCTGTTTAACTTCCTCCAAAGCATTATAAATACAGGCATTGGGCTAGAGGCAAAGGGGGTTGAAAACTGAACATTCCTAAGGGTAGATGCTGCTGAAATTAGGACTCCCTTATAGAGCTTGAGAGGAGAGATAACATTCCTTTCTTAGCTTCATTTGGAAGTGGGTGAGCTGATCAAAGTAAAGGAGAACTCTTGCTGGACCCTGGGAAGGACCTACACAACACCAAGGCGTTGGTTGTAAGGTTTCTTTTGTTTCCAATTAATACAATTAAGTTCATTTTTCTCAACAAGTTGTTATATATAATTTGTTTCATAAACTCCTTGGTCTTTATGATGAATATGTTTTATTATATGAGTTATTTAGGTGCTACGTAATCGTTTGTTTGTTTGTGTATGCAGGCTTCAAGGAGAGGAGCTCATCTGGATCGAAGAGGCTTGGCCGCTACAAACAGCGTTGGACTAAAGGTAAGCCTTAAACACCTAGTTGCTCTTATTTTAAATGCATATTTAGGGAAAGATAGTGCTTGTTTGTTTTGTTTGTCACTAGAAAAGCCTTAGTTTCTAGGGAGGTCGGTTTTGTCCGCAAAATTGACTCTTTCCGCATGAAAAAATGGCGACTCCACTGGGGAATCCATGGATTTGATTGATTTCTCTTTTGATTGATACTTTGATTTGAGAAACGTTGATTTCTTTCTAGTTTTTGACTGATTGACTGTGAATTTGGGTAGAATAGCTTAGGATTGAGTTAGTTTTTTATTTTTCTTGTTTTTGAGAGAAGTACGCACCCTTTGAGTTAAGCACAGTGCGTACCCGTACTCACTTTTGCTTTGCACACAGAGCGGGGCCGCACCTGTGCAAACAGGCTGCCTGCGTACCCTGTCAAAAGTTTAGAAAATTTCAATTTTTGTTTTCCTTTTTTACCTATTAGATCTTGTTTATAGCTTATTTATTGCTGCCCAGATCCACTGGTTACCTGTCAGAAGTTTTCATCTAGGCTTGTTTCATTAGCATCAAGGGTTTTAGTGAAGTTCATAGAAATTCTAGCCCTAGGTTTGATTTTTGTATTGGTCTTGTAGTGACTCTGGATTTAGAAGTTGTAGAAACCTTGGATATCCCTGGTCTTTTCAGTCTTCTTAGGAGTTAGACCATTCGTAAAATCCACCTTTGTTTGAGAAACCTACCGTTGTGTTGTCTCTTTGTGGAATTTCGAGAAGGCTTGTTTGTTAAGCTGTGAATTTCATTCTTAAGAAAAAGAACAAGAGCTTTTTATTTTTGTTTTTGACTGATTTATGATTTTGCATGAATTAGTCCTTGGTTGAATTGTAACTGAGTAAAACAACCTGGAATTATATTTTGTAGGCTTTTACCTCATTGGATTTGCTTTTAGGTAAATTTCTCTTAGATTTTCATAGATCTTAAAATTGATTTTTGTTAAGTAGTTTTACATGCTTTGTTAAAATAGGAAAAATATAAAATCTCTTTTGAAGAAAGTTTGTTTTAGTAGCGTTTGAAGTCTTTGAAAAGAGAAAGGAAGTTTTCGTGAAATAATTAGTAGTCTTGTGTTGTGTGCTTTGGAAAAGATAAAGAGATTTTTTCTTTGATTTTCATTGCTAAGAAAATTGTCTTTATAAATTTTGCATTCTCCAACTCTCTTAGCTAGGGAATTCATTAAAAAGGAAAGATTGTTTTTCTTCATCCTAGGTGCATCTTTTTAGTGGATTTGAGTCGAGTCTACACATCATAAGTTTCATCTCCGCTACCTTTTGTCCTAAAGAAAAGCCATAAAAAATTAACGCTTAAAGTAAAATTCACTTAGTAACATTTTATTTCTAGGGCTCTGATACACCAACTTAGCTTAGGCTAGTGTCTTGGAGTAGGAGAGTAATTAACTCTCCAAGACAGTAAAAACAAACAAGTAGTTGTATCTTGTGGTAGGAAGAAATCCAATTGTTGCATTTATGCTCTGGGAAAGCTCCTCTTAAAGGAGAAGCACGAGATCGTGTCCGAACCAGTGTGGGAATCAATCCTTCCTCATTGGGAACGACGCCAAATATTCACGTATTAAAAACGGTAAACCTCGGATTAACCATTGTCGAGGAGCCTGGGGTCACTTGTTGGTAAACCTTGGATTATGTCAAGGAGCCTTCAAGGGGATTGAGCTTGCTACTCTGCCCTTGCGTGCGTATCGGATCGTAGACTGTTCCCCCAGGTGTATTTGTCTCAATTGGTAGCCTTAGTGACCATATTCTTTAGTATTCTTCCTAAGGTGACAGTGGTGGGAAGATCCCACTATAACTGGAGCAGACGTCGGCTAGACTCACTTGGATTTTCTGGGGGGTTCACTTCACTCGAGACGGTTAAAGTGGAGGAACTTGGTCCAGTCTATTCATTAAGCAGGTTGCCGGGGTAACTGTTCCAACCGCCATTTCTGTACTGAATTCTGCGACGTTGGATTTCATCACCAACTAGTGTTTTCGGTCCGGAAAGTTACTGTTTGTGTGTGTTTGATCTCTAGATTCTTTAGGCGTGTGATTCAAATTTGTTTGGCTCTTTAGAGGCTTTAGGTGTTTTTCATTGAGATTTTACTTTTTTTGCATGTGAAGTAGTTAAAAATTTTTAACTGTGGCTGAATTACCGAGACAGTCCCATAGACTTCGGGCCAGTCTCCTGAGTTTGTAGCCATGGCTGATTTACTGAGGAAGTCCCGTAGACTTCGGGGCTAACCTCCTGAAGAAGTCCCGAGCCATCTTGAAGGTTTGAAAGTCCTCATAACTCCTAGTGGCAGTAAAGTTGGGTCACCTGAAGAAGGAGAGTCTTCGTTGGTTGTTCATCCTGATTACCAAACTCTAGAAACAGGTTATAATCCTGAAGCTATTTCGGTTTCCGAACTTGCTGGTAGATTTTCATCTACTAGTGATATAAGCGAAGAACCTGAGATATCTGAACCTGTTTCTCCAACATCGGGGTTTGTCTCTCCAACTTCTAGTGCTCCTAATTCACCTAGGGTAGAAAGAGTAATCACCGAAAATCTTCCTTCTGGTTTGATAGCTATTGAAGAACTTGCTCGTGAAGAAGAAATAGGCATCCCTATCCCTGAAAATCAACCTGTTATTGATCTAAGGGAGCGTGAATCAATTTTTTACAGTCCACCTAGAAGTACTACTTGGTATCTTTCTTTAACTAATTATTTGGAAAACCCAGTCTTAAGTTTTTCACCACCTCGTGCTCGTTATAAACCTAGGGGTTTTTATACTCCCGTAAATATGTCAGGTCAGTCATCCATGTTTACTCAATCGCCTGAATCTTTTTTGTACAGCGGTCCTTCTGTTCCCTCTGGGTATCAGTCACTTTCTGGTACTTTTTCGGGAGCATCTCCTCAACCCATTGAACAAGGGTTATTCACTGGAAGCAATGGTGCAAAGTCGTTGAGCGTAGAAGACATTCTTATGATGTCAGGTTCTATTCCCAATTCTCAACCTTAAGGTGGCCAGTTACCGCCTGGGGGGCAGCCTCAATTAACGCCTGGGGGGCAACCTCAAGGTATACAATTTGCATCTGGTGGGCAACCTCAAGGACAGTACATGCCTACAGTGCATTACATTCCTCAAGGTCAACCCCAGACTCAATATGTACCCCAAGGTCAACCCCAGTATCAATTTATACCTCAAGGTCAACCCCAGTATCAGTACATGCCTCAAGGGTATCTATGTTGGGTCCCTATAATACTAGTGATTACCCCATTACTATTGTAGTTATACCCCTTATTTATATTGTTGTGCCCCTATTACCCCCATATTATTATTTATGTGCCCCATAGAATCCCTCTATTGTTATTTTTGTGGCTTTATATTATTATTATTAGGTCGGCTGGATTATATTGTGACTCCTTAAACTCCTATATATAGAAAGGAGGTTTTGTCATTTGTATCATCCAAGAACTGTTCATTATGTAATGTAAAGGAGGTTGCCCCCTCGAAGAGGCTGAATTCTAAGGGGTTGATCTATCTTTTCTATCTTTTCTTGAGCTGGTTTCATAACATTTGGTATCAGAGCTTTGGATTCTAGGGTTTCGCTGCTCCAAACAGGTCATCGTGGCATGTTCGCTATAACTTTTTTTCTGTGACGTTTCAGAAGTCGCAAAAAAAACCCATTTTAGAAGAATTGACGCTGAACCTTCGGTCCAAATTTGAGAGCTTTTCGCACGATAGTTTCGGAGATATGATCTGAGGAAGTTGGTCTTTTTGCAGACGGTCTTTTTGCAGACTCCTGAATTACATTCAAAACAAGTGACCTGGCGAAAATCGTCATAACATTCTCTCTGAGGTTCGGATTGAAATTTCATAAAAAGGTACAGAAAGAGGACGGACTTTAGTTTCTTGTGGGTGTTTTTTTAGATCCAAAGGTCAAAACAGTGACTCGCGGCATGTCGTACAAGTTAGCTCTACTGAACTAGTCTATAATCAAGTCACTGTGGGAGATTTCGCATAACTCTTCCTTGGAGAATCCAATTTGGGTCAGACTAGTGGCATTGGAAAGAGGACACAGAGAGCTACTACAGGTCACAAGTTCGGAACTAGATGACTGGAAAGTACAGAGATACATCAGAGGCAATATCGAGTTCCTACAAAGTGAAAAAAGGTGTGTAGATTTTTTTAAATTTTTGCTTAAGCTTGGTTTGAAAATTTATTTTGAAGGAATTCAAAGGGCATAGTAGAGCATTATTATCGGTAACTGATGCCCCGAGGAAAGAAAATGCAAACACCTAGTAAGGAACCTGAAAGCTCTAGCATGACTCATGAAGAAGAGGAAGAAATGCTACATGATATATCAAAATTACAAGAACAAGTGCAACAAATGTCACACTCACAAAAGTTAACAGATGCTAAGATAAATGGCATGGAAGCTAAGATGAATGGCATGGAAGCTAAGATGGACAATTTGAAGATAGATTTGAACACAAATTTGAAGACAGGCATGGCAGATTTGAAGACAGATTTGACTAATTTTCTACAAGAAATACTTACTAATGGTGAAAAGGTAGTAAAGGAAACTCATGATGAGAACAAAAGAAATGTTAATCATGATTCCATAGACGCTAATGTTGGATCGAAGAATCACCACATTCCAAAAATCGATATGAGGAATTTTGATGGCAAGGATCCCGCCACATGGATATTACAAATGGAGCAATTCTTCGATCTCAATAATGTGCAAAACACACAAAAGGTACGTATGGCAACTTTATATTTGGAGCCAAATCAGTTTGTCTGGTATCAATGGCTTTGTTCTCGTAAACAATTTATCACTTGGGCAATTTTTACGGAAGAATTGATAGCACATTATGAGGATACAAAAAGCAACACTTTTTTTAGCCAATTGATAAGTCTCAAACAAAAGGGTTCAATAATGGAGCACATTGAGGAGTTCCAAAAATTAAACATAAGGGTAAAAGATATTCCAGAGGAGCATAGGATTGATGTGTTCATAGGGTCTTTAAAGGATAATATCCAACATGATGTGCTCCTTTGGGAACCTGATTCATTAGAGAAGGCATTCAGGTTAGCAAGAAAAATGGAAAGCAAAATTATGGCAACTAGGAAGCATACCATTCACAACTATAATGACGGAAGTGTTGTTGCCCATAGTCTTCCACAACCTACAAGGTTGACACCACAACAATTGGAAGAAAAAAGAGCAAAAGGGCTTTGTTACAATTGTGATAGCAAATACACAAAAGGTCATAAGTGTGCTGAGAAGAAATTATTCTACATAGATTGTGAAGAGGAAGAAGAAAAGGAGCAAGAAAGGTCAAAAGAAGAGAATATATTCCAGGAACAAAGCCTAGATGAAGAACAAATAAATCCGACCATATCTTGTAATGCATTGGCAGGAATTACCACTCCTCAAACCATCAAGATAGAAGGACAAATCAAGAAGAAAAAGGTAATAGTGTTGATTGATTCAGGAAGCACCCACAATTTTATTTGTAGAGTAGAAAAAGAATTGAATTGCTTCCTATATCCAGCACCAGAGTGTCAAGTGATGATTGCAAATGGAGGAACAATAAATTGTTCTGGAAAGTGCCATAATATCAAGCTATCCATGGGAGAATATGTATTGACTAGCCCAATGCTTTCCATTCCAATGGGAGGTGCTGATGTTGTACTAGGAGTCCAATGGCTACAATCCTTGGGTACAATAGCTTTTAATTTTCAAAAACTTTTCATGAAATTTTCTGTGGAAGGGAAGGAAGTTGAATTAAAGGGTATTGCAGGGAAACCAGGAAATATAATCAGCTCTAATGGCATGACAAAGCTTCTAAAAAAGGAGCAAAGAGGTGTAATTGCACAATTATGTTCGCTAGATGTTTCCACATTGGAATCATCTATTTCTCCAGATCTCCAAAAAGTCCTGGACAATCATTCCAAGGTATTTGAGACTCCCAAAGGTCTCCCTCCTATGCGTGATCATGATCATGCTATTCATCTGATTCCAGGAAGTGTTCCTCCAAACATCAGGCCGTACAGATATCCATATGTCCAAAAAAGTGAAATTGAACGTATGGTTGAAGAAATGCTAGAGGCTGGTATAATTCAACCGAGTCAAAGTTCTTTCTCAGCTCCAGTAGTATTGGTGCACAAGAAGGATGGATCATGGCGCATGTGTCCAGATTATAGGGAGCTCAACAAGCTCACTATTAAAGATAAGTTTCCCATTCCTGTCATTGATGAATTACTGGATGAATTGCATGGATCAATTTACTTCACCAAGCTGGATCTTCGTTCGGGATATCATCAAATCAGAATGAAGATTGAAAACATTCCGAAAACGGCATTTAGAACTCATGAGGGTCATTATGAATTTTTGGTCATGCCTTTTGGCCTTACCAATGCACCTTCAACATTTCAAGGTTTGATGAATTCAATTTTCAAACCATTCATTAGAAAATTTGTGTTGGTATTTTTTAATGATATACTAATCTACAGCGAGTCTTGGAAGGATCATGTTGAACATGTTGACAAGGTGCTACAACTATTGGAGGAGAAACAATTATATGCAAAAAGATCCAAATGTTTCTTTCGAGTCCAGGAGGTGGAATATTTGGGTCATATTGTATCTCATGAAGGAGTTAAGGTAGACCCTAGCAAAATTAAAGCCATTAAGGAATGGAAAATCCCCACATCCATAAAGCATCTGCGAGGATTTCTTGGGTTGACAGGGTATTATCGCAAGTTCGTTAAGAATTATGGGAGAATAGTAGCACCGGACTTCACAAAAACCTTTATTGTGGAATGTGATGCTTCAGGAAATGTAATTGGTGCTGTTCTAATGCAAGATGAAAGACCCATTGATTTTGAAAGTCGTCCAATCAAGGGAAAGTTTTTAAGCAAAGCTATTTATGAGAAGGAAATGTTGGCAATACTCCATGCACTTAAGAAATGGCGACCCTACCTAATGGGAAGACCCTTCAAGGTAAAAACGGATCATGATAGCCTTAAATACTTTTTAGAACAAAGATTATCCTCTGAAGAGCAACAAAAGTGGGTCACAAAGATGTTGGGTTATGACTTTGAAATCATCTACAAAAAAGGGAAGCAAAATGTGGTGGCAGATGCACTCTCAAGAAAGGATGAGGATATGGAAGCATTGTTGTGTGCCATTTCTATTATCCAACCAGATTGGATAAACGAAGCAAAGGAGGAATGGAAGAATGACGAAGAAGTGTGGGCACTTATTCGAAAGCTACAACAAGATTCCAGTACTTATGATACATTTAGCTGGCAAAATGATTCGTTATGGTACAAAGATCGCTTATACCTCTGTAAGAATTCCCAGCTAAAACAAAAGATTCTTATGGAATTGCACACTTCTCCCTTAGGAGGGCACTCAGGATTTTTAAACACAGGGTTAAGAAGGAATTTTTTTGGGATGGCCTTAAATCAGATATTCAAAAGTTTGTGGCGGAATGTTTGGTTTGCCAACAAAATAAAGTTGAAACAATTAAGACACCGGGTCTATTACAACCTTTATCCATTCCAAGCCAACATTGGGAGGAGGTTTCAATGGATTTTATCACAGGTTTACCCAAGTATGAGGGAAAGAGTGTCATCATGGTGGTAGTTGACAGATTTACCAAGTATGCACACTTTTGTGCATTATCACATCCATTTAAAGCCAGTACAGTTTCTACTGCATTTATGGAAACAGTTCAAAAGCTACATGGAAACCCAAAGATTATTGTAAGTGACAGAGATCCCATTTTCACTGGAAATTTTTGGACAGAATTATTTTCTTGTCTGGGTACTCAGTTAGCTCATAGCTCATCTTATCATCCTCAATCTGATGGGCAAACTGAGATAGTAAACAAATGTTTGGAAGGATATCTTTGTTGCTTTGTATCTGATAAACAGACACAATGGGTCAAATGGTTGCCTTTGGCTGAATGGTGGTATAACACTTCCTTCCATACAACAACAAAAATGACCCCATTTATGGCACTTTATGGGTACCAACCACCATCAATCACATCATATTTAAGAGAAAATTCTAAGGTTCAAGCAGTGGAACATCACATCGAACATCAAAAACAAGTCCTCCAACTCTTAAAGGATAACCTCGTGTTGGCACAAAATAGAATGAAACAACAGGTAGATCAACATCGCAGTGAAAGAAGTTTTGATGTAGGTGATTGGGTATTCCTACGGCTACAACCATATAAGCAAATGTCCCTAAAGCAAGCTAAGAAGGATAATAAATTATCACCAAAGTATTATGGTCCATACAAGGTGTTGGAAAAGATTGGTACTATGGCATACAAATTGGAGCTTCCTGCAGCTTCTCGATTGCACCCAGTTTTCCATGTTTCATGTTTAAAGAAGGTTATAGGCGACAAGCTCCCAGTTCAAACAATATTGCGAGAACTTGACGAGGAAGGAAAAATTATATTGGAACCAGAAGCAGTCACAGAAACAAGAACTCGACAACTACGAAATCAATCAATTTCAGAGTATCTTATCAAGTGGAAAAACTTATCCGCTGAAGATTCCACATGGGAGGATGAGAATTTTATGCAGAAGTATCCAGAACTACTCAAGCGTTGAGGACAACACTTTTTTGAAGGAGAGGGGCATGTTGGGTCCCTATAATACTAGTGATTACCCCATTACTATTGTAGTTATACCCCTTATTTATATTGTTGTGCCCCTATTACCCCCATATTGTTATTTCTGTGCCCCATAGAATCCCTCTATTGTTATTTTTGTGGCTTTATATTATTATTGTTAGGTCGGCTGGATTATATTGTGACTCCTTAAACTCCTATATATAGAAAGGAGGTTTTGTCATTTGTATCATCCAAGAATTGTTCATTATGTAATGTAAAGGAGGTTTCCCCCTCGAAGAGGCTGAATTCTAAGGCGTTGATCTATCTTTTCTATCATTTCTTGAGCTGGTTTCATAACAATCTACCCCAAGGTCAGTACTCGAACCAAGGTTTCCAACCACCCCAAGGTCAATCTTATGTTCAAGGGACGGGAAATGTACCTTTCAATTATCAAACCTACCCTCAACTCGGTTATGGTCCTCAATATTCTCAACCTGTTATGGGTCAGTACCCCGGAATGAACATAGTGTGGGATCCATCACAAATTCAACAGGTGTTGCAGCCAAATGTATAGTTGTCATCTCAAACAGGACAACCCTTAGTTTCTGGTTCACCCCAGCAACCAGTCCAGTCTAATATTCAAACTTCTGTACCTTCGGTAGTTTCTCAGTCTGGGCCTATTGCGCCTAGTACTCCATCTCAAACGACTGCTGCAACTGCCGCAACATCTGTTCAATCTACCCCACCTACTTCTGAAGTATCGACAGCTCTGGTTTCTACTGTTCCTGTATCTACTCCTCAGACATCTTTACCACCGTCTGGATCCACGATTCAAACTATGGTTCAGATGCCTGTAGGACAACCTGGTTTAAGTACGGTTGTCACAAGTCAACCACAATTCACTTATCAACCGTACCAGGGACAATACCAATTCGGTCCTGCTGTCCAGCAGATAGTTTATTAGTATCAACCGTATCCTGGGTACACTTATCAACAACCACAACAACCCCAGTACGGTCCGGTTAATCCTGGTTTTCCAGGAGGATACAATATCCCAAACGCGATTCCTATTCCTAGTTATCCTGGATATCCTCCTCCTGGGGCTGGTCTCATGACCCAGAGTTTTAGGGATCCTAATCGGCAGCTACCATTTATCACAACTTTGGACTTACCAGACTTGTTGCGCCTAACGAACGATCCAATTAATTATCTTCCGTTTTGACCGCCAATGCCGAATAAGTTTCCCAGTGACATTCGCAAGTTCGAAGGTAAATCTGGAGAGGACCCGTCGAACCATGTGATGACTTACCACATTTGGTGTGCGTCTAACTCCATCACAGATGATTCGATCCGTCTTAGACTTTTCCAGTGCACTCTAATTGGTCTCGCGGCCAAGTGGTACATTGAGTTACCGCGAGGTACTTTTTATAATTTTAGTCAGTTAGCTACCTCGTTTTTAACTCATTTCCAGTTGCCAGTCCGATATGAAAATGGCACAGAATTATTAACTTCGCTAAAAAAATCGACATCCATGTACATTTCAGATCATATTCATGAGTGGAGATGTCGACGACGTTTAGTGAAGGTATTTATTCCGGATCAAATCTTGGCTGAGTGGTTTGTAAAATCTTTGTTGCCAAGGATCACTGAAGATGTTGCTAAAGCCGGAGTTGTTACTGAGGAGCAAGTGATTGCTCAAGCACAGTGCCTTGACTTGGTCTATACTCAGTCAGGTACGTTATACGAAAAGATCCCCGATCTTCCCAAGTCAAATCAAATCGCTGCAGCTCCTTCGGGATCTCATGCCGCTGATGGTATGATTAGTACGGTTAACACTAAAAGTAATAAGAAGTCTTCCAAGAATTCTTCTCCTATTATAACCTTGCCTGATTCCCCGACAGGAGATTCTTCTGCAGAGGTTTCCGCCGATGTTCACGTTGTAGAATCATCTACGACTAAATCAAAATCCGGTGGAAAGAAGAAAGGAAAGAAGAAGAATAAAGCAGACAAAACTCCAAAGGAGAAAACTGAAAAATCGGAAACCAATGACGAAAAATGCAAACCTCGATATCCTTGTCTTATTTGTGAAGAGGAACACTTTACAAGAGACTGTCCACATCGAGCAGAGGTTGCAAAGATTGTCAAAGGTTCCTAAACTCCTGTTGTTTTGAAGGATCCATTTCCAAATCAAGATAGCAAGATGATAGGTTCTTCCTCGAGTGCCAATGAAGAACCCATATTGATGATGTCCCATGTAAGGATTGTGACTCGATCACAAGATTATGGTAGTAAAAGTCCTATTGATGGAAAAGAAGCAGAATCTTCTCATTCTAATCCATCAACCTCAGCTCCCGGTTCCAATCCACTACAGATTGAGAAGCCTAATCCAGACTTAGTAATCAAACCGCCCGCCAAGGGTATACTTCGAAAGTCTGCCTTCAATCCACATGCGAGAGCGGCCCAGAATTATAACATTGTTGAGGACTTAGTTGTTTCACCCTCAGCAATGTTGGCTTTGGAAGTGCTGCAATCATGCCCAGCACAGCGTAAATTACTTTTGTCGGCTATAAGATCTGTTGATGTTCAAGACCCGAACCTAATAATCTTTGATCTAGAAAATAGTACACCGCGTTTGCCTCATCAAATGGCTTTCCAGATCCCAGTGATAGTCAAAAACAGGCCTATTCATTGGACTGTAGTTGATGAGGGAGCTTCAACGTGTATTATGTCGATACAGTGTTGGAGATCGCTTGGTTCTCCTTCACTAAATCAATCCCCGACAATTCTTAAGGCCTTTGATGGCCGTGGGTTTCATCCTTTTGGCATTCTACAGGATTTGCCTATAGGGGTTGAAGGAAAAACCATTAGTCTAGATGTGGAGGTGGTTGATGCCCCTCTAGACTACAACCTTCTCTTGGGTTGAAGTTGGTCTTACGCTATGACAGCGGTCATTTCATCGGTCTTCCGAGTAATAAAGTTCCCACATAATGGAAAGATCGTAACAATAGACCAGCTGGCTTACTTTTCATCCGACCCAGCCTCTTCAGAGAGTATTCAGCATGTCGGTAAAACGACTATCCCATATAAGGATGTTGGAGTAGGATTAGTTAAAGATGCCGGTTTACTAGGAACTTTTCCTTTTCCTCCAATCAATGCATCATCTTCATTTGCAACCATTCATATGATTACATCAGACACTATTTTTTATGACGATCCTTGGATCGTTCCTTCTGAATCTGAAATAGACTCATTTGGTAATTTTATGTCGTTGAGTCCATATGAAATTGCCTATGAAGCCGTGCAGTCTTTTACCGACCCGTGTTCAACCGAAAATGACTTAATGAATGTGGTCCATGAGGAATCACTTTTCACATCAACCTCGGATTTAACTACGTTTTCTAAACTTGTTTACTTTGATGAGAAAATTCGTGAAATCCTATGTGTATATGATTTACCATGGGAAGATCTCCATCACAGATCTTCATTTTTACCTGAGGATGATCGTTTTGAAAATGATTTCGCATCAATCTTTACGACTGAATATGTTAAGGAACCTCAGAATCCAATGAAACATCCCGATTCAGAGTTAAATTTGGGAAACATCTCTCGAACTATTCCCATTGACATTTCGGTTAAGCCTGGAATTGTTGAGAACATTCATATAGGCGCCTCGTGTACAGATGACGAAATCCAATTATATAAGGCCCTATTTCAAGAATTCCGCGACGTGTTTGCCTGGTCCTATGAGGAAATGCTAGGAATTGATCTCACGATTGTTGTTCATGAGATCAAAACTTAACCGGATGCTAAACCCGTCCGGCAACGTTTGCGTCAAATTCACCCACGAAAAGCTGCTGCAATTAAAGCAGAAGTTGAAAAACTGTTGAAAGCAGGTTTCATTTATCCGATCCCGTTAACGGATTGGGTATCGAATATTGTTCCGGTTAACAAAAAACAGGGAACAATAAGAATATGCATCGATTATAGGGACATTAATCAAGCTTGTCCAAAGGACAACTACCCAACTCCCTATATCGATCAAATCATTGATGATTGTGCCGACAGCGAAATATTTTCCTTTATGGATGGTTTTTCCGGATATAATCAAATCAACATTCTACCTGTCGATCAACCAAAAACAGCTTTCATTTGTCCATGGGGGACATTTTCTTATTGCAAATTACCTTTTGGGCTCAAGAATGCCGGAGAAACTTTTCAAAGGGCGATGTCTTATGTGTTTCATGACATCAAACACATTTTGCAATCGTATCTCGATGATTTGCCTGCCCATTCATTACATCGAGCTGACCACCTCGTCCACTTACGTGCAATTTTTATGAGGTGTAGACATTATCGTATTCGGTTGAACCCACACAAATGTGTCTTCTATATATAAACGGGTCGATTGCTGGGATTTGTAGTTACGAAAGCCGGCATTCGCGTTGATCCCTCGAAGGTCGAAGCTATTATCAATTTGCCTCCTCCTTCGAGTCTTCGCCAACTCCAAAGTTTGCAGGGGAAAGCAAAATTTTTACGACGATTCATTCCTAACTACGTCGAGGTTACAAAGGGTTTTACACAGTTGTTGAAACAGAACGCTCAATTCTCTTGGGATGAGATAGCTCAAAAATCTTTTGATGCACTCAAGCACGCGTTGACCCATGCACCGTTGCTGCATCCTCCCAACTACAACTAGGATTACTTTTTGTATCTCGCCGCCTCCCATTCCACCATTGGAATGGTCTTAGTTCAGGAAGATGAATTCAGAACGAAACATGTGATATATTACCTTAGTCAAACGTTAAACCAAACTGAGCTAAAATACTCACATGTGGAGAAATTTGCATTGGCAGCCGTTCAAGTTGTCCAACGTTTTCGTCACTACATATTACTACGTAAAACTACAGTCATTTCAGATTGCAACCCTATGATCTACATTTTGACCAAACAATTGCTAGGGGGAAAGTACTCTAAATGGATCATTATCCTGCAGGAGTTCGACTTGGAGTTTGAGAAATCTAAGTCTAAGAAATCTTTAGTTTTTGCAGAGTTAATGTGTGACTTCCCGCGTGCTGACACGGAAACTGTGGCAAAGGAACCCATTGCGGATGAATCTTTGTTTCTAATCATCACTTTAGATCCGTGGTATGGGGATATCATCGTCTATCTCCAGACCCAATCCTTTCGGCCCGAAGTTTCAAAGTCGGAACATCGGAAAATTCGATTCCAGTCCCAACAATACAAAATTATTGGAGATACTCTTTATCGCCGTGGGGCAGACTCTATTTTTCGACGTTGCTTAATTCACGAAGAGGCTGAAAGGGTTCTAAATGACTATCACTCTGGAGCGTGTGGTGGTCATATGTCTGGGTATGCCACAGCCCAAAAGATATTGCGCGCTGGCTACTTCTGGCCGTCGTTGTTTAAAGATTGTATTATTGCGGTTCGAAAATGCCACAACTGTCAAGTGTTTGATCGAAAGATGCACGCTCCACCTGCTCCTCTCCACCCTATAATTGCCGTTGGTCCTTTTGCCAAATGGGGTGTCGATTTTATTACTTGTAACCCTCACTCGGCCGAGGGGCATGCATATATCATCCTTGAGGTAGATTATTTTACTAAGTGGGCCGAGGCGATGCCTACATTTGACGTAGACGGCAAAACAACTGCAATTTTTGTGTTCAATCATATAATTACTAGGTTTGGTGTCCCACAAGCGATAATCACTGATCATGGGCATCATTTTCGAAACGTTATGATGACAAAACTTACAGTCCAGCTTGGTTTGCATCACGATAGTTCAACTCCTTATTATCCACAAGCGAATGGTCTGGTTGAATCCATCAATAAAGTTTTAGTCATCATGATTCGACGAATCATTGGGATTCATCGATCGAACTGGCATAACATGCTATTTTCAGCGCTTTGGGCGTACCGAACTTCAGTAAAAACATCAACAGGGTTCACTCCTTTCCAACTAGTTTATGGTTTGGAAGCAGTGTTGCCCATTGAATGCGAAATCCCGTCACTGCAAATGGCCGTCGAGTTACTTCCAGCCACTTCTGAAGAGGAAAAACATTTGTTATACTTAGCTCAATTGGATGAGAATCGACGTGATGCTGCATTGGCGATCGAGACTCACGCAAAACGTATGAAAGCTCAGTATGATCGAAATGTGACCCCTCGAAATTTTTCGGAATGAGACCTAGTGTTATTATATGATCAAGCTAATGATAAATTAGGTGCTGGAAAATTCGTTCCTATGTGGCATGGGCCCTATATTGTCAAGCGAAAGCTAGGAAAATGGGCCTATGAGTTGGTAGACTTTGACGGGGACTCTTTAGGTAAACCTAGAAATGGTCTTTACTTGAAGAGGTATTATGCTTAAAAGAATGGGTATGGAGATTTTTAGTTAGGTTATTTTTCTTTCTAGCAAGTGTGTTTTGGTTTAAAAAGTGTGCTTAGCTTAGAGAGTGTTTTTCGTCATTATTCTGGCTTATCTTGGTTTTACTCTTGATATTGCAGATATCAATGCCTCTCCAAACATACATTGGATTTGCTGATGGTGCTTGTCGTAGTACACGGAACATTTCTTCTGTAGCTTGGGTTATCTATTCGCCCTCTGACGAGTTAGTTTCTATGCATGGGGTAAGCCTCGGTCAAACAACAAACAACATTGCCGAGTATAGTGCAGTGATTGAGTTATTATCTGAATCTATTTCATTTGGGATTCGGAGTTTGATAGTGAGGTTAGATTCTGAACTCGTTGTATTACAGCTTAATAGAGTGTATGCCATTAGAAATCCAGTGTTATTAAGATTATTTTTGAGAGTGTGTCTCTTGGAACGTGATTTTGATTACATTGAATATCAGCATATTCCAAGGTCTTTAAATACATTAGCAGATGCAATTGCTTCTCGAATGTTAAATAGACATTTGCAATAATCATACATGTAAATTTAAAACCATTCCATAACATGATTTACAAGATAAGCCGGTAATAATGATATATATATATAGGAGTGTGTCAAAAAATACATCGTCTTCGATCATAGGTTGAAAAACACCTTATGATCGGCAAAAATGATAAGTACAAAAAACCAAAATGTCACATATGTCTACAAAACGACCATCCAATCACTGATGATGATCTCTATATGACACCACTGTACGGGCCACCCTACACAAGAACCTCCTAAAAGGTCTTGGGACCCCAACTACATAGCGCTGAAGCCTGATTGGAATATCATCTATGGTAGTCTCCGGTATATCTGCTATAAGACGCTCCAGGTGACTTTCCAACTCAGCCAAAGTCTCTGTGGCCTCGTCCTGTGGGGCTGGTGCCGCTGCAGCTGGTAGTCTCCTCTCGTAAGGCCGGAGATTGGCTGGATGTCGTGGGCCTACATCTGCATTTTGAAAATTATTACTATCAGTTTTGAGACGATATAAAACAAACAAAAATAATAGATAGTTTAAAAAACTTGTGAAAAATGAAGTTACCTGTATCATCCCATTGTTCTCCCAATGGAAGAAACATGTCCGGATCTCCACGAAAATCAACTCCGGCATAAGGAAAATCCTGTATAGCAAAGACCTGGTTTTCTAACCAGCAAAAGTACTCCAGAGTAAATCGGACGACCTCCATCCCCTCATCAGGATGACAGGCCATAACCGCAACCCATCGCATCAATTTGGGCTCTCGAGGAAGCCCAACCTCAACAGTGAGTTACTGTGGGATCAACATCGGAACCCTCTCTAAGCCAAAACTCACAACTAAAGCCCCATAACCAAAGGTCTTTAGCTGTCCGTTTTTGGCTCTAGTCAGTTGGCCTTTTACATTGGCCAACACAGCATCACACGAGTTGAAACTGGTACCTCGATAGCAATCAACTGCCATCCACATCTGGGATCCAGTGGCAATGTGTAAAGTGGTAGCCCCGCAAAGTCTGGTAACTGTAAAGGCAATCACCATAAGTTCAGGACGGGATATAGTTTTGATTTCTATCCCCTTCTCCTGAGACTGAGTGTTACACCACTCTAGTCGGAGACTAGCGACTGACTGGCCACCTGGCCTAGTCCCGAACAGAGTCAAGTGTTCGCCTCTCTTGGGCAAACCAGTGATAGAGTAGATATCTGCCGGCTCCATCTCAAGCTGGTGCCCTCCAATATAAAAACATTGGTCCTGAACGTTCCATATTTCTACCAGCCACTCTAGAAAGCTCACTCGGGCCCTCATGCCAGGTATGGCCCAATATTTATAAAGGCCGCATGCCTTCAAAGCATCAATTGACGGTTGATGATTAATGGTGGCCAAATCAACATCTTCGTGCTCTCTCTCGCGCCAATCGAGCATGGTGAACAATCTACATGCCACAAAACATCCATTAGATTCCATAAAATCAAAAAAAATTGGTCCATTTTGGAGAATTTAGGTTTTAAAAACTCGTTGCGCGGGGTACGCACCCCGCCTTTAGGAACAGAGCGTAGGTACGCAGGGTCCCTGAAGGCAGGGTGCGGACCCCTGACATTTTTCCAACTGAGAAAATGTCGGGGTCCGCGGGTCCCTAGTGTGGCGCCTGCGTACCCCGAGAGGCGGTTTTTGAAACCATAAAACCTCCCAAAAATGAAATCTGGGGCCTAAAAAAGAATTCTAAATGGATGAAATTGAAGAGGAGGATGTTGTAGATTACCTGGAAGAGACGGCGTTCGATTTCGACGGTCGGATTCTACGCAATGTCCACGGGAAGTTTCTTGCCAAAAGGCCTTTTTCTCTCCTCAAATAGTAAAATGGTAAAAATGAATTGGTAAAAGCCCTTCTTATTGGTTTTTTGGGTAAATAAATGGTAAATTTGTTTATTTTTCACCATGAAAAGGTATTTTTCAAAGTATTTTTATCTATCTTCAACAGGTATGAGTAATGTGTTGGTTTTTGTGCAGGATAAAGGATTTTCAGGGACAATTGTCATTTTTTACAAACAAAAACATCAAAGTCATCTTTAAGCTCTTTTCTAACTCCTAAAATGTGAAAAGATTTCCGAGTTTTCTTTTTAGCTCGTTAAAACAGAATTAAAAAGACGGTCCTCTTACAGCCCTTTTCTGACCGTAAAAACATGAAAAGATTGCCAGATTTTTCTCGTTTCAAATTCGATATTGAAAATAAAACGACGTGTCCTTGATCGCTTTCTACTTTTCAGATCAGAGACACTAATCATGAAAGTACTCCTTGGTCGTAAAGATCAAGTGGTTCTCTCAAGTATTATTTTATACTTTTTCGGGTTTGGGAGACACAAATTTACGAAAAAGGTCAACCCTGGAGTCTTCTTAAGTTTTTCAGACTCTCTAAAATTGAAAAACACCGAGTTTCTCCTATACTGGACTCGTTAAAATTTCACAGTAAAGGACATGTTCAATTACAAACAGGAACGAACCACTCCTTCTTAGGGTTTGAATCTAAACTAAATTGGACTCATCCGAAGGATGAGCTTATAATCAAGCAAATGTTATCCTCCTCAAGCTTGTAAAAAATAAAGAGGTACTTGCCAGAAATGGTGGGGGAAAAGAGAGGAAAATGAGTCTGTTTGTCATACTTTGTAACCACTCTTGAACACGACACTTTTATTCACCTGGGTTGGGAAATCCTTTGCCTAACAGTTGATCGAACCACACTGAAAGTCTTCAGCCGGTTTCTGGGTATTAACTTTGGGTCAATTGTCACCAAGCCATCTGTTGTGTCGTTATGTGTTCAAGAGGTCACTGCCAATAAGCCATTCATCTGCAAAATATCTGTCATCCATCTTGACCATCCCTGAGTCAGTCCTTGCAACTAAATTTCTTCAACTTGATCTATGATTTCGTGTTGTGGGCTTGCCTACAACGGATCGCTTTCTATTGACATCAGCACATTATCTAGAAAGATGATCTAGAAATCATCAGTACCTTGAAATCTGCATGCCTCAATGGCAGGTTTCTCGCCTTTGACGACAATTTACATCATTGACTTTCGATCGAAGGATTCCGTGACATGTTCGACATCAACACATCTACTCACATCTCATGGATTGTACTGGGTACTTTGAGAACCATTAACATCACTGGTGGTCTCTCTCACACTTGTTAACAGTTTACATCACTGACTGGTAATCAAGTGGTTTCTACCATGTTCGGCATCAACTCATTTATTCGCATGGATAGAATCGTACTATTTCGGGAAGCAGAAATGAAGACCCTGGATCTAGTTTCCGCCATCCAGGCTATGAGGAGTTTTGTATTCATTATACAGTAGACTAATTATAAACAGATGGTTGCGTCCATACTGTGTCTACGTGTGTCTATGATTATGATGTATTGCGAAATCATTCCTATATCAGAGCAGTAGTTAGTTTGTTAGTTAAGTTTTTTATTTGAGTATGGGAATGCCTACCTCAACAATGATATGATCTCATATATGTATTTTGTGTTGAATATTTGCAGGTTCCGACTGGGCTCTCCACAAGATAATCCTCGAAATGATAAAGTGCTTCACCCTTCCTAGATGATGTAAAACCCTGATCTACTACAGACCTCGCACTTTAGGGGGCAATCTGTTACACTAAAATTTGTCACCATGACTATTTACAGTTAGTATGGCTCCATCAATAACCATACTGTCCTCCTTGGCAAGTCTTATACCTCTGCTCCTCATGTCAAACTCCAAAAAAGAGAGAAAGCCTTTTAAAAAATCAATATAACTCTGGTTCCGCACTTTCTCTTACTCTTACCTACGGGCACGCACCTCAAGTACATAATACATGTGTACTTGTACGCTCTGTCTGTAAAGGGGTGGGTGCATACCCCTGTAAAAGTCAAAAGGCACAAGTTTTACTTCAAAAAACTTACTTGCGGTTGATTCTAGAGCATTCTAGAAGATGGTTTGACGTGGATTGAGCGCCTCCAGATGGTTCATGCATCCCGATGAAAGAGGAACTTATCCCATGAAGAGGGGAGCTATCCCTTTGAAAGAGGGGCTTATCCCATTGATGGTGGACTTGTTTAACTTCCTCCAAAGCATTATAAATACAGGCATTGGGCTAGAGGGAAAGGGGGTGAAAGCTGAACATTCCTAAGGGTAGATGCTGCTGAAATTAGGACTCCCTTATAGAGCTTGAGAGGAGAGATCACATTCCTTTCTTAGCTCCATTTGGAAGTGGGTGAGCTGATCAAAGTAGAGGAGAACTCTTGCTGGACCCTGGGAGGGACCTGCACAACACCAAGGCGTTGGTTGTAAGGTTTCTTTTGTTTCCAATTAATACAATTAAGTTCATTTTTCTCAACAAGTTGTTATATATAATTTGTTTCATAAACTCCTTGGTCTTTATGATGAATATGTTTTATTATATGAGTTATTCAGGTGCTACATAATCGTTTGCGTGTTTGTGTATGCAGGCTTCAAGGAGAGGAGCTCATCTGGATCGAAGAGGCTTGGCTGCTACAAATAGCGTTGGACTAAAGGTAAGCCTTAAACACCTAGTTGCTCTTATTTTAAATGCATATTTAGGGAAAGATAGTGCTTGATTGTTTTGTTTGTCACTAGAAAAGCCTTAGTTTCTAGGGAGGTCGGTTTTGTCCGCAAAATTGACTCTTTCCGCATGACAAGGGAGGTGAAAGGTCATGGGTTGGATGTGAGGAATAAATTGAAGGAAAGTAATGGAAAATGAAGAAAATCGAGGGCTCACTCATAAAAAGGCTTCTCGGGATCAGTTGGTAACCTTTTCTTAGTTCAATTTTAGAGCTCTCTCATTATTCTCTCTCTCTCTCATACTCTTGGAGAGCTAGAGTTTTCTTGGAGCACTCTTGGAGGGTGTAGCATACATGAATTTTTGGAGCAAGAAGGCAAAGGAAGAATAGGAAATCACAAGAGGCCATCACGATCAGCAACTACATCAAATATTCATGTAGGTACGAAGTTGCATGTATGTTTCCTTCACTAGTTTTGGAATGCATGGCATAAGCATGTGGATTTTTGGTTATGATATGTCATTTGCATGGAGGATGGTCGGGATTGATAGTGGATTTCCTAGCCTTGCCATTTCCTAGATATCCATGGTTTTTGTGGGTTTTCTTTCATTGTTTTGTTTTGGTTCTGAAGTTTCCTTAGCTTGGGTTGAGTTATTAGTTCCTAGAAACCCTAGTTGGAAAAACTATCTGGAAGCCTTATAACAACTTGTGTTGAGTTACTAGTCCTGGAAGCCTTGGTTGGATAAACACTTTGGAAGCCCGTGTTGGGTTGAGTTACTATTCTTGGAAGCCTTGGTTGTAACAAACACTCTAGAAGCCCTAGAATGCTTGGATGGAGATAAATTTGATGATGGTTTCAGTGATGTTCGACTAGGTGGTGGAATCACTATTTGATGGGTTGAGGTGGATGGCCTGTGGAAGCCCTTGATGATTTTTGATTGATCTCTTCTATGGGTTCCAACATTCATGCTTGGAAAATGGCATGGGGGTGAATGGCTGAAGAGAGATTTGGCTCAACCACTCTATGGTTGAGTGGAACATGGAAGTCCCATCTCGAGTTTGGATTTTGCATCATTAATGAAAGGTTATTTCTCCTTTTATTTCTATGAGAATTTTGATGGATTATATGTGGTCTATATTGATGTACTTTCATGAGTATTTTGGTTGCTCTTATGTTGGTTATGTATGTGTTTTATGATAACAACATGTATGGATTTCATCATGTTTTTACTTGTAATTGAATGATCAATGTATCTATGTCCTAATGGATGGAATGATAGTGGATGTATTGAGGCATCAATGGTACTTAGTGATTCTCAGCTAAGTATGAGACCCATATTCTCATTACTATTATTTACAACTGTAGATTACATATTCATGATATGTTTGAAGAAATGTTGATCATGGATAGTAGGGATCCAGTCAAGGCCTTAAACAAGTATTTTCTTTAATACTCTCATTTGCATGTTATTTTACTGGTTTGATAGATGGTTCAATTCTGGGTAGTAACCTGGGCTCTGGGCCTAAAAAAGTGGCTCAAATCTCAAATTTGTTGACATAGCACTTATAGTTTTGGTCTCTAGTCGCTAGCAAAGAATCCTATGAGAGCAACTTTGGGTTTTTGGTCACCCTCATGCCTATAGCGTGGGAGCGACTGAGGCTTAAGTTATCCAAAATATTAGTGGGGCCCCAAGGAAATTTTTCTAAAGTATTGCATTGGTTCCTGACAGTCCTGTAGATGATGATTAATGTCTGTATGGTGTGTTTCTATTGGTTCCACTTCCTTAATGTGACTTAGGAGTTCCAATCATATCATGGTGGTCTCTCATCGCATGTTTACCTGGCTCATTAGTTTCTTATGTAGATATGGGAGGATGGTGTTACAAAGTGGTATGAAAGCATTGTGATCTGAAATGATCATATGTCAAACCGATGTAGAATTGATTAATGCCATTAGTGAACTAAATGTTAACTGAAAGTAATTTTATCATGAGAAATGCTTAGAAAGGAATGAAATTGATGACAGAACTATAACATAATCAAGATGTAGTAAGAAGTGAAAATAGCAAAAACACAGTGATACCAGACAATAAGATTGATTACTGAGTTCGTCCCTGATGGACTACGACTTCAGGTCCGCTTTCAAGATGGGCGACCGCTTTATTAGGATTGAATCCAAGGAGGTCGACTACATAGAAAATTGACCAGACTAATCATGCACATAGCCACTTCTGGTCATCGTCACAAGAAATCTCTCTGAATTAGCTTTCCAACACCTATCTCGGTTTCCAATTCTGACTCCCAATGCCCCTGTTACATTGAAAACAAAATTGCCTATATCCTCTAGAATTTGCACTCTAGAACTCAAAAACACTAATGTATTCTTCATGAACAAAGAGGTGAATTTATAGGGTTTTAGGTACATTCCAGGTCTCCCCAGTTAGTATTGGCATGAACACTGAAAGTAGGGGCTATAATTATGTCATAAAAGACACCTAGGGATAACTTGCATGGTCATTCCATTAACATAGCACCAAAACTCAATGAAAAAACCCAAAAATGACCATAGGATAAGCACAAACTACAGTTGGTTTCCTAACCATGCAGAATATGTGACAGTCAACATGTGACCAGCTACGGTCTAACTGTAGGCTAAGACCTAGCTTATTTCTTGGCGGTTTCAACTAGCGGTATGTGACGTGCCATCTGACAGCGCATCTCCTTGGCAGTTTCGGCAATAGTGTGGTAACTGCGATGATTAGTTGATGTTGTGGTAAACATGTTCACATGGGTCTCACATCCATTTTATATTCTACCAATGGTTTTATAGCCTAACTACCAAGTTAACCTCTGCCCAATGAACTCTTGTTCACATACCCACGGTTCCGACATGGCTAACAGCTGCAGTTAGGGGATTGTGTTTTATATTATTTTCATTTGTAATTTTTTGTAATGTGATATGGTGTTATAATGGCCCGAGAGTTTTTTAAATTAGGTTTTAACGCATTTGAATGAATGGCTTTATGAATATGTTATGGTTTATGTGTATTAGGGTTTAAACTTAAGTTAAAATCAATGTGTTAGGTGTTTTAGATTTTATATCACATGTTTTCTTAATAATAAACCCATACACACTTCCTTGTCACAAAGAGACATTTGTGACAAACATCACATGATGCCAAACCCTTGTCCACAACCAAACCTTGCAAAATGGATGACAATCCCATGTTGATGATCAAATCCTAGTAGAACAAACAACAACCACATGTCGAAAACTAGGTACAAAACCATATTGATGAGCCCCATAAATAGGTAATTATATGGGCTCATTTAGCCTCCTAACTCAGCTTAATCCACCACTCTCATTATTTTATTGCATTTTTTTTATTATATTTATGCTAATAGAGTGAATTGGCTTAGTCATTATGCCATGAAGTCTAATGTGTGCTTTATGCAGATTTTTGGTCAATTTTTGGACAAATTCAAAGGATTAATGAGCATTTGGAAGCCAATATTGGAGGGAAAAAAGGGAGAGGATTTGTAGGAGGCTATCCCCCTCATTTATGACTCCCTACCTCGAATCCTCCATCAGAAACTCGGAGCACAAACAACCACATTGATGCATCGGAGGGGGCAGCCGAGCAAGTCAAGAAGAATTGTTGTCTATCTCTAGTTCCACAAGTTGAGCCCCTTGATTTTAGGAGGACTGTTGCATTTCTATAAATAGGGGCGCTTAGAGCCTTAGTAGGGTAGTTGTATTGTAGCCAGTTCTTAGTATATTTTCGCACTTCTGTGCAGCCTTGTACTCAGCTCATTTTCAAGCTCTTTTTGAAGATAGTTTATGTGATGTAACTACTATTTTTTGATAAATGAAGATGGAACAGTTTTTGAGCCAGCACTGATCTTTTCCAGAGGACTAAAGCTCTTGGGTTAGGGCCAACCTAAGTTTCCTAGCACCTCCTTTGTGTATTTATATGTTTTTGCATTCATTCATGAGTTAATTTCTATTGCATAGATTGATTTTACTTTGTTAGAATACGTTGCTTTTGATGGTTAGTATAGTTATTTTTGTTTTAGTTGTTCAAGTAGGTTGCTACAAAGACAAAATAAGATTCAAAAAGGCCAAATTAGGCCTTGATCTCCTTTCTCCCTTCTTGGGACTATGATTTGAGGTCAAGGCAGTACTGCCGCCACCAAAAACACAGTTTTCTCTCTTCCATGCAACTGCTAGTGTGATAACCTGATTTGGAAAAGTTCATATTAGTTCAGATTCACTTGCTTAGATCATTTTATATTATTTCACCATAGTTCTCCACATGATTTTCTATTCATAGGTGACTGTTCAACATTTTTCTATTTGTAGGTCAGAAATTAGGTCAAGATAGAAAAAGCTCAATTTTCATGGTATAGTAGGTTTTCCTTTGATCAGCTTTTGTGCAGATTGATTTCAAGACCTTCCAACTCACCATCCATCCATGCAACAAACAGTGCCAGCTCACTCCTCATATATTTCATAGTTCATTCGCAACATTTCGCCAATCTGCCCTAATTTCTGCGTTTTTCCATAAAGTTTTTTTCTTTCCCCTTGAACAAATCCAACCATCTCCTTCGTCCCTGATCCTTCCTTGACAAGTTATACACCCCCCAACACCTTCATCCAACCTTCATTTCCCATCTCCCATCATTTTTCCACCTTCAAACCTCCAAAAACCACTTTCGGCCTCCTCTTGTAGATCCTCCTCCTGTAGAACCTCCTGTAGATCCCCTACAGCCTCCTCTAGAATTTCTTGTGAGTGATTTTTCAAAGTCTGATCGCAATGGAATTATTTAGAAGGGTACTAGGGGCTTCTTAGGACCCCTCCATACCTTCCTCACCCTCTGAAAAATCCAAATCCATCTTCCTTTACCACCAAACCTCTGCATAGTCATAACCAATCAAAACACAAGCATAATAATTCCCCATAAAAATGCTCAAAAGTACAAAAGGATGATTTCTTCTCATTTATTTTCAGAAGTAGCTTGAATAAATGCAATTTACCTTTTCAGTAGTCAATGGAACTCATTTCATCAGCAGTTTTGATCTCTTTTCCTGCAACAGTAGGGTTAGTGGGTACACTAGGGTTTGATAGGGTTCGCTAGGGTTTGCGTTTCATTTCAGTTTTCATTCTCTTTCTGCAAGTAGAATATCGTCTTTTGAGTTAGCTTTCTTTCATCACAGTTAAAAGCTTCTTCTGAGCATTCATAGAAGTTGTCTTAAGCTCCTAGCGAACTTGCACCAGTTGATTAAGTGACAACCTGCAATAAGAGCTAGTACTTGTGCAAACAGCACCGTCGCTTCCAAGTTTGTTACGAACTATCGGGTTGATAAAAGTAAAGAAGGAAGCCCTAGAAGTTGTAGCATTATTGCTGCAATACTGGAGCTCACCATATTTTTGGTGCCATTGCCGGGGAAGTGTCAGAGTATTTTGTGATTACTGCTTTTCTTCTATTTTCTACTGCAACATTCTACTAAGTAGTTTATTTCAGCAAGAGTAGAGTAGTTGTCTTAATTTTACAATTTTAATTCTGCAATTTCAATTTTGCAAAATTAGATTAGACATTTCTTGCTTTCACTTCCATTCTGCAATTTCATTTCAACAAGCGTAGATTAGGCATTTCCTGCTTTCATTTCAATTCTACAATTTTCATTTCAGCAAGTTCATTTCAGTTAGCTGCAATTTGTTGTTCAATCCATTTCGGTTTTGCAGGTTCAAGCAGAAAATAAAAAACAAAAATCACCCAAAAAGAGATTTCCTTTCATGCCTCATAGGAGTAGAGATAATTCAAAAAGAAAATTTCCCAACACCTCTACTGCTTCACATAGCCAACCTTCTCTCTTCTTCGGTGGCTGCAATCAAGAAACACCCTTAGCTAATAGCCAGACATATTTGAAGAACCTATAGGGGAAGAAGAAGAAGAAACCAATTCCTCTAGAGCCAATGGCTAAAAACAAAAATGTTGGGAGTAGTACCTTGTCTTCCAACTCATCTCTTAGAAGTGAATTTGAGAATCCGCTGGAAGATTTCACGAGCAAGATGAGGCAGATGCTTGCCATGCATATCAAAAGAAAACAAGAGGAAGCAGAGAGGGCTTTGGACATTGTTTGTCCTAGGTGCACCAGGAGGCATCCTAGGAATGAATGCCCATGGAAATCTACAGAGGTTTTTTCAGTCTGTGAAGAAAATCATTCTACAGACAAGTGCCCTTCCTTGCCCAAACTTAAAGCTGTATACCAGGGGGCCGCAAAAGTCACTAAACAGACCTATTACATAGACCAAAGGAGGCCACATGGACCTAGACCATATCAGCAAGGGATTCAAGGGACATCTCAAGCGTACTACAACCCCAACCAAGTCACATCCATACCTTCTTGGGGCCCCCTTGCTCATCCTTCTCGGTCCACTCCTCCTCCTTGGTCCTTCACATCTCCATATCATGCCCAACCAGCTGCTCATTCATTTCACTCTTATGCTCAGCTACAACCTCAATGGAATGCACCACATTAGGGGTGGAGGCCCTAGTACAACTCTCCTCCCACTTTTTTGCCTCCACCACCTGTTCAACCACAACCATTGCCTCCTGCTCCACCAAGGCAACCCCAAATGCCTACCCTGCTGAACTCGAACCTGAACAACAGACAGGCCCAGCAAGTATATAGTGGGGAACCACCATTTCCAAACCTATACATTGGAGTAGCTCAACCTAATTACAATTTTTAGGCACAACACTTCCAAACAACTCCTCTTGAGCTCAATGATATTCACCATAGCTCAGGAAGAGTATTGCAAAATAGAGATTATATTGATATCTTTGAAGGACCACATCCAGCAAAAGAAGATGCAAAAGAGAAAATCAAAGAACCATGGGCTGCACTTGATGAAGAGAAGACATTAGAATTAGAGATTGAGAGAGCTCCCTCATGGTTACCATCAAATCCTCCATGTATTCAAGAGAAAAATCAGCAAAAAGAGGAAGATGTGAAGGTCATGATAGAAGAAGACATGAAGAATGATCCAGATCGGCAAAAGGACCAAGGACATCATAAATATTTTCAAATATGGTTCTAAACAGTCATTAAGTAGCAGCAGTACTCTCTTCCTCAACTATGTTTGATCCCTTCAAAGTCAAATCATTTGGTCTCTGAAATCTGGATGCATGTCAAAGCATACATTTCAAGCCTCCACATCATTGTGTTTATAATCTCGATGTGCACATGGATCCATTGGAAGTATTCTTATACTTGAAAATGATTTTGTTTTTCAAGTAGGGTAGGGTAGAGAAAAAATAAAAAGCAAAAAGAAAAAAATGAAAAATAATAGAAAAAATAAAAATCTAAGGTGAAAACCTCCTCGGAGGCGCCATAGATTGGCTCATTGATTGAAAACCTCCATGAGGCGGTCAACGGGTTGGAAATAGGAGAAACGAAAAATAGAATAAGATCCCTGGGTGAAAACCTCCCTTGGAGGCACCTAGGGTAGGAAATTAGTGTGAAAACCTCCTTGAGGTGCCCTAGTTGTTTTCAAAAAAAAAAAGGGAAAAAAGAAAAAGAAAAATGGATTTCCAGTTGTATTCCAAGCCTGCAGGAGAACTTCAGGAAACAAAAGAAGGTTTCAAGAAAGCTCTGAAATCAATAACAACACCTATTCTACCTTCCCTCACCCTTTTCCATCATTCTTGACATCACTGTGCTTCTTTTCTGAAAACTGTGTTTTCTCCAGGAGACTCGTGTTGAAATTATAGAGAGCTAGAAATGGATTTTAAAAGTAGTTCGGGGAATAGGGAAGCTTCATAAAGGGTTTATAAATTCCCCCTGCAATCTTCAAACCTCTCTTCTATCATTTCCAAGTCTACACTATAGCCCGAGCTCATTTTTTCTTAGCGTCCAAAAAACTACAGAATGCTCTGATACAAAAATACATAGAGCAGAAATTTGTTTTTAGCCTAAATTGAAAACCGTGCATCCATTTAAAAAACTATTTCATGGGGAGCTTTATAGGGATGATGGAAACATGCCCAAGTAATTTCAACCAATTCTAGTGCATGGTTTCCAAGAAATCGGCCTCCATCACCTTCAGCCATTTTCAATTTTTCGTGAAATCCATGCATCCATTGACCAGAATGTTTCTATAGGAGGTGCATAATGATGATGGAAACATGCTCAGAAAATTTCAGGTCAATAGAGTCTACTATTTGGGAGATATGGACAAAACAAGTCCCTATCCCAGTAAAATCTAGCATCAGCAGCACGAGGGTTCAAATCTGAAAGTTGAAGTAGAATCCTGCAACTTAGATCCAGCGAGAGGATACCTGCACAGGATAAACAACCACACATCAAACAATTGAAATCATACAACAGAGGATAAAAACATGCAACAACTGAATATGAGCATGCAACAGCAAAAGGAAGGCCACAACACCTCATAGCAAATGCATTCAACCTGAAAATAAGTGTCTAACTTGTTCCTCGGTTGCATCCGTATGATCGAAAACTGCATGAACAAATGGGATGGTTGATATTAAAGTAGATCACTGGCCACCTAATTGGCCACCCTCATCCAGTTCAATAGCACTCATCCAGAGATCACACTACACGTGTGTCTAGTCAACTCACGGAGAATCTAAAAAACAGGTAGTGGCAGATGTTTTGAAATCCAACACGAATGGTGGAAGTGATTATGGGCAGGTAGCATAAAGTTTCATGATATCACTGTAGTAGGGACCAACAGTCTGAATGGGGCCAACGTACACTTTTCCAGCTCACCCTCCATCACCGGAAATCTCCATAAATAGTCATAAGAACTCCTCCTTGAAACATTCTCACCACCTTTGCTTTCATTTGTATCGTCGTGTTCTCATCTGCAACAAGCTACCTACTACCTTCAGAGCCTCAAAACGGTCGCTCTCTATCATTTTCATAACCCTTCTGCTTATCGGATTCTACAAGAAATTATCGAGATCTATAAGAGAGGAAACACAGTCTATATGAGCCTTTTTACAGGAAGGCCAGTGAGCGGCTCTATAGAGGGAAAATTTGGGATTTTATGCCAAATTTGAGCTCGAAAAAAAGGTAGGATCAGAAAACCCACTCTACATTTCATATATCTACAAAAGGTGGTGGGATTTGAAGCAAAGTATTGAGCTGAAAAGAAAGGAAAAAGTGAGAACAGAAGTCTGCCTGTGTTTTTAAATATATATAGTCTCTCCATTTTACTCTCTGCACTAAAATTCTGTCTCTTTCTCCTCCTTGGTATTCTCTTGTGTAAATAAATGATGCAACCATAGGAAATTAAGCCTGTAACACAGTGAATTTGCATTGGGTGGTCTGCTTACTTTGTGAAAAGCAAACAAACACTGCCTTGTATACTCTCTGTTTAAAAAGAAAAAAGATATTGATTTCCTCAAGCAGCTCGAGAAGTAAATTAAGGTTGAGAACAAAGTTTGAAGGGTAGGAAAGTTGCAATTTGTTTTTGTTAAAAAGAAGAAAAACGAAAAACTCTCTCTAGTTCAAGAAAAAACCTCAGTTGTTCCTCCGTTTCCAAATTTGAAAATTTGTGTCTTTCCTCCTCACCTGATAATTTCCAACAGTTTCTAAAACATCATGACAGGAGGTTTTATGAGAAAGGAGCCTCTGAACTCCACCAAATTGCATGAACACCCAGAACTGGTAGCCCTCTTTACCAGGGAAAATTGGATGCCTTTCTTTGAGAAATTTTATGAGTATAATGAAGAAGTTACAGAGGAATTTTTAATTTCTTTAAGACCCCATTCAAAAACCCATCCTACAGTCAGTTTCAGGGGTCTAACCATAGAACTTAAACCAAAATTCATCAGCAGAATTACAGGTCTTCCACTTGGGCTCCCCTAGAGCAAAGAAGAAAAACCACTGGGACAGGTTGCTAAAAAGACCTTTTTCTAGCGTGATGAATAGCCTGTGGAGGATAAGAATGGGATCAGAAGGACAAGTATACCTTACCCATGGGGTTAGGTCAGCTTCCAGATCATGAAATATATCTCCTATGAAGGAAGATACAATATAGTCTATGGTTATCATTTCATACTGTCACATGAACTAAGATATGGCATGGACCTTCCTGCATCCAAAAAACTCAGTATTCTATATTTTCTCCTCCAATCCTTAATAGAATCTAGCACCAAATTGAAGGCAGGGGTTCTAGACCAATTGACTCACCATGGGCTAATTAAATTGCTGGTGGAGGATGCCCTCCACACTTTCACAATCCCCATAACCTGGGATATTTTCAGGAACATGACTAAAGAGGATGATATAAAAACTCTCACTGGCGACCTCAGTCCATCTGGAAGTGAAGAGGAGGAAAAAAAAGGGGAAGCTGAGAAGGAAATCCATGAATAAGAAAAGAACACTAAATTTGAAGAAGAGGAACCCCAAACAAAAGATGAGAAGGAAGAACCTGAAACAGAGAAGAAAAAGATCAGAGTAGAAAGGAGGAAACCCAGAACATAAAAGAAAAAAGACTAAACTAGAGAAGAAAAAGACTAAAGCAGAGAAGGAAGAAACTAAACAAGATGAGAAGGAAGCCAAAATAGAGCTTGAGGAAGCAAAGCTAACAAAGGCAGAGAAGACAAAAGAAGAGGAAAAAGAGGAAGAAGAAAGACAACAGTAGGAGGAGGTGGATAGAAAGGCAGGATTCCATGATAAAGAGGAGGATATCACATCGGAAGCATGGGATGTTAGGGAATCCATTAGAGCCATCATGGATGAAGAGATAGACTAGTTGCTCACAGCATGAGCAACCCATTCAGTAGGAGGGTGATGATGAGCCCCAAAAATGGGTAATTATATGGGCTCATTTAGCCTCTTAACTCAGCTTAATCCACCATTCTCATTAGTTTATTTCATTTTTTTAATTATATTTATGCTAATAGAGTGAACTGGGTTAGTCATTATGCCATGAAGTCTAATGTGTGCTTTATGCAGATTTTTGGTCAATTTTTGGACAAATTCAAAGGATTAATGAGCATTTGGAAGCCAATATTTGAGGGAAACAAGCGAGAGTATTTTTAGGAGGGTGTCCCCCTCATTCTTGACTCTCTACTTTGAATCCTCCTTCAAAAACTTGGAGCACAAATAGCCATATTGATGCATCCAAGGGGGCAGTCGAGCAAGTCAAGAAGAATTGTTGTCTATCTCTATTTCCACAAGCTGAGCCCCTTGATTTTAGGAGGACTGTTGGAGGACTCCATTTGTATAAATAGGGGGTCTTAGAGCCTTAGTAGGGTAGTTGGATTGTAGCCAGTTCTTAGTATATTTTCGCACTTTTGTGCAGCCTTGTACTCAACTCATTTTTGAGCTGTTTTTGAAGACAATTTATGTGATGTAACTGTTATTTTTTTATAAATGAAGATGGAACAATTTTTGAGCCAGCACTGATATTTTCCAAAGGGCTGAAGCTGTTGGGTTAGGGCCCAACCCAAGTTTCCCAACACCTCCTTTGTGTATTTATATGTTTTTGCGTTCATTCATGAGTTAATTTCTGCTGCATAGATTCATTTTACTTTGTTAGAATAGGTTTCTTTTGATGGTTGGTATAGTTGTTTTTGTTTCAGTTGCTCAAGTAGGTTGCTGCAGTGACAAAATAAGATTCAAAAAGGCCATATCAGGCCCTGATCTCCTTTCTCCCTTCTTGGGACTATGATTTGAGGTCAAGGCACTACTGCTGCCACCAAAAACACAATTTTTTCTCTTCCATGCAACTTCTAGTGTGATAACCTGATTTGGAAAAGCTGATATTAGTTTAGATTCACTTGCTTATATCATTTTCTATTCTTTTACCATAGTTCACCACATGATTTTCTATTCATAGGTGACTATTCAACATTTTTCTGTTTGTAGGTCAGAAATTAGGTCAAGATAGAAAAAGCTCAATTTTCATGGTAAAGTAGGTTTTCCTTTGATCAGTTTTTGTGCAGATCTATTTCAGGACCTTCCAGCTCACCACCCAGCCATGCAACAAATAGTTCCATCTCACTCCTCATAGATTTCCTAGTTCATTCGCAACATTTCGCCAATCTGCCCTAATTTCTACGTTTTTCCATAAAGCTGCTTTCTTGCCCCTCAAACAAATCCAACCATCTCCTTCGTCCCTGATCCTTCCTTGACAAGTTATACACCCCCAAACACCTTCATCTAGCCTTCATTTCCCCTCTCCCATCATTTTTCCACCTTAAAACCTCCAAAAACCACTTTCATCCTCCTCCTATAGATCCTCCTGTAGAACCTCCTGTAGATCCCCTGTAGCCTCTTGTAGAATTTCCTGTGAGTGATTTTTCGAAGTCTGATCGCAATGGAAGTATTCAAAAGGATACTAGGGGCTTCTTAGGACCCCTCCATACCTTCCTCACCCTCTACAAAATCCAACTCCATCTTCCTTTGCCACCAAACCTCTTGACAGTGATAACGAGTCAAAACGCAAGCATAATAATTCCACATAAAAATGCTCAAAAGTACAAAAAGATGATTTCTTTTCAGAAGTAGCTTGAATAAATGCAATTTACCTTTTCAGTAGTTAATGGCATTCATTTCATCAGTTTTGATCTCTTTTCCTGCAACAGTAGGGTTAGTGGGTAGACTAGGGTTTGCGTTTCATTTCAATTTTCATTCCCTTTCTACAAGTAGAATAGCCTCTTTCGAGTTAGATTTCTTTCATCACAGTTGAAATATTCTTCTGAAAATTCATAGAAGTTGGCTTAAGCTCCTAGAAAACTTGCGCCAGCTTATCAAGTGATAGCTTGCAGTAAGAGCTAGTACTTGTGCATACAGCACCATCGCTTCCAAGTTTGTTATGAACTACCGGGTTGATAAAAGTAAAGAAGGAAGCCCCAGAAGTTGCAGCATTATTGCTCCAATACTAGAGATCACCACCATATCACCATGAAAACCAACACTAGACAACAATAACCATAGACATCATTGTCGAAGCTAAAGACACCGGAGACTGAATGCTGATGATGAAACTAGCGAAGCTAATAAAGTTCAAGACCTCATCGACCAATGATCATTTGACGATCACTTCAATTTTGAACAACTGAAGACTCCACTCATGCTAGACTGACAAGATCCTCTTGGATCAATCCTCTCCACTTGAAAGCTTTTGGACCACAAAAGTTTGACTAGACAGATAACAGATGAGAGTAGAGATCCATTACTCTCCATCTTGTCCTGATGATGTACCAATACATTCGATCAACCACCTAAAAGTGATGACCCCGATGATGCTGACTATGGCACATTTTGAATCTGTGAAATGTTCCATCCATCTGCAGTATGAACAACTTGCAAAGATGGTTAAACAACCTATTATGTACATGGAAATTTACTACTTTCCATGAAGTACCATGAATTAGTGATTCACACACATCTTTGAAAACAATGTCTACATGATATTGTTCAATACTATTGACATGTATTGAAAATATGTACTTCGGAATGACAGAGACAATCAAAGACATTTTTGACATCAAGCCAGCTACTTGACTTGATATACTTTCCTAATTCTTGATTACTCAGTGAACTTGCTACAATAAACCCATCAAACTGTAATGTGGAAGTTGGTGTAAATTAGCTTGATTTTGAAAGTATAGAAATTTCCGTTGATTTATTTGAATCATTGTTTCATTATTCATTAAATGATGCTTCCATTCATTAGCACTTTCCCCTGATGCATAAGTTTCCCTTAGATGTATTGGATACTTTGACACTGCTTTAGAAAAGGCTTTGATATGAAAAAAAATAGGCTTCCTCTCCACTTGAAAAGAGGCTTCCAAACTGTTTGAAACATGAAATGGTGACAAAATACAAGAGAAATTTAACACTGACTTTCCCCAATACTAACTTGTATCTCTGTAACTTATAACGTCCAAACTTGGACTAAATTGACTCATTCTGACATTAGGAAGAGGAGATTTGGACATCAACTGTAACTCATGTTGTATTCCCCGCTTATGAGTAAGATGTTTTGTTTCTTTAAATAGAACTAAAAAAGTTTCTACCTCTTTGATCAAACTATCTTTAAGCTAATACTGATAACTTGAACAAACATCATATCGATTCTTATGTTGTTCCTTTACACACATGATTACAAATCTCTTATTTGAATTTATTACTTTCTTCATCTGATTAGCAACAACTAAATTCAAGTGATTTTTACTTTGATGTGTCATGACAATAAATTCAAATCCATATTCATAAGGTGATATTTATTCTCTCTTCTATAAAATACTGCATCACAATCATAAAGATAAGGACTTCCTAAGAAAACTCCACATATGTCTACTGGAACCACATCTAATTCCACTTCATCAATGTAATTAGTTGTAATGGAAAATATTAATTGACATTGTTTTGTGACTTTTATCTGAGTTTATTTATTTAGCCATCCTAATGGGTAAGGTCTTGGATGATTCCGTGTCTCCAAACCCAAGTTCTTAACTAAATATTCAGATATCAAATTGGCCTGTGATCCACTGTCAAACATTGTATCTATCTTTGTGTTCTTAGAAGTTACCCTTATGTTAAATAATTCAACTCTTTTATCCTCATTTGAAGGATTTATGTTTGATGAAGATGAAATAGTATTCAAACTTGAACCAGTGTCAGAAGTTTTACTTGTCAAAACTATGGCAGTTATCCTCCTTTCATCACCCGAATTGAAACCTAGATATTACTGGATTGCTGCAATTTCTTTCTTTTCATCCTTCTCTTTAAGGAATTTTTTTGGCTTAAGTTCAGGATGAAGTTTCCAACACTTAGATTCATCATGACCGATTCTCTGGCAATGAGAACAAGTAGGTCTTTCCTTCTGAGCTATTGCTGATTTCTTTCTCTTCAAATTATTCTTCCCTTTACTGTCATTGGAATCATTGATTTCCAACTCTTTGGATGATTGCGGTGAAAAATTGAATGTTCTGCCACCTGATTCAATATGTATGGCTTGAACACACACTTCATCAAAATCATCGAGATTACACATCAATAATGTATGCTGCAAATATGAATGTAAATTGTCAATGTATTTTAATAAAGTTTCACATGTATCCAATGAAATACCAAGCGCCAATGCTTTCTTTCTGAACTCTTGAGTAAACTCCTGAATACTCTGCCCTTTACCTTGCCTCAAGTGCTGCGAATCAATAACAGCTTGTTACATGTATCCTAAAGGATAGAATTGTTTCCTAATAGATTTTAAAAACTTAGACCATGAAGAGATGACTTTACCTTTCTGCTTTACATCTATTTGAGTTTTACTTTCCCACCAGATTAAAGTTGTTCCCCCCATTCTAAGTGTAGCTAACTAAATTTTCGTTTTATCATCAAAAATGTTCTGAATATGACAATACACTTCTAACTTCTTAATCCAGTTATCTAGCTTTTCAGGATTCATTTCGCCATCATAAATAGGTAACTCAAATTTTACATCAAGTTTCAAAAGAGATGTTTTCTTAGGTTTCTTTTCTGTTCCATATTTTGCACTAGAAGAAGAAGAAGATGATGATGATGGAGATGATGGAGGTGAAGGAGTTTTATCAGCCTTGCCTTTACATTTGTCCTTCTTTGATGCCTTTGAAGAAGAAGCTGCATCTCTCGCCTTCTTATCTTCGTAAATTTCTCCCAACATCTGCTGCATATTGAAGGATGCTCACTGAAAATGTTCCTCATTCATATTAGTTTCAGGATTTTCAATTGCATCAGATGTTGTCATGGTCAACTTATGAGCAACTCTTCGCTTTCCAATCTCTGGATCAATCTCCTTGAGGATTCCTTCTCCACGTTGTGACTTTGACCTAGTTAACATTCACTAAAAAATTCTACAAATGCAACCTACTCTCATACAAAATTATATGATCTGAAATGCTCATATGTCAAACTAATGTAGAATTGATTAATGCCATTAGTAAACTTAATGCTAATTGAAAGTGCTTTTATCATGAGAACTGATTGGAAAGGAATGAAATTGACGACATAATTAAAACAGAAGCAAGATGTAATTAGAATTGAAAACAACAAAAACACAATGATACCAAACATCAATATTGATTATAGAGTTTTCCCCTGATGGACTATGTCTCCGCGTCCACTTTCAAGATGGGTGATTGCTTTATTAGGATTGAATCTCACGAGGTCGATTACACATCAAATTGACCAAATTGATTGTGCACATAGGCAATCCTAGTCACTATGTTATGAAACCAGCTCAAGAAAAGATAGAAAAGATAGATCAACGCCTTAGAATTCAGCCTCTTCAAGGGGGCAACCTCCTTTACATTACATAAATGAACAATTCTTGGATGATACAAATGACAAAACCTCCTTTCTATATATAGGAGTCTAGGGAGTCACAATATAATCCAGCCGACCTAACAATAATAATATAAAGCCACAAAAATAACAATAGAGGGATTCTATGGGGCACAGAAATAACAATATGGGGGTAATAGGGGCACAACAATATAAATAAGGGGTATAACTACAATAGTAATGGGGTAATCACTAGTATTATAGGGACCCAACATGCCCCTCTCCTTCAAAAAAGTGTTGTCCTCAACGCTTGAGTAGTTCTGGATACTTCTGCATAAAATTCTCATCCTCCCATGTGGAATCTTCAGTGGATAAGTTCTTCCACTTGATAAGATACTCTGAAATTGATCGATTTCGTAGCTGTCGAGTTCTTGTTTCTGTGACTGCTTCCGGTTCCAATATAATTTTTCCTTCCTCGTCAAGTTCTGGCAATATTGTTTGAATTGGGAGCTTGTCACCTATAACCTTCTTTAAACATGAAACATGGAAAACTGGGTGCAATCGAGAAGCTGCAGGAAGCTCCAATTTGTATGCCATAGTACCAATCTTTTGCAACACCTTGTACGGACCATAATACTTTGGTGATAATTTATTATCCTTCTTAGCTTGCTTTAGGGACATTTGCTTATATGGTTGTAGCCATAGGAATACCCAATCACCTACATCAAAACTTCTTTCACTGCGATGTTGATCTGCCTGTTGTTTCATTCTATTTTGTGCCAACACAAGGTTATCCTTTAAGAGTTGGAGGACTTGTTGTTGATGTTCGATGTGATGTTCCACTGCCTGAACCTTAGAATTTTCTCTTAAATATGATGTGATGGATGGTGGTTGATACCCATAAAGTGCCATAAATGGGGTCATTTTTGTTGTTGTATGGAAGGAAGTGTTATACCACCATTCAGCCAAAGGCAACCATTTGACCCATTGTGTCTGTTTATCAGATACAAAGCAACGAAGATATCCTTCCAAACATTTGTTTACTATCTCAGTTTGCCCATCAGATTGAGGATGATAAGATGAGCTATGAGCTAACTGAGTACCAAGACAAGAAAATAATTCTGTCCAAAAATTTCCAGTGAAAATGGGATCTCTGTCACTTACAATAATCTTTGGGTTTCCATGTAGCTTTTGAACTGTTTCCATAAATGCAGTAGAAACTGTACTGGCTTTAAATGGATGTGATAATGCACAAAAGTGTGCATACTTGGTAAGTCTGTCAACTACCACCATGATGACACTCTTTCCCTCAGACTTGGGTAAACCTGTGATAAAATCCATTGAAACCTCCTCCCAACGTTGGCTTGGAATGGATAAAGGTTGTAATAGACCTGGTGTCTTAATTGTTTCAACTTTATTTTGCTGGAAAACCAAACATTCCGCCACAAACTTTTGAATATCTGATTTAAGGCCATCCCAAAAAAATTCCTTCTTAACCCTGTGGTAAGTTTTTAAAAATCCTGAGTGCCCTCCTAAGGGAGAAGTGTGCAATTCCATAAGAATCTTTTGTTTTAGCTGGGAATTCTTACAGAGGTATAAGCGATCTTTGTACCATAACAAATCATTTTTCCAGCTAAATGTATCAGAAGTACTGGAATCTTGTTGTAGCTTTCGAATAAGTGCCCACACTTCTTCGTCATTCTTCCATTCCTCCCTTGCTTCATTTATCCAATCTGGTTGGATAATAGAAATGGCACACAACAATGCTTCCACATCCTCATCCTTTCTTGAGAGTGCATCTGCCACCACATTTTGCTTCCCTTTTTTGTAGATGATTTCAAAGTCATAACCCAACATCTTTGTGACCCACTTTTGTTGCTCTTCAGAGGATAATCTTTGTTCTAAAAAGTATTTAAGGCTATCATGATCCGTTTTTACCTTGAAGTGTCTTCCCATTAGGTAGGGTCGCCATTTCTTAAGTGCATGGAGTATTGCCAACATTTCCTTCTCATAAATAGCTTTGCTTAAAAACTTTCCCTTGATTGGACGACTTTCAAAAGCAATGGGTCTTTCATCTTGCATTAGAACAGCACCAATTCCATTTCCTGAAGCATCACATTCCACAATAAAGGTTTTTGTGAAGTCCGATGTAGCTAAGACCGGTGCTTGGCACATTGCCTCTTTAAGATGTTCAAAGGCCTTTGTTGCTTCTGGAGTCCATGAAAATGAATCTTTCTTCAATAATGTTGTTAGAGGTGCTGCTATTCTCCCATAATTCTTAACAAACTTGCGATAATACCCTGTCAACCCAAGAAATCCTCGCAGATGCTTTATGGATGTGGGGATTTTCCATTCCTTAATGGCTTTAATTTTGCTAGGGTCTACCTTAACTCCTTCATGAGATACAATATGACCCAAATATTCCACCTCCTGGACTCCAAAGAAACATTTGGATCTTTTTGCATATAATTGTTTCTCCTCCAATAGTTGTAGCACCCTGTCAACATGTTCAACATGATCCTTCCAAGACTTGCTGTAGATTAGTATATCATCAAAAAATACTAACACAAATTTTCTAAGGAATGGTTTGAAAATTGAATTCATCAAACCTTGAAATGTTGAAGGTGCATTGGTAAGGCCAAAAGGCATGACCAAAAATTCATAATGACCCTCATGAGTTCTAAATGCCATTTTCGGAATGTCTTCAATCTTCATTCTGATTTGATGATATCCCGAATGAAGATCCAACTTGGTGAAGTAAATTGATCCATGCAATTCATCCAGTAATTCATCAATAACAGGAATGGGGAACTTATCTTTAATAGTGAGCTTGTTGAGCTCCCTATAATCCGGACACATGCACCATGATCCATCCTTCTTGTGCACCAATACTACTGGAGCTGAGAAAGAACTTTGACTCGGTTGAATTATACCAGCCTCTAGCATTTCTGCAACCATACGTTCAATTTCACTTTTTTGGACATAGGGATATTTGTACGGCCTGATGTTTGGAGGAACACTTCCTGGAATCAGATGAATAGCATGATCATGATCACGCATAGGTGGGAGACCCTTGGGAGTCTCAAATACCTTGGAATGATTGTCCAGGACTTTTTGGAGATCTAGAGAAATAGATGATTCCAATGTGGAAACATCTAGCGAGCATAATTGTGCAATTACACCTCTTTTCTCCTTTTTTAGAAGCTTTGTCATACCATGAGAGCTGATTATCTTTCCTGGTTTCCCTGCAATACCCCTTAATTCAACTTCCTTTCCTTCCGTAGAAAATTTGATGAAAAGTTCTTGAAAATTAAAAGCTATTGTACCCAAGGATTGTAGCCATTGGACTCCTAGTACAACATCCGCACCTCCCATTGGAATGGAAAGCATTGGGCTAGTCAATACATATTCTCCCATGGATAGCTTGATATTATGGCACTTTCCAGAGCAATTTATTGTTCCTCCATTTGCAATCATCACTTGACACTCTGGTGCTGGATATAGGAAGCAATTCAATTCTTTTGCTACCCTACAATGAATAAAATTGTGGGTGCTTCCTGAATCAATCAACACTATTACCTTTTTCTTCTTGATTTGTCCTTCTATCTTGATGGTTTGAGGAGTGGTAATTCCCACCAATGCATTACAAGATATGGTCGGATTTATTTGTTCTTCATCTAGGTTTTGTTCCTGGAGTATATCTTCTTCTTTTGACCTTTCTTGCTCCTTTTCTTCTTCCTCTTCACAATCTATGTAGAATAATTTCTTCTCAGCACACTTATGACCTTTAGTGTATTTTCTATCACAACTGTAACAAAGCCCTTTTGCTCTTTTTTCTTCCAATTGTTGTGGTGTCAACTTTATAGGTTGTGGAAGACTAGGGGCAACAACACTTCCGTCTTTATAGTTGTGAGTGGTATGCTTCCTGGTTGCCATAATTTTGCTTTCCATTTTTCTTGCTAACCTGAATGCCTTCTCTAATGAATCAGGTTCCCAAAGGCGAACATCATGTTGGATATTATCCTTTAAAGACCCTATGAACACATCAATCCTATGCTCCTATGGAATATCTTTTACCCTTATGTTCAATTTTTGGAACTCCTCAATGTGCTCCATTACTGAACCCTTTTGTTTGAGACTTATCAATTGGCTAAAAAAAGTGTTGCTTTTTGTATCTTCATAATGTGCTATCAATTCTTCCGTAAAAATTGCCCAAGTGATAAATTGTTTACGAGAGCAAAGCCATTGATACCATACAAACTGATTTGGTTCCAAATATACAGTTGCCATACGTACCTTTTGTGTGTTTTGCACATTATTGAGATCGAAGAATTGCTCCATCTGTAATATCCATGTGGCGGGATCCTTGCCATCAAACTTCCTCATATCAATTTTTGGAATATGGTGATTCTTCGATCCAACATTAGCATCTATGGAATCATGATTAACATTTCTTTTGTTCTCATCATGATTTTCCTTTACTACCTTTTCACCATTAGTGACCCTTTCTTGTAGCAACTTCTTGAATTCTTCCATGTCTGTCTTCAAATCTATCTTCAAATATGCCATGTCTCTCTTCAAATATGTCTTCGAATCATCCATCTTAGCTTCCATGCCCTTTATCTTAGATTCCACGCCATTTATCTTAGATTCCATGCCATTTATCTTAGATTCCACGCCACTTATCTTAGCTTCTGTTAGCTTTTGTGAGCGTGACATATGTTGCACTTGTTCTTGTAATTTTGATATATCATGTAGCATTTCTTCCTCTTCTTCATGAGTCATGCTAGAGCTTTCAGGTTCCTTACTAGGTGTTTTCATTTTCTTTCCTCGGGGCATCAGTTACCGACAATAATGCTTTACTATGCCCTTTGAATTCCGTTAAACCAATCTTACACAAAAATTTAAAAAAAAACTACACACCTTTTTTCACTTTATAGAAGCCTGATATTGAATCTGATGTATCTCTGTAATTTCAGATCATTCAGTTCTGAAATTGCTACCTGTAGTAGCCTTCTGCGTCCTCTTTCCAATGCCACAAGTCTGAGCCAAATTGGATTCTCCAAGGAAGAGTTATGTGAAATCTCCCACAGTGACTTGTTTTTAGACTGGTTCAATAGAGCAAAATTGTACGACATGCCACGAACCACTGTTTCAACCTTTGAATTTGAAACACACACACAAGAAACTAAAGTCTGTCCTCTTTCTGTACCTTCTTACGAAATTTCAATCCGATCCCCAGAGAGAAATTTATGACGATTTTACCCAGGTCACCTGTTTTGAATGTAATTCAGGAGTCTGCCAAAAGACCAACTTCCTCAGATCATATCTCCGAAAATATCGCGCGAAACGCTCTGAAATTTGGACCCAAGGTTCAGCGCGATTTCTTCTCAAATGGGTTTTTTTTGTGACTTCTGAAACATCATAGAAAAAAAGTTATAGCGAAAATTCCACGATGACCAATTTGGAGCAGCGAAACCCTAGAATCCAAAGCTCTGATACCAAATGTTATGAAACCAGCTCAAGAAAAGATAGAAAAGATAGATCAACGCCTTAGAATTCAGTCTCTTCGAGGGGGAAACCTCCTTTACATTACATAAATGAACAATTCTTGGATGATACAAATGACAAAACCTCCTTTCTATATATAGGAGTCTAGGGAGTCACAATATAATCCAGCCGACCTAACAATAATAATATAAAGCCACAAAAATAACAATAGAGGGATTCTATGGGGCACAGAAATAACAATATGGGGGTAATAGGGGCACAAAAATATAAATAAGGGGTATAACTACAATAGTAATGGGGTAATCACTAGTATTATAGGGACCCAACACACTATCACAAGAAAGTTCTCTAAATTAGCTTTCCAAAACCTATCTCAGTTTCCAATTCCGACTCCCAATGCCATTGTTACACTGAAAGCAAAATCGCCTATATCCTCCAGAATCTACACTCTAGAACTCAAAACCACTAATGTCTTCTTCATGAACAAAGATGTGAATTTATAGTGTTTCAGGTACATTCAAGGTCTCCCTAGCCAAGATTGGCATGAACACTGAAAGTAGGGGCTGTAGTTATGTCATAAAAGACACCTAGGGATAACTTGCATGGTCATTCCATTAACATAGTACCAAAACTCAATGAAAAAAACCCAAAAATGACCATAGGATAAGTGCAAACTAGAGGCAGTTTGCTAATTGGGCAGAATAGGTGACTGTAAACATGTGACCAGCCATGGTCTAACTACAAGCTAACACCCGACGCTGATTTCCTTGTTGTTTTGGCTAACGGTCTGTAATGTGTCATGTGACAACACATCTCCCCAATGTCTTCGAGAATAATGTGGTAACTGCAATGGTCAGTTGACGATGAAATAAATGTGTTCACATGCATCTCGCATCCACTGTATATTTTTTCGATGGTTTTATAGCCTGACTCCCACATTAACCTCCACCCAGTGAATTCTTGTTCACATACCTATGGTTTCGACGCAGCTAACTCCTGTGGTTAGGGGATTGAGATTTATATTATTTTCATTTGTAATGTTTTGTAATGTTATATGGTGTTGTAATGGCTCGAGAGGTTTGTAAATTAGGTTTGAATGCATTTAAATGCATGTCTTTATGAATAGGTTAGGGTTTAGGTGTATTAGGGTTTAGACTTAGGTTAAAATAAATGTGTTAGGTGCTTTAGGTTTTATATCACTTGTTTTTTATAATAAACCCATACACACTTCATTGTCACAAAGCAACATTTGCGACAAACATCACACGATGCCAAACCCTTTTTGATAACCAAACCCTGCAAAATGGATGGCAATCCCATGTTGATGACTAAATCCTGGCAGAGCTGACGATAACCACATGTCAATAACCAGGTACAAAACCATATCACCATGAAAACCAACACTGGACAACCATAACCATAAACATCATTGTTGAAGTTGAAGACACTGGACATTGAATGCTGACGACGAAACTGGTGAAGCTGATAAAGTTCAAGGCCTCACCGTCCAATGACCATTTGATCAACACTTCAATGTTGAAACACTGAATACTCCACTCATGTTGGACTAACAAGATCCTCCTGGATAATGTGGTTGTTCTCTCCTTAGGCTATGTGTTAATCATGCTTTCATGTCAGTTGCATATGTTTTTCTTATGCATGTTCTCCATGTTCTTGTTGCATTTGCATGGTGTTAACCATGGTTATAGTGATGTCACCATGTGAAGGTTGAAGCTGTTGTCGTGGAGTATGTATTCTTGTGTGTGTGGTTGATTATGCATTTTTATGCATGTTAGTGTTCACATGCTATCAAATGCATGTGAGGTGGTTGTTGTTGTCATGCATGAGGTCATGGTTTGTGTAGTTGATATGGTCTTGCATTATTGAGTAGATTTTAGCTAGAATGAGAGTTTCATGGTCACATGCTTATGTTTTATGTTTCTATATGTTGTCATGATTATGTTATACATGTATCACGCTGATTTGTTGATCTTGAAGACAAGGTATCTTCCCTGAGCTATACTAAGGTACGTTGGTTTATTGTGATTTGGTTTAGTTGACATGATATACCTTGTAGGAAGAAATATCAAATGGATAGTAATATGGTTGACTACAAGGACTCTCCCTATGAATCATAAGAGAAATATGGTGTTGGGAACTCTTCTGACTTTACAGTGACACTAAAAAGTTTAAAGGAAGAAATAAGGAGTTGTAAGGGAGATAATGATAGAATCATATAGGCACATGAAAAGTTAGTAGAAGTAAATGCATACATACTTCAGAGCTTGTCAGATTTGCAGCAAGAGGGGCTGCTTCAGATCAGCCATGAATAGGAGGATAAAACTAATGGGGCATATGGTAGTAGAATGCATGGTGGTCACAAATCAGATAGAGATTACAAATTCATAGATGGAAGATTGTTGGACACTCCAGATAGGAGAAGGGACAGACACAAATATGATTCTAGTTGTGATTCAGATAAGCACTATTATTGTCATTGGTATCATCCTTATAGGAGGAGTGATAAGGGGTATTTTCGAGATGATTTGAACAAAGGAAAACCAACCACCTTTCATGGAGAGGTAAAGAAATCACAATAATGGAGAGGCATGGTTACTAGACATGAAGAAGTTCTTCGGATTGCATGACTATTCAAAGAACATGAAATCTAGAGTGGCTACATTAAGTCACAAAGGAAAAGAATACATTTGGTGAGAAGAAATGAAGAATGTTAGAGGTATAAATGAGGAAGATTTGACTTGGAGTGAGTTTGAGAAGTTATTCAAAAAGAAGTGTTTTTTGGAAAGACAATTTGATGATAGGGAGAAATAATTCTATGAGATAAATATGGGATCCATGACAGATGATGAGTACACTAGTAGATTCTTGGAGTTAGTGAGGTATGTTCCTTACCTCAAGGAGGAGAAGGATAAGATTCATAGATTCATTAGTGGGTTATGATTGCATTCAAAGATAGGATTGAGTTCAATGAGCCTATATCATTAGATGAGGCCATCCGAAAAATGAAGCACTGTAATGAACAATTGAAGCGCAAAATCGAGACTAAGCCAGACTAGAGAGGTAATGCAAAGAACAAAGGAAAATGGGATAGGAAGAGTGAAAGACCTCAGGATATAGGTAACAAGGAGAATGTCATACCACGTAAGAAGTTCAATGCATCAGATAGAAGATAGGGATTTTGGTCAGGAGAACAGAACAAGGAGATAGGCTGGAAGCCTATAAAGTGTCGGACTTGTGGCAAAGATCATTGTAGGAGAGAGTGTTCACATAATCAGGGTGGCAGACCTCAGATATACCATGTGAAGGACGCATAGAATGTTTGGGATGTTGGTTAGAGTATTCCACATATTTAAGGAACATTGTATAACAAATAGGCAGAGCATCATGCATATATCATTGAGATGGATGGTAAGCTTTGCGATCAATTTATTTCTATTTTGATTGACCCTATATCTAATTATATCTATGTTAGTCCTAACTTGGTGGATAAGTGTGGTTTGAGTAAGGAATTTCATGTAGAATCTTGGTTAGTGCAGCTGGTTACGGGTATGAAGAAGCGAGTTCATCACTGGGTAAGAGCTTGTGCATTTGATTTGAATGGTGTGCCTACCGCAGAAAATTTGAATGTATTACTGTTGGGTTCATACAGTATATTGTTGGGCATGGATTGGTTGTATCTTCATAGAATCAAGGTAGACTATTATGACAAAGCCATTGAGTTTGTTGACGAAAATGGGGAACCAAGAGTCTTACAGGGAAAGAAGAAGGCCACATCAGTTAGGATGGTGACAGCTATGCAAGAAAAGTGTAGCCTCAGGATAGGGTGTAAGTTATTTGTAATGCACATTTCTAGTGATAAGGGTAAGGAAGTTGATGATATATATGGGTTGAGAAGGTACCCAATTCTACAATATTTCAAGGATTTGTTTTGTGGGGACATTTCAGAGTTTATACCTCACAGGGAGATAGAATTTTCTATTGAGTTAGTGCCAAGGGCATCTCCAGCATCAAACCTTCCTTACAGGATGAGCACACCTAAGTTGGTTAAGTTAAAGTTTCAGTTGAAGGAAATGTTAGACGAGTGGTGCATCAAGCCGAGTGTATCACCCTAGGGCACACTGGTATTTTTTGTGAAGAAGAGATATGGTACTCTCATATTATGTATTGACTACATGAAGTTGAACCAAGTGACCATTAAGAACAGGTATCTGTTGTCGAGGATTGATGACTTGTTCGATCAGCTGAATGGAGCAACAGTGTTCTATAACATCAACTTGAGATTAAAATATCATCAGGTACACGTCAAAGAGAAACACATTTACAAGACCACTTTTCGGACCAAGTATGGGAATTATGAGATTTTTGTAGTTCCATTTGGCTTAACTAATGATCTAGTTACATTTATGTGTTTGATGGATAGTGTGTTGCATCCGTACTTGGATAAGTTTGCTATTGTGTTAATTGATGAAATACTGGTATATTATAAAAATGAGGAATAACATGTTGAACATTTAACAACAGTGTTGATGTTGTTGAGAGAGCATCAGTTGTATGCTAAGCCTAGCAAGTGTAGCTTCTTTCAAACTAAGGTACACTACTTGGGGCATGTTGTCTCCAAGGAGGGAATTTCAGTAGATCCAGAGAAGATAAGGGTCATCATGGAGTTGGTAGCTCCTAAGAATGTGGATGAGGTGAGATCCTTCATGGGTTTGGTAGAATACTACAGGAGGCCCATCAAGAACTTCTCGCAAATTTCTTATCCTATCACATCATTACAGAGGAAGGGTAGGAAGTTTGAATGGACATAGGAGTGTGAGGCTATTTTCGAGTAGCTTAAGCAGTTGTTGACACATGCACTAGTGCTAAAGATTGCACATCTAAATAAAGAATTTGTAGTATGCATAGAGGCTGTATTTGATGCATCAGTAGTGAAATTGGGAAGAGTATCTTCCACTGGTGGATTTCATGTACAATAATGGTTATCAAGAATCATTACAGATGAGTCCTTTTGAGGCATTATATGGGTGGATTTGCAACACTCCCATCAGTTGGAGTGATCTGGTTAATAGGGTGTTGATTGGACCAGATATGTTGGTAGACATGGAACAGGAAATGCAGGTAATCAAGAAGAATCTAAAGGTAGCACTAGATAGGAAGACAAGTTATGTCGATAGGAACAGGTTGTTCAAGGAGTTCTAGGTTGGGGAATATGTGTACTTGCACATCAAACTGAAGAATATCTCCTTGCATATTGGATCATGTGCTAAGATGGCACCACGGTTTTGTGGACCCTTCAGTTTTGTTGAGAGGATTGGGCCAATATCCTATCGACTTGCACTACCTCCAACATTGAAAGTCCATGATGTTTTCCATGTATATTTTCTTAAGAAGAATGTTAAGGATGTTGATCATGTGATTGATTGGTCTGTATTGCAAGTGGAACCAATTGGAGAATTCTAGCTAGAGCCTCAATGCATTTGCAGAAAAAGGTGCTCATGCTCCAAAAATAAGAAATCGAGCAAGTTAACATGCAGTGGAAGAACTTTGGGCCTAATGAATCAGATGTGGGTTATGTATCCCTCCTTGTTTTCTGGTTCAGGAAAAGTTGTTTTGGCTTCGTGTTTTGGTATATGCTTTGGTATATGTTTTGATGATGTTGGTTTATGTACATATGTATATGGATGTAAATGCCACCACGAGCTGTGTTATAAAGCTCCACTATGTAGTATGTTGTTATGATGTCATGTTATTATGTTTTTATGTTGGTTTTGTTTTCAGCAGGGTGATCAACGTAAATACTACATCGAGATAACTTATAAAGCTCTATCTGAAATATATATTTTTCTTACAATAGGTTTGTGGTGATAGGTGTTGTTGAACACAGAGGATGGTGTTCCCCGGAGGGGGAGGGTTGTGTAACAACCCTAGTAAAAAATCCATGTAATAAAAGCAAATAAAGGAAAAATAATAACCACAAATGATGGGACACTTATTCCAAGCTGAATGTTGGGAAGAATCCTAGTGATGGATGTTACACAATATTTTGTCACATTCCCAACTCTGTACCCGAAGTGTCATCCTTTGTGCCACTGTCATCACAAATTCCATAAAGTGACGAAAGATATGTAAACTCATTCATCATGAATTATATGCTCAACACATCCATGAAGATATGGAGAACTAATGTCTTGAAGTAATTCTGGAAAAACTTGTGAAAAACCCTAATTTGCAAGACTAGTGCTACTTTTAGTAGGAAAATATATGATGGTAACCTTTTGTCTAACTAGTGACTAGCACTGGAAGTGTAATTTTTTATAGGAAAATCCACATTGATCCTCTTCAGGTAGTTTATCTAAAAATGGAGCAGAAGCGTCTCTTACTAGAAACCTTGAGAATGGTGAGCTGGTAATTGTTGGATGAAGATATAGTTCAGTACTCCCATTTAGAGCCCTTGATCCTATCTTTAAGGATCTTACCTTTGGGATACAGACCTTCTTCCCCCTTTGGTGGATCTCTATCCTCCTCTCCATCACTATAAATCCGTTCTTCACTTTCCACAATGGGTTGGTCATTGCTGGTTGCCATTCTTCTGCGCAATTGTGCTTAGATGTCGCCATTTTGGTGAGAGAGGAAAGGAGAGCTTGTTAAATTTGGCTTGGAATTGGAACCATCCTGAAGGAGGCCTTCAACATCAAGGCACCAATTTTATGCTTCCCTCTTTGATTTAATCATTAATACAAAGCATGTTTTACTTCCCATAAGCTTGTCTATGATGGTTTCTTAGTACATTACTCCTTGATCTATTGTATAACATACATTGGAATGCATATTCTATGATCTCTCTTATTGTTGTCTTTTGATATCTCTTGCAAGTATTTAGATGCAACGAATAGCGAAGAAAGAGCCTGGGATCTAAGGGATTAGGATCATCATCAAAGGTTGAGAACATAGGAGAGAGGTAGGCCATCTACCTTTCTCATTTGTCATTCTGATCTAGGTTAGGGAAGTTTTCTTGTTTTGTCACAGTTGTTACTAGACCCACACATTGGGCTAGAGGGATCACTTCTATTCATATAAGGGATTACCTAGATAACAAATTGGTGACTTTGTTGGGGAAGCCTACACCCTTTTCATCCTCCTTTCATTTTTTGACTTCTCCTTAAGTTTGGCCAACTGTCGAAAGACCCTATCTTTGGACTGATTTTCAGTCTATACTTTGAATTGTTGGTGTCTTAGAGTATCAGGTCTAGAGTTTCTTCTTAAATCTTTGTTTTTTTTCCCTAAAATTTCCTCACTCAGTGCAAGTTTTATTAGTGACAATGGTGCTGATAGTGCCTATTTTTCCATGTACAGTTGCGTTGAAAACCTTGTCTTCCACTCTTTACCCACATTGAATACCAACACAGGTTTTTCTATGAAACGTAGTGTTGCCAACACAAGATTTTCTATTAGAAGTAGCACTGATGACCCTGTCAAAACAAATTTTTCTATATAAAGCAGCATTGGTCCTTGAATGTGATAATTTTTGGGGTTTTTGTTGAAAAGTCTAGTGTGTCCTGGTCTCTTAGGTCATTTCCCTGCTCTGTGTGTAGCAGATTCTGTATGTTGCTTTCAATTTCTTTGTGGTGTGCAAAAGTCAATCCCATCCTTTAAGTGTAAAAGTGAAATTTTGATTGATTTTTTGATGTTTTGAGACAATTAAAATCATTTTTTACTACTTGTATGATTGGGAAAGTACTAATCTATTGTTGATTGAGCATTAGTAGTTCTTTTGGAATCATAAAATGAATTGATATTTCATTTATTTAGTTCTCATTTCAAAAATTTACTTTTCGTAAAAGTGCACGAGATTAGTTTCATTGAAAAGTTACCTTTTTTAGAATCATCATTGAAAATAGATCACATTTTTTGTTGATTGAAAACTAAATGGTGCATTAGTTTCATTAATTTTTTTAAAGAAATAAGGAAATTGAAAGTTTATATAAGTGCATCTTAGTAAAAGCAAAAGTAATTTTACTTTTGAAAAGTTGCATTTGGGAAGTGAAAAGTAACAAAATAGTTAAGGGCACTTTGTTTGTTTCTTTACTTCTTGTTGCATCATTGTTTGAAATATCTCCCCTTACTAGTTTAGCTTTCATCGAATTGGAAAATATTTTTTTTCTCCTATAGTTGCATCTTATGTGTTCAGATCACATCGCTTTGAGCCATGAAATTGAAATATAATTCAAGATAAATATTAAAATTTACTCAATTAATCTAAGGATAATTTGGAACTTAATGTAAACAATTAGAGGTCTAGGCTAGAGATGTGTTCCGGAATCTATAAAGCTATCAGTTGTCGTTATTTGCTAGCACTGTATCCCAGGGTGAAATGTCGTTCAGAGGCACTCCAGTATGGAAAGTATATGGGAACGCTCTCATCGAATGGTTATGCATTAGATAGCGGTAACATGGACTTGTGCTCCCCATATCATCACAGATATATTTGGAGACCCCACTAGGTTTCTATCCTTTAGCCATAGGTAACCGAGTCAGTCGCCTTGTAAACATGATACACTAAACACAACATTCAGGGAGATTGGTTGTCGTACGTTAAGTCCTTGGTTTCAACTAAGGTGTATATTGCGGTTCACGGATAATTGGTAAGCCCTTTTTCCTAGTTACCCCTTTTTGATTTATTTGTTGTTAATTTCTAAAATTAATTGACAATGAAACAACATATTTCCTATGGAAATACTCCTTAGTAGATCTTAGGTTGATACTGATGGCAACATTTCCTGAGTCTACTAGTAAAAGAAACCACTCTGATAGGAATCCTACTTTTTTTCCTTCTTTCGGAAATACTGGTTCTCCCTATATGGAGATGTTGTCCCTTCGTGGATTGACCATTGGCCTGCGAGTATGGTTATTTTTGACCTCGGTGATTTCGAGTGTCCAAACTTCTTTTCAACTGCTTTCTCCTCCACCTGAACAACATCAACCTCATGTTGATCCTAAAGTTGGCCCCTCACCTTCTTCACCTATTCCTTCACCTTGTTCTTCCTCTTTTCTTGGTGAAAGTCTCGATTCTTGTAACTAGGAAGCTATGAATAAGAAGAAGAGGATGAAGAAGAAGAAGAAGCAAAATAATTAAGGGGGAAACCAGGAAGCCATTGATACAAATGCAACTGATGTAGAAAAATCTTCCAACAAACCCCGAAAAGTAAAATTCCTTACATGTTATGTAAGGGTGACCACCTTCTTCGAAATTGTCTGGGTATTCCCAAGGTCTTAGAAGTGTGGTCCAAAGGTTCACATCAACCTTTGTCATCATCCTCTGGAGCTCATCATCCTCTAGAGATCATGTTCTTGATAAACCTTCAACTAGTAATAATAACGTCCATGGGAAAAAGGGAAAAGTCAAATTTCCCTGTAAGTTGTGTGAAGGTAATCATCCCATTCACCTTTTTCCTCTTCTAGGTGAGGCTTCCAAAGCGTTGGAAAACCTTATAGCTTCCCATCCTTATATTCCAGTTGGCTATTGGAAGCTTTCCCCTAATCATTCTTTAGTTGATCAAGTGATTGATCAAAAGCCATCTTTTGTCAACCCCTCTCTCTCTAAAAGTGAGTCTTATGAGTCCATTCTTGACTAACCATTGGTTGAGAAAATGGTAGACTTGACTCCACCATCAGTTAACCATACCTTTTCGATAGAGATTGAACCTCCTACAGCTCAGGTTCTTCTATTTTCTTCAATTTTGAATGAACTATAGGGAAAACCTACCGTTCTTGAGGTGAACTAGAGCAATTCTCTTGTTCCCATAAAGCAAGAGGGAAGCTCTCACATTACCATGACACCCCCTCTCAGTTGTTTAGTCACTTCTTTTGATTGGAGTCGGCTAGCAAGATATCGTCTTCCATCTTATGTGCCGTTCCAGATTATAGTATAGGCTTACAATATGGTCGTACCTAGCATATTCATAGATAAGGGTGTAGCTGTTAGCACTATGTCCTCAACTACTTGGAAAGCTTTAGGTTCTCCTAAGATTTTCCCCATCACCCAGAATCTGTGATCTTTTAATAGAGGAATCAGTCAACCATTAGTGATCCTTGCTAAGTTACCTATTTCTTTTGGAGGAAAGGTTGTCTATATAGATGTGATGGTTGTTCAAGGCTCTTTAGATGTTAATCTACTCCTTCGCCATGACTATGTTTATGTCATGGAAGTTCTTGTCTTTTCTCTCTTTCATGTGATGTGTTTCCCGCATGAAGGAATAATTGTGATAATTGACCAGCTTACATTCATTTCTCCTGAATCAACCCCCAATAAACCATCATCCCTAAACAATGTAAACTTTGAAACGGGAACTGATACTGTTACCCGTTTTGTAGAGATAGCAAAAAAGTGACCCGATTTTGAAAAGGGGTGATGCAGAACACACATGTTTTGTAGAGATAGCAAAAAAGTGACACGATTTTGAAAAGGGGTGATGCAGAACACACATGTTTTTTTTAGAGCATAGTTTTTGGCACTTTAATTTTTTTTAATTTTTTTTATGTACATTGTGTTTTAGAATAGTAGTGATTTTCATGCTGATTTTAAAAAGTAGTTATTCTGCATCAGACCCTTTTTTTAAAAGACCTATTTTTTGACTTTAACTTTTCTAATGTATGTAATGTAAATAATTATTTTTTAAATTTAATAATTTTGGAAGTGGTCTTCTTCTTCATATTTTCTTGTTTTTATTTTTATTTTTATTTTTTTGGTAGTGAGGTTTTTATTGATTTGCATATTTAAAAAAGAAGGTCAATATTTTGCATTTTCCATATTTTACATATTTATACATCGTTAATTAAATTTTCAATCCAAATGAAATAATTGTCTCTAAAAAACAAATATAAATTTATATATAAGAAAAAAAGACAAAAATAAAAAATAAAAAGTGTTAAAAAAATTTATCTTATAAACCATAAAACACTTTGGAAAAAAAAAACAAAATTATATATATATATATATATATATATATATATATATATATATATATATATATATATATATATATATATATAGTCGATAAAAATTGAGAAATTAAAAAAAAAAAAAAAAAAAAACATTAGCAAAAACTAGGAAAAAAAATTTAAAAACAAACTAGTTAAAAAAAAAATAGAAAATTAACGAAAAAAATTAAAAAAGCTAATAAAATAAATATTAAAAAAAAAGGGTTAAAAAAAATATCTCACAAACCATAAAAGAATTTAGAAAACAGAAAAACAATATATATATATATATATATAAACTATAGTATAAATATAGAAATTAAAAAAAAAATAAAAAACTGGAAAAAAAAAAAAAAAAAGTAGTTTAAAAAAAAAAAAAATTAACGAAAAAATTTGAAATACTAGTAAAATTAATATTAAAAAAAACAAAAATAAATTCAAATTATAAAAAAAAAAACAAAACAAAACAAAAAAATACATAATTTTTATTAAAAAAAAAAAGTAATTATTTTTTATTAAACATACATATTTTATTTAAAAATATATATATTAAATTTTTTTTTTAAACAATCTTTTTTTATTATTTAAAAAAAATATATAATTTTTTTAAAACAATTTTTATTTTTATTTTTATTTTTTCTTTAAAAATACAAATTATTAAATCTACGTTTTATATTCTAATAAATAAATAAAACCTACATTTAAAAAAAAAATTTACATTTCTTTCTTTATTTTAAAAAAAATTAATAAAATTAATATTCTTTTTTAAACCATTCTTTTTTTATTAAAAAAAAATTATAACTTTTTTTTTAAACATTTTTTTGTTTTTTATTTAAAAATATAAATAATAAAAAAAAATAATGATTTTTTAAAAAAAAAATTTTTTTTATTTAAATATTAAAAAATTATTAAAAAAAATTAAAAATTTTAAAAATTCAAAAAATTAACATTTTTTTTTAATTATTAAAAAAAAAAAATTATGAGCCCCGGCCGCACTACCACGGGCGGCTGGTGGGCGGCCCGTCGATTCCGGGAATCGACGGGCCGCCCATGGTGGCGCGGCCGTGGGCGGAGGGGCCTGCCGGGAATCGATGGGCCGCCCACCGACCGCCCGTGGTGGCGCGACGGTGGGCAGAGGGGCCTGCACGCAGGCCCTTCGCCCACGGTCATGCCACCACGGGCGGCCCGTGGGCGGCCCGTCGATTCCTGGAATCGACGGCCTGCCCATCGGCCTCCCATGGTGGCGCGGCGATGGGCGGAGGGCCTGCACGCAGGCCCCTCCGCCCACGGCCGCGCCACCACGGGCGGCCGGGGCTCATAAATTTTTTTTTTTAATAATTAAAAAAAAATGTTAATTTTTTGAATTTTTAAAATTTTTCATTTTTTTTTAATAATTTTTTAATATTTAAATAAAAAATATATATATATATTTAAAAAAAAACCATTATTTTTTTTTATTATTTATATTTTTAAATAAAAAACAAAAAAATGTTTAAAAAAAAAGTTATAATTTTTTTTTAATAAAAAAAGAATTGTTTATAAAAGAATATTAATTTTTTTAATTTTTTTTAAATAAAAAAAGAAATGTAATTTTTTTTTTAAATGTAGGTTTTATTTATTTATTTATTTTTTAAAATATAAAACGTAGATTTAATAATTTGTATTTTTAAAGAAAAAATAAAAATAAAAATTGTTTTAAAAAAAATATAATTTTTTTTTAAATAATAAAAAGGATTGTTTAAAAAAAAAAAATTTATATTTTTTTTGAATAAAATATGTATGTTTAATAAAAAATAATTACATTTTTTTTTTAATAAAAATTATGTTTTTTTTTTTTTTTTTTTTTTTTTTTTAATTTGAATTTATTTTTGTTTTTTTTAATATTAATTTTACTAGTTTTTCAATTTTTTTCGTTAATTTTCTATTTTTTTTTTAAACTAGTTTTTTTTTTATTTTTTTTTTTTCTAGTTTTGCTAATGTTTTATTTAATTTCTCTATTTTTACTTACTTAGTTTATATATATATATATATATATATATATATATATATATATATATATATATAATTTTGTTTTTTTGTTTTCCAAATTTTTTTATGGTTTGTGAGATAATATTTTTTAACATTTTTTATTTTTATCTTTTATATATATTTTTATATTTGTTTTTTAAGTAATCAACATTTTAATCTTAATTTTAGTAGTTTTTATTTTTTTTTTTGTTAATCTTCTATTTTTGTAAATCTAGTTGGTTTTTAATTTTAATTTTTAGTTTTTTATTTTTCCTTAATTTTTTTTTTTTTTTTTCTATTTTCACCTACTTTATTTTTTTGTTTTTTTTAAATGTTTTTTTTTTCTTTTCCATTTTTTTTTGGGCAATTTTTTTTTATGTTTTACAAGATAAATCTTTTTCTTTTTTCTCTCCATTTTTTTAAATATTTTTTTTACTATTTAATTGTTTATAGTTTTTTTTTTTTTTTAGTTTTTTAATTCTTATCATTAATTTTGTTTTTTTTACATTTTTATGATTGACTTTTTTTTTTGGTTTTTTACTTTTATTTTATATTTTCCTTTTAGTATATATTTTAATCTATGTTTTGTTATTTTTTTTTTAACTTTTATTTTTTTGTGTTTTTTCATTGTTTTAATTTTTTTTTTATTTTTTTTTATGTTTTTATTATTTTTTAACATTTAATGTTTTTCATGTTCATGATAAAATATTTTACACCATTATTTCTAAATGTTGAAATTTTACTTTTGAAAAAAAAAAGTGTTCTCCCAGCATCAACACTTTTCGTTTTGAGGGTGTTTTTTGGATATTTTTTGCTCAAAAAATTTGTTTTCACCGCCATTTTTAAAACATGTTGAAAATTTACCCAAGAAAAAAAAAAGTGTTATTCCAGCATCAACACTTTTCATTTTTAGCATTGTTTTTGATGTTTTTTCAAGGTTTTTTTTGTCATAGTTCCCGTTTTGAGTTTATAGTTCCCGTTTCATAGTTTACATTGTTCCTAAATGGTTCTTATATGCAAGTAGTATCACTCCTGCCACATGTTAATTACATGGCCACCTGTTCCATGCCCACATCTACTGGTGATCTAGTAGGTGATGTAGTACATCATGTATTGGGGGCATTGGAGCATGATTTTTCATTTGGATCCTTGGACATGTATCCATTCTAGAGTGTTGTTGTCCCATTTGATGAGAACATCATGGAAACCATGGTCTCGTATAGTCCATGATCAAGGTCATGAGGATAGTTCTTTTACTATGTCAACCTCATTAAAAAATGAAATAGGTGTTATGAGGATAGTTCTTTTACTATGTAAACCTTGTTAAAAAATGAAGTAGTTTTTGAATATGGTTCCTTTACTTGTGTCAAGCTTGGTAAAAAATGAAATAAGGTGTCATGAGAATGGTTTTTTTCCTCTGTCAAACTTGCTAAAAGATTAAACAAATCCCCTTCCAATTCGAGTCTTTGATTAGATCTTGTAAAATCTCAGTCGAGTCTTTCACTTGATCTCATAAGTGAACCTTCATTCCATCCACCTTTTATTAACCAATAGTCTACTTAGGTGAATGAAATGAAGCTTGGGGAGCATGTACTTGGAATTGAGTCATTGTGTTGGGGGCATGCAAACCAATTCCAAGCATAATTTGTCTCCGTTTCAAGCTTGTGTAAAAATGAAATCGATCTCAAGCATGGCTTGTCTCTAGTTCAAGCTTGTGTAAAAATGAAACCAAACCCAAGCATAGTTTGTTTCTGTTTGAATCTTGTGTAAAAATTAAACCAAATCCAAGCATAGTTTGTTTCTGTTTCAATCTTGTGTAAAAAAGAAACCAAATCCCAACATAGTTCTTTCTCATGTTTCAAGCTTGTGGAAAGATGAAACTATATTCAAGTATATTCAAGCATAGTTTCCCATGTTTCAATATTGTGTAAAAATGAAACCATTCCCTCTTTATCTCTCATTATTTCCACCTTTATCAACCTATTTTTGTTGGATTAGCCTTGGATTTTTCATTCCATCTTCACCATCTCTTTGGTCGATCATATGCTTTCACTTGGTTGTTTTACCCTTATCTGAGGAACATCTTTGATGAGTGGTCTGATTAGCCAACCTCTTGACATTTACATGTTTTGAGTAATTCCATCATCACCAGAAACAATTGATATCCTTTTATGCCACTTATTCTTCCAACTCTTTTTAGACTCCAAAAATATGAAAATATTGTTGAGTACTTTTCATTTCGAACTTGTTAAAGTAAATCAAATGACATTTACTCAGTATAATTTTAACCCTTTTCGAGAATAAGATAGACTAATGTACGGAAAAGGAATACCTTAGTCTCACGTGGCTAAGAGGTTCTCTTGAATATTGTTTTTTACCTTTCTGAATTCCAGAGACTACATACAAAAAAGTACCTTTGGAGTTTCCTTTTCTCCTCTATTTCAAACTCTCTAAACATGAAAAATATTTGATTTACCCCTCCATCGGAGTCATAAAACTTGAACTACGTAGGACTTGTCACCATGACGAGACCGATTTTTTCCTTCCTAAGGCTCGTTAACTTACTAGGATGGATTCATCTAAAGGATGAACTTATATGCCAAGGTTATGGTATCCTCTTCAAGCTTGTGATTAAAAATAAAGAGGTACTCATTAGCGATAGTGGGGAAAAATGGATGTAAACATGTCATCATCCTCGCCACTTGTCTTCCTAGTTTTGGGAAATCCATTTTCCTCTGATTCAATCACCCCTGATGTCATCATGACCTCTGATTCCATTTTGAATCAAGTGTTTCCAAACTCCAGAGTCATGTCTCCAATATGTTCAAAAGAAGTCTTATCTACAAAATTCAAACCTCTTATACTTATGTAACCCTCTCTGCAACAATTGTGAATCACTCCTATCATTTTGAGATATCCTATGCTTTGTGTCGACGATCTGGGAAACATTATGGTCCTCCTTCAACAGATCACTTCCTATCAACTTTAGCTCATTATCCAAGAAGTTGATTTAGAAATTCCCTTTCAGTACCTTGGAGCTTACATTCCTCAATGGCAAGTTCTTCATTTTTGATGGCGGGCTTACATACTTGGCCTTCGATTGAATGATTCAACAAACAGCTCACATATTCACATTTATAGATTTTACTGGTGTACCTTGAGGGCCATTGTCATTATTGGTGGTTTCTCTTGCACCTACTAATGGTTTACATTATTGACCAGTAATCAGGTGGTTTCATTCATGATTGTATACATGATCTGTTTCATACGAATGGTTCCGTCCATGACATGGATCCTTACACATGATCCTTTTCATATGGATGGTTGCGTCCATCAAGTGGATCCATAGACATGATCCTTTTCAAATAGATGGTTGTGTCCATACCATGGATTCATGTATTATATTTTGATTCCTATTCAGATGTATTATCAGGCATATGCATATATTAGAGATGTCATATATTGTATCATGTTTGATTTGCAGGTCTCCTAACTTTGGCCTTGCAATCTCCTTGCCTTAACTGATAAAACACCTCAACCATCACTTCTTGTTATGATTTCATGCTTTAGGGGGAATATTTTACACAATATTTTGTCACATTCCCAACTCCATACCTGAAGCATCATCCTTTGTTCCACTTCCATCACAAATGTCGTAAAGTGACAAAAGTTGTGTAAACTCATTCGCCATGAATTATATGATGAACACATCCCTAAAGAGATGGAGAAATAATGTGTTGAAGTAATTCTAGAAAAACTCGTGAAAAAATCTAATTTGCAAGACCAACGCTATGTTTAGTAGGAAAATCCATGCTGGTAATGTTTTGTCTAACTAGTGACCAGCGCTAGAAACACAACTTTTTATAGGAAAATTCACATTGATCCACTTCAAATAGTTTCTCCAAAAATGGAATAGAAGATTCTCTTACTAGAAACCTCGAGAATCATGCGCTGTTAGTTGTTGGATGAAGATATGGTTGAGTATTCCCATTTAGAAACTTTGATCCTACCTCTGGGGATCTTACCTTTGGGATGAGGACCTTATTTCCACTTTCATGGATCTATAAACTCCTCTCCATCACTATAAATTCGTTCTTCACTTTCCACAATGGGCTGGTCATTACTGGTTTCCATTCTTATGCTCAATTATGCTTCGATGCTATCATTTTGGTGAGAGAGGAAATGAGAGATTGTTATGTTTGGCTTGGACTGGGAACCATCTTGAAGGAGGCCTTCAACATCAAGGCATTGGTTGTATGCTTCACTCTTTGATTTAATCATTAATACAAAGCATTTTTTACTTTCCATAATATTTTCTATGATGGTTTTCTTAGTACAATACTCCTTGATCTGTTGTATAACTTACATTAGAATGCATATGCTATGATCTCTCTTGTTGTTGTCCTTTGATGTCTCTTGCAGGTATTCAGGTGCAAGGAATAATGAGGAGTGAGCTTGGGAGCTAAGGGAACAAGATCATCATCAAAGTTTCAGTGCATAGGAGAGAGATATGTCATCTCCCTTTCATGTTTATCATTCTAATCTAGGTTATGGAAGTTTACTTATTTTGTCACGGTTATTACTAGACCCACACATTGGGCTAGAGGGATCACTTCTATCCATAGAAAGGATTAATTGGATAACATTGGGGATCACTTATGATTGCTTATGGCTAAGGAAATTGGCAAAGGCAATGACTAAGGCTTTGAAAAGGAAAAATGGCATTGTTGACACATTTATTTATGAAAAAAATGGAAATTAGGAGAAAAGGAAGGTGAAAGGTCACAAGTTTCATGTGAGGTGGAAATTGAAGGAAAATAATGGAAAATGAAGAAAATAGAGGCCTCATTCATAAAAAATGTTTATAAGGATCAGTTGGTAACCTTTTGTCAGTTCAGTTTTGGCGCTCTCTCGTTATTATCTCTCTCTCACACACTCAAGGAGACTTAGAGTTTTCTTTGAGCACTCTTGAAGGGTGTGGCATACTTGGAGTTTTGGAGAAAGAAGGCAAAGGAAGAGAAAGATAGTGTAAGAGGGCATCAAGATTAGAAACTACATCATATTTTTTTGCAAATACCGAGTTGCATGTATGTTTCCTTCACTATTTTTGGCATGCATGGCATATGCATGTGGATTTTTGGTTGTGATCTGTCATTAGAATGGAGGATGGTTGGGATTGATATTGGACTTCCTAGCCTTGCCATTTCTTGGTAGCCATGGTGATTATGGGTCTATTTTCATGGTTTTGTTTTGGTCGGTTCTCATGTTTCCTTAGCTTGGGGTTGAGTTATTAGTTCCTGGAAGCCCTGGTTGGACAAATGCTCTGGAATCCCTATAATACCTTGGGTTGAGTTACTAGTCCTAGAAGCCTTGGTTGGACAAACATTCTGGAATCCCTTGGTGGTTTGATTTACTAGTCCTGGAAGCCCTGATTGGACAAATGCTCTGAAAGCCTTGTATAAGTTGTTGGTTGAGTTACTAGTCCTGGAAGCCTTGGTTGGAACTGACGCTCTGGAAGTCATAAAAGGCTTGGATGGAGACCAATATGATGATGGTTTTGGTGATGTCTGTCCAAGTGGTGGAATCACTTTTTTATGGTTTGAGGTGGATGGCCTCTGAATCTCTAGATGATTTTTTATTGATGTGTTTTATAGGATCCCGCATTCATGCTTGGAATATGGCACGAAGGTGAATGACTGAAGAGAGATTTGGCTCAAGAATTCTATGGTTGGGTGGAATGTGGAAGTCCCATCTTGGGTTTGAATCTTGAATCATTAATGAAAGGTTATTTCTCCTTATATTTCTATGAGAATTTTGATGGATTATATGTTGTCTATATGGGTATACTTTCATGAGTATTCCTGTTGGTATTATGTTGGTTATGTATGTGTTTTATGACAACAACTATGTATGGATTTCATCATGTTTTTACTTGTAATTAAATGATCAATGTATCTATGACCTAATGGATGGAATGATATTTGATGTATTGAGGCATCAATGGTACTTAGCGATTATTAGCTAAGTATGAGACCCCTATGCTCAGAACTGTTATTTACACTTGTAGATTACATATTTGTGATAGGATTGAGAAAATTCTTGTCATGTCTAGTGGGGTCCAATTAAGGTGTTAAAAAGGTATTTGATTTAATACTATCATTTCCATGTTATTTTACTAATTTGAAGAGATTTTTCAATTATGTCTAGTAACATGGGCTATGGGACTTAAAAAGTGGCTCAAATCCTGGTTCGTTGGCATAGCATTGACAATTTTGTTCTTTGGTCACTGGAAGGCAAGTCTATGAGAGCGACTTTGGGTTTATAGTCACCCTCATGCCTATAGCATGGGAGCAACTGAGGCTTAATTTGTCCAAAAGATCAGTGGGACCCCAAGGAAAGTCGTCTAAAGTATTGGATTGGTTCCAGAGGGTCCTATAGCTTATGATTAATTTCTATATGGTGTGTTTCCATCGGTTCCACTTCCTTAACATGACTCAAGAGGTCTAATCATACCTTAGTGCCCTCTCGTCACATGTTTACCCCCGCTAGCTGGTTTCTTGGGTATATGTGGGAGGACGGTGTTACACTATACTTAGATTGGGGGAAACCTCTTCAATCTTGTCCCTGAAAATATTCTAAGAATATGTGTGAGGTGGGATGAAGTCTATGACATCCTATCAACATGTGATGATGGACCTTATGGGGGTCACTTTGTCATAAAAAGGACAACTTACAAAATTTTGTAAGCAGGATTCTTTTGGCCAACGCTTCATAAGGATGGCCAATTGCACATTGCATAATGCAATGAGTTCCAAAGGATTGGCAAGCATACTCTAAAGAATGAAATCCCCCTTCAACCTCAAGTGTCTTTTGAGCCAATTGAGAAATGGGGCATGGAGTTCATTGATCCTATTGATCATCCATCCAAACATAAAGAGTACATCATTGTATGCACTAATTACCTAAGCAAGTGGGTTAACATGAAGACAACAACAAAATAGAAAGTGGTTGAATTATTAAGGGGAAATATCTTCTATAAGTTTGGTTTTCCTAGAGAATTGGTGACAGGTCAAGGATCTTAGTTCAAATCAAATATGATTGAAGGGATAATGAATCAACATCACATTCACCATTGGAAGTCCACTTCATACTACCCTAAAGGAAATGGGTAAGTAAAAGTCCCTAATAGGGCATTAGAGAACACCCTTACCAAAGTGATAAATGGAAACAAAGAGGACTAGGTAGAAAGGCTTGTTGAGGCCACTTGAGCTTACAACAGTACTTGGAAAACCACCACTGGTTTCACCCCCTATGATTTAGTCTAGGGGAAGAAGGATTTATTATCAATTGAATTTCAATACACACAGTAAGGATGGAAACCCAACTTGACATTGATCTGACTGAAGCATACATTGATAAGATACAAAAATTGAATGCATTAGATGAGTATAGAATGCAAGGCTTATTACAAACTAAGGTAGTCTAGCTGCATATAAAAATATGGCATGAAAAATACATTAAAATGAGAGCCTTGCAAGAGGGTGGTTGGGCCCTCTTGTATGACTCCAAGTTCAAAGATTTGAAGGGAAAAATCATGACTGGATGGCTAGGGCCTTACTCGGTGGAGAAAAGCTATGATAATAACTCTGTCAAAATTAGGACTATAGATGAGGAACAAATACCACTTCTAGTGAATGGATACCAGTTGAATATTTACAAGAATCTCCTCTCCAATGATAATTTTACACATTCAATAAGCAAGGATCTGAATCTAATTGAAAGCCTTATATATCACAATCCATTTAGTCACTGCCCAACAAGAAAATAGAAAAAATAAAAGTAAAAAATAGAAAGAAAGAAAAAACTAAGCTCAAGTGAAAATCTCCTGTGAGGAACTTGAGGTAAAACCACTAGCTGAAAACCTCTATGAGGTAGTTGGTAATTTTGGAAGAAAAAATAGAAAAATAAGAGTTCAAAATGAAAACTTCTTCCAAGTCACTTGAAGTAGGATCACTGGTTGAAAACCTCCATGAGACAACTAGTAAGCCCAAAAAAAGAAAAATAAAAAAAGGAAAAAGGAAAAAAGAAGAGAAAAGAACAACAAGAGTAGTTTTTTTGTCTCACATTGATTTAGTGTAGATACCACCAGGACACAACAAATTAGGCCAAACATACCAACTTTCATCACTATCCAAGTCATCAAATCGATCACTCCAAGGGGGGCAGATGACGTCTCTCCACCATTATCCCATTTATCTTCATAACCCACTGCATTATCCATCACATATCATCTCCTTTCCATGTGTTTTCTACAGTTTCCTTGAACTACTACACGAAAGGCTAGTTTTGATGAAAAAGCTACAAATTGAAGAAAACTTTAACATCTGATCTCAGAAAAGACACCAAGGGAATCCTGGAAACTAGTTTTTCCATCATCATTCATCACAACCTAGTTTCTCCCCTAATGTTTGCATCCTTTCACCTTGTAGTAGCCCACTTCCTCCATTTTTTCCATCATAGTCACACCAGAAACCCTCTCCATCACCATCACCTTCATTTCCACAAATTAGCAATCCACCCTACCAATTCAAAAGGAATTTCTCAATGAGAATAAGGGGCCTCTATGTCTATTACAAGAGACTACAAAGTCAAGTAATGGACTGCATAAACTGTATAGGCCCGGGGTTCAAATCAACAGTTTTTTTAATAGGATCACATACTCTAGTAGCTTATTATATTTAAAAACTCACTCCAAGATTGATGAAAAGGTCTCAAGCAACTAAAATATCCCTTGTAGGCTACTACAAGATTAGCTGTCAACTACACAACATGTTGAAGACACATACAAATTAACAAAAAACAACCTGCAACACCATGAAAGGTAATTGTAAGGTATGAAACTTATAGGACTTGTTCTTTGAATTCATTCGAGCACACAAAAAAAAATATTTCATGCAAAACGTATGATTTAAATATCCTAGCCTAACTAGCAATAGCCTTAGCCAAATCAGCATTTAACTCCCCTTTATCTAAAAAGTTATTCCGACATGTAGAGTGGGGGGATTAGAAAAACCACCAATCTTTCGAAAAGCTGGTTATTGTTGGTAGTGATGAGTACTTGAGGTGGAGCATATGGGAAAACATCATGTAGAGTTATGTGTCTAGGTGGGCTAGCTCGGTGCTACATGTTGAGCCCTCAATCTTCACCACCCAAACAAATCATTCAAATATCCAATTAAGTCACAAGATAACTAAAGCTCATCATCTATCCTCCCATTGGTGTTGTGCATGTAAAATTCCATTAAAAAACCACCATCAAAGTGTATAGTGCTACAAGTTGCAAAGCTATATGAAACAGGTTGCATAGTTACAGGAAACATGTTGTAGAATGCTATAGGAAGAAGATGGTTTACTACAAGAATACACTTTTCTGCCAAAATTACTCATAGATACCACTAAACATGTTGTAGATTTTGGTGCTTTATAAAACAACATTTGAATACTTGAAATCGCCTTGTTTTGAATTTGGCAAATATTTATTACATATTTGTTTAAATAAATAAATAAAACACCATTTTAGTTTTTAGGAATTTATGTGTAAACTGTGGAATAAGGAAAGAGGGGGGTCCATAAAATTTTGTTATCCAAAAATTTATGCTTGGTCTGATAATAAGAAATATATAAGGATGCATTACCTTTACATATTCAAAGAAGCATAGTACCATGTTTCCACAGGAATCTTTGTATCCTATAGCAACACAAAGATGGTGTATTTTTTGTGTACAGGGGGAAATTGATAAGTATTATGATATTTATGAGATAAACCCTAAAATAAAACCCCAACCTGGTTGAAAGCAATTTGTTTGATAAAATGTGGGATGTTTTTAATAGGAGGAAACCTAACAATACCTGCAAAATCCACCAAAACCATGAAGTTGTCATCATCCTGGAAAATTATCAGTGGTTGGGATTCTTTGAAAGAATCACATGGTCTAATGATGAGATAGATATGAATAAGGGGAATTTTTAGGTCTAAAATGGGCCTCCTAAGAAAAATGTACAACCAAAATCAACTTTATAAGAACCAATAGGATTCAAGGTGATGATGTCAACCATGGGAGATGATTCACCATTTTTGGAGTAAAAAAGTAAAAAGATTAAAAAATAATAAAACTACTTTTTCAACTCATATTTTCAAATCATCTCCCAAAGTTTTTACTCAAGCTTCAAATGGGAGTACTCGTTGGATGAAAAATTTAATTCCTTATCCAAGGAGTACCCATGTTGCATATTTTTCATGGACCTTGCTACATGAAAAATGAGAAATACTTGAAAAAAGTGTGATTGCAATCACATTTTTCATGTATTTCTCATTTTTTGTGTAGTAGGGTCCATCAAAAGTATGCCACATGGGTACTCATTGGATGAGTAACCAAATTTTTCATCTAACGAGCGTTTTCGCTCGAAGTTTGAGTAAACCCATATGGAGATAAGTTGAAAAAATAGTTTTTTCTTTCTTCCATCTAAAATTTGATGATCTAATCTAATCTTATTTTATTATTTCTACTATTATTTTATAATTTCCTTAGGAGTCCCATTTTAGACCTTGAAATTCCCCTAATGAATTTTGAAATGAATTTTCAAAATCCAAAGGGACGAGAAATTGTCACTGCAGTCAAAGGGCCAGTAATCTATATAATTGAGGATTCCATTAATAGATTACAACTCTCCCTAAGGTCTTGCATCAGAACGAGGAAGAAATTCAAGAAGCCATTGATGTCAAGAGAGTATTTTTCTTACACAATGAGTAGCCTAATGAAGATAAAAAAGGAATAAGGTGCGATACTCTACCTAGTTCTTGGGATGAGGTAGCTTACCAGATTCTTAAGTATATTTCTTGTGAAGGAATATTGAGCTTAGTATATGCCTATAGATTTACATTTTTATATCAACTGAGGTTTTAGGCCCACCTTCTATTCAATGATATACTGAGTATTCCATTCTTCCTTCTTCAATACCTCAAGGAAATAAGCATCAAAGTGAAAAAATGGAACCACAACTACCTAGCCCATCATGGCCTGATCAAGTTAATATTCACTAATGCATTGGAGTAGCTACAACATCCCATCCCTTGGGTTGATTTTATATATGTGGACATGAAAGAATTCTTAGAGTCCCAAGAAAAACATATTAAACCACAAAAGAGATAAACCAAGAAAAGGAAAGGGAAGGTAGTGGCCAGCCCTGTAAAATAGAAAAGGGAAGACACCACAAAAGAAGAGGAAATGGAGATTGCAGAAACATTTCCATGAATTAACACTCCTACCATGCCCAAGGAAAGTAGGCATACCCAAAAAATTGTGTATACAAGAAGGAAAAGTGTCATAATAAGTTTTATTGGGAAACTAAAATCTCCTTCTTCTACCCCCATAATTATTGAAGAAACACCAAGTCTAGAAGGATAGATGATACAAGAGGGAGAAGTGCAAAGATTATCAGAACTAGAAGCACAACAAGGATTAATGGTAGCACTACTTGAGGTCACAAGGTATCCAATACAACTACAGGGACAAATTTTCCAGCTACAGGAGATAGAAAAGGTAGCAAAGAAATCGTCGTTAAGGAAGCCACATTCCTTCTTATCCTAGTCACTCAAGGTTGATCCCCCTGTTATGAGAACATTAGGGAGAATTCTCCCTACATGCCTAGTTCCCCACTTAATTCTTGAAGTGGATAAGATCAAGGTAGAAAGACATCAATGGAGAAGAATAGCACAAGACAATAGAGTGGTTGGAATTGATAAGATGGAGGATGAAATAAGAAAGATGAGAGAAGATATGGAATTGTTAAGAATAAATAAAGAAAATGAAATGGAATAGTTTGAGAAGGAAAACCAACAACTAAGAGACCAATTGCAATAAGCATAGGAATTTCTAAAGGCAAAAAATTCCATATCTCATCACTAGAAACATCCTAGGGGACTATGGTGCACATATCCTTGGAAGAAATTAGTTGTATGTAGCTTTTATTTGATGGAACAATGGTGTAGGCTCCAAATTAACTAGATAACGCAAAGGGAGATCATATAGCTGCAAGAGAATAAAGTGTTCATTGACTTTTTCCTAAGAATGTAGCATGGAGGACAAAGCTAAGGTTGTTGAATTCTACATCCATGACCTTATGCTTAATGACATGCTTGTATGGGTTCCAAACTCATACTTAGGGGATGCGCAAATGTTATCCTTGACATCTTGGTTGAAGAATAACGAAATCAAAGTAGAGGAACTGAAGAAGACATTGGATGGGGAACTAAGAGAGCCACTATGGATTAGGTCTAAGCATCCAAACCCCTCAATACTAACCACAAATTATGTTATCATTATAGAGGACCCCAAGATAGTGGGAATTTAGTAAAAAAGACAATTAGAAGCCATCCTCCAGTTTGAAAACACCTTTATACAATTATGATAGGAGAGCTCACATTCTTGCCAAAGAGTATGGCAAGGGTTGCCCCATAGCATGAATGTCAAAGAATACCACTCTCTTGATCATTTGCAGGCAACACTAGCCAAAAATCCATTATACAAAAGGATCATCCAAAAACTTGGATTTCAATGGATAGGACTCTAATTTAATCCACCCTTCTTATTGGGGCTTCAATAACACCAAGATCAAGAAGAATCGAAGGTTATGAGGTTGGAACTGTTACTCTTAAATCACCCTTTTTACCATCATTTTATCATCATTTTCCTTATAAAATTCACATGTTTTGTCCATTTTAATCCATTCCTAGCTTATTATTCATCATAATATAATGATTGGATTTAGTGGTAATGAACAAACATTTTTTATAATTAGTCAACAATTTTGCATGCTCTGGTGAATTTTGGTTGATTATGAGTTTGTATGTATCAATGAGACACCCTTTTATAATTTCACTTATGCGGACAACCATAGGATTTTTTGTCAGCAATCATGAAGTTGGATGGGTATGTAGGATAGAACTCTCACCAGAGTACTTTTCTACAACACTAATATTTGTACCATCTACATTGTTATACTAAAAAAATTATCTGTGGTGAAAGACATTTCCAAAGAAGGAAGCCATTTTTATTGAAACTTATGTCAACAACAATGCATTTTTCTATTGTAAAGATTTTGGTTTTCACTATCATTTACTTTTTATCTGCCAGATCAAACATCCAATTTTCTATCAACCCTCTTTAGGCCATTCAACCCACGAGGCTTGAAATCAAATTGAAGTATGGAAGTTATGGGAAAGTAGTTAAATCAATTTTTGTTTATGGATAAGCTTTGGGACACCTAATTGTTGTAACTAAAATCAATTTCCTCTTTTATTCCTGGTAATAACTCCTAGAAATAACAAGTAGTTGTGTTGACTTTTGTATTTCCGTCTTTCTTTTTCTTTTTTAACTGTCATATTCCCTTTGTAATCTAGTATAGGATGCAATATTGAAATATATTTAAATTCTAACGCAATCCATTGCAGTCCTTTACTTCTTAATCATTATAGATGCAATTTTTTGTTGTATATTGTTGCTTGAATATTTAGAAACAAATTGGTTTCCTTTGTTTTCAATGTGTCATCTAATTCATCCCATCTTTGCTGACATGCAGTTAGGGCTACCATTTCATAGAATTTCCTAAAGCTTGTAAAATATTCAATTATTTCATTATGTAGATTTTGTATAACTATTTTGATTTTCATATCATGTGTCTTTCTTCGATGTTCTTTAAGAATATTGTTAATGGAGTTTGGTTCTTCTCTTACCCATATAGGTGTAGTAAGTTCCTCTATCTTGTATAACTCCAACTCATGAGATCTCTTCAATTCATGTTCCAACCATGATTTCAATGATCTTAAATTGATGTCCCTAGTGTAATGATTTGGATTCCAATTTGAACCTGATGGCCCAAAGGTCACACTGAGAGGGGTGGTGAATCAGTGTGAGATCAATTTTACCATTTCACAACATTTCATAATCAAAAAACCATATAATAATGAATCATAAGAATTGTATTATCAACTATAAAAATGCATCATCAAGCTACAATCATATCAATAATATATCAAGAAGCCATCACATCACAAAGAGGCACAAGCTTTTTATGTGGAAACCAATATGAGAGAAAACCACAAATCTTCTTCTTCTTTATCTTCAATTATTTTCATATATTTGTAGGCTACAACCTACTGGATGAAACTACCACCAAGAAATGCATGTTACCACTTGTGGTAGGCTACAACCTAATTAAAGCACCAACCTCAAAAGATACAAGAAAATACTCATTATAGGCTACAACCTAATTAAGGAACCAACCTCGAAGAGGAGTAGGCTCCAACCTTCTCTAATCTCCAACATCAATCATGAGTGGGCTCCAACCTTGATAATGAGTGAGCTCCAACTTGCTGTAGGCTCCAACCTGATTGAGGCTTCAACCTTAGTGGAAACAAACACCTCCTTCTTCAATTTCTTATGGACCTCAATTTCAATTTGGATCCACTGACATCATATATCATTGAATCATAAATAAAATTCTACAATATTCAACCACTACCACTACAATCATTATCATAATTCACAGACACTATCACTACAACCACTATCATGACCTACAACCATTTTCACTACAAGAACTATCACAAGATGCAACCATTGACATTACAATATATAATTATATCAATCACTATTGCAAGTTGTCATATTGTTGTTGGAAATAATACTGAGAAGGGGGGGGTGAATCAGTATTAGTCAAATCAATAACTTTTTCTTTTCATAGTCAAATTTATATATGCTACTTCAATGAAGGTAAATTGAATGTACACACAACTATCTTTAGAGAAACCAACGTATATCCAACAAACTTATGATTCAGTTAATTCATCATATGTTGATATTTAATCAGTGCATCAATACTTCATTAACCATATAAAAATTAACCGTGTGTAGTAATAATAGAATAAACCATCGCACATAAGAAACACACATGAACACCAAGATTTAAGGTGGAAACCCAATGCGGGACAAAAACCACCTGCTTTTGTCTTCTTTTAATATAAGAAAAACTTGTTTACAATATTGTATTGGTGTAGACTTATACCAGTACACAGGAACCCACCTGTAGAAGGCTACAACATTCTCTTGTTCTCCAGCTTCTACTGGAAGGGAGCTACAACCCCATAGCTCTTGTACTAGCTGATCTATGTATTAGTGTGTAGGCACCAACCTACAGAAGGCTCCAACATTCACTCGTTTTCCAGTTGCTACTGGAAGGGAGCTCCAACCCCTTGGCTCCTGTACTGGCCAATATGTTTACCAATACGTAGGTGTCAGCCTACAGAAGGCTATAACCTTCTCTCATTTTCCAGCTACTACTGGAAGGGAGCTCCAATCCCCTCACTCTTATACTGCCTAATATGTTTGCCAGTATGTAAGCACTAGCCTACAAAAGGCTACGACCTTCTCTCTTCCTCCAGGGACCGCCCTTCATAAATTTTCAAACTGGATACTCCTGGACCAGAACACCATAATATGAATGCCACATTTCATCAAATTTTCATACTGGACCCATCAGCATCAATCACCACTGAAATACAACCATCAAATACATCTACATCAACAAATCATTGAAACTCAATCATAAATATCTGAATCAACAACACCTAAATCAATCAATCACTGAAAACCCATCATCACTCAAGAAAATCACAATCAATCAATATGAACATTTAGAACACTGTCACCACAACATAGTTACCAGAACACAAAGTAGAACCTAGAACTCTCCATTAACAACCAGAACAAACTCAAACTTCAAACATCATATTTCATAATCTATAACCTACTTCGATGTGTTGAACCCATGTGTATACGCTCTTTTATTAAAGAGAACCAGTGTACAGATATGCAAAAAACTTCACAGCTATTCCAGACTTCACAGTCATACCCAAATCATAACATTTGCATAATAAAACATGCGTCAATATTTAGATCTAGACTATCCATGATCAAACCACATAATGATAATTCATTTTAGGTCTTATGATCCTGATCCATCATCCATCATCAACCACTTAGGTGAATCCTTAAGCAAACCATCATAGACCCATAACCTGCATATTATCTCTTCATAAGATATTCAATACTTGCACACTTTGGCTTAATGATCTTCTCCTCCTTATATAGTTTTAGGCCTTTCTCAATACCTCAGACCGAAACCACTTAGGACCAATACCTTGGACCAAATACCTCGAACTAACACCTCTAACCAAATACCTCAAACCAATACCTCAGACCAAATACCTCAGACCAATACCTCAGACCAAATACCTTAGACCAATACCTTGGACCAAAATCTTGATTTTCCATCTTGTGCTCGCTTTTCCTCTTGTGAAAGTGCATGTATACATATACACTCTTTTTTTTCTATGGACCTGCGTGTATACGCTACTTAGACAAAATGAACCAGTGGATACTTCTCTTTCTTCAATCTATGGTGTCTCATCTATAATCCTTTGTTGTTAACCTGTTGCAATGTGAATTGTCATCTACGTGAGTTGCCATCAAGGGCAACACCTATATCATAATGCCAACAATATCCCCCTTTGGACTTGATGGTAACCACAACACTAAGATACTCTCCCCCTTTGACATCAAGGGCAAAGGGCGGACCAAGATATTCTCCCTCTTTGATATCATTATGTTGTCCATGCTCCCCCTAAGTACATGTTGAATTCTCTGATTAAGCTCCCTCTTTGTACATGCTGAGATGCACTAAACCATCCATACTCCCCCTGAGCACATGCAAAGTTTGCAAAAATATTTTTCAAAAGAAAATCATGACTCTATAACTCAACTATGTGAGTATGACCTTCCTATCACTAGTGTCTCATACATACATCAATCTCCCAACCAAGTGGGATACACCAATTTTAACTCATCCACCCAACCAAGTGGGGATATACCAGATGTTTATACATGACTGAAATAGCAATTATTACACCATCCTTCCCATGCATAGTGCGGTTACAAATTAGGTATTTTCATGACCTTTACAACAAATGATATACATGCCATTTATAACAGGGACCAACAATATAAACAATACCATGATAGTCATCAACAACTATCATAAACCATATATGATTTGCACCATCAGAATCTGTCAGCAGCATCAAGATCAATAACCTGTATATGTCCATCATCAAAAGTGTCACCTAAATCAAACAACTATGTGGATCAAGCAATATAAACATCTTCATGTACCAAGGCCTTCTATTATAATGCCAACAATGCATTATTAGAAGCATATGCCCCCCCTGAACCTGTGCCATCTGTTCACTGTCAGATATGATCATTTCATTTGTCAGTAAGAATTATCAAGGCATCATCATCAACCAATTATTCATCAACTTATTAACAGCTTATGAGGACCAAAACACTTCCACATATCATCAATAAATTGTAACCATTATTAAACACAACAAAACATATATTTGATAATTGACTAAACCATATTAGACCCCTTTTTCTGAGTCTGTCCCATTTCTTTTTCCTCAAACCACATATACGTGATTTTTCAGCTTCAAATTCGCATTTATACGCAACTTGTCTTCATGATAACTGTGTATGAAAATTGGAATTCTGGAGTTTCACACTTTCAGCTCCCCATGAGTTTGTTATGCCTATACACTATGCTATGCCACATCTTTCTGACTATAGTTCATTCTTCTTCCATATCTTCGAGTGTGATGATGTTTTCTCCTTTTGGTATGGTGCCTGAAATTTTGTCCTTCATTCCTTTGCTATATGTCCAAACTTGTTAGATGCATAACATCTTACATGTTTCATATTCCTTCTATAGTAGTGAACAACTCTGTGACCAAACATATTTCAAGAAAAAAAATATCCCTTAAAGTACCTGGAAGCTGATGATATTTCTGTGTGACAGTCTTCAACCATTATACTTCTTCATCTCACAGCAACATGTCCAAAATTATGACATATAAAATATTCATCTGAGGAAATAATCGACTATCACTTCCATAGTTAGGAGTAAAGATTTTCTTTGAATACTTTCTTTTCTTGGTTGTTGATGGGGTTGACTTCTCATATCCTTATTGAGCATTTCATATTTTACATTAGAGTTCCTTGCCTCATCTTGAGAGCTAGATTCACCTTCAACGGATTCATGAAAACCAAGATCCATTTTGATGGTAGGAGAAATTTGACTACTAATAATATTATCCAAAATCTTAGTACTATCTTGAAATCGTAACAGTTTATCCTTTTCTTCTAATTTACCTTTTAAGATATTTACCTCAACCTGATATTGTTCTTCCTTTTCAAGATATTTCTTCTTCATGATTTCTCCAGCCTTTCTTCCTTCTTCCACTTGTTGACTTAATTTGAGAATCTCATTTTCTTGTTCTTCATCTGTTTGAGGTAGTTCTTCATTCTTCTTATTTGATTTCTCAAGATCTTCTTTTATGGATAGGATCGTAGCTTCAAGACTTTCATAGTAACTAGATCTATCTTTCAGTCTCTTGATTGTTGTACTCCTTTCATTTACTTCATTTCTTAATGATGTCACTTCATCCTACAACTTTTGACATTGATCTCCCTTTTCCTTGTATTGCTTCCTTACTTTGTTTCCTTCCTCCAACTGAGTTTTTAATCTGGTAACTTCTTCTTTGAAGGAACACTCCCTTTTTTTAAATAGGTCTTGTTCATCTCTGATTTTATCTATGAGTTTTTAAATTTTTCCTCTATGTTTCTTTCACGCTCACTTTCAATATTTTCAACTGCTTGAATAGAAAAAAGTATCACTGGAAGACCAAAAATTTGTACCTGATTGTTATAGACATTTTTGGGCACTACAACCCCAAGCATGAAATGTCCATAAACCAAGGGCTCCTAAGTCCCTAAAAGTGTTGTTCTAACCCCTAAAAGAACAAGGTCAACTGATTACAGCTTCTCCCAGAAGTTCTCCATGAAAAACTGCTCAAAATTGGTCAAAACAGGATCATTTCAGCTGTTCCATAGGCAAAGTGCGTTGCATCTCACCTGAACACACTGTGTGGGTGCATTGCATTTCAAAAAACCCTTCTATGGGGTGCGATGGGCGAGAAATGACAAATGGCAGTGTCATTCCGCGACGTGGAGAGGCAATGGAAGCTTCCAGAAACTTCTCCTGTCACACTTGCCTCTCTGAATTCGACCAAGGATGAGTAAGAGATCATCAATCTCCAAGTGGAAGCAAGAACTATCAGAGGGACGACACTAATCAAATCACAAGCTGACTCATCTCCCTTACAGATATCTATATATGGATCCCTCATCCCAGAGATCTGGAGGCTGGAATTTTGCATATTGTAAGGAATTGCTATTGGTTTCTTGAGACAACATCAGATTGTTGGCTGATCTAAGCTTTGTATGAGGTGAAAAGGGGCTTCCTTGTTGAGAGGATGATGTTGGGTCAGAACAACTAGTTGTAACTACCCTTGGCTCTTTCTTGTTTATCAATAAAAGCTATTCAAGTTTTCCTCCATACCCTTGTGTCATTCATGTTTGCTGCATTTGTATGGTCAATTTACATCTGATCCTAGATTGTTTATGATTATAGATCCATGTTCTTGTATAGTGCTATGCTACTATGATCTTATAGGTACTCTGTGAAGTTGGGTGTGCAAGGGAACAAGTAGCGAAAGACTATCAAGAGAGAGAGGAACCGAACTAGGAGATTAGCGCAAGACAGAGGTTGGTCTTCTTTGTTCTTCTCTCATCTATAATTCATAAAGGAAAGACGAAAGTAGCTTTGTTTTGTTTGTTTCTAAGGTAGCTATCACACCTTAGTGGGATAAGCAGTTCTGTGTAGACACTTTTCCCTGTAACAAAATGGCGACTCCACTGGGGATGAATTAGTTTGTTTGTTTATCTTCCTTGTTGTCTATTTTATAAACTTACAGATGGAGCCTGAAGTCGAGCCAGGTAGCTTTCGAACTGCATTTGCTATGAAAATGCAAAGTAGATAAATGCCGCTTTAGTCAATCTCTGGGATTTGTTTATAACTTAAACAACTGATTCACAAACTCTCTGATTGCCCTTTGTGATAGCTCTTAGATCCTCCTTAGATCTACCCCTGATTGTTGCATTACTGATTACCATTTGCTCGGCCAAAAACCATGAACTGAACTGCAAACTGTGACCCGGAACCCAAGCAAAGTCTCGTCTCTGGCCCAATGTAGGTACTGTTCTGAGAAACTGAAATTCAGTGCACTTCCCGAGTGTAGTAGGTGCGCTACATTTCAAATTCCCTGTGTTACAAGTGCGCTGATCAGACTAGGCATTGTTCAGTTTTGGTTTCTGTAGTTCATTCTTTCCAGTTCTATTCATGAATTTTCCTACCTGTGATCAGTATATCTCTGTTTGAAACTCCTTTTCTTTGTTGTTATTCCGTCTCCTTTGTACAAAAGAACTGTAAATGTTTTTGTGTTTGTTGAGTCATTTTTAGTTCTCCTTTCCAAAAGTAACGTAATCGTACTGTCGTCCTTTGATTTGAAAGCGTCGCAAGTGTCGTTTTCAGGCATAGGAAAGAGTTTGATTGCTGTAGATAGTCGATTATCCTGTTACTATTGTTTTTGTTCTGAATTTGTAATTTTCCTAGTGTCAAAAACAAGTATTCATTTCCAAATCGTAAGGTTTTGTGATTGCCTCCATTTTTTATTTCGAAAAGAAACTTGTTGATAACTGTCACTTGAAAAGTAATTTAGATTTGTGCATCAACTTTATTTTTATCATTTACATACTAAGAAAGTCGAAAACAAATACATGCATGTGCATTTGCATTTAGACTATCTGATTGGTTTGATTTAGGAAAGTGCATTTAGAGTGTGCTCTTTGCTCTTTGCAAAAGAATACTGTCTCTCTTTCCTTAGTAGCTAGTATTTTCATTGCACAAAGAAGATAAAAAGATTGTTTATCATCTTAGATTGCATTTTAGGAATTATACTACATCTCGCGGTGAACCTAAAAGGAAAACTTCATAAACAAGATCAACTATAAAATAAATTCAATGAATCTAACAACGCTTTGGAACCTAACGCACAACATTTAGAAGTCTAGGCTAGAGACGTATTCCGTCGTCGTAAAGCCTGGTAACTGTTGCTCTCACTGATGGTTGGGTGATTCCTCCACTTTGAGACGATAAGTGTCAGTATGGACTTGTGCTCCCACGTACCGTCGAGTATATTTTGGGAGACCCCAATAGGTTTAATCCTTTATCCATAGGAAGCTGTGTCTGCCGCCCTATCGATCGCAATGCACTGAACACAGCATTCGGGAAGATTGACTGCCGTACCGTAAAAAGTATTCTGTAGTTTTGCGATTGGTTTGGTAATCCCTCTACCTAGATTTCCAGAGTAGTCCCTTTCATTCCTTTTCAGACTCCTTAATGGAAAAGGTCCATCTGAGCACTTGTCACTTCAAGCTCATTAAAAATCGAAGGCGACTAGAGTCATCTTTTGTTTTTTCTCGACTCTTAAAAATTGAAAAAACAAGTTGTGTCAAAGCGTCTAAAATTTCTTTTAAATGGAATCATCATCACCCCTTTCCTACGTTGATCTTAGGTTGAAGAAAATGGAGTCCACCAACCAAGGAGTTCCACTTGGAGGAAATCCCACTCCCTTCTCCTCTTGGGGAGATGTTGGTGCAACCCATATGGCCACTTTGTCGCTTCCAGGATTGACAATTGGCTTGCCCTTATGGCTTTTCTCAACCTCTGTCATTCAGAACACCGCAATTCCTGAACAATCGAGTCAGCAACTAGACGAGGCCAGAGTTACCCACAACCTTCTACTTCCTCCAATTCTTCCTCTCCTCCTTCCTCTTCGCTTGATGGGGCTAGTAAAGCCAAAAATCAAGTACCTGAGAAGAAGAAAGAAAAGAAGAAGAAAGAGAAGAAGAAGAAGGAGCCAAAAGCGAAAGGGGGCAACCAAGCGTCGTCTAGCGAAAATCCACACACTGCACCGACCAAGCCTAAATCGCCATGTGTCATTTGCAAAGGAGACCACAATCATAGAGATTTTCCTTGCATCCCTCAGATCATAAGGGACTGGTCTCCTCGTTTGCACAACCCGGTGTCGTCAACCTCTGATGATCATGTTGAAAACACACCGTCGACTAGTGAAAGTTAAGCCCCAGGACAAAAAGGAAAATATATATTTCCTTGTAAATTGTGCGAAGGTGACCATGCCATCCACCGTTGTCGCTTCTTAGACGAGGCGAAAAGAGTTTTGGACGATCGTCCGGTTTCACTGTTACGACTTCCTCCTGGATATAAAAAAATCTTGCCGAGTCTGTCACTAGTTGAAAAACCGGTTGACCCACCCAGATGGTTGGCTAAAGCATCTATCATTGAAGACAAACCATCTGAACCCATACCAGACGAAAGTCAAAAGGTCGAGGTGGCAGTTGACCCGGTCTTGCCTTCAGAGGTTCCGTCTTCAGATGATACAATCACAGAAGAGAATAAGGATGACACCATCCAAATTCTTTTCGTAAGCACAGACTCCGGTGAACATGGGGGCAATTTACCCATTCCTTTACCGCAGGAAGGAAGTTCATCAGGGTCATACCCGGCCGTCTATTCGGTCCCACCTCCAAGCAACCTAGTTGTCTCCTTCGACTGGAATCATCTAGGCAGACCCCGTTTACCAGCTAGTGTACCATTCCAGATTATTGCTCAAGTATATAGAATGGTTATGGCTGGTACCATCATAGATGAAGGGGCTTCTGTGAGTATCCTTTCCTCGACTGCTTGGAAAGCGCTTGGTTTGCCATCGCTTTTCCCTGAGATGAGAAATCTAACAGGCTTTGACAAAGGAACCAGTCGACCGTTAGGGATCCTTCCTAATGTGCCCATAACATTGAGAGGGAAAACCGTTCAAATGAATGTAATGGTAGTTCAAGGACCCCTGGATTATAATCTACTCCTTGGACGAGACTATATTTATTGCATGGGAGCCATTGTCTCATCACTCTTTAGAGTGATGTGTTTTCCACACAAAGGAAGAGTGGTCAAGCTCGTAGACCATCTTTCATTTCCCAGATCACACAGAGAAAATAGTCATATACCATCCCTGAATGATATTTTCACACAAGGAATGTCCCATCAATCTCCAGTCCGTCCACCTGATGAGCGCGAGTGATTCGGGAGACATGACTGAAACCCAGGGGGCATGCACCCTGGTCTGCTTCGGCAGGAAAACTTCGGGTATAGGGTAGGTTTCCGCGAGAGATATATGATTGGTCTGTACTCCCATCCGTGATTAGAAGAGGGAGTTATTCTGGAACAAGATTCTCTTGTCAAAGTTACGTGATTGGAGTAGCCTCCTCCACTCACCTTTGTCTATTTCGGTAGACATCACCGAAGAAATGTTTTGTTTGCACCGTGAATAGAACAATCTTTGGTAACCTGAAAAAGGATTACCTTTCCTGATAAAACAAATGTTTTGTCAGTTTGAACAAAAGGTGGCCTTGAAACATTATTTTATACCTGGGGGCATGCAAACCTTTTGCCATGCAAGCGAAGAGCGACTATTTATTTTTTAAATTTGTAGGTCCTCTAACCCTTTAAACTCGTAGGATTGGTCGTTTCCTAACTTGCATAAAGAAAGGATGTGGGGCAAAACTCTAAAAATTGTCGTTTTTAAATGGGACATTCTTATTATATGACTGGATTAATCGAGCAGTTTTAGCGCATAGTTCAAGCTCGTTAAAAAATAAACATAAGCCATGAGCAAATGTTTCCGCCCGCGTTTAAGCTCATTAAAAGATGAACTATTTCCCGGTAAATCATCATCGTGAATGTAGTACTTCAGCCTTTAAAAGCCTTGGTTGTGTTCTCACCATCACCTCCACTCTGTATTGGCTAATCATTCACCTCAATTTGATTGTTTACCCCTTTTGAGGAACAACTGCGAAGAGTGATCTCACTAGCCATCCTTGTAACACTGTCGTGATTGGAAAATTCCAAACCTTACCTGGAATCAGCTGCTACCCGTTTTTATCACTCGTTCCTCAAAAGACGAGTCTCCTTTAAGCTCTTTTCAACTGACTCATAAAATATGAAAAGATTGCTGAGCCATTGGCCTCTCCAGCTCGTTAAAGGGACCGGAAGTGCTATCCCTCCTCTAAATTTTAATCTTTTTGGAACTGAGGGATTATTACACAAAAAGATCAAGCGCTTGTTTTGTTCGGCTCGTTAAAAGGATCAAAAATTCATCCCCTCTGTATTGTTTTATACTTTTTCGGACTTGAGGGATTAGATGACGAAAAAGGAATTTTGGAGTTACCTTTACGTTCCATTTCAGATTCTCTAAAATTGAAAAGGACCGAGTTATCTTTGTCGTTAAACTCGTTAAAACTTAATAGCAACAAACTTGTCTATAGACGAGAACGAGTTTCACTATCGCTAGGCTCGTTAAAACATAGCGATGGGTTTGCCCGAAGGGAAAATTATAGAACAAGCATATGTTATCCTCCTCAAGATTGACAAAAATAAAGAGGTACTGGTCAGCAATGACTGGGGAAAAATTGGGAAGAAAACTTGAAGAAACTTTGTTGGTAGCAAGTCACTCTTGAACATGACACTCTCACTCTGCATCCAAGTCGGGTTGGGTTGTTTCATTCACCGGTCACATCGCCATGGTCCCATCACACCATCCACATTTGGGGTTAATGCTACCAATCCATGACGTCAGTGTCGCCGATATGTTCAAGAGAAGTCATTCAGAGAATTCACCTTTATCTCACCCACTACAATACATTCACGCTCCATTCTTTCATGACCGTCACCCTGAACCTTATATCACCAGATCGTTTTCGCCTCCATTAAAATCATTTGCTCTGTTCCGTGTCATTGATGTGGGATTCATTAAGGCCCTCCTATGATGGATCGCTTCTTGTCGACATCAGCTCATTATCCAAGAAGTCAATCTAGGAACACCCCATTCAGTACTTTGAATCTTGCATGCCTCAATGGCAAGTTTCTCACTTTCGGCGACAGGTTTACATCAATGACCTTCGACCGAAAGATTTTGCGTGGTGTTCGACGCCAAGTCCTTTATTCACACCATGTGAATTGTACTGCAGTACCTTTAGGGTCATTATCATTATCGGTGATTCCTCTCGCGCCTGTTAACAACTTACATCATTGGCTGGTAATCAGGCGACGTCTTTCCATGTTTGACTCCAAAACATCTCTCACATGGATCGACTTATACTTCGAGTGAAGATCAAACGAGATTGAAGACCCCGGATCCAGTTTCATCCATCCGGGCTGCGATATATATTCAGGGAAATAAAGACATCAAATGTACATCATTGATGCACAGATAATCATCCAATCAAAGGGATGATGGCTCTACCAGAATCATCAGTCTACACTCAAACGATTGTCTGTCCTATGTACATGAAAATGAATTTATAAAGCTGAGCATGGGAATGCCCACCTCAGCTAGATCATGAAAATATTATGAAGATAATGTATTGTATTATATCTCATTACAGGTCTCCTCCCAGCTTGAAAGAACTTCGGATCCTCATAATAAAGCATTTCACCTGACATCAAAAGATTAACGACCTCATGCTTTAGGGGGCAACTGTTATAGAAATTTTTGGGCACTACAACCCCAAGCATGAAATGTCCATAAACCAAGGGCTCCTAAGTCCGTAAAAGTGTTGTTCTAACCCCTAAAAGAACAAGGTCAACTGATTACAGCTTCTCCCAGAAGTTCTCCATGAAAAACTGCTCAGAATTGGTCAAAACAGGATCATTTCAGCTGCTCCATAGGCAAAGTGCGTTGCATCTCACCTAAACACACTGTGTGGGTGTGTTGCATCTCAAAAATCCCTTCTATGGGGTGCAATGGGTGAGAAATGACAAATGGCAGTGTCATTCTGCGAGGTGGAGAGGCAATGCAAGCTTCCAGAAACTTCTCCTGTGACACTTGCCTCTCTGAATTCGACCAAGGATGAGTAAGAGATCATCAATCTCCAAGTGGAAGCAAGAACTATTAGAGGGAAGAAACTAATCAAATCACAAGCTGAATCATCTCCCTTACAGATATCTATATATGGATCCCTCATCCCAGAGATCCGGAGGCTGGAATTTTGCATATTGTAAGGAATTGCTGTTGGTTTCTTGAGACAACATCAGATTGTTGGGTGATCTAAGCTTTGTATGAGGTGAAGAGGGTCTTCCTTGCTAAGAGGATGATGCTGGGTCAGAACAACTGGTTGTAACTCCCCTCAGCTCTTTATTGTTTATCAATAAAAGCTATACAAGTTTCCTCCATACTCTTGTGTCATTCATGTTTGCTGCATTTGTATGGTCAATTTACATCTGATCCTAGATTGTTTATGATTATAGATCCATGTTCTTTTATAGTGCTATGCTACTGTGATCTTACAGGTACTCTGTGAAGCTGGGCATGCAAGGGAACAAGTAGCGAAAGACCATCAAGAGAGAGAGGAATCAAACTAGGAGATTAGCGCAAGACAGAGGTTGGTCTTCTTTGTTCTTCTCTCATCTATACTTCATAAAGGAAAGACGAAAGTAGCTTTGTTTTGTTTGTTTCTAAGGTAGCTATCACACCTTAGTGGGATAAGCAGTTCTGTGTAGACACTTTTCCCTGTAACACTGATACTTCTTCTGCTTATTCATCTTCAATCTGAGGTGATTCTGAATCTGAATACTTTCTTCCACCTAATGACCAATTCTCTCTCCTACTGTCATTGTTCCTTTGAGATGTATTCTTCTTCTGAGGCACATTCTTCTTTAACTTCTTTCCCATTGTTTCTACGGATCTCCTTCAAGCGATCAAGCTTCTGCCAAAGGACCTGCTATGATACCAATTGTTGGAAATAATAATGAGAGGGGGGAGAGAATCAGTATTATTCAAATCAATAACTTTTTCTTTTCATGCTCAAATTTATACACACTACATCAATGAAGGTAACTCGCATGTACACACAACTGTCTTTAAAGCAACCAGCGTATATCCAATAAAATTATGTTCAGTTAATTCATCATATATTGATATTTAATCAGTGCATCAGTACTTCATTAACCATATAAATAGTAACCATGTGTAGTAATAATAGAATAAACCATCACACATAAGAAACACACATGAACACGAAGATTTAAGGTGGAAACCCAATGAGGGACAAAAGCCACCTACTGTTGTCTTCTTTTAATATAAGAAAAACCTATTTACAATCTTGTACTGGTGCATAATCATACCAGTACATAGGCACCCACCTGCAGAAGGCTACAACCTTCTCTCGTTCTCCAGCTTCTACTGGAAGGGAGCTACAATCCCCTAGCTCTTGTACTAGTCAATATGTCTACTAGTAGGTAGGCGCCGACCTACAGAAGGCTCCAACCTTCACTTGTTTTCCAGCTACTACTGGAAGGGATCTCCAACCCCCTGGCTCTTGTATTGGCTGATATGTTTACCAATACATAGGTGTCAGGCTACAGAAGGTTACAACCTTCTCTCATTTTCCAACTGCTACTAGAAGGGAGCTCCAACCCCTTGGCTCTTGTACTGACCAATATGTTTACCAGTACATAGCAAAAGGATACAACCTTCTCTCTTCCTCTAGGGACCACGTTTCATAATTTTTCAGACTGGACACTGTTGGACCACAACACCACAATATGAAGGCCATGATTCATCGAATTTTCATATTGGACCCATCAGCATCAATCACCACTGAAATACAACCACCAAATACATCTACATCAACCAATCACTGAAACTCAATCGTCAATCTCTAAATCAACCACACCTAAATCAATCAATCACTGAAAACCCATCATCATTGAAGAAAATCATAATCAATCAATCTGAACATGTATAACACTGTCAGAAAAACATAGTCACTAGAACACAAAGCAGAACCCAGAACTCTCCATTAACAACTAGAACAAACTGCAAACTCGAACATCATATTTCATAATGTATATGTTACTTCGATGTGCTAAGTGAGTGTGTATACATGCCTTTATCCAAGAGAACTAGCGTACAGATATGAAAAAAACTTCACAGCTATTCCAGGATTCAGCCTTACCCAGATCATAACATTTGTAGAATAAAACATGCATCAGTATTCAGATCTAGACTATCCATGATCAAGCCACATAATGATAATTCATTTCAGGTCTTATGATCCTAATCCATCATCCATCATCAACCACTTAGGTGCATCCTTAAGAAAACCATCAAAGACCCATAACTTGCATATTAACTCTTCATAAGATATTCAATACTTGCACACTTTGGCCTAATGATCTTCTCCTCCTCATATAGTTTTAGGCCTTTCTTAATACCTCAGACCAAAACCACGTATGACCAATACCTTGGACCAAAATCTTGATTTTCCATCCTCTATGCACTTTTCCTCTTACGAGAGTGCATGTATATGTATACACTCTTTTTGTTCTATGGACCTGCGTGTATACGCTACTTAGACAAAATGAACCAGCGTATACTTCTCCTTCTTCAATCTCTGGAGTCTGATCTATAATCCATTGTTGTTAACCTGTTGCACTATGAACTATCATCTATGTGAGTTTCCATCAAGGACAACAACTGTATCATAATGCCAACAATTGTTTCCCATTCTTTTCTCCAACCAGTTCTTCAATTAAGTAACATGCTTATACCATGTATCCAAAACAACTGAAACATTCTCATAGACCCTAAAAAAGGCACAACATATTTTGGCCATCAAATAAGTGTCAAAAGGGAATCATATACCTTTTGTTACATTCATATATGATCCTTGATCACCCAAATTCTTATAAAATCTATTTTAGACCAATATTGAACCCAAAAACTCATAAAAACCATATAAAAACTATATATTAAATTATGGCTTCTATAGAAGGCCTCTTTTTGGGCATGCTTCTTCAAAATGACCAAAATGTAACACCAGTGTGACAAAAGGCTCATTGTTGACCTGCTAACTATTCGATAAAACAAAGCATATGACATGTTTAAAAGTTAACCCTGACCTGAAAGCCATTAAGGCTCAAACTTAGGTCTCGATAATCACAACACAAAATCCATGTCAATCGAGTTACATGCTAGTCTTTTCTAGACCATGTCCTTATATTATTTTAGTTATGCTTATAATTCAAGGTCAAGATTGGTGCGTTACCAGTTTTTAATATGATTCAACTCTGGTGAATGAAATTTCTATTCACCAAGACAACCCATCCTTCGTGGCCTAACTTCAAGCAAGACTTATGTATACAAGGGCTACCTCTACGTGTAAACCATATGCATGCACCCCTATCCACATGAGCTACCTCTATGTGTACGCAGATTTCCTCTACGTATAAAACAGATGGATACACCCATGTAATTGTGGGCTACCTCTTTGGATTTGTGGACTACCTTTATGTAAAAAACATATGGATACACCCCTATCCACCCGGGCTACCTCTGTGTATACGTGGGTTGCTTCTACATACAAAACATATTGATACGCCCATGTACACATGGGCTACCTTTGTATATACATGGGATACCTTTTCATACAAAACATATGGATATTCCCTTGTCCATGTGGGCTACCTCTGCGTTTGAGAAACCGAAACAAAAAGACTTCACTTGCCTAATTTGAAACCAAGAAGAAACAAATGCCAAATAACTTTAACAACGTGTTGTCACTACTACAACACCCTCCAAAATTTTGTCCTACATTTAAATTTCATAGCATACTTTAACCTTACATGTTGTTATTTCTAGTAGTAAGAGTCATTCCATGTATATTCTGTAAGTTTTCTAGTCCCTTTTAGAAGTAAACTCAAGTGTCGTCTTTTGGAAACAGAGTTGCGGTTCATTTCAAAAAGTAAATTTGGCTCTAATGGGTCTTATTTATCATATATAGATGTATTACACTTATTTCGAAATTTATATGTAATGTCTGAAAAGTGTCATCATGATCGTTGCAAAGTGTATCTTAAGTGTTTCGCTTGGAGAAGGCTGTTGTATTGTCGTCACATTTATGGGATCATGTTGTTCTTGTGTATGAAGTGTTCATTATTGTGTTGTCAAATTTTCTTAAGTGTGTGTGATCATTCATAAGCTCAAGCACAATTTCACTTCTGCCTCACTGATCCCACACTTAGTCAAATTTTGAAAAATTCTTCCCCAATCAACTCGATTTCACTCAGCCTCCTAGAATTGTGCATTGAGTTGTGTCAACCTTCAAGCTCGTCCCTTACCTCCTGGAACTGCACAATGTGCATTTCCTTCCTCCAAGAACTGCACATTGTGTAATCACAGTGCTTAGACCTAGCCCCTTGATCTCCACGTCTACACAGTTCATCCTCCTAGTAAGCCTCCTTGTGCACACTGTGTAGTGGAAAGCCTTAAGTTGTCATCCTACCCCATTGAGATGCATAATTGTACAATCCCTAGGTCACTCTCTTTCCTATACTACGCATTCAGAAACTTCAAGTCACAAGGTTGCCTCACTGATCTCCTCAATTGGGTTTTCATCTTGCGCAAACCTCCAGAATTTTGCACTTCACAGTCTCAAGCTTCAATCTATCACTCCTCACCTATAGAACTATGCACTATGCAATCAGTGAGTCTCTCTCTCAGTTAAACACCCAATTCTAGCTCAATCAATGATTTTCATGAAGCATGTTAGACTATGATTTTTTCAAATTGATGATGTCTTGTCATGAGTGAGTTCCAGTTGTAGGTATTATACCTTGTCATGACAGGATGTTGATGAAGGAGAAGAAGAAGGAGACCATGCTATAATACACCTATGAATCCGAAGGATAAGAGGACCATTGAACAAGAAGATGGAGGGACACTAGATTGCAACAAAAGTTGGAAGATCAAGATCACAGTGGAGACTCCCTATCTTCAAGCCTTATGAAGGAGGAAGAGAAAGAGCATGTACCATCTCTCAAGAAGACAAAAGGATAGCAACATGAAGAGTGGCTTGACATTGTCACATCATCATTAAGTACACGTCATCAATGTTAAGTCATGTCTTGTCAAGATGTCACCCCAAGGTGTCAAGTAAGTCATCATGTGTCACATCATTTATGGATGTAATTATGTAATTTTAAAATATTATGATAGATTTAATGTAAAGTGGAAGTATAAGAGTCATCTATAGAATGTGAAAAGTCATGTAGAAGTCAAACGTTCACATAGAAATTCAAAAAGTTAGTTGGAATCTCAAAAGTCATGAAGGTAATCCAAGAGTCACAATGGAGGTTTAGAGTCATCTCTTTTCTTATATATACACCCTCATATCTTGAGCAAATGACTTTTCACTTTCCTCTCACTAAGCATTAGAGAGGAAGATAGTTCTTATGAGGAGTAAGTGATAGCTCTAATGCTCCACTATTGGATCTAGTGGTGTTCATTATACTGATGTATCTTGGAAATTATTCTTAATACTTGAAGCTCATTGAGCCAACATACTTTCATGCGTATGTCGTAAATGTTGTAAGACTATTCTCTATATTTTTGTGATATATGTTATTTTCACCTGTACTAAAGAAATTGAAATATTTCGGTGGATTTATTGCTTATCTTGTTGAAGGTGTGTTGTAAACGAGCATTGGTTCTATGTGAACTATTTCACTAGTTGATCAATGATTATTTCATATATATGTGTCCCATATTTATTATATTAGTACTATTACACTTCTCCTAAAATATCACTTTTATTTTCCCTCCAAATTGCTACATTCTACAATTGAACATTCCACAAGGCATACTCACTTGTTCATTCAAAAGTACATGCATATTAGTCTCTTGTGATAACCATCATAGTCAAGGAAAATATTTAAGAATAAAGGTAGTTGGGCCTTAATTTTGGAAGGGATCCTACACCAAATGGTGCGATGTCTAATTGGGAATTTTCATTAGGGAGACCCCTTGCATGTTGTCAGGTTCCAACATTGGCAACACTTTGGCGCTTGAAGGAGGGCATCCATAATTTTATGGTTGATAACTCACCGCATCCTAATAATAATACTTTTGCAAAATGAAGTAATGTTCCCATTTCCACTCCAACTCATACTCCTAAGAGAGAAGAAACTTCTCAGCCGAGTCTAGGACAAGAATTTGAGGCTATCAGCTCTAGATGATTAACCCTTTACTCATTAGTTTGAAAGAGCTCTTGGTTTACTCCTTGTTGCTACTATTCTAACTCATACTCCTACAAATAAAGAAACATGTCCCAACAACATAATACTTTCTTTAATGGAATATTTGATTATCACAACCCTTGATGAGTTTGTTGATCCTATGGAAAGAATAAGTCACCAAAGGGAACTTTCACCTGTTGAGGAGAATTTGGAAAACTAAGGGGAATATTTTCAGTTTTTTAACAAGGAGCATCCTAATTATAACATATATATTTTATTGGTGAAGGAGAAGCATCTTCAGAGTCATAGGAAGAGGAGGAGGAGGGAGACAAAGACATGGCTGATGCAAACTTGGATTGGATGGCCCAAGGACCACTTTCTCTTCTAGATAATCTCCATAAGATGCAAAAACATCTAGAAAAGTTGTTATCAAAGTTTGATCCTGATAAGAAGACCAAATGAGAAGACCATATTGATTATTTCTACATGTATTTTGGAATTCTTGAGGTACGTTTCGAAGATGTAGCTTGTAGAATATTTCCGTACACTTTAGAAGCTAGAGCATATGCATGATATCATAGTCTTCTAGCTAATTCAATCCATATATGGAGGGAGTTTAAGAAGCTATTTTAGGAAAAAAATACTAGTGATAAAACTCCCACCATGTTATTAAAAAAACTTGGGAACCTGAAACTCGAGAACAAAGAAAGAGTTAAATATTTTAACCAAAGGTTCACTCGTTTGTTGAACAAGTTCCCCATTCATGTCTAACGACACGATGACATTACCAAATATTATTACATAACTACCTTTCCAACTAACATTTTTGTGTTTATCAAAAAAGTTGCAAAGGATACTTTGGCATTAAAAATTGTGAAAGCTCTTTCTGTCGAAAAATATTTACATTCTATTGGACACATTGAAGACATTGATGATACTAAAGACTCCAAGGAAAGTGGTAAGAAAAACCAAGCCCCCTCCACCAAAGCTAAGGAGAAAGGATCTTTCAATATGGAAAGCTTGACCAAGTCTTTGGAGTTTTTCATGAACGAAGTATTAGAGTCAAAGAGAAGGTCAAGTGAGGCATCCACTACCAGAAACAAGTCTTTTAGGTCACCTTTCTTTAAAAATAACAATAACTCTCATCCGACCAAATCTGCTTAGCATTCTAATGTGGTGTTCAATGTCGAAAGTGTGGACATGGATAATTTTTTCACTTTTCACCAAGAAAAGCATTTAGAAAAGCCGTGACCACAGTGGAATCACAATATGAACACTATGATGGCTAATTTGATTGATACCTTGTTAGTGGAAGAACAACCTTAGAAGAATGAAGCAGCAAATGAACCTTCCATGATTAAAGAAATTTTGGGTGTTGGACACATATTGAATATGTTTAAAGTTATATATAATGCTGATAAGAAGAGTGCTAATGAATTGTGAGTGAGTGAAGCTCCTCCCCAAAAGTCAACTAGACATTACAATTTGAGGAGCATGGGACCCACTTCTAAGCAAGAATTTAAGAAGAAATTGTTACATAGGATTATAACACCTTCTAACCTAGCTCAGAACTCACAAAATAAGTTTGGAAGTGCTCCAACTACCAATAACACTTCCACCAACAACAAGAGAAAGTCCACCACTCCTGAAGCATCGAATAAAGTTACACCACCCACTCTATTAGCACAATCTGTTAAGTTGGAAAGTATTGATTACAACATTTTAAATGATATGAAAACAACTTGGGCCAACATTTCCTTATTTGAGCTTGTAAAGATAATGGTCTAGCGAGAACTAATTACCCAAGCACTCTCATCCCACTCTTCGGCTAGGAAAATAAGTTTCTTCTTCTCAGGTAATGTATGTAACTCTTGCGATATTATCGAATATATAGTCAAAGTCGTCAATTTGAATTCTAAAACTCTCTACCCTAAATATCCTTTAACTTTTGAAATATTTAATTATAATTCCCATAATTGTCTGGTTGATTCTAGTGCATCCACGAATGTTATGCCATTATTTGTTGCTAAGAAACTTAATTCTAAATGGGATAAAACTAATGCACGAACCATAAAACTAGACAAATCATTTGTACATGACAATAGTGCACTGAGTAATGTTATCATTCACTGTCATATGACCATAGAGTTCACCAATGCATAAAAATTCTAATTGTGGACATTCTCGAAGCCTACGGTTTTCTATTGAGTAGAGATTGGTCGAGCAAGTTACAAGGGTACTTTTCAACAAACTGGATGCGTTTATGGCTTCCATACAAGAGCAGAAAGGACCAGATTGAGTAGAAAGAAAGCCTTACATGAAACATACCATCACAAAACTTGAGGGGAAAAATGAACTAATGTGGTTTGTAGATGTTATTTTTGAAAATTGTTTTCTGGAAGTAGATCACAGATGTTATCTTGCACGCCTTCACTCATCCCACCAAATACACAGTTGGAACTCGTTCCTCAAAATCCAACTGGTGCAAATGACTCTTGTACAATTTATGTAAATAGTAGAAGTGCAAGACATAACTATGGTTTTGCTAATATTTGGACTTTGTACTTTGATGGTTCCAAGGCACAAGAGGGATCTAGAGCTAGTTGTATTTTAGTAGGCCTATGAAAAAAAAACATCTAATCTCTTGCCATTTGGAATTCGAGCACACTAATAAATTTTTTGAATATGAAGTTCTCATTCTTAATTTGAAGAAAGCCATCCACCTCAAAGTTGAGGTTCTTCAAGAAATAAGTGACACTAAACTTTCACACGACAGGTACGCAACATGATACATTGTGTGTCACCTAATCTCTAGAATTATCAGCAAGAGATATGGCATTTGTTGGGCCTTGAATATATCATATCGTTCAATATATAAAGTCCCCATTTATAATTTTTATTCTTGTATTTATGATACTTTGCATAACAATTATACCATCAACTTCTGTTAAATGAACATCTTCTACCTTGTGGTTAATTATGATGGATTATTAATCTTTTTAATGTTTAAATGTGTTTTTAACATGGTTTTATTAATGACAGTTTACTAACGTGGTTATGTGGCCAAGAAGCATGTTTGAATATGGAAATTTCTACTAGATCAGTGACAATTTGGAAGTTTAGTACTTGGTTCAGTACCAGTTCGGCAATTCAGTACTTAATTTTTCATCTACACAAATGGAGAAAAGAAGTCAAAATTATAAAATATATTTTTATTTTATATATCATGGTAAATTAGGTGCCATATGGGCTTAGTAAACTGGTAAAATCCTTGTAATATACCCATCTCACACATGTGGGCTCCTAGCACATGATTTAAGCTAGAGCCAAAAATAGGTGACAGTTTTGGAACTCCCATGTTTTTCCTCAATTTACATACAAATGGTGGAGAATCACAAGAACATGGAAAATGGGTTTTTAAATAACATAGCAATTTATTTGGATCTCAAACTGTTTCCAAAAATTCATTACGGTTTAAAAGTTATAGATGTTTCTTCGAAGTTGTTGTGAATACAATTTCTGCAAAACCCGGATTGGGAAATGATTCAAACAGTCAACTTCATGAACGATTTCTGAGGCCATGGAATCAAATAAAGAAATTAAAAGAGATGTTTTTGTTGAAAATATGACAAATAAGACTCCTTATAAAAATATTTCCAAAATAAGTCATGGACAATAAGATATGGTTAGTTCTTTAATACCAATTTGTATAAAATTGAAAAAAAAAAAAGCCAAAATTATGAGATTTTCCTCTAAAATTATAAATTCGTTTTCTTAGTTAAGGGGATTGGATCTTATCTTTCTCCAATGAATTTTATGTATAAATATGGTCTCAAATACAAAATATCAAGAGAAGGAAGAAGGGGACAACAGTGATTATGGAACAACCTTTTCAATTTTGTACACCTGAACTAATGTTTTATTGAAGTTTAATATAATTATGGTTTCAACTTTTATGATCATTTGATTGTTTATGTTTTCTTGATTTGAAAAATACTGAATTAGCTTAGGCTTGCTCTAGGTTGTGGCAAGGACCCACCATGAACCTAGAATAGAGTCCTCTAACATTTGTAATGTAGATAGCATATTTTGATTTAGTCAATAGCATTTTATTTCATTTCCAAATCGTTTCTAGTTTCTAGAATTTCAGCACTTTATTTCGTACTTAAGGTTTTTTTTCCTATTTTTCACAGATATGGGTTATAAGTGGATTATTTCCGAATTCTTGCAATATGTGGAATACCATTACAAATATATCTTGTACATTATTAATCTTATGTTTGTATTGTTCAGTCCATGGATGACTAAAAAGGGAGAAGTCTCATTTAAAATGAATCTATGAAGAGATCGAATGTTTGTGTTTTGAATTAATGTTTCTTGTTTTGAACTGAAAGTGTTTTCATCATATATATGTATACACATGTGATGTGAGATCCTGCATCTTGAACTTTGCTGAGAAGCAACCCATAATTAACTAGGAATAACGTATTGTTTGTTAGTATAGTTGTGTATGAATATTTCAAATAATTGTGTGACATTTCCTGCATAGTTGTTTTTGGTTTCCTGTACAAGATTTATTTGAATCATAGATAACTTGAGTTTGAATAGATAGTCATTTATTTGTCTAATTTCATAAGAGGTTTTTACTTAGGATTATTTCTCTTCATTGCAAATTTGTGTGTATCAGTTAAAAATAGTTTTAGATTAGGAAATCATAGGTCATGTCTTTCGAATGATTGAGTTACTTTAAATTGAGTAATACATAGGGATTAGTTTGAGTTATCAATTCACTTCTTTTGATGTATAGTACCCCAGGGACTAAATCATGAAGTGATTTGGAATGAGATTAATGTCAAATTGATTTGAAAACATAATGATTGATAACTATTTTCTTTACTTTCGAACGTGTTTTTAGTCAAATAAATCATAGTTAAAAATAGAATGGTGATTTGTGTCTCCTTAGAAAATATATCTCATAAATACTAATTTATACTATAGTAAAAAAGGTTCCTTCACTTAAGATTTTCTGAGTTTGATATAGAAGTTAAGCATTTCGTACTTAATTCTGCTCTACGTTGTTTAGAACCTGAATAAGAATGCAGTGCAACTCGAAGTTTATGAAACTTGGTTGACAATTTAATTTAGGGAATCTAATGAAAAATAAAATCCCTAAAAGTTTTGGCATCATTTGCAAGGCAACTAGAGGGCAAAGAGAACGGTAATATGTGAGTGAAGAGCCACGCATCCACTATGGTGGGGTTGCTCCAAAGTCTAGTTGTCTCTAATTGATTTTCTAGTTTATTTTTCATATGCGTAGAATTAAAGGTATGATCCAAAGTTTCATTTTTATTTCTTTTTATTTTCAAGTGTGCTTTCCTTTATATTGATGTATGAAGAAAAGAGAAGCCTAACTTGTGTGAATAGATAAGTTGGTGACAATAGGGTCTTAGTAGCATGGTGGCACTTTGAGTACATGATTAGTTTGCTTTCCTTTGTTTTAAGTGTGTTTCCTTTCTATTTCTTTAGGATTTTTAATAATAATTCCTTACACTAATCCATGTGCATGATAGGGATTAGAAACTAGAAAAGTAATATTCAAGGATGATAAATAATTTGGAAGAACTCTCTCGAATCCTAGTAGCACCTGGGATTTTCGCATCTCAGAAACAAATCTTGACAGTATCCAAGATCTTATCGGCCTCCCCAGAAGTGATAGAAAAACAACATCCACAAGAAGATCTTCACCCTTGCAAACTTGTTGAGGAAACCGGAGAATCATGGACCACATCCAATGGAGACCAACCATTAGAACTTGAGATTGAAGAATATGCCTATCTACGAATCCTCTAAGCACACTAGAGGATAATAATCTAATGGTAGAAGATTTGCATGGCACGATAAAGGAGGATATGCCAAATGAAGCAAATAAAGAGGTAAACCAAGAGCATTTTGATTTTTTTGAAAGTTGGTTTCAAGCAATTGTAATGCCATACCACTCCTTCATTCTTCCTTACTTCTTGACATCATCATTAAAACAACCGGTTACTTATACTCATGTATGCATTGATGATTATATTCTAAACTTGAGTATGAATTAATTTTTATACTTGTTGCACACATGGTTACAATGGAAATACTCATATACTTGAGGAGAGGAATTTATTTTTCTCAAGTAGAGTAGGATAATAAATAAATAAATAAATGTTGCATATATTAGTTAGTTTAGTTCTAAAATATGTTGCAACATCTTTCTCATTTGTTTTGTATAAGTGGAGATATTATTAGCTAAAAAGTAAGTAGCTGAAAATGGGAGATCTATGTTCGTATTGCATATTTTCGTTGAGGTCTCTTTCAGCTACATATTGTTTTAATGAATATTTATACTCAATATTATATCCAACTGCAGCATGGTTCAACTATTACTTTTCTTTCCCACCGATTATTTATTTATAATAGTTATATTTGTTTCTATTTTTTATTTTCAATAAAGTTGTCACCATTATTTTGGAATCTTACGTGAAGTTGGAAATGATCGCATTGCAACATTGTATAGTATTGCATACCAATTGTTTAGTACCATATTTCATCTCACCAGTATCGATAATTTTCGTACAAATTTTCTATTTCGCAAGAGAAAACAGGATTCAAGGATATTGTTCATTTGAGATGCTTAAATACTCGAAAATATTTTCAAGAATAGAAAAGATATCTTCATCAACATAATGGAAAACTTAGGGGAGTATTTGATGTTATCTTTATTTTTTCCTTAAGTTGTTAAAAATTATGCATTCATGATTTATCATTAAGACCACTATTTCACGAAGATGATCGAATAAATAGTCTTTTCATAGAAGTTGAATCAAATGACAATTCCAAACTATTCATGGCTAATATACCTTTTCTGTTTTAGAACTTCATTTGTCTTATTCATATAGATTTCTAATTATCAATACAAAACAATTGCTCAAAATATAGTTACCAAAGCATACTAAGGGGATTAAAACAAAGTTAAGAGCTCCATACAATGATACCAATGAGAAAAAAATCAGCTTGAATACTATAACCATAACACTAAAGCATGATCTACGAGCATCTTTATTAAGACTTTCAAGAGAATTAATGAAGTCTCTACTCATAGTGGAATGCTATTTTAAAGGTGAAGGCATACATGAAAACTATGATTAGTAGGACCTTAGGTGTCTTTTGGTTATTCTTTGGCAGCCTCATCCATCTCACATTAAAAATGACTTGTTCATGTTATGTCCTTTGAGTACCTATGAGTACCTTATGTGTCAAAGACATTATGTAGGTAATCTAACTCACTCTAAAAGGTGTCATCCTATGCCTTTAAGGGGCTTTCTGAAGTTTCTCCCACAACTACCAATTTCAAAAGCAGTGTCCATAGTCTAAACCTAAAATGCTAGGAAACATGGGACTAGAGCCTTCTGTGTAAAATAGGTTTAAGAGATTAACCCATCGAGGCTATGAAAACTTGTTGGAAGCAGGTATTGACCTGTGATACAACTAGGCAAACCCATCAAGGCTATGGACACTTGCAAGAAATGGGGAATTATGCCTAAAGAAGTGTCAACCAAGCCAAGGCTTTTTGTCTACACGTGTGATGGTTACTCTATAGTGCTACAATCAAAAGGAATCATGTGTGGATGAAGTCAAGGGTAAAAACGAACTCCATAAATTTGCTGCTAAAGATTGGCCTTAAGATAACCTTAAGACCTCTATCCTTCATTTTTCATACTATATCTAAGATCTAATTATCTTAAAAGTGGGACCTATGATCATTGAGAATTAATAAAACTAACTGCACAACTTATCTGTAATAATTGGATAACTACAAGAATTTGGGATTTGGTTAGTAATAAATAATTTTTCATTGTTTCATCATTTGTTGTGATCATAAAAAATCCTCCTTTTCTACAAAGAAGGAGAGCCCCTTAAATTTATGAAAGTTTTTTTTCTTGAGCATAAGACTTTTAAATATTGATGAAATCATATGTAATAAGTGACTTGGAATTTATTTTATGTTTAGTGTTATTTTTACATCACTTTAATAAATCTGAGATAATTTATTTTTGTTCAATATTCATCTCATTAGTTCTATTGTTTTGTTTTTCAAGTTCCTTTATACTAGATCCATCTCAGCAACCCTCCTCACATCTTCAGTACCTCACCTTGTTTGCATGAGGACATGCAAAACCATAAGCATGGGGTGAGTGGTTGTTAGGACCTTTTCAACATCCTTAGTTCATTCTCTTAAGCTTCCTTCAATAGATCACATTGGCACTCATCAATTCCAGCTCTTCCAAGACTCTCAGCCTCGCTTTTCCTCGTCTTTAGCTTCACACCACTTCCATTGTAGCCTGCGGTACAAATCAAAATTCAAAAGGTATACTTGAGGTAAAACATGTTTAAAGGATACTTAACTCATTAAAATTTAAGAAATCTTGATGATTAACCACTTCCTATTCCAAAAATATTCACCTTTCCTAAAACACAATTAAACCCCCCATTTCCAAATTCATCCATGCATATTCTAATAAGACCATAAGAATGAAACCAAAGTATTATGGTACATGAATAGAACACAATATCTATATTGTCTTCTCATTGTACATCATAAACCATTCGCAAAATCATCATCTAAATTCTCTCAATAAGAGGATGAAGTCATTATCGTTTATCTAAGAAACGAACCGCAAAATGAATAATGGTCTTACAAAGTTTCCAGCCCTTATCTTCATCCTTACCTTATATCATCCACCATCCCTTCCTAGATCATATTCTATTTTTCCTTGATTTTTTCTATCTTGTTGTGAAACATATCAAGTTTATGATGGTATGAAATTTTATCTTTTATCACCTACACTAAAAAAATAATGTCATAGGTGAGGATTTTGTTTGCATGAGGGCATACAAAGTCTTGGGCGTGGGGGAGATGTTGGGTCCTGAATATGTCATATCATTCAGTATATAGAGTATCCATTTATAAGTTGTATTCTCGCATTTATGATACTTTCCATAACAATTATACCATCAACTTCTGTTAAATGAACCTCTTCTACCTTGTGGTTAATTATGATGGATTTCTTATCTTTTTAATGGTTAAATGTGTTTTTAACATGGTTTTATCAATGACGGTTTACTAATGTGGTTATGTGGCCAAGAATAATGTTTGAATATGGAAATTTCTACCATATCAGTGACAATTTGGCAATTCAGTACTTGATTTGGTACCAATTCAACAATTTGGTACTTAATTCTGCATCTGCACGAATGGAGAAAAAAGTCAAAATTATAAAATATATTTTTATTTTCTCTAGCATGGTAAATTAGGTGCCACATGGGCTTAGTAAGCTGGTAAAAGCCTTGGAATATACCCAGCTCACATGTGTGGGATCCTAGCACATGATTTAAGCTAGAGCCAAAAATAGGTGATAATTTTGGAACTGCCATGTTTTGCCTCGATTTTTGTGAAAATGGTGGAGAATCACAAGAATATGGAAAATGGGTTTTTAGAAAAAATAGCAATTTATTTGTATCTTAAACTGTTTCCAAATCAATATGGTTTAAAAGTTATAGCTAGTTCTTTGAAGCAGTTTTGAATAAAATTTCTGCAAAGCCTAGATTGGAAAAAGATTCAAACAATCAACTTCATGCATAATTTCTGAGGCCATTGAATTGAATCCGGAAATTAAAAGAGAGGTTTTTGTTTAAAGTATGACAAATAAGACTTCGTAGAAACGAATTTCCAAACTAAATCATGGTCTATAAGATATGGTTAGTTATTTAACACCAATTTGTATGAAATTGCAAAAAAACTAGAATTATGAGATTTTCCTGTAAAATTGTAAATTCGTTTTCTAAGTTAAGGGGATTGGATATTATCTTTCCCAAATGAATTTTATGTATAAATAAGGTCTCAAATAATAGATATTAGGAGGAGGAAGGATGGGAGAATAGTGATTATGGCACAACCTTTTCAATTATGTATTCTTGAACTGATGTTTTATTGAAGTTTAGTATAATTACAGTCTCAGCTTTTATGGTCATTTGATCGTTTATGTTCTCTTGATTTGAAAAGTCTAGAATTAGCTAAGGCTTGCCATAGATTGCGGCAAGGGTGCACCACAAACCTGGAATCAAGTCCTGTAACATTTGTAATGTAGGTAATTTATTTTGATTCAGTTAATAGCATTTTATTTCATTTGGAAATCATTTCTAGTTTCTAGAATTTCAGTACTTTATTTCATACTTAAGGTTTCTTCCTATTTTTCATAGATCTGGGTAATAAGTAGATTATTACTAAATTATTGCAAGCTATGAAATATCATTACAAATATATCATGTACATGATCAATCTTGTGTTTGCACTATTCAGTCCATGGATGGTTGAAAAAGGAGAAGTCTGATTTAAAACAAATTTATGAAGAGACCGAATGTTTGTGTTTTGAAATAAAGTTTCTTGTTTTGAACTGAAAGTGTTTTCATCATATATATGTATACACCTATGATGTGAGATCCAACAGCTTGAGCTCTGCTTAGAAGTATCGATAATTAATTAGGAACAATGTATTGTTTGTTAATATAGTTGTGTGTGAATATTTCAAAGAATAATGTGACATTTCTCGCATAGTTGTTTTTTATTTCCCATAAAAGACTTTTTTGAATCATAGATAACTAGTTTTTGAATAGATTGTTAGTTTTTTGTTCGATTTCATAATAGGTTTTTACTCAGGATTATTTATGTTCATTGCAATTGTGTGTATATAAGTTAAAAATAGTTTTAGATTAGGAAATCGTAGGTACTATCCTTTGAATGATTGAGTTACTTTAAATTGAGTAGTACATAGGGATTGGTTTGAGTTATAAATGCACTTCCTTTGATGCATAGTACCCCTGGTATTAGATCATGAAGTGATTTGAAATAGGATTAATGTCAAATTGATTTGGAAACATAGTGAGTGATAACTACTTGCTTTACTTTTGAAGGAGTTTTTAGTCAAATAAATCATAGTAAAAAATAGAATAGTGATTTGAGTCTCTTTAGAAAATAGATCTCATTAATAATAATTTAGATTACAGTAAAAAATGTTTCTTCACTTCATCTTTTCTAATTTTTATATAGAAGTTAAGCATTTCATACTTAATCCCGCACTAGGCTATTTTGAACATGAATCAGAACATAGTGCAATTCAAAGTTTACAAACCTTGGTTGACAATTTAATGTAGGGAACCTAATGAAAAATAAAATCCCTAACATCATTTGATTTTTCATTTCCAGGCTTTTAATATGAGTTATATTCCTTGAATTTTCAATATTGTTTTTGATACATTAGCAAATGTTGTTGCTAGGTTATGTCCTTTAAAAGATGGCTTTTCAATTGAGATTATATATGGGCCATCTATTCCAAATAATATTACTAATTTTTATGTTTTTAATGATGACCAACAGATACTGGACTTTATGGAAAACATTTATGTGTTCAAATACAACAATTGACAAAAACAAGCACAAACGAGCACTATAGGGGTCAACACAAGCAAGAAAAGGATTCCCATGCCCAAGGTTGTGATATCACTGGAAAATTTGTACGACCTATAGAATCATTTCAAGGGACCGCTAAATGCAAAGACCCATAGCTCTACACTTTCACATGAACAAGTAAATCTTGGGACAAAGGAAATAAAAATTTTGTGAATTTCGGTACTTGTTTCACACCTCAAGAGCGGACAACTCTTATCTTCCTTTTCAAGTAGTTTTGAGATGTCTTTGCATGGAAATACAACAATTTGAGAACTTATGATATGCTAATAATCTAGCATGCAATTCCTATTAAGGAGGAAGGCAAGCCCTTTCAACAGCAACTGAGGAAAGTTCATCCTACTCTTGAGCCCCTCATTTAGAAAGAGTTGAGAAAGTTGTTGGATGCTCAGATCATATTTAAATTTCACCATTCAACATGGATCTCAAACCTAGTACCCATGAGAAATAAGTCAGGGGAAATTCATTTGTGTGTTGATTTTTGCAATTTGAATCGAGCCTTGGACAAATCCAACTACTTAGTGTCATCTATGGAATAAATTTTTCAAATAGTATCAGGGTTAGAAATGTTTTCATTACTGGATGGTTTTTCCGGATACAACTAGGTTTTGGTAACAGAACCTTATAGACATAAGACTACCTTTAGAAAAAATTGGGGTTATTTTTCTTTTAAGAGGATTCCTTTTGGGCTCATCAATGCAGGAGCTATCTTCTAACACACAATGGACATCACTTTTCATGGCTTGATTGGTCAAATCATTGTGGTTTATTTAGATGACATGATAGTTTTCTAAAAGAAGCGATGTGACCACCTGCATCATCTAAATAAAAAATTTGAGCGATGTTACAAATACGGGATATCATTAAATCCTATGAAGAGAATTTACACAGTGTCTGATGGTAATATTTTGGGCCATATCATCGTGAAATTTGGTATCAAAGTAGACCAAGAACGAGTCAAAACAATCACTTCAATTCCCTTCTCGATGAGTAAAAAGGATATGAAATCCTTCATAGGAAAAATCAATTTCCTTCAAAAATTCATCTCAGATTATGCGTAGATTGTAAAACCATTACAAGGGATGACAAAGAAGGATAAAATATATAAAGGGGATAAAGCGAAAATGATGAATTTTCCCATATTAAGCAAGTTATTATTGAAGCTTCAACATTATATAGCCCAAATTTCAAGAAATATTTCCTATTATATACATTCACTTCTAATACTTCTCTCGCAACCATTCTTATGCAAAAGGATGACTAGGGGAATGAGTGACCTATTTCTTTCATTTTTGTTGGCTTATAGGAACCATAATTAAATTATCCTTACATTGATTAACAAGATTAAGAATTTTACAAGGAAGTAAAACACTATAGTCCTTATCTTTTGAAGAAGCATGTTATCATTTTTGTACCACACCCAACAGTTAGATCATTATTTGTTCAACAAGAGATGGGTGAAGGAAGAGTGAATTGGATGACTAGTCTACAAGAGTATGATCTCAAGTTCAAACCATTTCATACAATAAAAGGCCATGGTCTATGCAAGCTAGCAATAGAAACAACAAGTGCGTCGGAAGAATATGATTCTTCTAGTTGGGAGCAGGAAATTGAAATGTATAATATCGAAAAAGCTACCCCCACTGATGCAACCATTCATTGGTATGAAAATGTGAAACATTATCTTGAGCACGGTACCTTACCCTCACACTGATCAGTGTGACAAAACAGGGCCATCAGATTGAAATTTATATCATACCATTTGGTACATGGAGGGCTTTTTCAAAAGCACCATAATGGGGTCCTACTTAGGTGTGTGGAAGCACCTAATTCAGAAAGGGTATTACATGATTTACATGACAAACCAATAGGTAGACATTATGTAGGTGACACAACTATGCACAAGGTTATGCAGGCTACTTACATGTTGGGAAGTGGATCCCCCCATAGCATGTTTTTGGGGCTTGAAGCCCAAGTATTGATCATCGTAATGTAAAGACTCCATGAAATACGGGCATGGAGTGCGAGAATCTAGGATGAGTCATAGGGTTGTGTGACCTAAAATAATGTAATTTAATATAAAGTTGTGTCAGCCTACTCATGGTCCGCGGACCTGTAGGTTTTAACCCCATACAGAAATTACCTGCATATGAATTCTAAAACACAAAAAATAAACAATGCGAGAGCACAACACATAAAACACATATACACAGAGATTTCCCTTGGATCCCGAAACCGAGACTACCAGCTTGATTTTTCATTATATTCCTTTCAATGTTATAATACATAGTTATGCATGCCGAATCATCCAATACCATGGACCAAAAACCATCGCGTCCAAAAACCATGTGCAAAAATCATGCACAAAACCATAGGTGGGTCCACCCATCCTAACATAGGGTGCAAAACCAAAATTTTCGGGGGCGCTACCCCGGACCCCATAAAGTGGGGTTACGGGTACGCTTAAAACCCCTTGTGACCTCCCCCCATATAACCCCCAATTAACTACGTGGGCTAGTCGTGGAAAGAATATAACACAACCCAACAAGACCATGGGATTGTATAAATAGAGCGAGGCTCTATGTGTAAAGATAGCTTTTGGAAAGGAAGTAATAGATAGGTGCGATGGCATGGTTAGAAGATAGAAGTGGATCTAGAGTGTATTGGGTCATAGTAGTAGGTAAAGGCTCTGCAGCTAAGTGCACAGAGGCCTACTAGAGTCCGCAGCTGAGTGTGCGAACCCTTGTAGCTGAGTGCGTAGTGCAGAGTCGGGTCTCTATTGAACTGAACTTGAAAAGGATCATTAATAAAGCTAAGCTGATTCGGCATATTATGCATCTGGTTCATAGATCTATATTTTGATGTTCAACATTAATGATATCTGTTTATCTATATGCACACACTTGTATGCATGTTTATGTATGAAAACTTTCTAAGTAATTAAAAACAGAACCTAACTAAGGAAGACTTGGGTAATTAATATTGGTCACACTGTGGCTAGATCTGCACGAAGGTAGCCCCACAAGACGTAAGGAGCTTGCTAGTGCACATAATCTAGTAAGTCCAAAGTTTGAATCACATACCTATCGGCCGTATCAAACATCTCCAAGGTGCGGAAGCCTGGTTCCATCACCCTCCCATACTACTTCGGGTGAGACCTCAGTTCGCGCTCTGCGGACTATTTCCGAAAGGGCTAGTAGTATCAGGATTTACTTGGCTAAACTCACTGCTGAACCTAGGTCAAGCCCCACGTAGCCAAAAAATGGTTCTGTTGCTGGGACAGGGATCTGCCTAAGGGATGTCTGATTTCGTGCCATTGGAACCCAACAAAGAAGGAAATTGAAGAGTGGTTGGACAAGAAGATTCACAAGTTCACGACACAGGAAAATAGAACTCCATAGGTATATGAGAAAAGGCGGCTAGATTGTTACGTGTATATGGAAATCCACGAGATTTTCTTTGCATCCTTTCCCTCTGAACTGTATGAGTGGATCACAAGATTAGCTAATAGCTAGGGAAGGTGTAATCTTGACCTACCGATAGTGTGGACTCCGGAGTTAGTGCGCAGACTAGAGGCATCAGAAGATAAGATCGTGTGAGCTGTGGACCATTGGCTCGACCAGATAATAGGGGGATTCATCACTAAGTTCACAGTAGACACGACTGTAAGCTACAGTGAAGCAGAATGACGTTTTCTCAAGGGACCGTGAGGTAAGTATATTAAATCTTTAAATACCTGGATTAAGATGCTGTTATGTGAAAAAAGGGTTATGCGAATACATTAATGTTTGGGATGATGTGGAGTGGAAAGATATACAAAGGTAATGAGGAATTAGGAAATAGTCCCTTAATTTCACCTTCGTGAGAGAGCGAGGAAGAGCTCGCTTAGGTCTCTCTGAGAAGTGCAGTCAGTTTCATAAAGTAGCACATTCCGTAGTTACCACCTCCATGCACACTGCCACCCGCTTCACCTCCTTCACCTCCATCTCCACCCACTCCACCTCCACCAACCCTGCAGTTCAACATGGTGAGCGCGATCAAGCTGCCCGTATTCAGAGGAGTAGGGAATGAGGATCAAGAATAGTTCTGGTTCATGGTAAGAGTAGTGTGGGAAGTGCAAGGGGTCATGGACGACAACATTAAGAAGGCTACATTGGTGAGCGCATTGCAGGATCGCGCATTGACATGGTATATCAAGAACTCTAATGACCACCCAAATGCAGGGATAGCAGAGATCTAGAATGCATTGAATAGAGAATTTAGCTGGCTAAATTCAGAGACAGAGTCAATCATCGGGTTTAAAGAGATTGCAATGCTTCCAAGAGAGACCCAGTGGGATCTAGATCAGTGGCTGAAGAGTGTGATTTGTGAGGCCAATATGATGCTAACATATGCTCAGCATCACGCATGGTTTGTGGCATCCCTGACACCACACTTGAGGATGGCATTGTCACAACATAAACTTTCCACCTAGGCCAAAGCGTTGGAAATGGAAATGAGGTTACATGTGACCCCAATACAAGATCCTGGGTTGAGATTTCAACAAATCCACGTGCAACTATAGAATCTCTACCTGGAAATGTAGAGCTTGAAGCAGGATAGGAGACCACAGCCAGAGGCGTGCGAGGAAGTATGGTGCATAAAATGCAAAGGCTAGGGCCATGACCAGGACCACTGTTCATTATTTGCGAACTACTTGGTAGGAGGGGGGCCAATGTTGTTGATACTGAAGGCACAGGCAGGGCCAAGTGTGACACCCACATTATGGTACGCGATCTATCAGATAGGAGGAAAACACATGACGGATAATTGTCATTTGTTGTAGAAGTATACACAGACTCCCCAGCAGTTGTTCTGTAACTTCTGCAATTTAGTAGGCCATGACAAGTGCACTTGTCACAGTTACAAGTTAATGATGGATCGGACCCCAGCCCATAGGATGCAGATAGAAACACGAGCCCTTGACCTAGCTGTGGGGATGGTGCACGCTGGATTTCAGGGACGAGTTCGAGGACAAGGAGGAATGGGACTAGGAAGGGGCTGTCCACAGTTGATTTACTACAATTATGAAGGACCAGGGCACTATGCCTGTGATTGCACCAACCTGATGAGGATATACTATTCGTACTGTGCTCAGTTTTATCATGAAATAGTAGATTATTCTATGTTGATCACACGGATATGTGAAAAAGGGTATTCCAGTCTCCTCCAACTTAGAATATCCAAATGATAAGGTCTGAACCGCGTGAAGATGACCCAAATGTGAACATGATTCTCATAAATGGTGTGACCAAAGGGGAAGATAAGGGGGAGCAGCCTGAGGAAGAAACATGGGTTCACAAGGCTCCTACAAAGGAACCTGAGTTTGAATTAGAATGTGCAAAGGAGATGTTCATGGAAGCTAAGAATAGCTTCAAAGGGGCCTCCACTTCAGGCAGTAAGGATCAACCAGAGACAGGAATGGATCCTTCCATGCTCACTACCTTTTTCGAGACATGCATGAAACTGTTGCGTGACAATAAGGTAGTTAAGGCAAGGTCAGGGGAGCCACATGTAGTCTAGAAACTGGGAAAGCATGCGTTGTGCACTAGGAGGGAAATGATATTGATGGTGAAGATTGGTGAGTATGAAATGGATCAGGTCATCCTCGATCTGGGATCAGACGTGAGTGTATTACCAAAGCAAACATGGGAACGCATGGGCAGGCCCGCATTGCAGTGGTCCCCTATTCAATTACGAATGGTGAACCAACAAAATATTTTTCCCATGGGGAGGTTGCAAGGGGTAATAGTTGATTTCGAAGGCGCGAGCACACAATTGGACTTTGAAGTAATAGAGATCGTCGATGACAGAAATCCCTATCCTGCTTTGCTAGGAATAGATTGGGCCGCTAATATGAGTGGAGTCATCAACCTGAAGACATGGAAGATGATATTCGAGAAAAAATCACTATGTGTAGTAGTCCCACTAGACCCAGCCGAAGGAGCATGATACACCGAACTAGTGTGCGACAATGAAAGCGATGATGAGCTGGATTGTATTTACCAAATAATGGCACGAGACTAGGATTGGGTGAACCTGACTACAGATGGGAGAATCTCATGGGAACATGACAATTCATGTACTTTGAATTTAGACGAAGAAGTAGAGCGCTGGCAGAACCGGTTGCATGAAGTGACAACACTGAATTGCAACATGATGATTAGATCACTACGTTGCATGACAACAGAGGCAAGGGAATTTCCAACATATGATGGAGTGATAGCGGTGGATGAATTCCTGGACAAATTTGAAAGCACACTACCAGAACAGCAGTGGTACAGTGTGCTAGAATGGGCGTTGCATGCAACACCCACAAGATGGTGGAGTGCATATCAGGAGACCATTGTAAACTGGTGCAAATGTAGAAGGAAGATGTGCTTATAGTTTGGAATCCCCTAGCGTCAAATGAGAGCCAGGCAACTAGGATGAAGCAGCTTGCACACCCACCTGTGTCGGTGGGTAGAGACAGGTGTTGTGCACGCACACCCCAGACTAAGGATCGAAAATTGGAACCAGACACAGCAACAGGAAAAGCCATGCACACCACAAATATTCAACGTTGAAGCATTCAAAAAAGTATGTGGAATCATGAATAGAGTTAACCAGGTGAGACAAACTGATTGGGACCTGCACCTACCATCAGTTCAAAGGGCCTATAGGGCCATGAGCAAAAACTTGAGTGCGGAAATGACTGCAATGTTGAAGAGAAGATACAAGACCATAAGAGTAGAGAAGAATCCCAAACAACAACTCCCATAGTTGGGCTAGTAAGTGAGGACCCGGGTAAAGGAATTATGCAGTTGTAGAAAGCCATTCGGCAAGAGAACTTGAAACTTCGTGAACTCGAAGAAGATCGGGTATGGCTGGGAAAGAAAAGCATGTTATTGGATGAAGAAATCAAAAAACTAGAAACCAAAATCATGCAAGCATGCTACACTGAGAAACTAAGCACGATAGGACAAGGTATAGCCAGCCATACTACTACATTAGGAGAATTTTTGGCCTTGCTACCATGGCTACGACAGCACCTTACTAGACAAAGTAAACAGGGGAGTGCACCATACAAGGAAGAATGCAACACACTAATCGATGCGAGGGCACTTGAAGGGTGCTCGTGGACTGGGTTGGAAGGTAAATTGAAGCCTCACATAGGTGGTGTGACCACTTGACTATCTGTAGAAAGCAGAGTCTCAGTGCTCCAAGAAATTGAAAGAGAGCACAGGACTATAAAAGAGTCTGTATGGGAGTTGCGCGACACAGAGGTTGCGCGCAGGATTAGTATGTCACAGGGGTCACAGCCATGCACAAGGGGCTACGCTACTGTGCAGGTAGGCTGGGAGGTGACCATTGGTGTCACTTTTCATGACAAGAGGTCCAATTTAAGGCAAAAAATATTGGGGGTGGGCGATTAAGACATGAATTAAGAGCTAGATTTGGGACGATTTTCCGCCAAGAAGGCATTAATGACTTAGAAGTGGGGGGGAGGGTCGAATTCAAATTCAAAACATGTTATAAAACCCCCAAGGCCAGCCACAAGGCAACACTTGGTTGTTTGATAATTGAGCAAGTACAAAGCATTAAGCGCCACGTACTCTTACCATCCTCTTATGTACACACAATGACGTCTGCTAGAACAAGAGTGCAATTTGCCAAAGTTATTGCGGAGCCCCGTATGTCCCATGACGAGCCTGGAGAGGCAACAACTGTGCCAAAAGTTCCAAAATCACCAAACACACCACGGCCATAGAAAGATAAGCAAACGATGGGGCCAGTCCGTGTATCCCCTAGAAACCCATGATTTGGTAAATTGTCAATGGGAGAGAAGGGAAAAGTCATCACCATCGGAACAGATGAGGAGGAGGAAGACTTGCAAGCCCTGCTCACCCAAATTGAGGTGCAATATGATGAGGTGGAGGATGTCTCCCAAATTCCCTCCATGGCAAAGCTACCTCTTACATCCCCCTGTGGAAGGGGAAAACCAAGGTACCAAAGGACCGGGAGGCCATGAAGAGTGTGCTCCAGACCCCCCTCCTCCACGATGATATAAGGTTTAAAGGTCCACCATTGAGGCAAGTACCTACTATGAAGTTCAAAGATTAGGACCTCACAAATAGCGAGAAGTTCCCATAGTTGGCCACGAAGAGGTTAATGAAGCATAAATGGTTGTACGGTGTGGAGAGGGCTAGGTTACTCCATCTATGATGGATACCCCACTACCACCGCGCGCCCATCACCATTTTTGTCATCAGGCTGTTGTTGTGCCTGGTGCATGATGGGTATCTCTAGCTGGAGGAGTCAATTCCCATCACGACAATCTAATTCACTGAATTTCTTGACTACCAGTCAAAGGAAATGACCCCGTGGCCATAGTAGGAAAAAGCAGCGACTTGACCCTCACAGAAGCTTTGAAGGCCAAGTATAAACTAGAAAAGAGAAAGCAGGGGTACGGAATAGCAAGCATTAAATACCAAGGGGTGCGCATAGCCACCCAGCTATTGGCTGGCAAGCTAATGAGGAAATGTCATGCCGACGAAGTACCAACATTTGTGATTGTGTTGGCAAAGAAATGTGCAGAGGGAATCTAGTTCAACTGGGAGTAATTCCTCTGCGACAAGTTCTTGACGAATTGCAAGGAGGCCCAGGAGCAGGGTAAGACCTTCCACTATGCACGGTTGCTCTTATCCATCCTGTTGGTTGCAGGGGAGCTGGCAGAAGATAACCAATTTCCCACTATTGAGGGCGACTTGCTTGAAGCCGCGAGCTACACCTCGCTCTGGGCTACAAAAGAAATGCAGAAGATTCATGAGATAAAGGTTTTCTAGGTGTTCTTGGAGGCGAGCATCCAAACATGGATCAACCACAGGCCGTGCTTGTCCCCTATGGTTCATAACAGCTTGCAAAGCACGACAGAATTCAAGGTGGATATCCATAACTTGTATATCTGGGTGTGTAAGGACCCAACACAAAAATGGGTGAAGCTTCCATTCATCGTAACGGATGATGCGTTCTTCACAATAATGGAATCATGGCCACTGAAGTGGCGGGCCCTAGACTTGGCCGAAAAGGAGAAGGTTGCAGCTCAACAAAGAAAGAAGGAAACCAAGCTTCGCATCACGCAGCTGGCTAAGACGAGGAACTAGGAACAAAAAGTAGCCACATAGCAGAAGGTGACTGATGCAGTAACAGTAGTGCAGATGGTAGAGACCACACCTTCACCAACTAGAGAGCCCAAGGAGGGCCAGGAGATGTCCATGGGGCAGCAGACCAGGGAAGGGGAAAGGATCGAGGAATGCATGGACCTCGGTTCTGCATCAACCCAAATCAAGTGACCGTGTGGCCTTGAAAAACCAACTCCCCGAAAGAAGGGAAAAGCCACAAAGATGTTCATCAACCTGATCACGCTCATAGAAGGTGATCTATTGAATATCAGCGAAACAATTCATGAGGTTGCAAAGGACACGCTCCAGGGATTACGGATGGAGCAGAGCACTGTGTTGGGGGAGCTTAGTGTGCAGCTACAAGGTTTACAGGTACAACACCCCCAACCTGGCACAATGGCCTAGTATGTCACAGCAAGAACTACCGAGGCCGAATAGATGTTGCACGCCTATATGGGCAACACCTTTGTCTTGCCCGAAGGCACACTAGCAGTAGCAAGCAAGGGTGACAAGGTTGCGATGAGAAGCATGAAAGGAGTCAGCTTGAACTTGGTCACCCTGCCACGTGAAATTATGTACCAGCTGGAGGATGGGGTCATCGCAGAGCTCTGTGCCTGGGAAAGCCGAACGATCCAAGTCCTGCATGAACAAAACATAAACATGGACCATCTCAGCATCCAGCAGGATGAGTTGGTTGCACAAGCTCATGGATTGGAACAGGCTGTAGAAGATGCATGCAAGAGCATTCTAGAGTTGGCCGTGCCGGCAGAGCTTCCAACAGCAGAACGTGTATATAGATTAGCGGTTGGAGTCTGCATGGCCCGGGAGGAAATGGCAAAGGTTCAGTTGGAGCTGAACTTGCAGATCGTCTAGTTGCAATTGAAGGTGTAGCCCTTGTTGTGGGGAAAAATGCCTATGCAGGACAATCCTATCCACCTAAGGTGTGACAGTGCCTTAGCAACAAACAGATACAGCTATTCTAGTTTCTTCCTTTATGAAATGTGAAAGAAGAGAGATAAATGGACTTACCGGTGTCTTCCGTTTGTCCCTCGATCCGGTCTCTCTTCTCTTTGGGAGTTCACAGCTACTTGCCTTCTCACTCGCCCAGCTTCAACAGGTTCATGCAAGATCACAAGAGAACAGCTACTTGCCTTCTTGCTTGTCCAGCTTCAACGGGTTCCTGCAAGATCACAAGAGAACAGCTACACAAAGACATATATTCACATTCATAACTAGTTTAGGATTAGAAATAAACTAAACACACTAATGCATTCATACATCAAAAATACATCAGCATATAGGAGAAACCACGATAGCTTTATTGATGAATAACAAGGTTCAGGAAGAGATACAACCCAGAGGGCTCCAATCCAGCATCTCCTTCCCAACAAATGGAATTCCTATCTTCACCCCCTTCAAAGCATTAAGAACCCAATGATTCCAATCTCAAACCAACAACAATTCTTTGCAATAATAAAATTCCAGCCCCTAGATCTCATGGAGGAGAGATCCATATATAGATGTTTGGAGAGAGGATGAGTCAGCTTGAGATCTGACTAGTGTCCTCTCCCTCTGTCAGTTCTTGATTCCACTTGGAGGTTCTTGCTTCCACTTGGAGATTTGGAACCTCTTACTCATCACCAGTCGAATTCCCTGAGGCAAGTGTCATTTTGGAAGCTTCCTGGGTTTTGACACCTTGAGAAATGAGCTTGCCACATGTCCATTCTCGTTCAGCGCAGGTAGCCAGTGTTCCCTTTGACATTCAACGCAGGTAGCCAGTGTTGGCTTTGACATTCAGCGCAAACAGCTAGTGTAGCCACTGAAATGATCCTGAATTGACTTGTTTTTGAGCAGTTTCTGGTGGATAACTTCTGTGAATTGCTGTGGTTTGTTAGCCTTGTTCCTCTAGGGGTAGGAACAACATGTTTAGGGACTTTGGATCCCTTAGATTATGGACTTTTCATGCTCAATGCTTGTAAGGCACAAAAATGTCTATAACAGTTGCCCCCTAAAGTATGAGGCTGTTTATCGGGTGAAATACTTTATCAGGGGGATCCGAAGTTCATCCAATGCTGGGAGGAGACCTGTAATAAGATACAATACATTATTTTTCATACTGCTTTCATGATCTAGCTGAGGCGGGAATTCCCATGCTCAGCTTTATAAATTCATTTTTTTTCACATAGAACAGACAATCATCTGATGGTAGACTGATAATTTTGATGAAATTATCATCCTTTGAGTAGGATGATTATCTGTTGCAATGATGTACATGTCAATGTCTTTATCTTTCCTGAATATATATCGCAGCCCGGATGGATGAAACTAGATCCGGGGTCTTCAAACTCGTTTGATCTTCACTCTAAGTACAAGTCGATCCATGTGAGAAATGTTCTGAAGTCGAACATGGAAAGACATCACTTGATTACCGGTCAATGATGTAAACCGTTAACAAGCGCGAGAGGAATCACCGATAATGATAATGACCCTCAAGGTACTGCAGTACAATTCACGTGGTGTGAATAAAGGACTTGGTGTCGAACACCACGCAAAATCTTTCGGTCGAAGGTCATTGATGTATACCTGTCGCCGGAAGTGAGAAACTTGCCATTGAGGCATGCAAGCTTCAAAGTACTGAAGGGGTTGTTCCTAGATCAACTTCTTGGATAATGAGCTGATGTCGACAAGAAGCGATCCGTCAAAGGAGGGCCTTAATGAATCCCACATCAGTGACACGGAACGGAGCTAATGATTTTAATGGAGGTGAAAACGATCTGTGACATATGATTCAGGGTGGCGGTCATGAAAGGGTGAAGGATAATGTATGGCAGTGGATGGGACCCAGTTGACTTTTTCTGAATGACTTCTCTTGAACATATGGCGACACTGATGCGATGGATTGGTAGCATTACCCCAAATATGGATGGTATGGCGAGACCATGGATGTGACCGGTGAATGAAACAACCCAACCCGATTGTGGTACGGAGGAAAAGTGTCATGTTCAAGAGCGACTTGCTACCACCAAAGTTTTCTTTAGTTTCTCCCAATTTTTCCCCAGTCATTGCTGACCAGTACCTCTTTATTTTTGTCAAGCTTTAGGAGGATAACATATGCTTGTTCTATAACCTGCCCTTCGGGCAAGCCCATCGCTATGTTTTAACGAGCCTAGCGATAGTGAAACTCGTTCTCGTCTAAAGACAAGTTTGTCGCTATTTAATGATTTTAACGAGTCTAACGACAAGGATAACTCGGCCCTTTTCATTTTTAGAGAGTCTGAAAAGGTACATAAAGTTAACTCCAAAAGTCCTTTTTCGTCATCTAATCCCTTAAGTCCGAAAAAGTATAAAACAATACAGAAGGGATGAGTTTTCGATAGCTTTAACGAGCCGAATAAAACAAGCGCTCGATCTTTTTGTGCAATAATCCCTCAGGTCCAAAAAGATTAAAATCTAGAGGAGGGATAGCTCTTCCTGTCCCTTTAACGAGCTGGAAGGCCAAGGACTCGGCAATCTTTTCATATTTTACGAGTCAGTTGAAAAGAGCTTAAAGAAGACTCGTCTTTTGAGGAACGAGTGATAAACAGGGTTAGCAGCTGATTCCAGGTACAGGTTGGAATTTTCTAATCACGGCAGTGTCGCAAGGATGGCTAGGTGAAATCACTCTTCGCATCTGTTCCTCAAAAAGGGTAAACAAACATATGGAGGTGAACGATCGGCCAATGGAAAAGTAGAGGTGACGGTGCAAACACGACCAAGGCTTTTAATGGCTGATGATATTACATTCACAGTGGTTATTTACCGGGATAGTTCATTTTTTAACGAGCTTAAACGCGGGTGGAAACATTTGCTCGATCTTATGTTTATTTTTTAACGAGCATGAACTATACGATAAAACTGCTCGGATCTTGCGTTTATTTTTTAACGAGCATGAACTGTGTGCTAAAACTGCTCGAATCTTGCGTTTATTTTTTAATGAGCATGAACTGTGTGCTAAAACTGCTCGAAATTATATGGTCAAATTTTATTTTTTACCATAACTAGCTTTGCCCTTTTCAAAGATAGTACTGTATCCTCAATTGCTGCATCAAACTAGTTAGAAATGAACAACATTTGCTTGAAAATGAGATTAGAACCCTAATATTTCACTTTGAACTATGTAAAAAGCAATTAAAAGGTGTTTTTACCTCTCATTTTACCATTTCGTTTGAACTTGGTTTGTTGGAGCTTTGGAGGTGCCTCTTCCCCCTTGATTTTCATCAGCTGATTCCGGGAGATTCTGCAGACGATTTTCGGCGCCGTCTGGACTAGGTAGGAGCTAAACCCTAGCTCTTTCTTTTCATGGTTTCCTTTTTCCATTCTGTGCTTGTTTTGCTGTTCCCCTGAGCCTCTAGGGTTTTGTTAGGGCGCTCTGCCATCAGCGCAGGCAGTCCACTCGAAACCTACGTTGAATGTCAAGCTGCATGAAGGCAGTTTGACCTTCAACGCAGGTGGGACACTTGCCAATTACGTTGAGCATAGAAAAACAGTTATGTTGCACAGTTTTTGATGAAAATCTTGCCAGTTTCTCATCAAATCCAGGATCTTACTCTTTCTCTTGTTTGTTTTGCAGGGACTTTTGAGCAAAATGACCCATACATGGCGAGAACGAGAACATGAAGAGGAGGACATGATCGCCCTCCATGACCCTGTGACGGTGAACGCACTGCGGAACTGTGGCCTGCTGAAGTTCTTCCGTATCTCTAGTATGAGAGCACAGATCTCCTTACTGCAGTATATGCTTGATGCTTGGGATCCTATCAACCAAGTATTTCAGATCAGGAGCAAATCCATCCCTTTGACCGTGGTAGACATTTACTTCTTGACTGGCTTGTCGAGGCGGGGTGCTCCCATTTCTTTGTCAGGTTCGGCCCGAGGGAATGACTCCGTGAGAGATTATGTCCACCAGTATTGCAGGGAAGGATCTCAGCCGAGTAGAGATGGCAAGGTCGTTATCTGTGAGATTGCTGACAGATCTCTCAGGTCCATTTTGTATACTATTGGTAGGATGGCCGGTAGCGCATCTCTTCATGTTGCCAACAGATCCTATGTGCAGCATGCCTTGGAGTGCCTCCAACCGAAAGTATTCAACTGGTGTGATGCAGTACTTCTTCAGATGAAAAGTCAGTTGAACAAGGTAAAGGACGGGAAGCTGAAGAACTTTGGATTTGGTTCTATTCTGACTGCCTTTGCCTTGGAGAAAATACCACTGATGCAGCCTCAGTATATCGCACTCGACTTGCCTTCTCCTACCGAGCCACGCATGCAGAGATGGGTTGATCACATGTCTAGGCATGCTGGTCAATCTCAGATTTCTTTCACTGATACCTTCTTCAGGTGGTTCGAGCGTCAGGAGACGGTCTATTCCGAGTATCCATATGTTGGTATGGATTTCCGAGGCGATCCGGACTTGGTACTGCCGGATGACGAACAGTGGGGCGCTATTGGTAAAATCTTCGACCATATTACTGTTTACTGTTCTTATTTATAATGTCCTTGTGCTTTATTCTATCAAGACTTTAATCAAACTCATGTGTGTATGCAGATGTTGGTCCTGTTCGTCCAGCAGTTCGCCCGAGAGCACCAGTCGCTGCCCCAGCAGGGGAGACTGCTGGGAGGGTTATTCTCCGCGACCTTGACGTGGCCGAGACCCTTACAGCCGTGCAGGAGCAGGTTGAGAGTCTTACTCTCGGCATTCCCGATGTGAGGATTGATGAGTTACCTTTACAGTTGCAGCGACATACTACTGGTGTGCCTAGACGATGGACTCGTCTCTTGCGCATGATTGCACAGACCGTGACGTGCTATCATGAGCATCACTAGGCTAGGGTGCCCCCTAGCATTTTTGAGTTTTTAGGTCATACGACCGATTTTTGTCTTGGTCACAGAACATTATGTATAAACGATAAACAACTTATATATATATATTTTGATTTTCGAGGTTTATTCTGGTTGAGCTATATGATCCATATGTACAACATTGATGATGTGTCTCTTTTTATAAATGTCGCAAATGTCTATCTAACACATAGTTTGCTAATGAGTCGGTTAATGTGTTTAAGTTTCTGGAAATATGCTGGTATTGAATTGAATCAAATTGTCTTTCCAAAATCTTAACCCTTAGGAACATGCGATAAATAGCTGGATTGCGAACGGAATATATACCATTGAGTTGTAGTATTACGAGTTGTGAGTCTAGCCTGACAATCAGCCGGCGTATACCATGGGTGATGGCATCAGAGAGTAGTTCTATCAACGCGCTATACTCAGCGATGTTATTCGTTGATTGCCCAATACACACACCTCTGAAACTTACTAACTCGCCGCTTGGATCAAAAATGGCGCAGGCTGCGGAGGACAAGTTCCGCGAACTACGACTTGCTCCGTCAGCATATCCAACACATGTCTCCAGAAGGTTTGACATCTGCAATAAATGTAAAAAGGTGGATTACTCGACCAAAACAAACACTTTAGCGAAAACAAAATACAACAAAAGCATACAGGTTACTATTTAAGCATAGTAACGCTTGAGGTACAACCCATTACGGGGTTGCGCCAGTGGAATTCCATCATAATCCATTAACTCGTAGGCTCCTTTTGCTAACACTCGTTTAACAATATAGGGGCCCATCCATAAAGAATTAAATTTACCTGCTCCCAATTTATCAGATTCTTGGTCATAAAGCAAGACCAAGTCACCTTCTGAGAAGACACGGGGTTTGACGTTTTTGTCGAACTGCGCCTTGACTCGTTTCTTATGGGCTTCGTTAGCCAAAGCGGTGTCACGACGGGTTTCATCCAATTGGATTAATTCCAAGAAACGAGCCTCTTCTTCCGAAGTTCCGGGAGGAGATCAATTGCGAGTTTAAGAGACGAAATTTCACACTGGATTGGCAAGACTGCTTCCAGGCCATACACCAGTTGGAAAGGTGTGAACCCGGTCGCGTTCTTTACCGATGTTCGGTAAGCCCACAAGGCTGAGTACATGATTAGGTGCCACCTTCTTTTGTGAACTCTGATCATCCTTTGCAACATACGCTTCAGGACCTTGTTGATTGCTTCAATTTGTCCGTTGGCTTGCGGATAATACGGGGTAGAGCTGTCGTGAGATAGCCCTAGCTTGGCAACTAATTCAACCATCATGTGATTGCGAAAATGTGACCCATGATCTGTAACTATGGCCTGTGGTACACCGAACCTGGCGACTACATGATTGAAAAAGAAAAGGGCAGCTGTTTCACCAGTGTTATCTAATGTAGGCATCGCCTCGGCCCATTTGGTAAAATAGTCAATGGCGACTATAATATACCCATGCCCCCCGGTCGAGGTGGGGTTACATGTCATGAAATCGATGCCCCATTTGGCGAAAGGCCCAACAGCAACTATTGGCTGTAAAGGTGTGGGTGGTCTTCTGGTTTTGCTATCAAAAATTTGACAAGCATGGCAACTTCTGACTACGGTTATGCAATCTTTGAACATGGTTGGCCAGAAGTATCCTGCTCGTAAGATTTTTTGTGCTGTAGCATATCCAGATTGATGCCCCCCACACGCGCCTGAATGACACTCATTCAGGGCTTTTTCGGCCTCTTCATGGGTGAGGCACCTCCTCAGAACTGTATCGATACCACGACGGTAAAGCGTATCACCGACGATCATGTAGTCTTTTGCTTGGTATCGTATACGTTTCTGTTCTGAGTGAGAGGTGTCAGGCCTGAACTTTTGGGTTTGGAGATAAATTATTATATCTTCATACCACTCATTGCTTGCAGATATCAGAAACAAACTTTCGTCCACGATTGACTCTTCTGATGTTTCATCGTTGGACGACGATGGGAGATCGCACAATAATTCTGCGAAAACTAAAGCTTTCTTTGATTTGGATTTGACAAATTCCAGATCAAACTCTTGAAGGATCGCTATCCATTTTGAATACTTGCCCCCCAGCAACTGTCGCGACAATATATAAGTCATGGGGTTGCAATCTGATAGAATGGTAGTTTTCCGAAAGAGGACATAATGTCGAAATCTTTGTATCGCTTGAACAGCAGCGAGTGCTAGCTTTTCAACATAAGAATATTTTCTTTCTGTATCATTCAAGTTTTTACTTAAATAATATATAGGATTTTCAATTCCATCGACTTCTTGAACTAAAACCATCGCAATGGTCGTATCTGCTCCAGCCAGATACAGGTTAAAATCTCTTTGATAGTCTGGGGCATACATTAATGATGCTTTTACTAGAGAATCTTTCAGAGCATCAAAGGAAGCTTGCGCCACCTGATCCCAGACAAAAGGTACATCCTTTTTCAAAAGACGAGTATAACCTTTAGCAAGTTCTGCGTAATTCGGAATGAACCTCCTCAGAAAGTTTGCTTTCCCTTGGAGTTTCTGAATCTGAAGCAAATTTGAAGGTGGAGGCAAATTAATGATTGCCTGAACCTTGCAAGGGTCGAGACGAATCCCATCCTTAGAGACTACAAAGCCAAGTAAACGACCAGAACCGACGCAAAACACACATTTGTGTGGATTGAGTCTTATCTTGTAGTGTCGAAAACGTAGAAATATTGCTCTTAAATGCTGCGGATGATCAGTCCGCTTTCGCGAATGAGCCGGAAGGTCGTAGAGATATGGTTGAACGATGTCCTTGATGTCATGGAAGGCATAATTCATTGCCCTCTGAAACGTCGCCCCTGCGTTCTTTAAACCAAAGGGTAATTTTCGATAAGCGAATGTGCCCCACAGACAAATGAATGCAGTCTTTCACTGGTCCTGTGGGCGGATATTTATTTGATTATACCCGGAAAATCCATCCATGAATGAAAAGATTTCACATCCGGCGCATTCATCAATTATCTGGTCGATGAAGGGTGTAGGGTAGTTGTCTTTCGGACAAGCTTGGTTTACATCCCTATAATCGACACACACTCTAATTATCCCTTGTTTCTTCATAACAGGGACAATATTCGATACCCAATCGGTTAGAGGAACCGGGTAGATGAAACCAGCATGGAGAATTTTTTCAACTTCTGCTTTAATGGCAGCAGCTTTCTTGGGGTGCACCTGCCGAAGCCGTTGTCTTACTGGTTTGACATCAGGATACATCTTAATTTCATGTTCAACGATACTCGATTCAATGCCTGGCATTTCATCATATGACCAAGCAAAGACATCTCTGAACTCGTGAAAAAGAGCGTTATATATTTCCAGTTCTGAAGGAGAACATCCTTTGCCGACATAAATATGCTCTACAACATTTGTCTTAGTCGAGATATTTATGGCTATAGTCTCTTCAATATTGGAGAAGTTTCGCTCGGAATCCACCGTGTTTACAGTGTTTGATAGGAATTCAAAAACTGAAAGGTGATAAAGGTCATGTTGAGTATCTTCTTCATATTCTGGAAGAAGGGAACGATGGTGGCAATCATTCCATGGTGCCCCCTCAATCAACATTGATTGCAGAATTCCTTCGTCAGTCCCATGTACTTTCGACCAAGGATCTAATGGGGTACCATATTCTCTAGACCTATCTACCCAAACGCTTGATGAGCGTTGATTTGGGTTCGCCTCCCATGCCCGAAACATTGATTGCTACAGTATTTCTATAGGGCTTGGGGGCAGAACCATTGCATGATCCATGTCGATATCGTTTTCTAAGATCTTCGTGGAAGATATCATGTTGCAGGCTCTAACCAATGCTACTTCTCCTGTATAGATTGGAGGTGGAAGTGCGAAAGTTCCCATTAATGTGGGGTCTTTCAGTAGGCCTACTCCGATGTCTTGAAGCGAATGGTTGCTTCCATGGATCATGGGAATGCTTCCTGTAACTTGTGAACCATTAGGGAGGAAGTCTTGTTGGTCGACGATCGTAATCCCCCCCTGAAAAGGGAATGCGATCTTCCTAAAATAAGTCGACACAACAGCTGCCATGGCATAGATCCATGGTCTTCCTAGTAGGATGTTGTAGTCCAGATTCCCATCGATGACTTCAACATCTATTTCTACTGTTTTTCCTCCCAGTTAAACTTTCAAGTTATTAACGATACCGCATGGGGTATATGTCCTTCCGTCGAATGCTTTTAATGTCGTCGAAGATTGTGACAAGGTTGGAGATCCTAAAGTTTTCTAGCAACTCATCGACATAATACATGTATATGCCCCCTCATCAATAATTGTTCGGTGAATAGTTTTGTTGAGGGCTTTCACTTGAATAAAGAAAGCTAGTTGAGCTGGTAACTGAGGATCGTATCCTTTGTGATCGAAGGATACAAGATTGGAATCCTTAGGATCAACCCCACCAATAGCTGATAACAAAGCCTGCCTTTGGGATGGGCAATTTTGTAGTACTTCAAGAGTCGACATAGCGGATGGCGATTGGGCCAAATCTTCCACTATGTTATAATGCTGCGCCACTCTGGTGCGAGGATTAAATGTCGACTTGTGTACTACTCCCTTTGGCGGTTTTATTGTTAATTCAGGAATGATGGGTGGTACAACTTCTGTCGAAGTTGTTGTCGAACTACTTGGTTGATCTTTACCTTTGTCGTTCGACAGCTGCGGATTCCCGTAATCTTTGTTCCTTGTCAAAATCAAAGCATCATTTTTCTGTTTTGAAACCGACAACATGAGTACTTGCGACGGGGAAGCATTTCCACTATCAACCAGATTTTGACCTGGGTTTGGGAACGGATCAGTTAACACAGCTGAGGTTTGCGAACTTTTGAAGAACCTTCTAAGCTCAGCTTTGTATGGACAATTTTGTGTCCAATGATCTTCATCACATATAAAACATGGATTTTTTGGTTTCCCTTTCCCAGGAGGGTTTGAAGAAGTTTTTTCAGGGGATGACTCACCCTGTTTCTTCTTCTTCCCTTTGTTTTTCTTCTTCTTGCTTCCTGGTTGATTGGTTTCTTTTCCTTTATCTGCTGATACGGCATTTACTTCCGAAGCAAGAATTTCTTCTTTTGCATTTTGATCTGAAGTCTTACGGGCTTTCTTAGATGAAGCCTTTGTTGATTTCGCGTTTGTCGTGCCAATCACACCATCGCTGGCATGAGAGTCACTATTTGATTTAGGAGGAGGAGGAATTGAGAATTCCGGTCTAGGGGCGTCAGGTATTTTGTCGTAGAGCGTGCCAGACTGAGTGTAGACTAAGTCTAGATATTGTGCACGAGCAATAACTTGCTCCTCCGTTACGACCCCCCCTTGGCCACATCTTCCGTTATGGCAGGAAGTAATGACTTGATAAACCATTCAGCTAATAGCTGATCGGGAACATACGTTTTTACCATCCTACGACGACGACGCCACTCATGTATATGATCGGATATATGAGTGGCCGTTGTCTGCTTAAAGTTGGTTAAGATTTCTGTTCCCGTTTCATACCTTATCGATAATTGAAAATGGGTTAAGAAATTCGTGGCTAGGGAGCTGAAATTGTCGAACGAGGTTCTAGGTAATTCAATATACCATTTTGCCGCTGGACCCATTAACGTCCTCTGGAAAAGGTGAAGCCTTATCGAATCCTCATTTAGGGTGTTTGATGAACATCACAGATGAAAATTCATCACGTGATTCGATGGGTCTTCACCTGGATTTCCATTGAATTTAGGAATGTCAGATGGAAGTTTGTGAGGAATCGCTGGCCACCAAGGGGCATAAGCAATCGGATCGTTGGTTAACCGGTGTAAATCGGGCAACTCTAAAGTTGCCACGAATGGTAATTGTTGATTCAGGTTAGGTGAAGCATACCCAGGGTACGATGGAATTGCCTGAGCAGTGGGCCTTTGCATACCAGCATAATGTAATTGATGTTGGTATGACTGATACGGTTGGTGGACTTGACCACTGTAAAGCGGTTGGTTTTGACCGTTTTGAATATACGGTTGTCCACTGTTCGCAAAGATCTGCTGCTCAGAACCTTGGTACACTTGCTGGAATTGTGGTTGTTGGTATTGCACCAGCCATGGTTGTGAAGCCATGTTCTGTTGTGCTATACTAACTGTTGGACCAAGGTGTGGGGTAATTGTACCCGTTTGGACCTCTGTCGCCCCACCAGTTGGCGATTGTGGTTGTGTCACAGGGCCAAGGGGCTGTTGCATTACAACCTGAGAAATCTGAGGTTGACATACAACAGGCAACGTTTGAACTTGCGACACTGTCACAATAGCCGGTGTGGTCGGGATGTTCGACATAGGTACACACTGTTGCATAGAATATACAACCCTTGGTTGTTGAGGTAGCATAGGTACCCAACCACTTGATGTAACTCCAGTATAACCTGAATACTGTTGTGAACTCCCGTATGGATATCCTCCCAGAGGGGGTAATGAAAGGGCATACTGCCCCCCATACGGTAGCAATCCGGAACTCAAGGGGATTGTTTGTCCTTGGGGACTAGATTGCCCAAATTGACCTCCAGATGGATCAATCTGGCGAGTTTCAACATAAGAGTTACCGGATATTATTCCGGATGAACAAACTGGAACAGACCACACTGTCGAGATAGTCCCTTGGTGGACTCCTTCTAGCGGTTGCGAGCTAGTCGGGACAGATTGTATGCCGGCAAACATTGTCGGAGTGACGGCAGGGGCTTCTGCTGTCGCTGTGTCATTCGACACAGTCCTAGATGTTGACGGTTGTTCAGACATTTTGAGTCTATCTAATAGATTGCCTAGCGATTCTACAGGAACTTCCACTGGTGGTGGACTGACTTCTGATGAAGGAAATAGAGTGACCCCGACTCCAAAATGAGTTGGAGTACTTGCTTGCGGATCCTCTACAATTTCCTCTATCGCAATCAAACCAGGTGGAAGAGGAAGACCGTCAGGTCCGTAAAATATTTCTGGTGCCGAAGAAGGGGTTGAATCGACAGCGACAGTTGTTTGAGGAGCAAGACTCTCCTGAACCGGTCACAGACGGGACTGGTTCAGTAAGGCAAGTATTTGCCCCCAGACTAGGATCAGTGTTACTGTCCCTCTGTGGCTGTTGAACTTCTTCTATAGAGGCAGGGTTTCCAGAAATGTTTGGAGTAACCGGAATCTCAGATGTTGTTGGAACACTTGTTCTAACTTTGATAGGAGATTTCAAACCGGTTAAACGAGTTCGCTTTCTCCGTACTATTTTCGATTCTGGAGACAAAGACGGTTGACTCGTAAGCCTCCGCGAACGACGGGGTTTCAATTGACTTTCTTCCACGATTGCGGATTACTTGATCAACCAAAATACAAAAGGGGAAAGTGTGTTTCCGAATTAAATGAATTTTTTAGACGCTTTTAGACACAACTTGCTTTTTCACTTTTAAAGAGTCGAGAAAAAGCTAAAGATGACTCTAGTCTCCTTCGATGTTTTAACGAGCCCAAAGTGACAAATGCTCGGATGGACTTTTTCCGTTATAGAGTCTGAAAAAGGCCAAAAGGAACTGCTCTAGAGTTCTAGGCAGAGGGTGTGCCAAACTTTTCGCAAAACCGCAGAATACTTTTTAGGGTACGGGCGGTCGATCTTCCTGAATGCTGTGTTCAGTGCATTGCGATCAGTAGGGCAGCCGAAACGGCTTCCTAAGGATAAAGGTTTTATGCCTATAGGGGTCTCCCAATATATACGCGACGGTACGTGGGAGCACAATCTATACTGGCGCTATCGTCCCTCAGGATGAATCACCCACCATCCACAAGATCGACAGTCACCAGGCTTAACGACGCCGGAACACGTCTCTAGCCTAGACCTCTATGTTGTGCGTTATGTTGCAAAGCATTGTTAAGTTCATTCAATTTATTTTAGGTTGATCTTTTTAGAAGTTTGCCTTTCAAGGTTCACCACGAGATGTATGATACAATTCCTAAACGCAGTCTAAAGATGATAAGCAAGCTTTATATCTTTTCAACTTTGAAAATCCTAGCTACTAAGGGAAAAGAAAGACACCATCTTTTCTCAAAGAGCAATCAGCACACTCTAATGCACTTTTCCTAAATCAATCATGCAAACTATCAAATGCAAATGCACAATGCAGGTGTTTGTTTTCTGTTTTCTTAGTATTGATGCCTACAAAGAAAGCTTTTTGTACAACTTTGAATTTGCTTTTAAATGACAAATACAAACAAGTTTACTTTTTCGAAATCAGAGAGGGTAGAAGAGATTACAACACTTAACGATTTTCGAAATGAATACTTGTTCCGACACTTAAAAGAGACAAACTCAAACCAATAAGCAAGAGTAAATGTATAATCAATCTGCAAACAGCCAATGAACTCTCTTCTAAGATCACAATCAACAGATCTGAATCAAGGGCTACAGGATGATTATTTCACTCATGCAAAGGAAAACTGTAAATGACGCCACAAACACATAAAAACACTCACAGTCTTTTTGTACAAAAGGAGGCGGAATCTAAGCAGAGAAAAGGAGTTATCAGACTGGTACCTATGCTGGTTACAGGCTGCAAAAATCAGAGATCAAAACAAGGCAAAACAGAGCAGAGAACCCCAGCTGCACAAGGGCAAACTGGTTCAGCGCAACCTCAACACAAGAGTTTTGACATTCAGCACAGGTAGCCTTCACGGGACCTGCGTTGAAATGCAGAATCCCTTCACTGGGTCTGCGCTCAAGGAGAAACTCTCGTTTCTCACAGGTTCTGGGTCACAGATTGCTATTTAATCAACTTTTTCAGGCCAAATCAAAGCAACAAGCAAGGTACAATCAAAGGGATGCTTTGAGGGGGTACTAAGATCTATCACAAAGGATCATCAAATCATTTGTGAGTCCATTGTTCAGATCATAGACAAGTCCAGTGATTGGATCAAAGCAGCAACTGTCTACTTTGCATCCGGGAATAGCAGATGCAGTTCGATTGTTGCTATCAAGTCTATGAAGCAAACAATGATAGAAACGCAAATAAAATGACTAAACAAATCTCCCCAGTGGAGTCGCCAATTTGTTGTGGGGAAAAATGCCTATGCAGGAAGATCCTATCCACCTAAGGTGTGACAGTGCCTTAGCAACAAACAGATACAGCTATTCTAGTTTCTTCCTTTATGAAATGTGAAAGAAGAGAGATAAATGGACTTACCGGTGTCTTCCGTTTGTCCCTCGATCCGGTCTCTCTTCTCTTTGGGAGTTCACAGCTACTTGCCTTCTCACTCGCCCAGCTTCAACAGGTTCATGCAAGATCACAAGAGAACAGCTACGTGCCTTCTTGCTTGTCCAGCTTCAACGGGTTCCTGCAAGATCACAAGAGAACAGCTACACAAAGACAGATATTCACATTCATAACTAGTTTAGGATTAGAAATAAACTAAACACACTAATGCATTCATACATCAAAAATACATCAGCATATAGGAGAAACCACGATAGCTTTATTGATGAATAACAAGGTTCAGGAAGAGATACAACCCAGAGGGCTCCAATCCAGCATCTCCTTCCCAGCAAATGGAATTCCTATCTTCACCCCCTTCAAAGCATTAAGCACCCAATGATTCCAATCTCAAACCAACAACAATTCTTTGCAATAACAAAATTCCAGCCCCTAGATCTCATGGAGGAGAGATCCATATATAGATGTTTGGAGAGAGGATGAGTCAGCTTGAGATCTGACTAGTGTCCTCTCCCTCTGTCAGTTCTTGATTCCACTTGGAGGTTCTTGCTTCCACTTGGAGATTTGGAACCTCTTATTCATCACCAGTCGAATTCCCTAAGGCAAGTGTCATTTTGGAAGCTTCCTGGGTTTTGACACCTTGAGAAATGAGCTTGCCACATGTCCATTCTCGTTCAGCGCAGGTAGCCAGTGTTCCCTTTGACATTCAACGCAGGTAGCCAGTGTTGGCTTTGACATTCAGCGCAAACAGCTAGTGTAGCCACTGAAATGATCCTGAATTGACTTGTTTTTGAGCAGTTTCTGGTGGAGAACTTCTGTGAATTGCTGTGGTTTGTTAGCCTTGTTCCTCTAGGGGTAGGAACAACATGTTTAGGGACTTTGGATCCCTTAGATTATGGACTTTTCATGCTCAATTCTTGTAAGGCACAAAAATGTTTATAACAGCCCTCCACACCCCCAGAAGTTAGAGAGAAGCACGCCCGCGCTATCCAAATTGGGTTGGAACAAGTTGTCCAGGCAACACAGGATTGCACCGGGCTATTGAAGCAAGCACTCACCATGCTTACGCACCTGCAGGAAGACCTGAATCTATAGTGCCAAGAGACGGAGGCACACGAGATATAGCAGGAGTATGACAGTGTCTGGGGCACCATGTAGATGATTGTCCTTACTCAATGACTCACCAGACTATAGCAGGCAAGGGCACTGAAGGACCAATTAGACATCGCGTGCCAAAAAGAAGCCCTTCTTAAAGAATGCATCTAACCATGGATCGATGAAGTGTTCACAATTACAGCTACCATTGAAGGGAAGCTGGCACAAATGCACAAACTATATACGGTTGGACAAGAAGGTGACACTGCTCACGAAGGTTCAGAGCTACGTGTATAACAGATATAGCAGACAGCCGAACAGTGTGCTGTGGACACCCAAGCTACGCACGACCTCCTGGATGGACTTCACACCAAGATCACCACACCAATAGAGTGACTCAAGACGAGTCACAATGATTATTATGGGGGCCTATTGGGTAGCAGACCCCCCCATAGCATGTTTTTGCAGCTTAAATCCCAAGTTTTGGTCATTGTAATGTAAAGACTTCGAAAAATGCGGGCACGGAATGTGAGAGTCTAGGATGAGTCATAGGGTTGTTCACCCTAAAATAATGTAATTTAATGTAAAGTTGTGTCGGCCTACCCATGGTCTGCGGACCATGGGATTGTATAGATAAAGTGAGGCTCTAAGTGTAAATATAGCTTTTGGAAAGGAAGTAATAGATAGGTGTGAAGGCAGGGTTAGAAAATAGAAGTGGATCTAGAGTGGATTGGGTCATAGTATTAGGTAAAGGCTCTGTAGTTGAGTGTGCAGAGGCCTAGTAGAGTTCACAACTGAGTGCATAGAGCCCTGCAGTTGAGTGCATAGGGCAGAGTTGGGTCTGTGTTGAACTGAACTTGAAAAGGATAATTAATAAAGCTAAGTTGATTTGGCATATTGTGCATCTGGTTCGTAGATCTATATTTTGATGTTTGGCGTTAATGATATTTTTTTATCTATACGCATGCACTTGTATGTATGCTTATGTATGAAAACTTTCTAAGTAATTAAAGAACATAACCTAACTAAGGAAGACTCGAGTAATTAATACTGGTCACATTGCGGCTGGATCTACGCGAAGGCAGTCCCGCAGGACGTAAGGAGCCCACTGGTGCACATAATCTAGCAAGCACGAAGGTTGAATCGTGTACCTATTGCCCATATCAGACATCCCCAAGGTGCGGAAACCTGGTTCCAGCATCCTCCCATACTACTTCGGGTGAGACCTCAATCCGCGCTCTACGGACTATTGCCGAAAGGGCCAATAGTACCAAGATTTGCTTGGCTAAACTCACTGATGAACCTGGGTCAAGCCCCACATAGCCAACATTACTATTGACCCACATTATTCCAAGATGCCAATGCTTATGCCCACAAGTGTCTAGTCTGTCATAAATGTGTCGGTCACAATAGAAAGTTAGTTGCCCCATTGCAGCCCATCATTGTAGAAGAATCATTCCAACAATAGGGATTGGATGTTATTGGTGAGAAATTTCCCCACATTCTCACTACCATAGACTATTTCACATTGTGGATGAAAGCAATTCCTCTGAAGTAAGTAAATGATCAAGAAGTCATTAGTTTCCTCAGGCATAATATCATCACCAAGTTTGTGATTCCGAGATCACTTGTTTTTTATAATGAAACTTATTTGTCATTGCTTAAACTATATGAATTTTCATTAGAAAATGACATTGTATTGAAACATTCATACAATTATTATCCATAGGTTAACGGTCTTGTTGAGTCAAATAAAAACCTCATCAGTGTTATCAGGAGGACCATCTACTCTGAATAGAGGAACTAGTACAATTATTTGGTGAATGCTCTATGGGATGACCATGTCACACCTAAACCCTCCCTCAAAACCTCTCCTTACTTTTGGTGTATAAAAAAAAATTCATCCTACCCCCAAACATTTAACTTCCTTCCCTTCAACTTTCACAAGAGTCTTAGGGTAAGACTTGCCTTTTGGTTCATAGTAGGATATACACTCTCTTGAACCTACAAGAATAAAGGAGGAAAGAAAAAAAAAATTATATTCATCATAATCGTATCAAGAGATGATTTGAAAAGAAGTCTATGGGGAAGAAGGAATTCAATGTGGGAGACCTAGTATTGAAGTGGGATGCAGCCCATGAAGTGAAGGGGAAACACACTAAGTTCCAATCCTTGTGGATCAAACCCTATCCTTTTCATGAGAAAATTGACCACCATAACTCTTGTCTTCAATCTTTCGTGGGGAGATGGATTCACTTCTCATCAATGGTCTAAATCTTAAACAATATTTTCAATAGTTGTCTAGGGTTGTGACCCTAGCATTTGTACATATTCCTTTTTGTGTTTGCAGTTTGTTTGCTTGTTTTATCACATTGAGTCCTTTTTCATTGTTTGTGTTCTTTTGTGAATAAACCCTTGTGTGAAAGTGTTTGGTTTAGTTCAAATGCATGTGGTGAAATTGAAAAGGGCCTTGTGACACTGCAACATTTGGATAACCCTTTTCCCCTTCTTCTTTGTATTGGTTTACATATTTTGGTTGATGATGTTTGATGGGAAATACAATCCATTCAAAAGAAGAACTTTTTGTAGAGACATAATACATGTATCTATTCTAGGAACCTCAATTCTAAGCTCCATTCTTTCGATTCAGTGTTTTGCACGTTGATTCGGAAAAGTAGAGAACGACAAGGGGAAAATCTTAATGAGCATACTAACGTAACATCCCTGGTTAAAACTCCATGTAAAAGTTAATAAAGGAAAAAATAATACCAAGGTCATGGGACATGTATTCCAAGCTGAATGGTAGGAGAAACATCCTAATGGGTGTTCATTTCGATTATTATGGCTAAGAGGAAATTGGCAAAGGAAAAGAGGCATTATTAACATTTTATTTATGAAAAAATGGAAAATAGGAGAAAAGGAAGGTCAAATGTCAAAGGTTGCATATGAGGAGGAAAATGAAGGAAAATAATGGAAAATGAAGAAAATAGAGGCCTCATTGATAAAATTCTTCTGAGGAGCAGTTCATAGAATTTTGTCAGTTCAATTTCGGAGTTCTCTCTCTATTATCTCTCTCTCTCACTCTTGGAAACTTAAGAGTTTTCTTAGAGGACTTCAACAAGATCAATAAAAGTAAAGAAGGAAAGAGGAAGCAAATATCAAGCAAGGAAGGGTAGGATCTAGCAGCTTCAGCAAGATAATTTGTTGGTATTAATATGCATGTGTGATTCCCTTGCTATATTTAGCATGCATGGTTATGCATGTGTATGTCTTGGTTCTCTTGTTGTCATGGGCATGGGTTTTTCCTGGTGTGATAGTGTTTTTTAGCCTTGCCTTTCCATTTTTGGATAGCCATGGTGTGGTGGGTTCTTCTGTATGTGGGTGAGATGGATTTTTGGATGGAATTGAAGCTGAGTGGGGTGGTCCCAGGATTATTCACAAGGCCTAATAATCCCGAGATTGGATACATGTAAAGCCTAAATGTGAACATCTTGATTGAGCCTAGGAATCCATTGACTAGTGAATGAAGGGATATAAGGCAAATCTCAGTGGTGAGTATGCTTGATTGGGCCTAGGAATCCCAAGATGGGATAGATGATAAATCCTAGAGGGAGGAGCTCTCATAGTCCTAGGAATCCCTTGACCCGTAATGGTAAGATACATAGTAAACCTGAGAGGTTGGGACATATGAATCCCTCATAGTGTAGGTGGATAGATTATGTGGCATCCATGCTTGTTTTTGGCCTAGTGATCTAGTGAGAATTGCGGTAAAGCTTGGTATTGTATTTTTATTTTTTATGGCCTAGTGATCCATTGGAGGATTACAATAAATCTTGGTTCTATTTTTGAGTGTGAGGTGGAGTAGCCTCAGGAAGCCCTGGTTGATTTTGGTTATAAGTCCCACATTCATGCTTGGAATATGGCACGAGGGTGATTGGTTGAAAGAAAGATTTGGTTCATCAAAACTATGGTCGAGTGGTATGTGGAAGTCTCGAACTTGGTTAGTCTAATAATTCATTAATAAGAACTATTTATCCTTGGTATTTTATGATCAAATGTATTGGTTCATATGAGTCATTTATGGCTTTTGTTATTTATGTTGGTTATATTCTAGTTATGAGCATGTTTTATGGCAGTGAAGATGTATGGCTCTCATCGTGTTTTGGTTTGTAAATGAATGTACAATGAATATGACCTAATAAATGATAGTGAAGCTAATGTGATAAGGCATAAATTCTTCTTAGCTACTCTCAAATAAGTATGAGACCCCTATGCTCAGATATGTTGTATGACCTCTAGAATGCATATTTGTGACATGTTTGACGAAATTCATGTCATGCCTAGTAGGGTTCCAACCAATTTTTTTCAAGTATTTACATTTGTATCATTATGTCGATGTTAATTTTCATTCCTGAAAGTTTCATGGAGTTTTTGGAAGTGGTCGGAGTCATCACCCTTAAAAAGTGGCACAAAATCTGGGGTCTCAGGCTCAAAACTAGCTAAAAAGACCCCAGGTGCTTGCATGCCCATGATATGAGAGAAACTAGAGGGCCCAAGGTGCTTGCATGCCCATGCTTTGAGAGTGACTGGAGGACCCAAGTCTCATGCATTCTAATGTCATGGGAGTGACTGAGGCTCTAGGGTAGTGAAGTGTCAAGTTGCTTCAAGGGTTGATCACCTGGAAGGGTTGGTTAGCTCCTCTAGGTTCTATGACATGTGAAAAATGTCAGATTGGTTGCGTTGTGATGGTTCCACTTCCTTAACTTTACATGGGGATTTCCATCACATTGTAGTATCCTCTCGTCACATGTTTAACCCAGCGAACCGGTTAACTTGGGTAAATGTGGGAGGAGGATGTTACAGAGTGGTATCAGAGCATGGTTCAACACTTGGACTAGATGGACAGAATGTGTTTTTCATTCATACATGTCAGTTTCATATGTGATGTTTATTTTTGTGGATTATGTTCTTGTTGTGTATGCATGGTGGTGGTCATTGTTGTAGTTGTGTCACCATGTAGGAGTTGATGATGTTGTTTTTGGGATGATTTAGTCATGATAACATGTCAGTTGTATATGCATTTGTTATGCATGTCAGTGTCTATCTGTTGTTATGCATGAATTTTCATGGTTATAGTTATGTATCTATAGTAGTTTAAACATACATTGTGAGGTCATTATATGCAATTATGTCATGATTCTATTGGTATGTTATGATGCTAATGTGTTGGATGAGATAGAGAAAAATATGAATATCACCAAAGTGAAGTTGTGATACTAGACTTTAGGGTAAGAGAAAATCATCATATAGGTTTGTGTGTTGTGAATGAAGGTATGTGGTTAATGGTTGTTATAATTAGGGTTACTTATATACTTGTCATTCTATTGTTGTTTTGGTTACATGCATGGTAGATGCTATTTGATTAGTCATGCATGGTAGTAAACTATTGTTTTTTTATGTTAGTTAACTTGATGATTAGGGTTATTTCATTTAAGATATTGATGTTATCTCTATCATACTAACTTGGATAGGCCTATGTAGATGGTTATGATTACGATATTCAGGTAGGAGCCGAGATATTTGTGATTTTTTTGTACCAATCTAGACTTACAGTGCCTATGTGATTGTTATGCATGAGTGACAATTGTTTATGAGCTTATGAGGTGAACTTGTTAGCTAGTTATTGTTATGGATATCATGACCTTATTTATTTTTTAGTCGATATGTTTTGAAGTGATATTACGCTAATCTAGATTGATTGTACAGACAAGATAACCTGCCCTGTGATACATTAAGGTGTGAGTTTTCTTATATTGTTTATTTGGAGCTTCAATGTTTGACTATGTCATTTATTTTTTGCTTGAATGTTTGATTAATTGCATGACATGAGTATGTGTCCATAAGATTTCATGAAGAAATGACCTTGTTTTAAGATGGTTATACTAATACATATGTGTTGAGACAACTGATATGTATTTGAGTGTAAGTAGGTGATAGTTGTAGCATTATGTATTACGATTGATGAACGTGAGTTTGCTATTGAGTACGAAATGGCTGTTAGAATTTTTAAAGGTTGATTTAAAATTCATAAACCTGTGTGAATAGTTGCAGGGTAACATGCTTAGTATTAGAATGACAAGGCAGTAGTTGAATTGTTTATATAACTAGTAAATAGGTGATGTGATAGCATGTAGTAAGACTCAATTGTAGAAAGGTAAAAATGTAAAAGAAAGGAATTGGGTGAGAATTCCTTTGGTTATCTTTGTATACTGCATTTCTGAATGAATTAATGCTTTGCATACATGAATTCTTCTTAACCCTAATCTTGTGTAAATTATGTGGGTATGCGCTATATTTATGAACATGTATTTGACGGGTATAACAATTGTGTTACAGTCCATATTTTCACATATGATCAATGAGCCTCCTAATGGGATCAATAAATATCATATTCCCCCTTGTCACCATATTTCACAACGCCCTATGCATGTACCTTTCATTTCCCTGAATTTGAGCCCTAAACTGCTTCATCTAAGCCAGTTTGAGGACCAACACTCCCTGTAAGCCTACTGGGGTAGATTCACCAGTAGTTTTCTCCATTGTGGCCTACGTTGGTCACCAATAGGTTTCTCCCATTTGCACCTGCGTTGGTTCTATAAATCCAGGAGAATGATCGGGATTCCAGAAGCTTCCCCTTCTAGGAGTTTCCATAAATTGTTACAACTGCTTACCTTGGATAAAACATTCCAGGTAGGCCTCACTCGATAATCTATTTACTTTAAGGAAAAGCATTGTGTTCCTTTCCTCTTTGTTATTCTAGGTTAGCCACTGACCTAGGGGAGATACTTTTGTCTGCAATCATAAATCTCATATAACAAATTTGCAACTCCACTAGGGAACAGAGCATTCCCTTAGTGGTATCCTTGTTCATTGTATTTTTTTACCTCCTTGAAGGACATTTATTGTGTCATCCAACCAAGAACAGACCTAGGAAGTGATTTCATTGAACCTTTTTTGCAATTTTTTTACCAGAAACCTCTTCCTGAGGCCCAAGGCATCCCTTGTGCCTTTAACAAAGCATTTCACCTCACCTTGGTCCACTCTACACCAGCGTTGCAATGCACTGGTGCTTCTTATGCACCAGCCTTGGCCCCTTTTTTTGCATGAATTTTGCCTTGGTTCTTGAGCCTATCTTTGGTTATCCTACTTCCATCTGAACTTCCTTGAGTCTTCAGTGTCTTGTGATCTCTCTAAAACCTCCATTTTGATTGAATTTGTGTTATTTTCCTTTGGTAAGAATTGCTTTTCATTTTTCTTTATTCTTATCATTTGATCGGTTTCAAACTATTTGATCATTTGATGAATTTTTGTTCTAGTCCTCATTCTGAAAAGTGTAATCGAATCAATAATTGAACATCTACATCTTAGTTTTCTCCATTTTGAAAATTAAGTGTGGTGAAAATAAAAAATTTGCATCGACATTTAGGGTTTTGTATGTGCATTAGTATGGTAACATTTGCATCAGAAAGGAAATTGCATCTTACATCTTATTTTTTGCATATTGTGTGTTGCATCTTGATTGTTTATTCCCTTCCTTAGCTAGATTTTCATTGAAAGAGAAAAAATTTCTATTTTCTCATGCTAAATTTGGATCTTAGCATATTCAGCTGACATTCGTGGTGAGCCCTAAAGCTGAAACATAATCAAAGATAAACAATAAAATTTATTGAATCAACCTAAGGAGAATTTGTAACATTAATGCTATTGTGTGTGGAGCATGATTGTTCAGAGGTCTTTGTTTCAGTCGGATGTATACCCCAGGAAGTTTGTACATGATGTAAAATTGCCTTGTAAAAGTATAGTAATTTCTAGTCAATCTGGGTCGTTCATTAGGCGGATGATATGACGGTAGGACTTATGTTTAGTTTAGGGTTTTTTTTCCCTAGAAGGCAACCCCTCTCTTTGTATGAGGGCATTGTATTTGAGGCTGTGTAATATATGTGTAATCTGTGAGTGAGAAACAGAGAGGTGAGACTGTGAGAGAAAACAGAGGATATTACAGCAGATCTGCTGTAGGTTGTGTCTATTCATTTTTCTGGATAATAGAAAGGAAGGACTGGCTGTTCGGAGTGGACGTAGCCCAAACTGGGTGAACCATGTATATCTATGTCTCTCTTGTTTTATGCGTTTTCTATGTTTATATTTCTGCAATATTTTATGTGTTCCATTGCTCCGTAATATATAATTTTCTAACAACTCGTATCAGAGCCAAAGGTCTATTTGGCTGATAAACTCGCAGGAAAGAAGGATTCCTCATTCAAGTGGGAGCAATGGCAGAAGATGGTAAGTTTAGGGTCGAGAAATTTAACGGCCAAAACATCTCGCTATGGAAGATGCAGATGGAAGATTATCTGTATCAGAAATATTTGTACCTACCATTGAGCAGAAAAACAAAGAAGCCGATGGCTATGATAGATGAAGAATGGAACCTTCTTGATAGAAAGGCACTCGAAACAATACAATTGTGCCTCGCTGCGTTAGTCGCCTTGAACATTTCAAAGGAAACAATGACGGATGGTTTGATTCAGGCATTGTCAAAACTATATGAAAAACCCTCGACCTCAAACAAGGTATTTCTTATGAAATGGTTATTTAATATGAAGATGTCGGAAGGTGGATCTGTTGCAGATCATTTAAATGATTTTAATACAGTTACAAGTCAGTTAAGTTCTATAGGGGTAAACTTTGAAGATGAAGTTAGAGCTTTGTTATTCTTGTGCTCATTACCAGAATGTTGGAATGGTTTAGTAATGGCCATTAGTAACTCTGTCTCTGGATCTAGTAATTTAAAGTTTGATGATGTTGTTGGTGCTATCCTTAGCGAGGAAATGCGACGGAAAAGCTCCGGTGAGACATCGGGTAATGCTTTGAGTGCAGAGTCTAGGGGAAGAAAAATGGAAAGAGGAAAGAGCTCAGGATATCGCTAAAAATCAAGGAAAGGCAGATCCAAGTCCAGATCAGTGATAGTGTGCTATAAATGCGGAAAGAAAGGACATCTAAAGAAAGATTGTAGATATCGGAACGGAAAAGAAGGAGATTCACAGTAAGAGAACAATCATGAAGCAAATGTGATAGGTGAGGTGTTACAAGATGCTTTGATTCTTTCTTTCGAAAATATTACTAATTCGTGGGTGGTAGATTCAGGGGCTTCATTCCATGCCACACCTGATAAGAAATATTTTCATGACTATGTCCAAGGAGATTTTGGACAAGTTCGTTTGGGTGATGATAAGCCCTGTAATATTGTTGGAATGGGTAAGGTTCTTGTAAAACAACAGAATGGAAACCAATGGCTACTAAAGGAGGTAAGGCATGTTCCAGATCTAAAGAAAAATCTGATTTCAATAGGGCAGTTAGGCGGTGAAGGTTGTGTGACAAATTTCACAAATAAAGCTTGGAAGGTCACCAAAGGAGCCCTGGTAATAGAAAAAGGTGAAAAGGTTGGTACATTGTATTTATGCAATGGTATTTCTAACTCTGTTAATGTTTTAACTTCCAAAGGAGCAGATGCAACATTATGGCATCATAGGCTCGGACACATGAGTGAAAAGGGGATGAAGATTCTTCACTCAAGGAATTTGTTGCCGGGTTTCAAGAATGTTGATTTGGACTTTTGTGAGAATTGCATTTATGGAAAACATAAGAGAGTCAGATTTCTCAGAGTTGGGAAAGAAAAGAAGAATGAAAAATTAGAGCTTGTGCATATAGATGTATGGGGACCTGCTCAGGTATCATCTCTCGGTGGCTCTCATTATTATGTTACTTTTATTGATGATGCAACTAGAAAAACTTAGATTTATTGTATTAAGAATAAATCTGATGTATTTGATACTTTCAAGAAATGGAAAGCTTTGGTTGAGATTGAGACAGGAAAGAAATTGAAGTGTCTTAGATCAGACAATGGAGATGAATATTGCAGCAAAGAGTTTGATAGGTACTATTCAGAGCATGGAATTTGTAGAGAGAAGACAGTTCCAAGAACACCACAAGAAAATGGTGTCAGAAAGGATGAACAGAACAATCATGGAGCGTGCAAGATGCATGAGATTGCATGCAAGATTGACTTTATAGTTTTGGGCAGATGTTGTAGATACTGTTGTTTATCTAATAAACAGATCGCCTTCAAGTTCCTTGGATGGTGGTGTTCCGGAGGAAGCATGGACAGCTAAAAAGGTAAACTACTCTTTTTTAAAGCCTTTTGGTTGTGAGACCTTTGTCCATATTGATAAAGAAAATAGAACAAAGCTTGAGGCAAAGTCAAAATAATGTACCTTTATTGGATATGGTGTTAGTGATTTTGGTTATCGCTTATATGATTATGAAAATCACAAAATCATTAGGAGTAGAGATGTAATATTCAATGAAAAGCTCTTGTATAAGAATCAGTTGTAGGAAAAGAAACAGGAAAAAGAAAACAAGGAATATGCAGTTCTTGATGAAATCACTGAAAAAGTAAAGGTGCCTGAAAATAATAATAATCAACAACCACTGGTGAGCTCCAGTATTGTAGCAATAATGCTACAACTCCTGGGGCTTCCTGTTTCTTAATTTTATCAACCCGGTAGTTCGTACAAACTTGGAAGCGGCGGTGCTATATGCACAAGTACTAGCTCTTGTCGCAGCTGTCACTTGGTCAGCTGGCACAAGTCCGCTAGGGCTCAAGCCAACTTCTATAGGCTCTCAGAAGAAGCTTGCTAATTGATGGACGAAAGCTAATCTCAAAGGAAAGCTACTTTACTTGACAAAAATGAACTGAAGGCAAATCAAAGCATGTAAACCTAGGAAACCCTAATTTAACTAGTCTGACCTCTACAATGCAAGGAATGTAAATGCAACTTCTACCAATGTTGTCACTACCTCTCATAAATGAAAATGCATGGATCTAAACTACTTGCATCATGAAAGTTATGTTTTTGTATTTTTCCTTTAAGTGTGTGGAATGATGGTGATCTTGTGCTAACTAGGGTTTGGTTGTGCAGATGGGATGGAGAAGGAAGGAAAGCGTGGGATAGGTTGGGGAGGCTAAGAGAGGTCCCTAGGGATCCTTAGCACCCATCCACAGAGGTTCCTCACATTCAGATGCTCAGCAACCGAGAGAGTGGCCTCCTACAGGATGGCTGTGGAGGATCCTACAGGATACTCTGTTTTCTACAGGATGTCTAAAAATGGCTACAGGATGACCTACCGTGAGTGTTTGGAGTGATGGAGGGATGATGAAATGGTAGAGGGAGATGTGTAAGGTAGGAATGAGGCCGGTGATGGCTTTAGAAGTGAAAGAATGGGATGGGAAGTGAGTGTAGGGAGTAGGGTGGAAGGTAAAGGGCTATGTCAACGAAAGGGCTAGAGAATGGAAGTACGTGAGGAGTGAAAGGCTTTGTGAGATAACAGAGCGGAGCAGGGATCAAAGATGTGTTTGCAGGTGTGATCAAGGTGGAGGACGAAGTGATGGAACAAGAGAAAGTAGTGTAGATGAAACAAATGCTTGTGAGTGTCACCAAAACGAGAATGCTTCAACCTGAGCTACCTGTGACATAAAATCAATGAACAGCAATATAAATTGTGAAGGAAACTCATGCATGGCAGTGGAATGAAGAAGCAATGCTAAATATGAAAGTGCATGAATGGATCTAAGTAATGCCTCAGCCTACTTCCAAACAACTACAGCAGTTCTAACTAATAAAACCAATCTGTTTGACTTCTACAGGAAATCTAAATCAGCAGCTATACTCAAATGCATGTAAAGGAAAATGGAAACGAAATGCTAAAGGAACAATATTGATACAAAGGAAGGAGGCCTGAGATCTCAGGTTGGGCCCAACCTCGAGAGCTTTAGGCTCCTTTAAAAACTCAAAATCTGATCCAAAACTGCTTGCTTTTATTCATAATCAAAAGTCTAATGTCATGCCAAAACTGGCTTACAAAGAGCGAAAACCAAATTGACTAACTAGCTGCTACGAAATGACTAACTACTAGCTACCAAAAATGACTACAAACTAGCTACAAAACGCCTACCCACTAGCTAACAGAAATGAGGCCCCAAGCCCTCTTATTTATACAATTTGAGGACCCAACAGTCCTCCTAAAAGTTAGGGACTTGGCTGCCCAAGACTTGTAGTTAACAGCAGTCCGACTTGACTTGCTTGGCTGCCCTTGAGCTCATTGATTTGGTGGCCTTTGAACTCTGAGCTGATGGTGGAGAATTCGAGGTAAGGGTCCATAAATGAGGGGGACACCTTCCTACAAATCCTCTAGCTTGTTTTCCCACGAATTTGGCTGCCAAGTGCTCATTAAGACCTTCAAATTTGTCTCCAAGTTGACCAACAAGGCTACACAAAGCACCCATTAGACTTGTTGGCATAATGACTAACCAAATTCACTCTATTAACATAAAAATAATCAAAAACATGCAATAAACAAATGAGAATGGTGGACTAAGTCAAATTAGGAGGTTGAATGAGCCCAATTAATTGTACATTTTTGGGGCTCATCAACCACAACAGCAATAGGCACACCAAACACCTGAAAGTGGTGTTAGAAGATCTACCAGGATAATTATACCCCCTGAACGATACTCTCCTTCATTATATTAATTATTGTTGACTGATTTCGGTGAACTCAAATGTTATGAAGAAGCAATTCAGGTTGAAAGAAGGAAGAAGTGGGAGGTAGCCATGGAAGAAGAGATGGACTCCTTAATGCATAACCAGACTCGGGACTTAGTTAGGTTACCTGCAGGTAAAACTACATTGCAGAATAAATGGGTTTACAGGCTAAAGGAAGAAGATGGAGGAAAATAGAGGTACAAAGCTAGACTTGTGGTGAAGGGGTTTGCACAGAAGAAAGGTATTGATTTTGATGAAATATTTTCTCGTGTTGATAAAATGAATTCAATTAGAACTATTTTAAGTCTAGTGGCAGTTGAAGATTTGCATCTTGAGCAGCTAGATGTAAAGACAGCCTTTCTCCATGGGGATTCGGAGGAAGAGATATATATGCAGCAGCCACAAGGATATGAAGTGAAAGGGAAGGAGAAACTAGTGTGCAAGTTGAAGAAGAGCTTGTATGGCCTAAAATAGGCTCCAAGGCAGTGGTATCTAAAATTTGACAAGTTTATGTCTGAACAAGGTTATACTATATGTCACTTTGATCATTGTGTTTATCTGAAAAAGAAAAATGATGGAAGCTATATTATATTGTTATTGTATGTGGATGACATGTTTGTTGCAAGATATAACATGTAGGAAATAAATTTGCTCAAAAGAAAATTGGAAAATTCATTTGTAATGAAGGATTTGGGAGCTGCAAAACAAATCCTTGGTATGAGAATAACTAGAGACAAGAAAAATCACAAATTAACTTTGTCTCAGAATGAGTACATACAAAAGGTGTTGAAAAGATTTAACATGCACAATGCAAAACCAATTAGTACACCTTTTCCTAGCCATTTCAAAATTAGTAAGGAAATGTGCCCAAAGACCCAAGAAGACATGGATTATATGTCTAAATTTCCATATGTATCAGCATTTGGAAGCTTAATGTATGCAATGGTCTGCACAAGGCCTGATATTGCACATGCAGTGGGAGTTGTAAGCAGGTACATGAACAATCTAGGAAAGGAACATTGGATGGCAGTGAAATGGATTCTCAGATATTTGAAAGGTACCACAAATCAAGCATTATGTTTTGGTGGTTCAAACATTTCCCTACAGGGATATGTTGATGCAGATATGGTAGGTGACAGAGATAACAGGAGGAGCACTACAGTATATGTATTTACTGTTGGTAGAATAGCTCTTAGTTGGGTTTCAAAAATCCAAAGTGTTGTTGCACTTTCAACAAAAGAATCAGAGTATGTTGCTGCTACAGAGGCTAGTAAAGAAATGATTTGGTTACAAAGGTTTATGGGTGAATTGGGTAAGGAGCATGATATGGGCACATTATATAGTGATAGCCAAAGTGCCATTCATCTTGCAAAGAACTCATCATTTCATTCCAGGAATAAACACATACATCTCAAGTACCATTTCATACGATCAGTGTTGGAAGATGGAGAGTTGAAGCTGGAAAAGATACACACTAACCAGAATCCTGTAGATATGCTAACAAAAGTTGTAACCAGGGAGAAACTGAGAACATGCTCAGTTTCAATTGGTCTTCAAGGATGATGATGAAGATGAGAAACAGCCAGGTCCAAAGAGGAGTCATTGTCTAGCAAATGAAGCAATGGTGGAGTTGCTACAATCATTCTCCAAGTTGGAGATTGTTGTGTGTGAAGCATGATTGTTCAGAGGTCTTTGTTTCATCCGGATGTATACCCCAGGAAGTTTGTACACCCCTCCACGCAGGGGGTGTGCGGGGGACTTGTCCCCCCCGCAGGGGTCCGCGGGGGCCGATCCCCCCTGGCTGGGGGGTCTGGGGACCAGCGGTCCCTTGACAGGGGCTTGGGGGTAGTGCCCCCAAAGCTAAAAACAGATGTAAAATTGCCTTGTAAAAGTATAGTAATTTCTAGTCAATCTAGTCCGTTCATTAGGCGAATGATCTGATGGTAGGACTTATGTTTAGTTTAGGGTTTTTTTGCCCTAGAAGGCAACCCCTCTCTTTGTATGAGGGCATTGTATTTGAGGCTGTGTAATAGATGTGTATTCTGTGAGCGAGAAACAGAGAGGTGAGACTGTGAGAGAAAACAAAGGATATTACAGCGGATCTGTTGTAGGTTGTGTCTCTTCATTTTTCTCGATAATAGAAAGGAAGGACTGGCTGTTCGGGGTGGACGTAGCCCAAACTGGGTGAACCACATATATCTGTGTCTCTCTTGTTTTATGAGTTTTCTGTGTTTATATTTCTGCAATATTTTATGTGTTCCATTGCTCCGTAATATATAATTTTCTAACAAACACAAACATTTATAGGTCTAGGCTAGAAATGTGTTCCAACGTCGTTAAACGTAGTTGTCGTTGTTTTCCATCATTGCATCCCGAGGGTGAAGTATCGTTCCATGTATGTGATTGTATAGGACTGTACTCCACATACCTTCAGGTATATTGGTGGTGCTCCATGCACGTAAAGTATATGGGAATTATCTCATTGAACAGTTAGACATTAGACATCATTACTACGGACTACACTCCCACATACCATCGCGTATATTTTGGGAGTCCCCAATAGGTTGTTATCCATCCATAGGTAATTTACTATGCCGCATTGTATATCATGATACACCGAACACAACATTAAGGGAGATTGGCTATCATATGTTAACTCCTTGGATCACTAAGGTGTATATTGCAGTTAATAGTTACTTGGTAATCCTTTATGCCTAGATTACCCTCTTTTTTATTTAGTTATTTTTTGTGTTAATAAAACTTATTGCACAACATGGAAGAAGAAAAGCCCTCCCCCCGTCATTCATGTAGAATGAAAAATAAAGCTCCACTTCCTCTAGAGGCTACTCCTAACCTTTGTCCTAAACATAGGCCAATGGAAACTACCGAATTAGGTCTTAGAAAATCATATAATACGGAGCAATGGAACACATAAAATATTGCAAAAACACAAACACATAAAATGCATAAAACAAGAGGGACACAAATATACGTGGTTCACCCAACTTGGGTTACATCCATGGAGAAATAGCCATACCTTCCTTTTATATTATCCATCAAAATGAAGAGATACAACCTACATCATATCTGTTGTAATTTCCTCTTCTCTCTCACATAACATCCTCTCTCTTTCTTGCTCAGAACACACATCTACATAGCCACATTACAATTCCGTCATATATAGTGAGGGGTTTCCGTCTAGGGAAAAAAAAACCTAAATTAAACATAACTCATATTGTTAAATCCCCCTGGACCCCTTAGCGGGGAAGAAACAGGCAGTGTTTCCGCCCCATTATGAACTGGGGTCCAATGCGGTGATACCTCTGAATAAAGAAGATAATCAGGCTCCACACCCAACAATCTCCCACATGGAGACTAATTATAGAAACTCCACCACTACTTCGTTTGTTGGAAAATGACTCCACATTGGACTTGGTCATTTTTTATCTTCATCATCATACCTGAATACCAACTGAAACTTAGCAGAATCTTAGTTTCTCCATGGCTACAACTTTTATCAACATATCTATAGGATTTTGGCTAGTGTGTATCTTTTCGAGCTTCAACTATCCATCTTCCAACACTGACCATATGAAATGGTACTTGAGATGTATATGTTTAGTTTTGGAATGAAATGAAGAGTTCTTTGCAAAATGAATGGCACTCTGGTTGTCACTATATAACCTACCCATCTCCTGCTTCTTACCCAATTCATCCTGAATCCTTTGTAACCAGATCATTTCTTTACTAACCTTTGTAGAAGCAACATACTCTACTTCCATTTTTGAAAGTGCAACAACACTTTGCAATTTTGAAACCCAAGTGACAGTTGTTCCACCTATAGTAAACACATACCATGTGGTTCTCCTCCTGTTATCTCTATCACCTGCCATTTCTACATCAAAATACCTCTGTAGATCAATGCTTGAACCACTAAATAATAATGTTTCATATGTGGTACCTCTCACATAACTAAGAATCCACTTCACTACCATCCAATGTTCTTTTCCTCGATTATTCGTGTACTTGCTTACAACTCCTACTGCATGTGCATTATCAGTCCTTGTGCATACCATTGCATGAATTAAGCTTCCAATTGTTGATCATATGGAAATTTAGACATATAGTCCATCTCTTCCTGAGTCTTGGGACACATATCCTTACTTATTCTGAAATGGATAGCCAAAGGTGTAGTAACTAGTTTTACGTTTTTCATATTAAATATCTTCAACACCTTTTGTATGTACTCACTCTGAGACAATGTTAATTTGTGATTTTTCCTATCTCTAGTTATTCTCATACAAAGGATTTATTTTGCAGGGCCCAAATCCTTCATTGAAAATGAATTTGCCAATTTTCCTTTGAGCACATTTATTTCCTACATGTTAGACCCTACAACAAGCATGTCATCTAGATACAATAACAATATAATATAGCTTCCACCATTTTCTCTTTTGAGATAAACACAATGATCAGAGTGACATCTAGAATAACCTTGTTGAGACATAAACCTATCAAAATTTAGATTTCACTACCTCGGAGCCTATTTTAAGCCATACAAGCTCTTCTTCAACCTACACACTAGTTTATCCTTCACTTTGACCTCATGACATTGTGGATGTTGCATATAAATGTCTTCCTCCAAATCCCCATGGAGAAAGGTTGTCTTTACAGCTAACTAATCAAGATGCAAATATTTTGTTGCTATTAGACTTAAAATAGTTCTCATTGAAGTCATTTTAACAACAAGAGAAAATATTTCATCAAAGTCTATACCTTTTGCAAACCCGTTCACCACAAGTGTAGGTTTATACCTTTTTCTACCTCCATTTCTTCCTTCAACTTGTAAACCCATTTATTTTGCATTTTTGTTTTACCTATAGGCAACCTGACTAAGTCCCAAGTCTGGTTATGTACCAAGGAGTCCATCTCTTCTTTCGTGGATAGCTCCCACTTCTTCCTGGTTTCTACTTGTAATGCTTCTTCATAACATTTTGGTTCACTAGAATCGATCAACAATACATAATATAATGAAGGAGAGTATTGTTTAGGGGTCTTCTTATCTTGGTAGATCTTCTAACACCACATTCAAGTGTTTGAGGTGCATTTTGTTGTTGTGTTTGTTGTTGTTGTTCTAGCTATTGATCATTATAATTTCCAGGAACCTTTACTTTTTTTGTGATCTCATCAAGCAATATGTATTCTCTGTTTTCTTTTTCCTATTTCTTTTCGTGCATTTGATCCTTATAAAAAACCTTTTCATTGAATATGACATCTCAACTCCTAATGATTTTGTGATTTTCATAATCATATAAGTGATAACCAAAATCGTTAACACAATATCCAATAAAGGTACATTTCTTTGATTTTTCCTCAAGCTTTGTTCTATTTTCTTTATTAATGTGGACAAAGGCTTCACAACCAAAAGTATTTAAAAATGAGTATCTTACCTCTTTACCTATCCATGCCTCCTTTATAATACCTCCATCCAAGGAACCTAAAGGCCCTTTTTTTATTAGATAAACAACAATATCTACAGCATCTACCCAAAATTGTAAAGGCAATCCTCCATGCAATCTCATGCACCTTGCACGCTCCTTGATTTTCCTATTCGTCCTTTCTGACACACGATTTTCTTGTGTTGTTCCTGTAATTGTCTTCTCTCTATGAATTCCATGCTCAGAACAACACTTATCAAACTATCTACTGTAATATTCCCCTGCATTATCTTATATGAGAAACTTCAACATTTTTCTTGTCTCATTCTCAACCAAATATTTTCTTTTCTTGAAAGTGTCAAATATATCAGATTTATGTAGAATAAAATAAATCCAGGTTTTTCTGGTTGCATCATCAATAAGAGCCACTGAGAGGTGATACCTGAGCAGGTTCCCATACATCTGTATGCACAAGATCTACTTTTTTGTTCTTATTTTCTTTCCCAACTCTAAAAAATATGAATCTCTTCTATTTTCCAGAAACACAATTCTCACAAGATTCCAAATCAACATGCTTCAAGCCTGGCAACAAATTTCTCGAGTGAAGAATATGCATCCCCTTCTCACTCATGTGCCCAAGCCTATGATGCCACAATGTCGTATCTTCTCCTGTAGAGGTTAAAGCATTAACAAAATTAGAAATACCATTGCATAAATACAATGTACCAACCTCTTCTCCTTTTTCGATTACCAAGGCTCCTTTAGTGACCTTACAGGTTTTATCTGTAAAAGTAGTGACACAGCCTTCACCTCCTAACTACCTTGTTGAAATTAAATTTTTCTTCAGATCTGGAACATGCCTTTCCTCCTTCAATAGCCATTGGTTTCCATTATGTTGTTTTATGAAAACTTTACCCATTCCAATGATTTTACAGGGTTTATCATCACCCAAATGAACATGTCCAAAATTACCTTGAACATAATCATGAAAATTTTTCCTATCAGGTGTGGCATGAAATGAGGCCCCTGAATCTACCACCTAGGCATCAATAATATTTTCTAATGAAAGAATCAAAGCCTCTTACAACACGTCACCTGTCACATTCACTTCATGATTGTTTTCTTGTTGCTCGTCTCTTTCTTTTCCATTCCAAGACTTATTTTCCCTTCTAAGACTTACAATCTTTCTTCAGGTGCCCTTTATTCCCACATTTCTAGCACACTATCCCCAATTTAGACTTGGATCTACCTTTCCTTGACTTATTGTGATATCCTACACTCTTTACTCTTTCCATTTTTCTTCCCCTAGTCTCTGCAGTCAAAGCATTACATGGTGTCTCATCGGGTATTTTCTGTCACATTTGCTCACTAAGGATTGCACCGAAAACATCATCAAACTTTAAAGTACTAGATACAGATTTAAAGTTACTAATGGCCATAACTAAACCATTCCAACTTTCTAGCAATAAGCACAAAAATAACAGAGCCCTAACTTCATCATCAAAAGTTACCCCTAGAGAACTTAATTGACTGGTAACTGTATTAAATTCATTTAAATGATCAACAACAAATCCACCTTCTAACGTCATCATATTAAATAAACGCTTCATATGAAATACCTCATTTGAGGCCAAGGGTTTTTCATATAGTTTGTACAATTATGACATTAAACATTTTGTTGTCATTTCCTTTGAAATATTAAAGGATACCGATATTGTTAGGCACAATTGTATTGTTCCAAGTGCCTTTCTGTCGAGAGTATCCCATTTTGTATGTCATACTCATCGACTTCTTTGTCCTTTTGCTCAATGGTAGGTACATATCTTTCTGATACATAATATCTTCCATCTACATCTAACATAGTTGGTAGTTTTGGCTATTAATTTTTTTGACCCTAAACCTACCATCTTCCGCCATTTCTCCCACTCGAACCAGGAATGCTTCTCTCCTACAAGTTTATCAGCGAAATAGACCTTCAGCTCTAATACCAGTTATTAGAAAATTAAATATTACAGAGAAATGGAACACATAAAATATTGCAAAAACACAAACACATAAAATGCATAAAACAAGAGAGATACAAATATACGTGGTTCACCCAATTTGGGCTACGTCCACAGAGAAACAACAATCCTTCCTTTTATATTATCCAACAAAATTAAGAGATGCAACCTATAGCAGATCCAATGTAATTTCCTCTTCGCTCTCACACATTCTCCTCTCTCTTTATCACTCAGAATACACATCTACATAGACATAATACAATTCCCTCATATATAGCGAGGGGTTGCCTTCTAGCGCAAAAAGTCCTAAATTAAACATAACTTCTACCATCCGGTCATTTTTCTAATGAACAACAAAGATTGACAAGGAAATTTAATATTTTATAAGAAAATTTTACATGTATTTTTAGCTTGAGGGGGTCGTGCTCTTGAACCCTCGCCAGGGGGGGGGGCTCATAAAAAAATTTTTCGGCCCCCGTAGACCCCCCTGATAGTGAAAAAATGGGTGTCCATTATGAACTGGCGTCCAATGCAGTGATACCTATGGCTTTTGTTATTTATTTTGGTTATATTCTAGTTATAAGCATGTTTTATAGTAGTGATGATGTATGGATCTCATCATGTTTTGATTTGTAAATGAATGTATAATGAATATATGACCTAATAAATGATAAGGCATCAATTCTTCTTAGCCACTCTCAGATAAGTATGAGACTCCGATGCTCAGATCCAGTGTATGACTTGTAGAATGCATATTTGTGACATGTTTGACAAAATGCATGTCATGGCTAGTAGGGGTCTAGCCAATTATTTTTTCAAGTATTTACATTGGAATCATTGTGTTTATGTTAATTTTCATTCCTGAAAGTTTCATGGAGTTTTGGGTAGTGGACGGAGTCATGGCCCTGAAAAAGTGGCACAAAATCTAGGGTCTCAGGCTCAGAACTAGCTGAAAAGACCCCGGGCGCTTGCATGCCCATGCTATGAGAGAAACTAGAGGGTTGCATGTGCTTGCATGCCTATGCTATGAGAGTGACTGGAGGGCCCAAGTTACATGCATGCCCATGTCATGGGAGCGACTAAGGCTCTAGGGTAGTGAAGTGTCAAGTTGCCTCAAGGGTTGATTACTTGGAAGGGTTGGTTAGCTCCTCTAGGTTCTATGACATGTGTAGAAAGTTAGATTGGTTGCATTGTGATGGTTCCACTTTCTTAATTTTACATGGGGAGTTGAATCAGATTATAGTATCCTATCATCACATGTTTATCCCAATGGAGTGTTAACTTGGGTAAATGAGGGAGGAGGGTGTTAGAGAGTGGTATCAAAGCATGGTTCAACACTTGGATTAGATGGGAAGAATGTGTTTACCATGCATACATGTCAGTTTCATATGTGATGTTTATGTTTGTGGATTATGTGCTTGTTGTGTATGCATGGTGGTGGTCATTGTTGTAGTTGTGTCACCATGTATGAGTTGATGACGTTGTTGTTGGGATGATTTAGTCATGATAACATGTCAGTTGTATATGCATTTGTTATACATGTCACTATCTATTTGTTGTTATGCATGAATTATCATGGTTATAGTTATGTATGTATAGTAGGTTAAACATGTATTGTGGGGTCATTATATGCAATTATGTCATCATGATGTTATTGGTATGTTATGATGCTTATGTGTTGGATGAGATAGAGAAAAAGATGAATATCATCAAAGTGAAGTTGTGATACTAGACTTTAGGGTAAGAGAAAATCATCATATATATTTGTATGTTGGGCATGTAGGTATGTGGTTAATGGTTGTTATAATAATTAGGGTTACTTATATACTTTTCATTCTATTGTTGTTGTGGTTACATGCATGGTAGATGCTAGTTGATTAGTCATGCATGGCAGTAAACTGTTGTTTTTTTATGTTAGTTAACTTGATGATTAGGGTTATTCCATTTAAGATATTGATGTTATATATATCATACTAACCTGGATGGGTCTATGCAGATGGTTATGATTATAATATTCAGGTATGAGTCGACATATTTGTGATATTTTGTTGTACCAATCTAGACTTATGGTGCCTATGTGATTGTTATGCATGACTGACAATTGTTATGGATATCATGTTAATGTTATGGATATCATGACAATATTTATGTTTTAGTTGATATGTTGTGAAGTTATATCGTGCTAATCTAGATTGATTGTACAAACAAGATAACCTACCCTAAGATACATTAAGGTATGATTTTTCTTATGTTGCTTACTTGGAGCTTGAATGTTTGATTATGTCATTTATTTGTTTTTTGAATGTTTGATTAATTGCATGACATGAGTATGTGTCCATAATATTTCATGAAGAAATGACCTTGTTTTAAGTTGGTTGTACTAATACATATGTGTTGAGACAACTGATATGTATTTGAGTGTAAGTAGGTGATAGTTGTAGCATTATGTATTATGACTGATGAATGTGAGTTGGTTATTGAGTATGAAATGGTTGTTAGAATTGTTAAAGTTTGATTTAAAATTCAAAACCATGTATGAATAGTTGCAGGGTAACATGCTTGGTATTAGCATGACAAGGTAATAGTTGAATTGTTTATGTAACTATTAACTAGGTGATGTGATAACATGTAGTAAGACTCAATTGGAGCAAGGTAAAAAGATAAAAGAAAGGAATTGGGTGAGAATTCCTTTTGTTATGTTTGGATACCACAGTTCTGAATGAATTAATGCTTTGCATACATGAATTCTTCTTAACCCTAATCTTGTGTGGAATTATGTGAGTATGTGTTATATTTATCAACATATATTTGATAGGTATAACAATTGTGTTATAGTCCATTTTTTCAAATCTGATCAGTGTGCCTCCTAATGGGATCAATCAACACCCTATTCCCCCTTGTCACCATATTGCACAGAACCCTATGCATGTACCTTTCATTTCCCATAATTTGAGCCCTAAATTGCTTCATCTAAGCTAGTTTGGGGACCAATGCTCCCTGTAAGCCTACTGGGGTGCATGCACCAGTAGGTTTCTCAGTTGTGGCCTATGTTGGTCACCAATAGGTTGCTCCCCTTTGAACCTGCGTTGTTTCTAGAAATCTGGGAGAATGATCAGGATTCTAGAAGCTTCCCCTTCTAGGAGTTTCCAAAAATTGTTACAACTACTTACCTTGGATAAAACATTCGAATCCTATATATCTCTACATTGGATTTTTCATCACTTATCCTTTGATGCTATCCCTCCATCAAAGGTGGATCTCTTACCCTATATTGGTAATTGGATAAGAAATCCCAAATTACTATACTTCTCTATATATTCCTAGCCTTCTATGTCGTTGGGGGTTGGCTATTGGAGAGTGATTATGCCCTTATGTTGTTATAGTGAATGGTCATCATTCCATGCATTTAGGGTGATTGGAGGTGCATATTGTGACAAGGAAAGGATAAGTCGACAACTTGGAGGAGATTTTCTACAATATCAATTGTTACTTATGGTTGTAATATCCTTCCATTTATAGTAATGCTGAGAATTCATTGTTTTCCTATATGTGATGTTGTTTCACTTATTTCAATACCATGTTGATATATTGAATGAATTACTTAGATGATATTACATATATCTTGTAGTTTCTTGTCTCTAACTGTGTAGGTTCTAATTTTGGCCTTCAGAGTTGGAATTGGAGCTTCTAAGCTGAAGAAGGAGCGAACCATGCAAAGGATTCTAGGTAGGCCTCACTCCATCATCTATTAACTTTAAGGAAAAGCATTGTGTTCCTTGCCTCTTTGTTATTCTAGGTTAGCCACCAGCCTAGGGGAGATACTTTTGTCCACAATCATAAATCTCATATAACAAATTTGTGACTCCACCAGGGAATAGAGCATTCCCTTGGTGGTATCCTTGTCCACTGTATCTATTTACCTCGTTGAACAACCTTTGTTGTGTCATCCAACCAAGAATAGACCTAGGAAGTGATTTCATTGAACCTCTTTTGCAATTTTTGTACCGGAAACCTCTTTCCGAGGCCCAACTGAACTTCCAACTGAACTTCCTTGAGTCTTCAGTGTCTTGCGGTCTCTCTAAAGCCTCCATTTTGTTTGCATTTGTGTTATTTACCTTTGGTATGAATTGGTTTTGATTTTTCTTTATTCTTATCATTTGATAACTTGCAAACTATTTGATCATTTGATAAATTGTTGTTCTAGTACTCTTTCTGAAAAGTGTAATCAAATCAATAATTGAACATTTGCATCTTAGTTTTCTCCATTTTGAAAATTAAATGTGGTGAAAAGAAAGATTTTGCATCAAAATTTAGGGTTTTGTATGTGCATTAGTATAGGAACAGTTGCATTAGAAAGGAAATTGCATCTTGCATCTTATTTGTTGCATATTGTGTGTTGCATCTTGATTGTTTATTCCCTTCCTTCGCTAGATTTTCATTGAAAGAGAAAGAATTTATCTTTTCTCAAGCTAGATTTGCATCTTATCAGATTTAGGTGACATTTGTGGTGAGCCCTAAAATTGAAACATAATCAAAGACAAACAATAAATTTTATTGAATCAACCTAAGGATAATTTGTAACATCAACGCAAACATTTAGAAGTCTAGCCTAGAGATGTGTTCCAGTGTCGTTAAATGTAGTTGTTGTTGTTTTACATCATTGCATCCCGAGGGTGAAATATCGCCCCATGTATGTGAGTGTATAGGACCGTACTCCACATACCTTCAGTTATATTGGTGGTGCTCCACGCACGTAAATTATATGGGAATGCTCTCATAACACAGTCAGGCATTAGACATCACTACTATGGACTGCACTCCCATGTACCATCGCATATATTTTTGGAGTCCACAATAGGTTGTTATCCATCCATAGGTAATGGATTATGCCGCATTGTATACCATGATACATCGAACACAACATTCAGGGAAATTGGTTGTCGTATGTTAACTCCTTGGATCATGAAGGTGTATATTACAGTTCACGGTTGCTTGGTAATCCTTTATGCCTATATTACCCTCTTAATTATTTATTTATTTTTGTGTTAATAAAATTAATTGCACAACATGGAAGAAGAAAATCACTCCCCCTGTCGTTCATGTAGAATGAAAAATAAGCCTCCACTTCCTCTAGAGGCTACTCCAAACCTTCGTCCTAGGCATAGGCCAATGGAAACTACTGACTTGCGTCTTAGAAAATTATATAATATAGAAAAATAGAACACATAAAATATTGCAAAAACACAAACACATAAAATGCATAAAACAAGAGGGAAATATATATACGTGGTTCACCCAATTTGGGCTACGTCCACGGAGAAATAGCCAGTCCTTCCTATTATATTATACATCAAAATGAAGAGGTACAACCTATATCAGATCTGTTGTAATTTCCTCTTCTCTCTCACACAATATCCTCTCTCTTTCTCTTTCTCTTCCAATGCTGACCGTATGAAATGGTACTTGAGATGTATATGTTTAGTCTTGGAATTAAATGAAGAGTTCTTTGTAGAATGAATGGCACTTTGGTTGTCACTATATAACCTAACAAACTCCTCCTTCTTACCCAATTCATCCAGAAACCTTTGTAACCAAATCATTTCTTTACTAGCCTCTGTAGCAGCAACATTCTCTACTTCCATTGTTAAGAGTGCAACAACACTTTTAAATTTTGAAGCCCAAGTGACAATTTTTACACCTACAATAAACACATACCATGTGGTTCTCCTCCTATTATCTATATCACCTGTCATATATGCATCAACATATCCTTGTAGAGAAATGTTTTAACCACCAGAGAATAATGTTTGATATGTGGTGCCTCTCAAATGCCTGAGAATCCACTTCACTACCATCCAATGTTCTCTTCTTGGATTGTTCATGTACCTTCTTCCAACTCCTACTGCATATGTAATATCAGTCCTTGTGTAGACTAGTGCATACATTAAGCTTTCAACTGCTGATGCATATGGAAATTTAGACATATAATCCATATCTTCCTTAGTCCTGGGACACAACTCCTTACTTAGTTTGAAATGGATAGCCAAAGGTGTAGTAACTATTTTTTCATTCCGCATATTAAATATTTTCAACACCTTTTGTATGTACTCACTCTGAGACAATGTTAATTTGCGATTTTTCCTATCTCTAGTTATTCTCTTACCAAGGATTTGTTTTGCAGGACACATCCTTCATTGAAAATGAATTTTCCAATTTTCTTTTGAGCACACTTATTTCTTACATGTTAGACCCTGCAACAAGCATGTCATCTACATACAATAATAATATAATATAGCTTCCATCATTTTGTCTTTTGAGATAAAGATAATGACCAGAGTGACATCTAGAATAACCTTGTTGAGACATAAACCTATCAAAATTTAGATACCACTACCTTGGAGCCTGTTCTAAGCCATAAAAGCTCTTCTTCAACCTACGCACTAGTTTCTCCTTCCCTTTGACCTCATGACATTGTGGCTGTTGCATATAGATGTCTTCCTCCAAATCCCATGGAGAAAGATTTCCTTTACATCTGACTACTCAAGATGCAAATCTTTTTTTGCTACTAGACTTAAAATAGTTCTCACTGAAGTCATTTTAACAAGAGGAGAAAATATTTCATCAAAGTATATACCTTTTTGCAAACCCCTTCACCACAAGTCTAGGTTTATACCTTTTTCTACCTCCATATTCTTCCTTCAACCTGTAAACCCATTTATTCTGCATTCTTGTTTTACCTGTAGGAAACCTGACTAAGTCCCAAGTTTGGTTATGTACCATGGAGTCCATCTCTTCTTTCATGGCTAGCTCCCACTTCTTCATGGTTTCTACCTTCAATGCTTCTTCGTAACATTCTGGTTCACTAGAATTAGTCAACAATACATTATATAATGAAGGAGAGTATCATTCAGGGGTCTTCTTATGTTGGTAGATCTTCTAACACCACATTTAGGTGTTTTAGGTGCATTTTGTTGTTGTGGTTGTTGTTGTTGTTCTCGCTGTTGATCATTATGATTTTCAGGCACGTTCACCTTTTTTGTGTTCTCATCAAGCAATGTGTATTCTCTGTTTTCCTTTTCCTATTTCTTTTCATGCATCTGATCCTTATACAAAACCTTTTTATTGAATATGACATCTCGACTCCTAATGTTTTTGTGATTTTCATAATCATATAAGCGCTAACAAAAATCATTAACACAATACCCACTAAAGGTATGTTTATTTGGTTTTTCCTCAAGCTTTGTTCTATTTTCTTTATTAATGTGGACAAAGGCTTCACAAACCAAAAGTCTTTAAAAATGAGTAGTTTACCTTTTTACCTATCCATGCCTCCTTTAGAATACCTCCATCTAAGGAACTTAAAGGCCCTTTTTTTACTAGATAAACGACAATATCTACAACATCTACCCAAAATTGTAAAGGCAATCCTCCATGTATTCTCATGCACCCTACACACTCCATGATTTTCCTATTCGTCCTTTTTGACACACCATTTCCTTGTTGTGTTCATGGAACTGTCTTTCTTCTATGAATTCCATACTCTGAACAATACTTATCAAACTCTCTGCTGTAATATTCACCTCCATTATTTGATATGAGACACTTTAACCTTTTTCTTCTCTCATTCTCAACCAAATATTTCTTTTCTTGAAAGTATCAAATACATCATATTTGTGTAGAATACAATAAATCTAGGCTTTTCTGGTTGCATCATCAATAAAAGTAACATAATAACAAGAGCCACTGAGAGATGATACTTGGACAGGTCCCCATACATCTGTATGCACAAGATCTAATTTTTTGTTCTTCTTTTCTTTCCCAACTCTCAGAAATATGAATCTCTTGTATTCTCCATAAACGCAATTCTCACAAAATTCCAAATCAACACACTTCAAACCTGGCAAAAAATTTCTTGAGTGAAGAATCTGCATCCCCTTATCACTAATGTGCCCGAGCCTATGATGCCACATTGTTGTATCTTCTCTTGCAGAGGTTAAAGAATTAACAGAATTAGAAATGTCATTGCATAAATACAATGTACCAACCTTTTATCCTTTTTCTATTACCAGGGCTCCTTTAGTGACCTTCTAGGTTTTATCTGTCTAAGTAGTTACACAACCTTCACCTCCTAACTACGTTGTTGAAATTAGATTTTTCTTCAAATCTGGAACATGCCTTACCTCCTTCTATAGCTATTGGTCTCCATTCTATTGTTTTATGAAAACTTTACCCATTCCAATGATTTTACAAGTTTTATCATCACCCAAATGACCATGTCCAAAATATCCTTGAAAATAATCATCAAAATGTTCCGTATCAGGTGTGGCATGAAATGAGTCCCCTGAATCTACCACCTAAGCATCAATAATATTTTCTAATGAAATAATCAAAGCCTCTTACAACACATCACCTGTCACATTCGCTTCATGATTGTTTTCTTGATACGTGTCTCCTTGTTTTCCCTTCCGAGACTTATTTTCCCTTCTGAGACTTACAATATTTCTACAGGTGTCCTTTCCTCCCACATTTCTAGCACACTATCCCTAATCTAGACTTGGATCTGCCTTTCCTTGACTTACTATGATATCCTAGGCTCTTTCCTCTTTCCATTTTTCTTCCCCTAGTCGTTGCAGTCAAAGCATTACCTCATGTCTCACTGAATATTTCCCATCGCATTTCCTCACTAAGGATTGCACTGACAACATCATCAAAATTTAAAGTACTAGACCTAGAGACAAAGTTACAAATGGCCATAACTAAATCATTCCAACCTTCTAGCAATAATCACAAAAATAACATAGCCCTAACTTCATCATCAAAATTTACCCCTACAGAACTTAACTAACTGGTAACCGTATTAAATTCATTTAAATGATCAGCAAAAAATCCACCTTCTGACATCTTCATATTAAATAAATTCTTCATAAGAAATACCTCATTTGAGGCCGAGGGTTTTTCATATAGTTTAGCCAATGCTAACATTAAACCTTTTGTTGTCATTTCCTTTGAAATATTAAATGATACTGACGTTGTTACGCACAACCGTATTGTTCCAAGTGTCTTTTTGTCGAGAGTATCCCATTATGTATGTCATACTCATTGGCTTCTTTGTCTTTCTACTCAATGGTAGGTACATATCTTTCTGATACATATAATCTTCCATCTACATCTACCATAGTTGGTAGTTTTGGCCGTTAAATTTTTTGACACTAAACCTACCATATTCCACCATTTCTCCCACTCGAACGAAGAACGCTTCTCTCCTACATGTTTATCAGCCAAATAAACCTTCGGATCGGATACTAGTTGTTAGAAAATTATATATTACAAAGCAATGGAACACATAAAATATTGCAAAAACACAAACACATAAAATGCATAAAACAAGAGAGACGGAGATATATGTGGTTCACCTAATTTGGGCTATGTCCATGGAGAAACAACAATCCCTCCTTTTATTTTATCCAACAAAATGAAGAGATACAACCTCTAGCAGATCCATTGTAATTTCCTCTTTGCTCTCACACAATCTCCTCTATTTTTATCGCTCAGAATACACATCTACATAGCCTCAATACAATTCCATCATAGATAGCGAGGGGTTGCCTTCTAGGGAAAAAAATCCTAAATTAAACATAACTTCTACCATTTAGTCATCTGCCTAATGAACAACTCAGATTGACTATGAAATTGCAATATTTTATAAGGAAATTTTACATGTATTTTTAGCTTTAGGGGGTCGTGCCTTCAAATCCTCGACAGGGGGGGACTCATAAAAATCATCGTCACACCGCCCCCCCCGCTCAAAATTATAACGTAGTTTAAGACTTGGCTTAATCTCCTTCAGCTATGTTGACTCTTGAGGTGTTGAAAAAATTTCCCCACCCAAAAGAGGGCCATATTTTCAGCTATCAGATGTCTGGATCCATTGGATTCCAACCTAGTCATTTTTTCTCCTGAAAACTATACCCCTCTACTTCCAGCTGAGTTAGCTTTTATGATCCAAGTCATATTCCATGGTAAGAACATTCATTGTTCTATTGTGGAAAAGGGAGCATCAACCTGCATCATGTCCTTGTCTTGCTCGAAGGCAATTGGTTCACCCCAACTAAGTCAATTGACCACCATATTAAAAGCCTTTGATGGAAGGACATACACACCTTGTGTGATTTTTAACTCCCTCAAAGTGAAATTAGGGGGAAAAGTTGTCTCCATCGAAGTAGAAATTATTGACGGAACTTTAGATTATAATATTCTACTGGGACGTACATGGGTTTATGCTATGGCTACCGTTGTTTCACCTTACTTCCAAATGATTAGCTTTCCTCATCAAGGAGGGATCATGGCCATAGATCAACTCATTGTTTTTGACTCTGATTCCAATGTTGCTAGAAGTGTCCCTGTTATACTAAAATTTGTCACCATGACTATTTGCAGTTAGTATGGCTCCATCAACTGTCATACTATCCTCCTTGGCAAGTCTCATACCTCTGCTCTCCATGTCAAACTCCAAGAAAGAGAGAAAGTCTTTAAAAATCTATATATCTCTGGGTATGCAGTTTCTCTTAGCCTTACCTGCGTCTACGCACCCCAAGTTCACAATACCTGCGTACTTGTACGCTCTATCTGTAAAGGGGAGGGTGCGTACTCCTGTAAAGGTCAAAAGGCGCAAGTTTCACTCCAAAAAAGTTACTTGTGGTCATTTCTAGAGCATTCTAGAAGCTTGTTTGACGTGTATGGAGCGCCTCCAGATGGTTCATGTATCCCTATGAAAGAGGAACTTATCCCATCAAGAGGGGAGCTATCCCATCCAAAGAGGGGCTTATCCCATTGATGGTGGACCTGAATAACTTCCTCTAGAGCACTATAAATACGGCATTGGGCCAGAGGGAGGGGAGGTTGAAAGCTGAACATTCCTAAGGGTAGATGCTGCTGGAATTAGGACTCCCTTGTAAAGCTTGAGAGGAGAGATTCCCATCCTTTCCTAGCCTTATTTGGAAGTGGGTGAGCTGATCAAAGTAAAGGAAAACTCTTGCTGGACCCTAGGAGGGACCTGCACAACACCAAGGCTCAGGTTGTAATGGTTTCTTTTGTTTCCACTTAATACAAATGAACTCATTTTTCTCAACAGATTGTTATTCATGATTTGTTTCATATACTCCTTGGTCTGTATGATGGATATGTGTTATTTTATAAGTTTATCAGGTGCTATATAATCTTTTGGCTTGTTAGTGAATGCAGGTTTCAAAGAGAAGGAGGAGCTCATCCGGATCGGCGAGGCTGGACTACTACAAAGCGTTGGACTAAAGGTATGTTATAATCACCTGATTACTTGTATTCTAAATGCATGTTTAGAGAAAGGTAGTGTTTATTTGTCTTGTTTGTCACTAGAAAGCCTTAGCTTCTAAGGAGGTCGGTTTTGTCTGCAAAATCGACTCTTTCCGCATGACAAAATGGCGACTCCACTGGGGAATCCATTGATGTGAATGCTTTTTCCTTTGTGTGAAACTTTGTTCTGAGAAAAGTCGTTTGTTTTCTGGTTTTTGGCTATCTGACTGTGTATTTGGGTGGGCTAGCTTAGGGTTAAATTAGATTTTAGTTTTTCTTAGTTTTGCTAGAAGTACGCAGCCTCTGAGTTGAGCACAGTGCGTACCTGTACGCACTGCAGCTTTGTGCACAGAGCGTACATGCACCTGTGCAAACAGGTTGCCTGCGTACCCTGTCAAAATTGAGAAAATTTCAATTTTCTCCTTTTTTGCCTTTTATATTTTGTTTTTAATTTGTTTTTTCTGCCCAGATCCACTGGTTATCTGCCATCAATCTTCACCTAAGCTTGTTTCGTCAGTGTCGAGAGTTTTAGTGAAATTCATAGAGATTTTGCCCTAGGGTTTGATTTTTGCACTGGTCCTGTAGTGACTTTGACTTTAGAAGTTGTCAAACCTTGGATCTCCCTGGTTTTGTTCAGTCTTCTTAGGAGTCGGGCCTTTCATAGAATCCACCCTTGTGAGAAACCTACCTTTGTGTTCTCTCTTTGCCGAATCTCGAAAAAGTTTGTTGATTGAACTTTGAATTTTATTCTTGAGAAAAAGAACAAAAGATTTTGATTTTTGTTTTTGACTGGTTTTTTATTCTGCATTAACTAGTCCTTAGTTACATTTTGACTGAGTAAAACATCCTGGAATCATGCTTGGCAGGCTTTTGCCTCATTAGATTTACTTTTAGGTGCATTTCTCTTAGATTTGCTTTTGTGTGAAGTCGAGTTGATTTGATTGCCATAGATTTTTTTAACTTTGATTTTTGTTAAAGTAAGTTTTACATGCTTTGTTAATTAGGAAAAAATACAAAAAACTATTTTGAAGAAAAGTTTGCTTTGGTAGTATTTGAGTCTTTGAAAGGAAAAGGAATTTTCGTGACGTAATTAGTGGTCATGTGTTGTATGTTTTGGGAAAGATAAAGAGTTGTTTCTTTGATTTTCATTGCCAAGAAAGTTGTCTTTTTATCAATTTTGCATTCTCCAACTCTCTTAGCTAGGGAATTCATTGAAAAAGGAAAATTAGTATACATCATCCTAAGTGCATCTTTTTAGCGGATTTGAGTCGAGTCTACACACCATCAGTTTCATCTCCACTACCTTTTGTCTTAAAGAAAAGCCATAAAAATTAACGCTTAAAGTAAAATCAACTTAGTAACTTTTTTATTTACTAGGGCTCTGAAACACCAATATAGATCAGGCTAGTGTCTTGGAGTAGGAGAGTAATTAACTCTCCAAGACAGTAAAACCAAACAAGTAGCTCATCTTGTGGTAGGATAAATCCAACTGTTTCATTTGTACTCTGGGAAAGCTCCTCTTAAAGGAGAAGCACGAGACCGTGTCCGAACCAGTGAGGGGATCAATCCTCCTTCATTGGGAAAGACGCCAGATACGCACGTACTACAAACAGTAAAGCTCAGATTATTGTCGAGGAGCCTGGGGTCACTTGTCGGTAAACCTTGGATTATTGTCAAGGAGCCGGCAAGGGGATTGAGCTTGTTACTCTGCCCTTGCGTGCTATCGGGTCGTAGACTGTTCCCCCAGGTATATTTGTTGCTGTTGGTAACCTTAGTGACCATTATCTTTAGGATTCTACCGAGGTGACAATGGAGGGAAGATCCCACTGTACCTGGAGCAGACATCGGCTAGACTCACTTGGATTTTCCGGGGGGTTCACTTCACTCGAGACGGTTAAAGTGGAGGAACTTGTGCCGGTCTATTCATTAAGCAGGTTGTCGGGGTAACTGTTCCACCCACCACTTCTGTACTGAATTCGGCGATGTTGGGTTTCATCTCCAACTAGTGTTTTCGGTCCGGAAGGCTACTATTTATGTATGGTTTGATGCCCTAGATTCTTTAGGCGTGTGATTCAAATTTGTTTGCTTCTTTAGAGGCTTTAGGCAGTTTGTTTTGAGATTTTACTTTGTTTGCGTGTGCAGTAGTTAAAAGTTTTTAACTGTGGCTGAATTACCGAGACAGTCCCGTAGACTTCGGGGCAAGTCTCCTGAGATTGTTACCATGGCCGATTTGTTGAGGAAGTCCCGTAGACTTCGGGGCGAACCTCCTGAAGGAGTCCCGGGTCATTACGAAGGTTTGAAAGTCCTTGTAACTTCTAGTGGCAGTAAAGTAGGTTCACTTGAAGAAGGAGAGTCGTCGTTGGTAGTCCATCTAGATTACCAAGGTCTAGAAATGGGTTATAATCCCGAAGTTGTTGCAGTTTCCGAGCTTGCTGGTAGTTTTTCATCTACTAGTGATATAGGCGAAGAACCTGAAATATTTGAACCTGTTACTCCAACTTCTAGTGCTCCTGATTCACCTAAGGTAGAAAGAGTCATCACCGAAAATCTTCCTGCTGGTTTGATAGCTATTGAAGAACTTGCTCCAGAAGAAGAATTTGGCGTCTCTATCCTTGAAGATCAACCTACTATTGATCTAAGGGAGCGTGAATCCATCTTTTACAGTCCTCCTAGAAGTACTACTTGGTACTTTTCATTAACCAATTATTTAGACAACTCAGGGTTAAGTTTTTCTCCACCTCGTACTCCTTATCCACCTGGAGGTTTTTATACTCCTGTAAATATGTCTGGTCAGTCGTCCGTGTTCACTCAATCTCCTGAATCTTTCTTGTACGGCGGTCCTTCTGTTCCCTCCGGGTATCAGTCACTTTCTGGTACTTTTGCAGGAGCATCTCCTCAACCCACTGAACATGGGTTATTAGCTGGAAACAATGGTAATAAACCGTTAGGTGTAGGAGACATTTACATGATGTCAGGTTCAGTTCCCAGTTCTCAACCTCAAGGTGGCCAATTACCGCCTGGGGGGCAGCCTCAATTAACGCCTGGGGGGCAACCTCGAGGTACACAAATTGCGTCTGGGAGGCAACCTCAAGGACAGTATGTACCCATAGTACAATACATTCCTCAAGGTCAACCCCAGCCTCAATATGTACCCCAAGGTCAACCCCAGTATCAATTTATAGCCCAAGGTCAACCCCAGTATCAGTACTTACCTCAAGGGTATCTACCTCAAGGTCAGTACTCGAGTCAAGGTTATCAACCACCTCAAGGTCAATCTTATGTTCAAGGTACGGGAAATGTACCTTTCAATTATCAATCCTACCCTCAATCCGGTTATGGATCTCAATATCCTCAACCTGTCATGGGTCAATACCCCGGAATGAACATAGTGTGGGATCCATCGCAAGTTCAACAGGTATTGCAGCCAAGCGTACAGTTGTCATCTCAAGCTGGACAACCCTTAGTTGTTGGTTCACCCCAGCAACCAGTCGAGTCTAATGTTCAAACTTCTGTACCTTCGGTAGTTACTCAGTCACCCATTGCACCTAGTACTCCATCTCAAACGACTGCTACAACTACCGCAACATCTGTTCCTTCCACCACACTTGCTTCTGGAGTATCGACAGCTCCGGTTTCTACTGTCTCTGCAACTACTCCTCAGACATCTTTACCATTGTCTGGATCCACGATTCAAACTACGGTTCAGATGCCTGTAGGACAGCCTGGTTTAAGTACGGTTGTCACTAGTCAACCACAATTCACTTATCAACCGTACTAGGGACAGTACCAATACGGGCCTGCTGTCCAACAACCAGTTTACCAGTATCAACCGTATCCTGGGTACACTTATCAACAACCTCAGCAACCCCAGTACGGTCCAGTTAATCCTGGTTTTCCAGGAGGATATAATATCCCGAATGCGATTCCTATTCCAAGTTATCCTAGATATCCTCCTCCTGGGATTTGTCTTGTGACCCAGAGTTTTAGGGATCCTAATCGGCAGTTACCGTTTATCGCAACTTTGGATTTACCGGACTTGTCGCGCCTAACGAACGATCCAATAAATTATCTTCCGTTCTGGCCGCCAATGCCAAATAAGTTGCCCAGTGATATACCCAAGTTTGAGGGTAAGTCTGGAGAGGATCCGTCAAATCATGTGATGACTTACCACCTCTGGTGTGCTTCAAATTCCATCTCGGATGATTCGATCCGCTTACGTCTTTTCCAGCGTACGCTCATTGGTCTCGCGGCCAAGTGGTACATTGAGTTACCACATGCCTCTTTTTACAATTTTAGTCAGTTAGCTACCTCGTTCCTAACTCATTTTCAGTTGCCGGTCAGATATGATAATGGCACGGAGCTACTAACTTCATTAAAACAATCGACGTCCACCTATATTTCCGATCATATACATGAATGGAGACGTCGAAGGCGATTAGTGAAAGTTTTTATCCCAGACCAAATCTTAGCTGAATGGTTTGTTAAATCATTATTACCGAAGATTACTGAAGACGCAGCTAAGGCCGGAGTAGTTACTGAGGAGCAAGTGATTGCTCAAGCACAGTACCTTGACTTAGTTTACACTCAGTCAGGTACGTTACACGAAAAGATCCCAGACCTTCCAAAGTCAAATCAAATAGCTGCTGCTCCTTCGGGGTCTCATGCTGCTGATAGTATGATTGGTACGGTAAATAATAAAAGCAAGAAGAAGTCTTCAAAGAATTCTTCGCCCATTATAACCTTACCAGATTCCCCGACAGGAGAATCTTCTCCTGAAATTTCCGCTGATATTCACGTTGTAGAGTCATCTATGGCTAAATCAAAAAACGGTGGGAAGAAGAAAGGTAAGAAGAAGGGTAAAGCAGACAAGACTCCAAAGGAGAAAACAGAAAAGTCGGAAACTAATGACGAAAAGCACAAACCTCGATATCCTTGTCTTATTTGTGGAGAGGATCATTTTACAAGAGATTGCCCACATCGGGCCGAGGTTGTGAAAATCGTCAAAGGTTCCCCAACTCCTGCTGTTTTGAAAGATCCATTTCCAAAGCAGGAGAGTAAGATGATAGGTTCTTCCTCGAGTGCCAGTGAAGAACCCATATTGATGATGTCTCATGTAAGGATTGCGACTCGATCGCAAGACTATGGTAGTAAAAGTCCTGTTGATGGATCGAAAGAAGCAGAATCTTCTCATTCAAATCCATCAACCTCAGCTCCCGGTTCCGATCCACTACAGATCGAGAAACCTAACCCTGACTTAGTAATCAAACCGCCCGCCAAGGGTGTACTTCGAAGGTCTGCTTTCAATCCACATGCGAGAGTAGCCCAGAATTACAACATTGTTGAGGATTTAGCTGTTTCACCCTCAGCAATGTCGGCTTTAGAAGTGTTGCAATCATGCCCAGCACAGAGAAAATTACTTTTGTCGGCTATAGGAGCTGTTGATGTTCAGGACCCGAACCTAATAATCTTTGATCTAGAAAATAGTACACCGCGTTTGCCTCATCAGATGGCTTTCCAGATCCCAGTGATAGTCAAAAATAGGCCTATTCATCGGACTGTAATTGATGAGGGAGCTTCCACGTGTATTATGTCGATACAGTGTTGGAGATCGCTTGGTTCTCCTTCACTAAATCAATCCCCGACAATTCTTAAGGCCTTTGATGGTCGTGGGTTCCATCCGTTTGGCATTCTACAGGATTTGCCTATAGGGGTTGAAGGAAAAACCGTTAGTCTAGATGTGGAGGTGGTTGATGCCCCTCTAGACTACAACCTTCTTTTGGGTCGAAGTTGGTCTTACGCTATGACAGCGGTCGTTTCATCGGTCTTCAGAGTAATAAAGTTTCCACATAATGGCAAGATCGTAACCATAAACCAGCTGGCTTACTTTTCATCCGACCCAGCCTCTTCAGAGAGTATCCAACATGTCGGTAAAACGACTATCCCTTACAAGGATGTTGGCGTAGGATTATTTAAAGATGTCGGTTTACTGGGAACTTTTCCTTTTCCTCCAATCAACACCGTGTCTTCATTTGCATCTATTCATATGATTACTTCAGACACCATTGTTTATGACGATCCTTGGATCATTCCTTCTGAATCTGAGATAGACTCATTTGGTGATGCAATGCCTTTGAGTCCATATGAAATTGCCTATGAAGTCGTGCAGTTTTTTTCCGACCCGAGTTCAACCAAAATCGACCAAATGAATGTGGTCCGTGAGGAATCCCTTTTCGCATCAACCTCGGAGTTAATAACGTTTCCCGAAGTTGTGTCATCTGACGAACAACTTTGTGAAGTCCTGTGCGTAGACGATTTACCATGGGAAGATCTCCATCATAGATCTTCGTTTTTACCTGAGGATGATCATTTTGAAAACGATTTCTCATCAATCTTTACAGCTGAATATGTCAAAGAAGCTCAGAGTCCAATGAAACATCCTGATTCAGAGCTGAATTTGGGAAACATTTCTCGCACTATTCCCATTGACATTTCAGTCAAGTCCGGAATTGTTGAGCACATTCATATAGGTTCCTCATGTTCAGATGACGAAATTCAAACATACAAGGCGCTATTTCAAGAATTTTGCGACGTGTTTGCCTGGTCTTACGAGGAGATGCCAGGAATTGATCCCGCCATTGTTGTCCATGAGATCAAAACTTACCCAGACGCTAAACCCGTCCGGCAATGTTTGCGTCAGATTCATCCACGAAAAGCGGCTGCGATTAAAGCAGAAGTTGAGAAGCTGTTGAAAGCAGGTTTCATTTATCTGATCCCGTTAACGGATTGGGTATCGAATATTGTTCCGGTTAACAAAAAACAGGGAACAATAAGAATATGTATCGACTATAGGGATATCAATTGTGCTTGTCCCAAGGACAACTATCCAACACCCTATATCGATCAAATAATTGATGATTGTGCCGGCAGTGAAATATTTTCCTTTATGGACGGTTTTTCCGGTTACAACCAAATCAATATTCTACCTGCCTATCAACCAAAAACGGCTTTCATTTGTCCATGGGAGACATTTGCTTATTGCAAATTACCTTTTGGGCTTAAGAATGCCGAAGCCACATTTCAAAGGGCGATGTCTTATGCATTTCATGACATCAAACACATTGTGCAACCATATCTCGATGATTTGCCCGCTCACTCCTTGCATCGAGCTGATCACCTTGTCCATTTACGAGCAATTTTTATGAGGTGTAGGCATTATCGTATACGGTTGAACCCCACACAAATGTGTCTTCTGTATTGAAGTGGGACGATTGCTGGGATTTGTAGTTTCAAAAGCCGGCATTCGCGTCGATCCCTCGAAGCTAGAAGCTATCATCAAATTGCCTCCTCCTTCGAGTCTTCGCCAACTCCAAAGTTTGCAGGGGAAAGCAAACTTTTTACGCCGATTCATTCCTAACTACGCCGAGATTACCAAGGGTTTTACCCGGTTGTTGAAACAAAATGCTCAATTCTCTTGGGATGAGATAGCTCAGAAATCTTTTGATGCGCTCAAGCACGCGTTAACCCATGCACCGTTGCTGCATCCTCCCAACTACAACCATGATTACTTTTTGTACCTCGCCGCCGCTCATTCCACCATTGGAATGGTCTTAGTCCAGGAAGACGAATTCGGAACGGAACATGTGATATATTACCTTAGTCGGACGTTAAATCCCACTGAGCTCAAATATTCACATGTGGAGAAATTGGCCTTGGCAGCCGTTCAAGCTGTCCAGCGTTTTCGTCACTACATTCTTCTCCGTAAAACTACAGTCATTTCTGATTGCAACCCTATGATCTACATTTTGACTAAACAATTGCTAGGGGGCAAGTACTCCAAATGGATCATTATCCTGCAAGAGTTCGACTTGGAATTTGAAAAGTCTAAGTCTAAGAAATCTTTAGTTTTTGCAGAGTTGATGTGTGATTTCCCACGTGCTGACACAGAAACTGTGGCAGAGGAACCCATTGCGGACGAATCTTTGTTTCTCATCAGCACTTTAGATCCGTGGTATGGAGATATAATTGTCTATCTCCAGACCCAATCCTTTCGGCCCGAAATTTCAAAGTCGGAACGTCGAAAAATTCGATTCCAGTCCCAACAGTACAAGATTATTGGAGATACTCTTTATCGCCGTGGGGCGGACTTGGTTTTTCGATGTTGCTTAACTCATGAGGAAGCTTAAAGGGTTTTGAATGACTGTCACTCTGGAGCGTGTGGCGGCCATATGTCTGGGTATGCCACAGCCCAAAAGATATTGCGCGCTGGCTACTTCTGGCCGTCCTTGTTTAAAGACTGTATTATTGCGGTCCGGAAATGCCACAACTATCAAGTGTTTGATCGCAAGATGCGCGCACCACCTGCTCCTCTCCACCCTATAATTGCCGTTGGTCCTTTCGCTAAATGGGGTATCGATTTTATTACATGTAACCCTCACTCGGCCGGGGGGCATGCGTATATCATCCTTTCGGTTGATTATTTTACTAAGTGGGCCGAGGCGATGCCTACATTCAAGGCAGACGGCAAGACAGCTGCAATTTTCGTATTCAATCACATTATTGCTAGGTTTGGTGTCCCACAAGAGATAATCACTGACCATGGGCGCCATTTTCGAAACGTTATGATGACAGAACTTACAGGCCAGCTTGGTTTGCGTCACGATAGTTCAACTCCTTATTATCCACAAGCCAATGGCCTGGTTGAGTCTATCAACAAAGTTTTAGTTATCATGATCCGACGAATCATTGGTATTCATCAGTCGAATTGGCACAGCATGTTATTTTCCGCGCTTTGGGCGTACCGAACCTCAGTGAAAACATCAACAGGGTTCACTCCTTTCCAACTAGTTTATGGTTTGGAAGCAGTGCTACCCATTGAATGTGAAATCCCGTCACTTCAAATGGCTGTCGAATTACTTCCAGCTACTTCCAAAGAGGAGAAGCGTCTATTATACTTAGCTCAATTAGATGAGACTCGACGTGACGCTGCATTGGCAATCGAGACTCACGTAAAACGGATGAAAGCTCAGTATGATCGCAACGTGACCCCTCGAAATTTTTCAGAAGGACACCTAGTGCTATTATATGATCAAGCTAACGATAAATTAGGTGCTGGAAAATTCGTTCCTATGTGGCATGGGCCCTACATTGTCAAGCGAAAGCTAGCAAAAGGGGCCTATGAGCTGGTAGATTTTGATGGGGACTCTTTGGGTAAACCTAGAAATGGACTTTACCTAAAGAGGTATTATGCTTAAATGATGGGTATGGAGATTTAGTTAGGTTAGATTTTTCTTTCTAGTTGGTGTGTTTGTTAGTATAGACAGTGTGCTTAGCTTAGAGAGTGTGTTTTTCGTCGTTATTCTGGCTTATCTTGGTTTTACTCTTGATATTGCAGATGTCGACGCCTCTCCAAACGTACATTGGATTCACTGATGGTGCTTGTCGTAGTACACGAAATATCTCTTCCGCAGCTTGGGTTATCTATTCGCCCTCTGACGAGTTAGTTTCTATGCATGGGGTGAGCCTCGGTCAAACAACAAACAACATTGCAGAATACAGTGCAGTGATTGAGTTATTATCTGAATCTATTTCATTTGGGATTCGGAGTTTGATAGTGAGGTTAGATTCTGAACTCGTTGTATTACAGCTTAATAGAGTTTATGCCATTAGAAATCCAGTGTTATTAAGGTTATTTTTGAGAGTGCGCCTCTTGGAACGTGAATTTGATTATATTGAATATCAGCATATTCCAAGGTCTTTATATACATTAGCAGATGCAATTGCTTCTCGAATGTTAGACAGACATTTGCGATAATCATACATGTAAATTTAAAAACATTTCATCACACATGTTTAACAAGATAAGCCGGTAATAATGATATATATAGATAGGAGTGTGTCAAAAAATACATCGTCTTCGATCATAGGTTGAAAAACACCTTATGATCGGCAAAAATGATAAGTACAAAAAACCAAAATGTCACATGTGTCTACAAAAGTGACCAGCCAGTCACTGGTGGTGCTCTCTATACGACACCACTGCACGCGCTACCCTACACAAGAACCTCCTAAAAGGTCCTGGGACTGCGACCACATAGCGCTGAAGTCTGATAGGAATATCATCTATAGTCGTCTCTGGTATGTCTGCCGTAAGACGCTCTAGGTCCTGTTCCAACTCAGCTAAGGTCTCTGTGGCTGCATCCTGTGGGGCCGGTGCTGGTGCAACTGGTACTCTCCTCTCAAAAGGCCGGAGATTGGCCGGACGCTGTGGGCCTACATCTGCATTTTGAAAATTGTCACTGTCAGTTTTGAGACGATATAAAAACAAAAAACAAAAAGTAAATAATTTAAAAAAAAAACTTGTGGAAAATGAAGTACCTGTGTCGTCCCACTGTTCTCCCGATGGAATAATCATGTCCGTATCTCCTCGAAAATCAACTCCGGCATACGGAAAATCCTGTATCGAGAAGACCTGGTTCTCTAACCAGTGAAAATACTCCGGTCTAAATCGGACAACCTCCGTGCCCTCGTCAGGATGACGGGCCATCACCGCAACCCATCGCATCAACTTAGGCTCTCAGGGAGGCCTAACCTCAACAGTGAGCTACTGTGGGATCAGCATCGGAACCCTCTCTAGGGCAAAACTCACAACTAAAGGCCCATAACCAAAAGTCTTCAGCTGTCCGTTTTTGGTCCTAGTCAGTTGGCCCTTTAAGTTGGCCAACACAGCATCGCACCAGTTGAAAATGGTGCCCTGATAGCAATCAATCACCATCCGCGTCTGGGATCTAGTGGCAATGTGCAAAGCGGCAGCCCCGCAAATTCTGGTAACTGTAAAGGCAATTACCATAAGTTCAGGTCGGGATATCTTTTTGATTTCTATCCCCTTATCCTGGTTTTGGTTATTACACCACTCTAGTCGGAGACTAGCAATGGACTGGCCACCCGGCCTAGTCCCGGACAGAGTCAATTGTTCGCCCCTCTTGGGCAAACCAGTGAGAAAGTAAATATCAGAGGGCTCTATCTCGAGCTGGTGCCCTCCAATGTAGAAACACTGATCCTGAACATTCCACCTTTCGACCAGCCACTCTAGAAAGCGCACCTGGGCCCTCATGCCAGGTATGGCCCAGTATTTGTAAAGACCGCATGCCTTCAAAGCATCAATGGAAGGTTGGTGATTAATCGTGGCCAAATCAACATCTTCGTGTTCCCTCTCGCACCAATCAAGCATGGTGGGCAATCTACACACCATAAAACATCTGTTAGAGTCCATAAAATTGAAAGTTTTTGGTTCATTTTGGAAAAATTAGAGTTTAAAAATCCACTTCGCGGGGTACGCAGCCCGCCTTTAGAGACAGGGCGTATGTACGCAGGTTCTCTTAAGGCAAGCTGCGTACACCCGGCATTTTCCCAACTGAGAAAATGTCGGGGTACGCATGTCACCCATGGGGCACCTGCGTACCCCGAAAAGCGGACCTTGAAACCCCCAAGGCCTCCAAAAAATAAAACTAAAGCCTAAAAACAAATTCTAAACAGATGGAAATGCAAGGGACGATGTTGTATAATACCTGATGAGACGGCGTTCGGTTTCGACGGTCGGATTCTCCGCAATGTCCACGGGAAGTTTCTTGCCAAAAGCCCTTTTTCTCTCCTCAACAGTAAAATGGTAAAAATGAAATGGTAAAAGCCCTTTTTATAGGTTTTTTGAGTAAATGAATGTCAAATTTGTTTATTTTCCACCATGAAAAGGTATTTTTCAAGTATTTTTATCTATCTTTAAACATGTATGAGTAATGTGTTGGTTTTTGTGCAGGATAAAAGGATTTTCAAGGAAAATGTCATTTTTTCACAAACAAAAATATCAGAGTCATCTTTTAAGCCCTTTTCTGACTCCCAAAACATGAAAAGATTGCTGAGCGTTTCTTTTACACTCGTTAAAACGGAACTAAAAGACGGTCCCCTTCTAGCCCTTTTTCTGACCGTAAAAAAAGGAAAAGATTGTCGGATTTTTGTCGTTTCAAATTCGATACTGGAAATAAAACGACGTGTCCTTGATCGCTTTTTACTTTTCAGGTCAAAGACACTAATCATGAAAGTACTCCTTGGTCACAAGATCAAGCGGTTCTCTCAAGTATTATTTTATACTTTTTCGGGCTTGGGAGACACAACTTTACGAAAAATTTCAACCTGGAGTCTTCTCAAGTTTTTTCAGACTCTCTAAAATTGAAAAACGCCGAGTTTCTCCTATACTGGACTCGTTAAAATTTCACAGTAAAGGACCTGTTCGATTACAAACAGGAACAGACAACTCCTTCTTAGGGTTCGAATCAAAACTAAGTTGGACTCATCCAAAGGATGAGATTATAATCAAGCATATGTTATCCTCCTCAAGCTTGTAAAAAATAAAGAGGTACTTGCCAGAAATGGTGGGGGAAAAGAGAGAAAAATGAGCCTATTTGTTATCCTTTGTCTCAGAAGAAGCCTTACCACCACTCTTGAACACGACACTTTACATTCACCTGGGTTGGGAAATCCTTTGCCTCACAGTTGATCAAACCACATTGAAAGTTTTCAGTCGGGTATTAACTTTGGGTCAAATTTCACCGAGCCATCTGTTGTGTCGTTATGTGTTCAAGAGGTCTCTGCAAATAAACCATTCATCTGCAAAATACCCGTCATCCATCTCGACCATCCCTGAGTCAGTCCTTACAGCTACATTTCTTCAACTTGATCTATGATTTCGTGTTGTGGGCTTTCCTGCAACGGGTCGCTTTCTATCGACATCAGCACATTATCTAGAAAGATGACCTAGAAATCGTCAGTACCTTGAAATCTGCATGCATCAATGGCAGGTTTCTTGCCTTTGACGACGGTTTACATCATTGACTTTCGATCGAAGGATTCCATGAAATGTTCGACATCAACTCATTCATTCACATCTCATGGATTGTACTAGGTACTTTGAGAACCATTGACATCACTGGTGGTCTCTCTCACGCTTGTTAACAGTTTACGTCATTGACTGGTAATCAAGTGGTTTCTACCATGTTCGACATCAACTCATTTATTCGCATGGATAGAATCGTACCTGTTCGGGAAGTAGAAATGAAGACCCTGGATCTAGTTTCCACCATCCATGCTGCGAGGAGTTTTGTATTCATTGTATAGTAGACCAACTATAAACAGATGGCTGTGTCCATACTGTGTCTACAAAGTCTATGATTATGATGTACTGCAAAATCATTCCTGTATCAGAGCAGTAGATAGTTTGTTAGTTAAAGTTTTCAATCTGAGTATGGGAATGCCTACCTCAGCGATGATATGATCTTATATATGTATTTTGTGTTGAATACTTGCAGGTTCCGACTGGGCTCTCCACAAGATAATCCTTGAAATGATAAAGTACTTCACCCTTCCTAGATGATATGAAACCCTAATCTACTACAGGCTTCGCACTTTAGGGGGCAATCTGTTATACTAAAATTTGTCACCATGACTATTTGCAGTTAGTATGGCTCCATCAACTGTCATACTATCCTCCTTGGCAAGTCTCATACCTCTGCTCTCCATGTCAAACTCCAAGAAAGAGAGAAAGTCTTTAAAAATCTATATATCTCTGGGTACGCAGTTTCTCTTAGCCTTACTTGCGTGTACGCACCCCAAGTTCACAATACCTGCGTACTTGTATGCTCTGTCTGTAAAGGGGAGGGTGCGTACTCCTGTAAAGGTCAAAAGGCGCAAGTTTCACTCCAAAAAAGTTACTTGTGGTCATTTCTAGAGCATTCTAGAAGCTTGTTTGACGTGTATGGAGCGCCTCCAGATGGTTCATGTATCCCTATGAAAGAGGAACTTATCCCATCAAGAGGGGAGCTATCCCATCCAAAGAGGGGCTTATCCCATTGATGGTGGACCTGAATAACTTCCTCTAGAGCACTATAAATACAGGCATTGGGCCAGAGGGAGGGGAGGTTGAAAGTTGAACATTCCTAAGGGTAGATGCTGCTGGAATTAGGACTCCCTTGTAAAGCTTGAGAGGAGAGATTCCCATCCTTTCCTAGCCTTATTTGGAAGTGGGTGAGCTGATCAAAGTAAAGGAAAACTCTTGCTGGACCCTAGGAGGGACCTGCACAACACCAAGGCTCAGGTTGTAATGGTTTCTTTTGTTTCCACTTAATACAAATGAACTCATTTTTCTCAACAGATTGTTACTCATGATTTGTTTCATATACTCCTTGGTCTGTATGATGGATATGTGTTATTTTATAAGTTTATCAGGTGCTATTTAATCTTTTGGCTTGTTAGTGAATGCAGGTTTCGAAGAGAAGGAGGAGCTCATCCGGATCGGCGAGGCTAGACTACTACAAAGTGTTGGACTAAAGGTATGTTATAATCACCTGATTACTTGTATTCTAAATGCATGTTTAGAGAAAGGTAGTGTTTATTTGTCTTGTTTGTCACTAGAAAGCCTTAGCTTCTAAGGAGGTCGGTTTTGTCCGCAAAATCGACTCTTTCCGCATGACAAAATGGCGACTCCACTGGGGAATCCATTGATGTGAATGATTTTTCCTTTGTGTGAAACTTTGGTCTGAGAAAAGTCGTTTGTTTTCTGGTTTTTGGCTGTCTGACGTCTGAATGATTTATTTGTTGAGTATTTGTTTAAATTTTCTATGCATCTGATCTCCAACAAGTGGTATCAAAGCAGTTGGAGGCGTGGCACAGCTGGACCGGACTGGAGGTGGAGCGCGTGCTGGAGGTGGAGCGCAAAGTGCATGGAGGTGTGATTGAATTGTTGCCTGGAGGTGCTGCGCAGAGGGAACTCGGTCCCAAGTGTGCACCTGCGTGCTGTGTAATGAACCGGCAGTGAAATTAGTATACAGCTGCGTGGAACATACATTAACCTACTACGTGGAGCGTATGATCCTTTGCTGTGTTGATACGTGTTGGAAGTATAACATCCCTTGCGTTGCTGGAGGTATGCATATTTGATGTTTTACATGCTGTCATATATAAAATGTTTTATATGGCCATCAATGAAACAGGACACACTCGCCTAGCGTTGTGTGCACACATTGTATAGATACATATATATCTCCCAGACTTATTTGCATTTCGGCTTTATTTGCAATACCAAGCAAAAGGGTGTGATAAAGATATTCAAAATCTGAGCATTTGATTTTTCTTTGCCATAAGCTGATGGAGAAGACATTATTATATTGTATTTGCATTGCTCCATTGCACTTTTGATTTACAAAGAGAGACAAAAATATTGAAAGTAAAGTGAGAGCGGAGAGAAAAAGTATGCAATGCCTGTTGGTATTTAAAGTTATTGCTGCGTGGAGGAATTGCTTGTTTTTTGAGATTAATTTTTTGCCCAATGTACTGTAAGTTGCACAGCAACAAAACAAAAACAAAAGTTTTTTTATAAAAGCAAGGATATAAGTGCATATGGCAGAAATTTGTATGTGAAATACAAAGGGCAGATATTTGTTTGTTTTTTAAAGGCAAAGGCATTTTTTAAACACAAACTTCATTTATTTAAAGTTGGTTTTGGAGATTATCATGTTTTTTGGTTGATACAAGATGGCGAAAACTCAGAGTGCCCGGTTTGAAATTGAGAAGTTTAATGGCAAGAATAATTTCGAGATTTGGAAGGTGAAAATGTACGATTTTCTTGTCCAACATGGTGTGGCAAAGGCATTGTTGGGCAAATCCAAACAGCCTTACAACATCACAGATAATGAGTGGGCCGAGATGGATGAAAGAGCGATAAGTGCTATTCGACTGTGTCTAGTTGATGATGTCCTGTTTAATATCGTGTCAGAGACAACAGCTGCTGGTTTGTGGACGAAACTGGAGAAACTGTACATGACCAAATCCTTAACAGATAGGATTCTCCTGAAGTGACAGTTGTACAGTTTGCGAATGAAGGAAGGTACATCAATTGCTGATCATTTAAATGCTTTTAATACTCTTCTTGTGCAATTACAAAGTATAGAAGTAAATATTCAATCCGAGGATAAAGCTATTACTTTATTGTGCTCGTTGCCCGAATCATGGGATCATTTTGTTACTTCTATAAGTCTTAGTTCATAAAAAACTATTGAGTTTGATGATGTAGTTGCATCCTTATTATCGGAAGAAACAAGGAGAAGGTCACATTCCGAAACTTCTACATCAGAAGCTATGATGGTTAGAGGTCGTTCGAAAGAAAGACACTCCAGGAGGCCGAGCGACTCACGTTCAAAGTCAAAAGGGAAGAAGAGTAAGCTAAAGTGTTGGTTTTGTGGCAAATCAGTGCATTTAAAGAAGGACTGCTGGAAGCGACAGCAGCAAACTTCAAAAGTAGATTCTTTGACAGAGAAGAAGAAGGCAAAGACGACAAATACAGGTTCGGCATCTGGTTCAGGTATGAGTGATGAAGTATTATCAGTTAATGTGTCAAATCATGGTAAACATTGGTTGTTAGATTCCAAGGCATCAAACGACATGTGTATTCATAAAGAATGGTTTAAGACATATAAATCAATTGATGATGGTGTTGTGTACATGGGTAATGATGTAACATGTAATATTGTGGGAATTGGGAGTATACAACTGCAAATGTTTGATGGGACAACAAAAATATTAACTGATGTGAGGCATGTACCAGATTTAAGAAAAAAATTGATTTCATTAGGAGCACTTGATTCAAATGGATATAAAACTGTAATTCAAGGTGGAGTAATGAAAATTTACAAAGGTATTTTACTAGTTATGAAAGCTAAGAAGGTAGGAAATCTATTTCAGTTAGAAGGAAGTACAGGGTCAGATTATGTGTCTACGGTGTCTGAACATGACAGTAGTTCCATTCACTTATGGCATCAAAGATTGGGGCATATGAGTGAAAGAGGGTTAAAAATTTTGGCTGATCGCAAGTTACTTCCAAATCTAAAATATCGAAAGTTAGATTTCTGTAAGCATTGTCTGTTTGGAAAACAAAGTAAACAAAAGTTTAAAACAGGCAAACATACTAGTAAAGGCATACTTGATTATATCCATTCCGATGTTTGGGGACCAGCCCCTACAACTTCATATGGTGGTTCATCTTATTTTGTATCATTCATTGATGACTTTTCTAGGAAAGTGTGGGTCTACATGTTGAAAAGGAACTCTGATGTTTTTTCAGTTTTCAAGCAGTTTAGAGCATTGGTAGAAAACAACACTGGTAGAACAATAAAATGTTTAATAACTGACAATGGTGGTGAGTTTACTTCCAAGGAGTTTGACAGCTATTGCAAGGATGCAGGGATCTAGAGACATAAGACCACGGTTTATACTCCTCAGCAGAATGGAGTTGCTGAACGCATGAACAGGACTCTTCTAGAGAGAGCAAGGAGTATGTTGAGTAACTTCGGGTTTCAAAAGGAGTTGTGGACGGAAGCGGTGGTAACAACTTGTTATGTGATAAACCGATCTCCATCAACGGCGATAAGCTGCAAGATTCCGCAAGAGGTATGGAAAGGACACCCTTGTGACTATTCTAAACTCAGAGTGTTTGGTTGTGATGCATATGCTCTAGTGCCTAAACATCAACGAACTAAATTAGATCCAAAGTCTAAAAGGTATATCTTTGTTGGGTATGGTGTTAGAACAAAGGGATATAGATTGTGGGATCCTACTACCCACAAAATCATCATCAACACAGATGTAAAGTTTAATGAATCCTCTCTTGTACAGTTAGATGTAGATAGTAGATTGAAACAGGATGATGTATCTGACTTTCAGCACATTCAGTTTGATAGCATTTCTAATGATAGTCATGATGACCATAGTTCAGATACTAGTCATGAACAGGTTTCAGAATCAGATCATGAACAGGGCGCAGGTCTAGATCATGAACAGGTCTCAGATACTGATCGTCAAGAAGTTCCTACAGATGGTAGTCAGCCAATCGAGGAAGTGCCAGAAACATCATTAAGGAGGTCGACAAAAATCAAACGGCCATCGAGAAGGTATGATGATTATGTCACTTCTGTTGCATTTACTGCTAATGATGATGAACCTATGTGCTATCAGGAAGCAATAGAAGGTTCGAAAAGTGACAAGTGGAAAGTAGCCATGAAGGACGAAATGATGGCCTTGGGTAAGAACGGCACATGGGATCTGGTTGAGCTTCCGAAAGGCAGGAAAACTGTGGGGTGTAAATGGGTTTTCAAGCTGAAACGGGGTGTGAATGATACGGAAGACAAGTACAAAGCGAGACTAGTTGCAAAAGGGTTTTCTCAGAAAGCCGGTATTGACTTTCATGAGATTTTTTCACCAGTGGTTAAAATTGTTTCAATTAGAATTGTGTTATCATTAGTGGCTTTGCTTGATTTAGAGTTGCAGCAATTAGATGTTAAGACTGCATTTCTACATGGAGACTTAGATGAGGAAATTTATATGGAACAACTGGAAGGGTTTGTTCAGCATCGCAATGAGAAATTTGTCTGCAAGCTCAAGAAGTCATTATATGGCCTGATGCAGTCGCCTCGGTAGTGGTATAAGAAGTTTGATTCTTTCATGTTGAGTCAGAAATATGTTAGAAGTGAATATGATCATTGTGTTTATTTTAAACAGTTAAATAATGGCATATTCATTATCTTGGTATTGTATGTTGACGATATGCTTTTAGCAAGCAAAAGCATAGAAGAAATCAACAGGTTGAAGGCTCAGATGGCAAGGACGTTTGATATGAAAGATCTAGGAGCAGCAAGGCAGATTTTGGGCATGGAGATTTTCAGAGACAGGAGCAATGGTAAGCTATGGCTATCACAACAAAAGTATATTGAGAAAATACTTTTGAGGTTTGGTGTGAATAACGTGAAGCTTGTGTCAGTCCCTCTCGCTTCCCATTTCAAGCTTTCTTCGCATTTATGTCCTAATTCAGATGAAGAAAAGGAATTTATGTCTCGAATTCCATATGCTAATGTAGTAGGGTGTTTAATGTATGCGATGGTGTGTACGCGACCAGATATTTCACATGCAGTTGGGGTTGTCAGCAGGTACATGGCAAATCCGGGTAAAGAACACTGGTCAGCAGTGAAATGGGTCATTTGGTATCTGAGAGGCACAAGTAGTTATTGTATCACTTACAATAAGAGTAGTGAATTTGTTTGTGGATATGTTGATTCCAATTTTGCAGGTGATTTGGATAAGAGAAGGTCAACTTCAGGGTATGTCTTTACTCTTGCAGGTGGAGCTATAAGCTAGATGTCAAAGCTACAGAACATTGTCGCTTTATCCACTACTGAAGCAGAATACATTGCTGCTTCGCATGCTTGCAAAGAGGCAGTTTGGTTGAAAGGTTTTCTTGGTGAGTTTGGTAGGTTACAGGACAACATCAAGTTACTTTTTGATAGTCAAAGTGCAATACATTTGGCTAAGAATCCGGCCTATCACAGTAAATCAAAGCATATTCCAATTAAGTACCATTTTGTAAGACAGGTTATCACTGAAAGGGGAGTCTCTCTTGAAAAGGTGCATACAAAGGAAAACTGTGCAGACATGTTCATGAAATCAGTTTTGTTGGAGAAGCTACGCTGGTGTTTGGCTTCTCTTGGCTTGCAAAAAAGATAAAATAATAAACAAACAGGGCATCAGGATAATTTTTGTCAAGGTGGAGATTGTTGAGATTTTCTGTTTCATAAATTAGGCAAAAATCTCTAATGTGTGACAACAATAGGAATTTGTTGATAGATTAGCTCCAGGTTGTTGGGAGGGAGTTAATGCATCCTAAATTTGAGTTGAGAGGATTTATGAGGCAGTTAGATTCTCCTTGCTATAAAACAGGTATCCATACGGATTGTGTTGGAGTGTGAGAGTTTGTGAGGAATTGATTAATACTTTGTAATCTCCTGTTTGATTAATAAGATTGTCGATGCCTATGTTTGTTGGACGTAGCCCAGATTGGTTGGGTGAACCGCGTTAAACCTCTGTGTCTTATGTGCTTGATTTATTTGCTGAGTATTTGTTTAAAGTTGTTGTGCATCTGATCTCCAACAATGGGTACCTGAAACATAAATAAGGGATCCATTTGGCTCTTTCCCATGCAAAAAGCTTGAAAAAAATTGAGGCAAAACTGAGAACCAACTGAGGAAAATGCGCCCAACACACCCCAATAGTGTCTACTAGAGTGTTTCACCTCTGCCTATAGTGTTTCACTACCTAGGTGCTACGTAGTTTTCAACATGGGGGGGTGTGTTGGTCCCAGGGAATTTTTTATGAACCCCAAGGGCCTCAAAACCTTAAAAATATTGCATGAAATCACAAAAATGGACCACAAAAAGATAGAGAAAGGTCTTAGTTCCTACTGAGAAACGATGACACTTGAAATGGTTCCCTAGATTGGTCATAACTAGCTATATAAGATCGAGAGAAAAAGGGCTCCGAATATTCACTGTTGAAGATAGAATGTGAAATGGTAAAAATGACAAGTCATTTTGAATAGTTATGGTCATTTTCTCATTAATTTATTGAATTTTAGTGTTTTGACCTAGATATGCTTCTTTTTTACTATGAGACGGGTATGTTTAATCCTTCTTATGGTGTTTTGAGTAGGTCGACAACTATTAGTAGGTTTTCATTATGTTTTGAATAGGTTACTTTGACCACATAGTATACTTTTATCTATTTTACGGGCTCTTTAAACCCACGAAAAGGAACCCCCTTGGAGTCTTCTTTCAACTCTTTCCAGACTCCCAAAATATGAAAAGATTGTTGAGCACTTGTCTTTTCAAACTCGTAAAAATAAATGAAAAGACGTCTACGGAGTATAAGTTTAGCCCTTTTCCACACCGAGATAGACTAACTACAAAAAATGAATACCTTAGTCGAACATGGCTAAGAGGTTATCTTGGGTATTTTTTCTATATTTTCATACCTAAGAGACTACCTATGAAAAGGGACATTTGGAGTTTTCTTTTTCACCTCTTTTTCAAAGTCTCTAAACATGAAAGCTATGTCGCTTTTTACCTTCATTGGACTTGTTAAAACATCAAACACCAATGGACTCATCGATCATGATGAGGTTGAACCACTCCTTCTCAAGGTTTGTTAAATATACTCGGAGGTATTCATCCAAAGGATGAACATATGGTTCAAGCATATTATTCTCCCTAAGGTTGTTAATAAAATAAAGAGGTACTGACCTGTATGGTTAAGGAAATTGGGAAAACAAGAGATTCCATTTTTCTAATGGTAGTGAGTCACTCTTGAACATGAAACTCTTCCACTTCATCTTTGTGGCTATTGGGATGGGTAATATACTTGTCTTTTGTTTATCACACCATTTTTAGAGCTTCCATCTTAGTTTTGGGTCAATGTTTCCAACTCCATTCAATGTTGTTGGTGTGTTCAAGAGAAATCATTCATATGATCTATGTTACAATACTCTTACGCTTTCATTTCATGTTTTCATTTCCTAATCCAGTTCCATATCAACATCATTCTGATAATTCTATCTCAATCATGATACATGTTTTGTGTCATTGATGGAGGATACATCAAGTCCCTGCTTGCAATGGGTCTCTTCCTATCAATTTCAACACGTCATCTAGGAAGTTGACGTAGAAACACCCCATGGTACCTTGGTGCTTTCATACATCAATGGAAAGTTTCCTTTCTCTTGGCAACAAGTTTACATCAATGGACTTCGACCGAAAGATCTTGTGTGGTGTTCGACATCAACTCATTTATTCACACCATATAGACTGTACTATAGTACCTTGAGATCCATTAACATCATCAGGGGTTCTCTCACATCAGTTAATGGATTACATCATTGGCTAGTAATCAGATGGTGTCTAACATTTTCAAATACAGCTCATTGATTCACATGGTTAGACTTGTACATTGGTTGGTCGTGTGAACGAGATAGAAGACCCAAGATCTAGTTACCTTCGTTCGGGCAATGATTTTAGGATTACACAAATATCATAATGTATGCTGGTCGTGTTCATATAGATAGTAATCCAGTCATGGGTCCACCAATTTCATTTGTGGATGCGTCATTTGATCATTGTACATGTTATGTTAGCTTATGAGTTGAGTATGGGTATGCCTCCCTCAGAAAACAAAGATGTCATGTGAAAATGTATTGTAATAGATGAAGTTCACCAGTTGTCCTCGATCCCTACTTGTCACAAGGTAAAGAACTTCAATTATCAGTCATCATCTCTGACTTTTCACTTTAGGAGGAATTCTATTATAGGCCATTTTGTCACATCCAATCAGTGAGCCTCCTAATGGGATCAATCAACATCCTATTCTCCCTTGTCACCATCTTGCACAAAGCCCTATGTATGTACCTTTCATTTCCCAAAATTTGAGCCCTAAGCTACTTCATCTAAGCCAATTTGAGGACCAATGCTCCCTGTAAGCCTACTTGTTACAGGGAAAAGTGTCTATTTAGAACTACTCTATCCCACTAAGGTGTGACAGCTACCTTAGAAACAAACAGAGAAAAACTACTTTTGTATTTCCTTTATGAACTATAGATAGAGAGGAATAGAAAGAACCAACCTGTGTCTTGCGCTAGTCCTTTGATCCAATCCTTCTCTTCTTTGATAGTCTCCAGCTACCTGCTCCCTTACTTGCCCAGCGTCACAAAGTACCTGTAAGATCACAGAAGAAGAAAACTACACAAAGACATGGATCTATTCATAAACAACTTAGGATCATATTTAAGTTAACCATACAAATGTAACAAGCATCAATGATACAAAAGCATGGAGGAAAACTCAAATAGCTTTTATTGATAAACAAGAAAAGATCCAGGAGGAGTTACAACCAGTGGTTCCTGACCCAGCATCAACCTCCCCACAAAGAAGCCCCTCTTCACCTCAAACAAAGCATATATCACCCAACAATCTGATGTTTGTCTCAAAAAACCAACATCAATTCCTTACAATATGCAAAATTCTAGCCTCTGGATCTCTGGGATGAGGGATCCATATATAGATATCTGTAAGGAGGATGAGTCAGATTGTGATTTGATTAGTGTCTTCTTTCTGTCAGTTCTTGCTTCCACTTGGAGACTGAAGGCCTCTTACTCATCCTTGGTTGAATTCAGTGAGGCAAGTGTCACTGGAGAAGATTCTGGAAGCTTCCATTGTCTCTCCACCTCACGGAATGACACTGCCATTTGCCATTTCTCGCCCATCGCACCCCACAGAAGGGACTTTTGAAATGCAACGCACCCTTGCAGTGTATTTAGGTGCAATGCAACGCACCTAGCCAGTGGAGCAGTTGAAATGATCCTGTTTTGACTTATTCTGAGCAGTTTCTGGTGGAGAACTTCTGGGAGAAGCTGTAATCTGTTGACCTTGTTCCTTTAGGGGTTAGAACAACACTTTTAGGGACTTAGGAGCCCTTGGTTTATGGACATTTCATGCTTGGAGTTGTAGGGCACAAAAATGTCTATAACAGTTGCCCCCTAAAGTATGAGGCCGTTAACCTTTTGGTGTCAGATGAAATACTTTATTATGAGGATCCGAAGTTCTTTCAATGCTGGGAGGAGACCTGTAATAAGATACAATACAATACATTATCTTCATACTATTTTCATGATATAGCTGAGGCGGGCATTCCCATGCTCAGCTTTATAAATTCATTTTCATGTACATAGGACAGACAATCGTCTGAGTGTAGACTGATGATTCTGGTAGAGCCATCATCCTTTTGAGTGGATGATTATCTGTGCAGCAATGATGTACATTTAATGTCTTTATTTTCCTGAATATATATCGCAGCCCGGATGGATGAAACTAGATCTGGGGTCTTCAATCTCATCCGATCTTCACTCGAAGTACAAGTCGATCCATGTGAGAAATGTTCTAAAGTCAAACATGGAAAGACATCGCTTGATTACCAGTCAATGATGTAAACTGTTAACAAGCGCGAGACGAATCACCGATAATGATAATGATCCTCAAGGTACTGCAGTACAATTCACGTGGTGTTAATAAAGGACTTGGCGTCGAACACCACGCAAAATCTTTCGGTCGAAGGCCATTGATGTAAACCTGTCGCCGGAAGTGAGAAACTTGCCATTGAGGCATGCAAGCTTCAAAGTACTAAATGGGGTGTCCCTAGATCAACTTCTTGGATAATGAGCTGATGTCGACAAGAAGCGATCCGTCACAGGAGGACCTTAATGAATCCCACATCAATGACACGGAACGGAGCAAATGATTTTAATGGAGGTGAAAACGATCTGGTGATATAAGGTTCAGGGTGGCAGTCATGAAAGAATGGAGTATAATGTATGGTAGTGGGTGAGACACAGGTGACTTCTCTGGATGACTTCTCTTGAACATATCGGCGACACTAATGTGATGGATTGGTAGCATTAACCCCAAATGTGGATGGTATGGCGTGACCATGGCGATGTGACCGGTGAATGAAACAACCCAACCCGACTCGGACACGGAGTGGAAGTGTCATGTTCAAGAGCGACTTGCTACCAACAAAGTTTCTTTGAGTTTTCTTCCCAATTTTTCCCCAGTCATTGCTGACCAGTACCTCTTTATTTTTTTCAAGCTTGAGGAGGATAACATATGCTTGTTCTATAATTTTCCCTTTGGGCAAACCCATCGCTACGTTTTAACGAGCCTAGCGATAGTGAAACTCTTTCTCGTCTAAAGACAAGTTTGTCGCTATTAATCTTTTTAATGAGTTTAACGACAAAGATAACTCGGTCCTTTTCAATTTTAGAGAGTCTGAAAAGGAACGTAAAGGAAACTCCAAAATTCCTTTTTCGTCATCTAATCCCTTAAGTCCGAAAAAGTATAAAACAATACAGAAGGGATGAATTTTCGATACTTTTAACGAGCCGAACAAAACAAGCGCTCGATCTTTTTGTGTAATAATCCCTTAGGTCCAAAAAGATTAAAATCTAGAGGAGGGATAGCACTTCCTGTCCCTTTAACGAGTTGGAAGGCCAAGGACTCGGCAATCTTTTCATATTTTACGAGTCAGTTGAAAAGAGCTTAAAGGAGACTTGTCTTTTGAGGAACGAGTGATAAAACGGATAGCAGCTGATTCCAGGTAAGGTTTGGAATTTTCCAATCACGGCGGTGTCACAAGGATGGCTAGTGAGATCACTCTTCGCAGCTGTTCCTCAAAATGGGTAAACAATCAAATGGAGGTGAATGATCGGCCAATGAAAAAGTGGAGGTGACGGTGCAAACACGACCGAGGCTTTAATGGCTGAAGTACTACATTCACGACGGTTATTTACCAGGGAATAGTTCATCTTTTAATGAGCTTAAACGCGGGTAGAAACATTTGCTCATGTCTTATGTTTATTTTTTAACGAGCTTGAACTATGTGCTAAAACTGCTCGATTAATCCAGTCGTATGATAAGAATGTCTCATATAAAAATGGAAACTTTTAGAGTTTTGCCCCACATCCTTTCTTTATGCAAGTTAGGAGACGACCAATCCTACGAGTTTAAAGGGTTAGAGATCCTATAAATTAAAAAAAAAAAATAGTCGCTCTTCGCTTGCACTCCAAAAGGTTTGCATGCCCCCAGGTATAAAACAGAGTTTCAAGGTTACCCCTTCTTTAGTCCGTTAAAACATTCATTTTACTGAGAGAGGTCTACCTCTTACAGGTTACCCAAAGATTGCTCTATTCACAGCGCAAAAAAAACACTTCTTTGGCGATGTCTACCGAAGTAAACAAAGGTGAGCGGATGGTATGGCATGACCGTCCCTAACATAACTTTGACAAGAGGATCTTGTTCCAGTCCAACTCCCCCTTCCAATCACGGATGGGAGTACGGAGGTCATATTCTCTTGCGGAAACCTACCTTATACCCGAAGTTTTCTTGCCGAAGCAGACCAGGATGCATGCCCCCTGGGTTTCAGTCATGTCCCCCTGAATCACTCGCACTCATCGGGTGGACGGACTGGAGATTGAGACATTTCTTGCATGAAAAGACCATTCAGGGATGGTATATGACTATTTGCTATGCGTGATCCGGGAAATGAAAGCTGGTCTACAAGCTTGACCACTCTTCCTTCATGCGGAAAACACATTACTCTAAAGAGTTAGGAGACAATTGCTCCCATGCAATAAATATAGTCTCGTCCAAGGAGTAGATTGTAATCCAGGGGTCCTTGAACTACCATCACATTCATGTGAACGGTTTTCCCTCTCAATGTTATGGGCACATTGGGAAGGATCCCTAATGGTCGACTGTTTCCTTTATCAAAGCCTGTCAGATTTCTCATCTCAGGCAAAAGTGATGGCGAACCAAGCACTTTCCAAGCAATTGAGGAAAGGATACTCATAGAAGCCCCCTCATCTATGATGGTACCAGCCATAACCATTCTATATATTTGGAAAATAATTCGGAATGGTATACTAGCTGGTAAACGGGGTCTGCCTAGTTGATTCTAGTCGAAGGAGACAACTAGGTTGCTTGGAGGTGGGCCCGAATAGACGGCGGGTATGACTCTGACGAACTTCCTTCCTGCGGTAAAGGAACGGGTAAATTGCCCCCATGTTCGTTGGAGTCTGTGTTTATGAAGAGAATTTGGACGTTGTCATCCTTGTTCTCTTCAGTGATTGTATCATCTAAAGATGAAACCTCTAAAGGCAAGACCGGGTCAACTGCCACCTCGACCTTTTGACTTTCGTCTGGTATGGATTCAGATGGTTTATCTTCAATGATAGGTGCTTCAGCCGACCACCTGAGCGGGCCGGCCGGATTTTCAACTGGTGACGGACTCGGCAAGAGCTTTTTATATCCAAGAGGAATTTGTGACGGTGAAACCAGACGATCGTCCAAAACTCTTTTAGCCTCACCTAAGAAGGTACAACGGTGGACAGCATGATCGCCTTCTTACAGTTTACAAGGAAATCTATATTTTCCTTTTTATCCTAGGGCTTCACTTTCACTAGTTGACGGTGTGTTTTCAACATGATCATCAGAGGTTGACGACACCGGGTTGTGCAAATGGGGAGACCAGTCCCTTAAGATCTGAAGGATGCAAGGACAATCTATGTGATAGTGGTCTCCCTTGCAAATGACACATGGAAATTTAGGCCTGGTCAATGCAATGTGTGGATTTTCGTTAGACGACACTCGTTTGCCCCCATTCATTTTTGGCTCCTTCTTCTTCTTCTCTTTCTTCTTCTTTTCTTTCTTTTCCTTAGGTACTTGACTTTTGGCTTTAGTAGCCCCATCAAGCGAAGAGGAAGGAGGAGAGGAAGAATTAGAGGAAGTAGAAGGTTGGTGGGTAACTCTAGACTCGTCTAATTGCTGATTCGATTGTTTAGGAATAGTGGTGTTCTGAACGACAGAGGTTGAGAAGAGACATACAGGCAAACCAATTGTCAGTCCTGGAAGCGACAATGTGGCCATATGGGGTCCACCAACATCTTCCCAAGAGGAGAAGGGACTAGGATTTCCTCCAAGGGGAATTCCTTGGTTGGTGGACTCCATTTTCTCAACCCAAGATCAACGTAGGAAAGGGGTAATGAATATTCCGTTTAAAATAAATTTTAGACGCTTTGACACAACTTGTTTTTTCAGTTTTTAAGAGTCGAGAAAAAACAAAAGATGACTCTAGTCTCCTTTGATTTTTAATGAGCCTGAAGTGACAAGTGCTCAGATGGACCTTTTCCGTTAAGGAGTCTGAAAAGGAATGAAAGGGACTGCTCTGGAAGTCTAGGTAGAGGGAGTACCAAACCAATCGCAAAACTGCAGAATACTTTTTACAGTACGGCAGTCAATCTTCCCGAATGATGTGTTCAGTGCATTGCGATCGATAGGGCGGTAGACACGGCTTCCTATGGATAAAGGATTTAAGCCTATAGGGGAGTCCCAAAATATACTCGACGGTACGTGGGATCACAAGTCCGTACTGGCACTTATCGTCTCAAAGTGGAGGAATCACCCAACCAACAGTGAGAACAACAGTTACCAGGCTCTATGACGCCAGAATACGTCTCTAGCCTAGACCTCTAAATGTTGTGCGTTAAGTTCCAAAGCGTTGTTAGAATCATTGAATTTATTTTAAGTTGATCTTGCTTATGAAGTTTGCCTTTTGGGTTCACCACGAGATGTAGATGTAATTCCTAAAATGCAATCTAAAGATGATAAACAAACTTTTTATCTCTTTTATGCAATGAAAATCCTAGCTACTAGGGAAAAGAAAGACAAAATCTTTTCACAAAGAGCAAAGAGCACACTGTAAATGCACTTTCCTAAATCAAGCCAAACAGACTGTCTATATGCAAATGCACATGCATGTATTTGTTTTCGACTTTCTTAGTATATGGATACTAAAAAGAAAGATGATGCACAAATCTGAATTTCTTTTCAAGCGACAAACATAAACAAGCTTCTTTTCGAAATCAAAAATAGAGATGATTACGACACCTTACGATTTTGAAATGAATACTCGTTTTTGACACTAGAAAATCACAAATCCAGACCAAAATAAATAGTAACAGGATAATCAACCATCAACAGCAATCAAACTCTTTCCAACGATTGAAATCGACACTTACGACAAATTCAAATCAAAGGACAACAATACGATTACGCTACTTTTGCTAAGGAGAACTGTAAATGACTCAACAAACACACAAAAACATCTACAGTTCTTTTGTACAAAGGAGGCGGAATAACAGCAAGGAAAAGGGGTTTCAAACAGGCATATACTGATCACAGGCAGCAAAATTCAGAGATAGAACTTGAAAGAATGAAACACAAGAACCACAGTTGCACAGGGCTAGTCTGATCAGCGCACCTATAACACATAGAATCTGAAATGCAGCGCAGGTTGCCCTTTCGGGAAGTGCACTGAAATTCAGGATCCCTTAACAGTACCTACGCTGGGCCAGAAACGAGACTCTGTCCGGGTTCCGGGTCACAGTTTGCAGTTCAGTCTTTGGTTTTTGGCCGAGTAAAAAGCAATCAGTAATTCAACAATCAGGGGTAGATCTAAGGAGGATCTAAGAGCTATCACAAGGGCAATTAGATAGTTTGTGAATCAGTTGTTTAAATCATAAACAGATCTAGTGAATGGATTGAAGCAGCAGATGTCTACTTTGCATTTGTTATGGCAAATGCAGTTCGAATGCCACTTATAAGTTTATGAAACAAACAAACAAAGAATGATAAACAAACAAACTAATTAGCTCCCCAGCGGAGTCGCCATTTTGTTACAGGGAAAAGTGTCTATTTAGAACTGCTCTATCCCACTAAGGTGTGACAGCTGCCTTAGAAACAAACAGAGAAAAACTACTTTTGTATTTCCTTTATGAACTATAGATAGAGAGGAATAGAAAGAACCAACCTGTGTCTTGCGCTAGTCCTTTGATCCAATCCTTCTCTTCTTTGATAGTCTCCAGCTACCTGCTCCCTTACTTGCCCAGCTTCACAAAGTACCTGTAAGATCACAGAAGAAGAAAACTACACAAAGACATGGATCTATATTCATAAACAACTTAGGATCAGATTTAAGTTAACCATACAAATTAACAAGCATCAATGATACAAAAGCATGGAGGAAAACTAAAATAGCTTTTATTGATAAACAAGAAAAGATCCAAGAGGATTTACAACCAGTGGTTCCTGGCCCAACATCAACCTCCCAGCAAAGAAGCCCCTCTTCACCTCAAACAAAGCATAGATCACCCAACAATCTGATGTTTGTCTCAAAAAACCAACAGCAATTCCTTACAATATGAAAAATTCCAGCCTCTGGATCTCTGGGATGAGGGATCCATATATAGATATCTATAAGGAGGATGAGTCAGCTTGTGATTTGATTAGTGTCTTCTTTCTGTCAGTTCTTGCTTCCAATTGGAGACTGAAGGCCTCTTACTCATCCTTGGTCGAATTCAGTGAGGCAAGTGTCACTGGAGAAGATTCTAGAAGCTTCCATTGTCTCTCCACCTCGCGGAATGACATTACCAATTGTCATTTCTCGCCCATCGTACCCCACAGAAGGGTCTTTTGAAATGCAACGCACCCTCACAGTGTATTTAGGTGCAATGCAACGCACCTAGCCAGTGGAGCAGCTGAAATGATCCTGTTTTGACTTATTCTGAGCAGTTTCTGGTGGAGAACTTCTGGGAGAAGCTGTAATATGTTGACCTTGTTCCTTTAGGGGTTAGAACAACACTTTTAGGGACTTAGGAGCCCTTGGTTTATGGACATTTCATGCTTGGAGTTGTAGGGCAAAAAAATGTCTATAACACTACTCATATGCGTTCACCACCAGGTTGTTCCATTGTGGCCTATGTTGGTCACTAGTAGGTTTCTTGCCTTTGCACCTTCGTTGGTTCTAGAAATCCGAGAGAATGATCATGATTCTGAAAGCTTCCATTTCTAGGTGTTTCTAGAAATTCTTACAACTACTAACCTTGGATAAAACAATCAGATCCTATCCATCCCTACATTAGACTTTCTATCACTTATCCTTTGATCCTATCCCTCCATCAAAGGTGGATCTCTTACCCTAGATTTGTAATTGGATAAGAACTCCCAACTTACTATACTTCTCTATATATTCCCAGACTTCTATGTGGTTGGGGGTTGGATTTTGGAGAGTGATTCTTCCCTTATACTATTATAGTGAGTGGTCATCATTCCATGCATTTAGGGTGATTTGAGGTTTATATTTTGACAAGGAAAGGATAAGTCAACAACTTGGAGGAGCTCTTCTACAAGATCAACTAATACTTACGGTTCTAATATCCTTCCATTTATAGTAATGCAAAGAATCCATTGTTTTCCTATATGTGACGTTGCTTCACTTATTTCAATACCATGTTGATCTATTGAATGAAGTACTTAGATGATATTACATAGATCTTGTAGTTTCTTGGCTTGTGTTATCTGACTGTGCATGTTTTAATTTTGGTAATCTAATCTGAATTTAAACAGGAATGCAAAAAATTATAGATATAACCATATACTAAGATGTAACAAAAATAACACTTCATTTCATTAATATAAAATACTGAAATATTCTTACAAACATAATGGAAATAAGACTAGCTCAAGTGATGGTAGCTTATCTCTAAGAAGAGATGTGGCAGCTACATGCCTCTGAACTTTGTTACAATGAGGCTTGAAGGCCTATTTATTGTTGAGAAACAATGGAAAAACCTAAGCATCCTAAAACCTAACCCTAAGAGATGAAATGCCAAACTATGGGCCCCATTGGGGTAAGTTGGTACATCAACTTCTTACGGTCATAACTTTGGCATACGATCTTCGTTTTACGCACACAGTACCTCGTTAGAAAGATCTATCCAAGGATTAAAACTGCAGATAGTGAATACTAAGTTTAAAACAAGGATTTACCACTGGTTTTTTTTCGAAAAATGCCATTTAGGTCCTCGAAACTGCTTCAGAAGTTCAAGACCCAAAAAACTGCAAAAAATAAAAAATTGTGCTACAATTAAAGAAGCTAAAAAACTGAAAGAAACAATGGTCGGTGTTTAAGTGGAATATGTGGGTGGCCACCAATATCTACCTAGATAATTCCTCCCACCTTAGGAAGAAATGGTCCCCATTGTGTTGATTTCCTTTATGAGATGAGGAAACTTCTGCTGAACTTGGTCTCTGGTGAGCCACTTGCCCTAGTGAAGGAGTTGGCCTACTTTGACAACTCAATATAGTTGGATCCTTTATTGTCAAGTGTTCTTGATCTATGTATCCATGATCCAATCATTTGCAGCTTATTCCATGCAGTTTGGGTTTAACTCTGTTGGTGTGAGGTGTTTTGCAATGTTGGATGTGTCCAACAATGGTGGAAAGTAGGGCTGAAGGTGGTCCACATTGAACACTAGGTGCAGACCAAGGAATGGTGGAATATTGAGCTCAAAGGTATTGTCCCCTACTGCCTTGGTGATGGTGTATAGCCCATACTAGAGCGGATGAAGCTTGCGATGGGGCCGAGCAAGGCGCTCCTTCTCAAAATGTAGCCAAGATTCTTCACCCACAAGAAACTTGTGTGGCACCTGATGCTGATCATTTCACTACTTGTACTTAACATTGCCTTTGTCCAAGATGTCATGGACCTATTGGTGGATGTGCTAAATGTGTTCAATGAAATTGTTTGCCTTGTCAGCTTCAGACTATACATGAGCCAAATCTACCTGAGTAGCTGCAAATGGTATGGACACATCAATGGGACATAGTGGATGGAATCCTAGGCCCACCTGAAAAGGGATATGGCCAATTGAGCTGTGGAGAGCTAGATTATAGCTATGCTGGACATAAGGGAGGCTCTCATACCATGTGCGTGGATGCTTTGAGTTGTACATGCACAGAATGTGTAAAATCATCCTATTGATGACCTCTATTTAGCCATTAGTTTGGGGATGGAAAGTTGTGAACTTAGTGAGCTTGGTGTCCAACATCGACCAAAGACTGGACCAAAATGTACTGAGGAACCTGTTGTCCCAATTTGAGATGATAGACTCTGGGATCCCAAAGTGTACCCACACTTCTTCAAAGAAGAGTTTAGTAGTGGATTTTGCTATGATATTCTACATGTATGCTGCCATAATGGCCATCTTCGAGAATTTTTTGACGACCACAAAAACACAGTCATTTCCACGCTTAGTAGAAGGAAGGCCCAACACGTAATCCATGGATATGGATTCCCAAGGTCGACTAGGGGTGGGCAGCGGAGTATAGATGCCTTGCTTCTTTATGGTCAGTTTGGAAATGGTGCATGCAGTGTAGGATTTGATGTACTTCTTGACATTCTATCGAATATTTAGCTAGTAGAAATATGCTTGTAGTACTTCCACTATTTTCTCAACCTCGAAATGTCCACTGACCTGACTGTAGTGCACTTCCCAAATAATCTTGGCACACTCACTTGAAGGAACACAAATGTGTCCCAGGTGGCATAACAGTTCATCCTGGAGGTGAAAATCTGGCACTTTCTGACCCTCCAAGAGCATCTGGTATGTGTGGTTGAATTTTGGGTTGTTTTTGTAAAGAAGTGGCCAATCAAAAGTATCATTCCCACAAGAGTTGAGCATGGTGGGTAACACCATGATCAGGGGTCGGTTGAGGTAGTCTACAACATTATTGGTGTTTCCTTTCTTATACTTGATATTCAAATGCAACTGTTACAAGTATGTGGACCACTTATGATGGCGATCATTCTAAAACTTCCCTTGCATCTGTATGAACTATAGGGGTCAACGTTCTATGTGGATGACCATTTCCTTCCCCAAAATGAAATGCTTTCATTGTCAGCAAGCCTGCACAATGGAATACATCTCTTTGTCATAAGTGGGATACTTTTAGACTGTGTTTGAAAGTCTCTCATTGTTATATGCCACTGGACACCCCTGTTGAGTAAGGATTGCCCCAATAGCATAATCAAAGGCATATGTCTTGTTGAAGTTTCTAATTTTCCTTAGTTTAGAAACCCTTCATCCACTTTTCCTGATTTATTCCTACCTACTTGTTATTTTTCCTTAGCAGGTTATTTACAAAGTAAATACTGAAAATAAACACCAGTGCATGCTCAACATATTACATACCAGAAACTAAAAGAAACAAGAACAAACACATGTCATGAAACCATTATTTTTGGACCAATGTCCTTAGAAAAACCCAATGCGGGAAAACTGGTGCGGCTATCTGACGATTTTCTTATTAAGAAATATTAGAGTACAATCTGGGTGCCGAAAATAACCTACCCAACAAAGAATTTCCTTAGCATCTATACCTCACAATTTGAGAGAAATCTCCTAGCTGAAACCACGGAAAATCCTTTCGATAGCTCCTCAGCACAAAAGTGCTCTGCAACCCCAATGTCTGCCCAATTTGGACTGCGTATACCACTCTCTATCTCATGTTGGCCCTACGTCAGCCTTTCTTGGCCTACGTCATCTTTTTGGGCCTCTGCATCATACACGTTGGCCCCTCTTGTGCTCTGCGTAGCACTTGGCTGCCTCTGCATGAGCCCTTGCTAGCTCTGTGTCACTCTCCTTGGCTATTGCGCTACTCTCCCAGTACACTCTTTTCCTTCTCTATTTCTCTATACTCAATTCCCCTCGTTTTCTCTTCTAATCATTGATTCTATCTCTCTTAGCAAACCCCGATCTAGAGAATAGAATCACTTATCACTCTGATGTTTTCTCTAAGTGACCCTCAAGCCTCCTCTTATACTTTTCTTGTTGACATATCAATGGCCAAGATTAATTCCCTAATCAATGGCTAATATTATATCTCGCTTGATCCATGTCTTTTGGACCATTCTAACACAAATTCATATTAATACACATTAATATTTTATTTTCCCTAAGTTTAGACTTAGGGACTCCATTAAAAATATTAATTATTTTAATATCTCTTGATCTGTTTAGAATCTGCTCAAACCCTTTCTCTGTATTAGAGATCTCATGTGCCCCAACCTCTCCACCAAATTTTTTGGTTGTAACACATCTGGTGTTGCCCCAAATCAACATGTACCAATCGCAAATGGTTGTTGCAAGTCTGGTAATGTGAGCACTGGTGCAAAGCAGAGGTGACGTTTCAACTCTGCGAATGCCTTCTATTGATATTCAAACCAAAAAAAAATCATTTCACTCCTCCCTTGGTGACTTGACCCAAGCACCAAGTGATATGAGAGAACCCCAACACAAACCTCCGGTAAAAATTAGCAAGACCTAGAATGTTGTGGGGCTGTGTCAGAGTGGTTGGGGCTGGCCAATCTCGAATAACTTGGACCTTGGATGGATCCACATGCACCAACACATCAATAATGTATCACAGATACTGAACCTAGTTCATGGCAAAATTGCATTTCTCCAAATTGGCACATAGCTTGTGTTGCCGCAATGTTTGGAGAACCTGTCGGATGTGGTGGAGGTGCTCCTCCCAACTCTGGCTAAAGATCAGGATGTCATCCAATTATACCACTACAAATGAGTTGGCAAATGGCCGCAAGATGTCATCCATCAGCCTCATGAAGGTTGGAGGAGCATTCTTCAATGCAAAATGCATAACCAACCACTCAAAAAGGCCCTCCTTGGCTTTGAAGGTAGTCTTCCACACATCGAAGGGTTCGATTGGTACCTAGTGATATCCAAACTTCAATTTGATCTTGCTAAATATTTTTCCTCTTTTAGTTGGTTCACAAGGTCATCAATCTATGGGATTGGGTACCTCTTCCAGATAGTGATCTTGTTCAGCACCAGATAGTCAATACAGAGTATCCACATCCCATCCTTCTTATGTACCAACACGATCGGGGTCCCACATGGTGATGAACTCGATCGGATGTGAACTTTCTACAACAGCTCTTGAATTTGCTTCTTGATTTCATCATTATCCATAACAGAGCACCGATAGATGGGTCCATTTTGTAATGGTACACCTGGGGTCAGATCGATGGAGTGCTTGACCTAACAGTGCATAGGCACCATTGCGGGGGACATGAAGATGTCGTCATACTCCTCCATGTCCTTTTACATCTATTGTTGTCATGTGGAGGGGCCCTGTCAAGAGGTCGTGGCCACCATCTTCTTCTTTCCTTGAGGGCGTATCATCAGGAAAAAAAAGTCACGGTTTTGGAAATGAGCTTACTACATTATTTTGCAGTAAGAAAAGAGATGGCAATAGGCGGTGCTACCTCGATAATCCTGTACAACTTATTTCCCAAGGTAAAACTAACAACACAAGGCCTTGACTCATACACATAATGTCGCTTCCACAAGTATGGTTGGCCTAATAATACATCCCAAACATCAAGAGGAGCAACGCCACATAATACCTCACTCGTGAAGGGCTTGATGTTGTATGGAAGGTGACATTGGTGGCTATTGCAAAGATCTCATCCTTGGTAAAGCCACCCGATGGTGTATGGTTGTGGGTGTGTTGTGGTTGGTAAGCCCAACTGCTTCTTGACCTCTACTGAAATGAGGTTCTTTTGGCTCTCACTATCGACAATGAACTATAGTGGGGAACACATTACCCATATCTGGGAGTGGAAGAGGCACTCCTCCTCCTCTGGATCTTCGTGGTGGCAACAATGGTCTTGGGTGCCTCAACAATAATCTTCTTCCCTTTTCATTCCCCTTGTTGGGTTCTGACTAAGAGTCAAAACATGCATCTGATTGAGAATCCTTTAGCTCAACCATGAGTGACTGCTTGGCCCAACACTCACTTGTGTTGTGAGTGGAGCTCTTATGGAACTCACACCACTTTCCTATGTCCTTCTTTGGCTTTGCGGTGTTGTTCTTTGCTTGCATCTTTGGCATATTTTCCTTTACCCAGCCCAATCATGGTATGAAAGTTTGTCGCCTGCTTGTATTTACTATTTAAAGGATTTTCATGCTATGTTCATTGAACGATATAAGGACTCTTATCCATAATTAAATTTAGTTCAAGACTGTTGCAAGCATGCTTATAGTTTTATTGAAAGCCTTGAGAAATATTATGAAGATGATAATTTTATGGATGATGAGATCATGGAGGCTCTGTATGAGAATCCATTTCAGCAGCATAAAGAAAACTTAGAGGATACTTGTCCAGATGATCAGGACATTTTGCAGCAGAATCAAGATCAGCACGCTGAAGATCGTCATATGGTGGAAGATGATGAAAGATAGGGTTCTATTACAGATCTGCCCACAGAAGAAGACAGCGTGCAGGGTAGTCAAGATTCAATTTCAGAATGTGATGCAGTCAAGTCAGCTATTTCAGATCAACATTCAGATCATGATGACCAAGAATACCTTGTGCTGAATCCCATCAAAGAGAGCTCTGTTGTTGAGATCATAGATAGAATTGTGGATTCAGATGTTCATAAAAAATAGAATGAGATCTTTGTGCAAGTAAGTGATAAATCTCCTTTCAATAACTCAGTAATAAATGATATTTTGAATGCCCTGTCATATGAAGATAATTATTGTTTAAGAAGATGAAAACAAAAAGCATTGTCTCCTTTGTCTGAAGATGAGATAGATCTACTTTTGAGAGGTCTTGTTACAGCCCAAGCTACAGTAGATTTGCAGTGCACACATAGTCAGGAAAGTCTTGGAGAAACTTCTTCCTCTTTTTAAAAGGATGACTGTCTTATAATCAGTTTTTTAGACCAGCAAAAAGATATTTTTTTCTTTCACAAAGATGATAAGGCTGTCATGTTTGATAATCTCGAAGATTGTTTTTTGTTTAAGAATGACCAACAACACATTCACACCACAGAAGATCAAAACATTCAGGATTTCCATTCAGATTCCTCTTCATATGTTTCATGTGCTGAAATGTTTTTCCAAGAAGAGATCTGCTCATCCATTTGTTCAGAGTTTTTTGAAGCCTATGAGCATACTTTTACTGAAGCACATGATGAAGGCAGATCAGAATTTGAAACAAAGGACACCTTGTTCTTTCAGCAGGAGGTGGCAATGGCAAATCTTCATGTTTTTTACGATCCTCTAGCAAGTTTGTTGCAGCCAGCAGTGAAAGTGTTTATTACAGTGTTTTGTTGCAGCCATGGTCAACTATGTTTTTGGATGCCCAGTGATGGGTTTGTACTGTTGACCAGAAGATCTAATCAGGAGAATCAATCAAGAAGGCATCTGCGTGATTGGTTGCATTGGCATTTTGATATAGTTTGATGGTATATTGTCTTGTAAGAAACACAGGTGGTTGTCATCATGATTTCAGATATTGATGGACTGCTGCCCTTCAAATAAGCTTTGTAAGTTCTTGTTTTCGTTAAGTCAGTCATGAGTCATTTATGAGTCAGTTTTCAGTCATGTTGGTTTCATAATTGTGTCGGCTTGAGTCAGGTTTCAGTCAATAAATGAGTCAAAGTCTTGTGTCGTTTGCCGAAATAATGGACTCCATAGCCCAATGGACGAAGGCGCTGGTCTGCTCTCCCAAAGATCTGTTGTTCTTGGCACCTCCAAGGAGATACCATCCCCATTGGAGCCAATGTTAGTGTCAGTCTTTCCAGACTTCCTCCAGTGATCAAATATGCTCTTACAAAGTGGTCTCAGAGTGTCCAGGTCAAATTTTGTCATTTCAAAGAGTTTTCAAGCAAAATTTGGTCACTAGGCATTAGGTCTAGGGTTTGCTCTCACTCCTTTCAAAATTGCCCAAATGTCAGTCTATTTCACTATTCAGCTGAGTCTATCATCATTCATAGGGTTTTCATCATCATGTAAGGTTCCATTGGGTCATTTTACACCTTGTTCATGCTTCGGTTGCGCCTAGGCAAGGTTCATTTCCCTCTCCTAGGGTTTTGAAGGCAATTTCTCTTGGATGGTCAAATCATTAGCAAAACTTGCATCCAGATGTTCATACACCTTCCCCTATCCTTAAAGTACCTTATCAAATGCTTCCCATCACTGAGATCCCCCAAATTCCTCATTTTTGCACAAACCCTAGTTTCTTGCTACAACTTGGCAATTTTCTAGGTTTGGCCTGTGTTTTGCCCTTTTGGACCCTTTCCCCTCACTCAATATCTGAGATTCCACTTTCCCCTGCTTCCTAACATCCCTCCCTACTCCCCAAAATTTCCCCAAGAATTTACAAGCCCCTCATCCCCTTCATTTCGCTTCATTTCCACAAAATTCCTAGTTTCACACATCGGGATAACTTTTATTCAAAAGATGTTTCAGAGCAATCAAAGATGAATTTTTTAAAATTGAGAGAGGTTTTTGTCCAAAACATGCCAAAGACGAAAACCCTCCTTCACGTTTTACACAGGTGTCATGGTTTTAGAGAAATGTCAAAAATATCGCTGCCTCGGGAGAATCGAATGCACTTCTGAAGTGACCTTGGGAAAATCACGTTTTATCCAAGCTTGGTTGGAAAAATGACTTTCTTGATGAGTCAAATGATAACTAGACATAAATATATTTCCAATGAGCTATCATGAGCTCAATTTAGAGTTGAGAAAGGCATTCCAACGTTGACTGCAACAGCACTCCGCCTTGAGGCAGCCTCATTTGGCACATTTTGACCAGTCTTGGGAGATTTGATTTTTGACAGGGAAAATGAACTCCAAATTGAAAAATTTTAGTTTTGTTGGAAAGTAGACTCAAAGAAATTTCCAACGCGCTATCCTGCACCCAATTTGGACACCGGGAAGGCCTCCAAAACGCATCTGAAAGTCGTGCTACGCGTAGGGCTCAGGCGCGCTACGCGTCAAGGTTTTGGCTCAACGCGTAGCGCGCCGCGCGCTACCCTTAAGTTGGGGAGGTACATTTCACAAAAAATCAGAATTTTTGGATTTTTCATGACAAATTACACTTGCTCAGCTACTGCCAAGACATTTCATGGAGATTTGAGCCCCCAAAAGGTCAAAAAACAAGCAAAAAATGACCTTCTGCCACTTTTTGTACACACAGGAAGTAGTCTTGGGAGATTGCAATTTTGGAGGGGCAAATGGCCACCCAATTGAGAAATTACACTTGGGCTGGAGAGTAGACATCCAGAAATTTCCAACAAGCCCACTTGTGCCTCATTTGGATGCCGGGAAGTGCCTAAAAAGTGGCCTGAAAGGCGCGCTACGAGTTGGGTAAATTTGCCAGTTTTGCACCTTCAGCTCAGGAAAACGCAGCATTTGACCAATTTTGACTTTTTGGTGGGATTTTTCATCCTCCTTGATGTAAGTGATGTAATTTCATGTTGACATGACACTTATTTACCTATTCTACAAGATTCATTCATAAAATGGCAAACATTTAATGAATGAATTGGTTAACTAGCTTATAGAGGCAAGTTGTTTTGACTACCTAGATTGTAGTGCTTTGTTTAGAATTGGTTGAAACAGCTCCTAGGATGATGAGCTCGACCCCTAGAGGCTATGGAATGGGTTGGCATGGTCTATATTATGTATTTTCTAAATCATTTTCATGGTTGGAGAGGTTGGACTCTTGAGGGATAAGCTTAGACTCTATTACTCTTTGTATCTCTGCAATTTTGGCAAAGGAAAGACCAAGGTTTTGCAGCACTATTTGGGATTCCTGTGGTGATTTGTGTTGATGGTTTGTGTAGAATATGAGGCCTTGGTGCAAGGCCTATACAAAGCAATCGGGTTAAACGTCAAGTATCTTCAGGTCTTTTGAGACTCTGAGATTATCGTCAAACAGGTACGTAACACTATACATTACCTATCAAGTCATTTAAAACACTATCAACCTTTAGTACAAGATCTGACTGAGCATTTCATAGCATTTAATATCTCTTCAATCCCGAGACTCCAAAACGCAAGTGCAGACCTTTTGGCTAACGTAGCCTCTAGGCTTATTTCCTCCGAAGATTTTAGTCCAGATAGATTCTCAATAGAATTAATCTTTAGACCATCCATCCCTAACAACATTACAAATTGGAGAGTATTCAATGACGATCCTGATATTGTAAATTTCCTCACTTCTGAAGGATCCTACTCCAATCAGATAATTGATGAAGACCATCACGATCGACAAACACAACAAAATAGCACTGATAATGCTATACCTAAATCGGTGGTTAAGTTAGAAGACTTGTACGATTTGAAAAATCGGTTTAAAAGGTCTACCAATTCAAAGCTCTACAGTTCAACTCTGAACTACGAATTAGTAAACCTAGGAACCGATGATAAACCACAAAACATTAATCTAGGCATAGGCTTGGCCCCTGAAGAAAAACTAGCGTATATTCGTCTTTTGAGACAATATAAAAATGTTTTCGCCTGGAATTACGATGAGCTGAAGACATACGACACTTCTATCATTCAACACACTATTCCCATGATTGACAACGAAAAACCTGTCCAACAGAAACTGAGAAAGATCCACCCCAATTTAGAAAATCAGATAAAGACTGAGCTAAATAAGTTATTAAAAGCCAGAATAATTTTCCCCGTCAGACATTCCAAATGGGTCTCCAATATGGTACCCGTTAGAAAGAAAAACGGAGATATTAGAATCTGTATCGATTTTTGGAATCTTAACAAAGCCTGTCAAAAAGACAATTTTCCTCTTCCACCTATGGAACAGATATTATAGGCAGTAGTAGGCTCAGAACTAATGTCTTTCTTGGATGTATTTTTAGGATATAATCAAGGGCTGGTGCATCCCAATGATCAGTTGAAAACCACATTCAGAACTAAATGGGGCACATATGCATATCGAAAGATGCCATTTGGTTTGATTAATGTCGGCGCTACATTTCAAAGAGCCATGGACATCACATTTAAGGGTTTAGTCAACAAATCTGTAGTGATTTATTTGGATGATATAACAATGTATTCCAAGAAGCGAAGCGACCATCTCAGAGATTTAAAGCAAATTTTTCAACGATGTTTAAGGTATGGGATTTCACTTAACTCGAAGAAATATTTTTTTCGCATTAAGTGAAGGAAAACTTCTAGGATTCATAGTGTCAAAGTCCGGTATTCACATTGATCCTGACAGAATCAAAGAAATCTAAGAAATATCCCTACCTCATAATAAAAAAGCCATGCAATCTTTCCTTGGTCAAATCAATTTTGTAAAGAGATTTGTCCCAGATTTTTCACGAATTGTGTCTCCTTTGCAAACCATGATTAAAAAGAATTCAACTTTCAAATGGGGTCAAGATGAACATGAAGCATTCAACCTGATCAAAGAAGCTATTATTAATGCTCCATCTTTAGCAACCCCGAATTTTTCAGAATCTTTTGTTTTATACACATTTGCCTCAGAAAAATCATATGTTGCGATTCTAACCCAAGCAAATCAAGAAAAAACAGAAGCTCCAATTGCGTTTTTTAGCTCGAATCTACAAGGTGCTAAACTCAATTATTCAGACGTAGAGAAACAGGCCTATGCTATTTTCAAAGCAGTTAAATATTTCAGACCTTTCTTACTCAAAACCCATATTAAGATCATAGTACCGTTTCCAGCGGTAAGAAATCTTCTAGTACAGAAGGATATGGGCGAGAAAAGAGCGAATTGGATCACTGCTTTACAGGAATATGATCTTGAGATCAAACCAGCAAACATTGTAAGAGGTCAAGGCTTCTGCAAGATGTTAGCTGGAGCATCGCAAATCCCTGAAATGTCATCCGAAGAGGTACAAATGTATGAGGTAAGCCTGAACGATGTAGAATCATTGTATGCTGATATCATTTATTATCTTAAGAACGGGTATGCTCCATCACACCTGGATCACACTAAGAAAAGAGCTCTGAGATTGAAAGCTAAACAATATCAGCTCATAAATGATATTCTCTTTAGAAAGAATTATGATTCTGTTCTTCTTAGATGTCTTGAAAAAAATGAAGCCGAAAAAGTTTTGCAGGAACTCCACGATGGACCAGCAGGCGGACACTATGTTGGAGATGCTATTGCACATAAAATTCTACGTGCAGGATATTACTGGCCTACGCTATTCAAATATTCACACAGTTACGTGATGAAATGTCAAGTCTGCCAAACTACTGCTGGAAAACAAAATAAGCCGTCCCTGCCACTACAACCGGTAAACATCGAGCAACCATTCAGCCAGTGGGGCTTGGACATAATAGGTGAGATCATTCCTCACTCTTCTAAGCAGCATAGATACATCCTCACAGCAACAGATTATTTTACTAAATGGGTAGAGGTGGTTCCTCTCAAGACAGCTAATTCTGAAAATATTATCGAATTCATAGATCAATTTATAATCACTAGGTTTGGATTGCCAATGGCTTTAATATTTGATAATGCATCATACTTTTCTGGAAATGCAATGACTGAGTTCGCACTTAAAAGGGGATTCAAACTAAAATATTCGGCCAATTACTATCCGCAAGGTAATGGGTTAGCTGAGTCAACAAATAAAAACCTAATCAAGATTATTAAAAGAACAGTTGACCAGAACCAAAAGAATTGGCATAAAGCTTTGATAAACACATTATGGGCAGATAGAATAACAAAAAAAGCTTCGATCGGCACTTCCCCCTTTAATTTAGTTTATGGGAAAGAAGCGGTTCTTCCAACTCACTTAGTCATTCCCTCTTTGTCTTTAATACAGTACATTGATGAAGTACCTACTTCCTCCATACAGCTAAGACAAATGGAAATAATCAAATTAGAAGAACAGCGAGAACAAGCTAAAAGAACCCATGCTCATCATCAAGCGCTAATAAAATCCTCTTTTGATTCAAACAAAATGACCAGAAAAAATTTTCAGATGGGAGATTTAGTTTTAAAATGGGATAAAGCTCATGAAGAAAAGGGCAAACATACAAAATTTCAAAAGATGTGGCTTGGTCCTTTTCAGATTGTTGAATTCATAGGTCCATCAACATTTGTCTTACAGGATCTAGCAGGTAGAAGGGATTCTTTGCCTGTGAATGGTCAAATCCTTAAAATATATTTTCCATAGAAGATTATTCTTCTATTTTGTAGAATAGTTTCGTTTTTTCTTTTTCTTTCTTTCATAATAAAACCGGCTGTTAATGGTTACTATCGGTATTCGCGAAAAAGGCACCAATTCTCTTTCAGATTTTGAGCTTTTCGCTTGTATAAATAGAAAATTTTTGAAAATCTGATCTTTATTATTGACAGACACAGTTAAAAAAAAAAAAAAAAAAACTTTAGCCTAGATATGATATTAGTTTCGACTTCAAAAAATTTGATGAAAGCAACCTTTAGCGAAGGAATTGTTTTATATCAGCACAATGAAAGGTATCAATAAAAAAATAAAGATTCTCTGTAAAACTGTTGTTTGCAAACTCTATTGTTGTCGTCCAGAGCTTTCTTAAGGAAAACAATGATATCCTCCCTGTTAAAGAAAATCGCAGCATTCAGAGGGACAATCCAAGAAACACTATATCTCAAAGAATAAGAGGTCTCATCACGAGCCGGCTTATCATGATCACAGATATTATAACTTTTCTGACTTTTCCAAACACTGTCCATCAAAACAGGGCAATGACTCAAGATTATTGAAATCAAAAGACAAGGGGTCTCATCACGAGCCAGCTTGTTCAACAAAATTATAAATCAAGTGAATGAATGTGTCATAATTTGGCTACCAAACCAAGACATTGTTCTTTAAGAATGAAAAAGGAAAATGTGTCAAAATGGATTTTTCTTTGAGGGTTGTACGTAACCTTAAACGGGATAAAGGATCATTGCTGGGTAACAGGTAACCGTGTCGAGGCTATGGATGCCTGCTGGCAGCAGAGGCTCTATCTACGGAAAACGACCATATTTTAAGGCTAGCACACAGAGAAGACTTTATTTTATCTTTACATGACCTAGTAATGGCTGATGTAGATACAAGGACAAGACTGAGGAAGCAAGCAATTAGAAAAGAAAGAAGTTGAAACAAAATATCATTGATAGAATAAGGCATAATATACTCTATCTATCCATAACAAAGTTTAGATTTATGAAAATTTTTCTGTTTTGGAAGTTTAAAGAATTTAATAGAAAAGCAGAGATAACTGGTTCTTCCAAGTGAATCGCCATTGTTGTGACCACCAACAACCCCCCTCCTTCTTTAGTATTAGCAATAACGCTAAAGAAGTGGGGACCCTTAGTAATAAAAAATCCAAAAAATATTTTATAAAAAAAAAATTATTATACTCCTCAAAGATACATCGCACGGAGAAGAGTCAAGCATTCCTTTATGAGCACATTAAAACAACTGCGAAGAAGCGGCGCGAAATTCATCACATCGCATACATTGAGAAGTGCCCATAAATGACTAATCTTAAGAAAATCTCCGATGGCCGATATGCGATATCGCATATCGCAACGTCGCATAAGCAGCACACGAATAACTTGACAATCTGCGATGCCGCGATCAATGCGATCTGCGATGCCGCGATAAATGCGATCTGTGATAACTGCGATCTGCGATCAATGCGATCTGCGATCTGCGAGTCACAGAAATCACCCATCGCAAGTTTTCCTCGGCTCAGCACCCAAGAAAAGCTATCCCTAAACCAAAAATTGAGCGCACGGCTTAAAGAAAATTAATGAATGTACGCCAAGGTATTCATGAAGGACAGTTTTGTGTTTTTCAAAGAGTCAGTTCACTGTGGGTGTCATGATTTTACACATTCGTAGAACTTGAAGCTTTCATGTCAAAATTTATTATCATTACTTTTTCCTTTGCGTGAACTGCAGGAAACATATAAGGAAAAAGGGGAAAGCACCAATGATCGGAGAACAGAGAAGAGATGCTCTCATACGCGGATGCCGCATACAACAGAAACGCAGATTTCAGAGTGTTACTGAACAGATACTGATATCAATAGGCGATTCAACACTCAAGGTTAAGAAACTCACAAAAGCAGCATGTTTACAAAATTCTGAAGCTCATGCCCGGTAAAGGAAAAAGCGCTAAAGGCGGAAAACGCACCAGAAAGGCCCGGATCAAAAAACGGAGGTAGTTTTTGATGCGCGATTAGCGCCTAGCGCTAATCGCCAATCGCTAAGAAAATTGTTCAGAAAGAAAAGTCCCTAACTTGCTTAGTCATCCACGAGTCCGGAAGCCTAAATAGCAAAAGCAGAGGCAGCTAAGAGGAATCTGGGTTGTTACCAAGCATACACGCAGTAAATTCGCTCAACTAGAAGATAATTCTCAAAAATATCTTCCAATTTACTAAAAAGAGGTGTCAGCGCTTGTCATTTCTATTTTCGTAGCTCAAACAAAAGCAGAAGACGACTAGCCGACTCTTCCCAATCAAATGTTTCATACTCACAGCACTAAGGAGCAAATGCAGAAATAGTTAGAAATTAGATTCAATTTTTAGAAATAAGTTTACTTAGATAAAGGGCGGTCATTTTGAACCGTATCCGAAATTTATGTAATTAAGTTGTTTAGTTAGCAGTATTTAAACCCTTCTCATGCATTTAGAGAAGGGTCTGGAAATTTGTCAAAAACGTGTCCTCAGAACATGCACTTCTGCACCCTCAGAGGAGGTTTTGATGAATGAATGGATCAAGGTTTATTAATTTTTGCATTTGATGTCTGCTACTGATGTTGCACTTCTGTACTCTTAGTAGATATCACAACAAGGAGAGATAAATCATTATTACTTGAAGATTATGAGTAGGACCAGTCATAAATGGTACTTTTATCTCTTGGCCATTTCTGCTTATATTCTTGAAGTGATATACAGTTTTTAGTTGTTTATATGTTATTGCATGAATGTGTGAATTACCATTTGGCACTTTTGTACGGTGGACTCATTTATTTATGTTTGATATATGAATAACTTATTATGCGATATGTTGTTCACAACTGTTTTGCCTAACTTTTTATGCAAAGTGGTTCATCTTAATTGATTTCCATTCTTATGATAGCTGAATGATCTTTATTACCAGTTATTGTTTGAAATCCCTTTAGATCACATAATAGAAGAAATACACCCCGGGTTAGCATAGATTAGATGTGCTGTTTTCATTAGATTAAAATAGCATAGAATTAGATTAAAGTAGCTTAGATCAGAACTCTTAGATCAGCATAATCCAACTCTGCACACACACACCCTTAGATTGGGAAACTGGTCCCATTATCCCCAGTCGGACCCGCTATACCAAACGGATAAGGAGCTGCCAACCAAGGTCCGGACCGGGTGGGTATCCCCCTTGTTGTCGACCCGATTTTTGGGGCTTCAACAAAAGGATGCGATCCTCAATTACCAGCTCAACTAGCTTTCCTTCTTCAAGTGAAAGCCCTCAACAAAACTGTTCATCGAACAATTATTGATGAGGGGGCATCTACATGCATTATGTCGATGAGTTGCTGGAAAACTTTAGGATCTCCAACCTTGTCACAATCTTTGACAACATTAAAAGCATTCGACGGAAGGACATATACCCCATATGGTATTCTAAGTAACTTGAAAGTTGAACTAGGAGGGAAAACGGTAGAAATAGATGTTGAAGTAATCGATGGAAATCTTGATTACAACATCCTACTAGGAAGACCATGGATATATGCTATGGCTACTGTTGTGTCAACCTATTTTAGGAAGATTTCATTTCCCTTTCAAGGAGGGATTACAATTGTCGATCAACAAAACTTCCTCCCCAATGGTTCTCAAGTTATAGGAAGCATTCCCATGATCCATGGAAACCACCATTCGCTTCAAAATATCGGAGTAGGCCTACTAAAAGATCCTATATTAATGGGAACTTTCGCCCTTCCACCTCCAATCAACCTGGCGGAAGTAGCGTCGGTAGGAACCTGCAATATGATATCTTCTAAAAAGATCTCAGAAAACGATATCGACATGGATCATGCAATGGTTTTGCCACCAAGCCCAGCGGAAATATTGTAGCAATCAATGTTCCTAGCCTAGATGGAAAACCCAGATCAACGCTCATCAAGCATTTGGATAGATAGGTCTAAATAATATGGTACCCCTTCAGATCCTTGGTCGCGAGTGCATGTCACCGACGAAGGAATTGTCCAATCAATGGTAATTGAAGGAGCACCATGGAATGAATCCCACCATCGTTCTCTTCTTCCAGGTTGTGGAGAAGATACTTCTGATGCCCTTTATCATCCTTCAGTTTTTTATTTTCTATCAAATACTGTAAACACAGTGGATTCAGAGCGAAACTTGTCCAACATTGAAGAGACTATCGCCATAAATATCTCGACCAAAACAGATGTTGTAGAGAATATTTATGTTGGCAAATGTTGTTCTCCTTCAGAACTGGAAATAAACAACGCTCTTTTTCGCGAATTCAGAGATGTCTTTGCTTGGTCATATAGTGAAATGCTAGGCATTGACTCGAGTATCGTTGAACAGGAAATTAAGATGTATCCAGATGTCAAACCAGTACGACAACGGCTACGGCAGGTGCACCCCAAGAAAGCCGCTGCCATTAAGGCAGAAGTTGAAAAACTTCTCCATGCTGGTTTCATTTACCCGGTTCCTCTAACCGATTGGGTATCGAATATTGTCCCTGTTATGAAAAAACAAGGAACAATTAGATTGTGCGTCGATTATAGGGATGTAAATCAAGCTTGTCCAAAAGACAACTACCCTACACCCTTCATCGACAAGATAATTGATGAATGCGCTGGATGCGAAATCTTTTCATTCATGGATGGATTCTATGGGTATAATCAAATAAATATCCGCCCACAGGACCAGTCAAAGACTGCATTTATTTGTCCGTGGGGCACATTCGCATATCAAAAATTACCCTTTGGTTTAAAGAACGCAGGGGCGACATTTCAGAGGGCAATGAATTATGCCTTCCATGACATCAAAAACATCGTTCAACCATACCTCGATGACCTTCCGACTCATTCGCGAAAGCGGACTGATCACCCGCAGCATTTAAGAGCGATATTTCTACGTTGCCGACACTACAAGATACGACTCAATCCACACAAATGTGTGTTTTGCGTCAGTTCTGGTCATTTGCTTGGTTTTGTAGTCTCAAAGGATGGGATTCGTCTCGACCCATGTAAGGTCCAGGCAATCATAAATTTGCCTCCACCTTCGAATTTGCTTTAGATTCAGAAACTCCAAGGGAAAGCGAACTTTCTGAGGAGGTTCATTCCAAATTACGCCGAACTTGCTAAAGGTTATACACGTCTTTTGAAAAAGGAAGTACCCTTTGTCTGGGATCAGGTTGCGCAAGATTCCTTTGATGCTTTAAAAGAATCCCTAATGAAAGCATCATTAATGTATTCTCCTGATTATCAAAAAGATTTTAACATGTATCTGGCTGCAGCGGATACGACCATCGCAATGGTTTTAGTTCAAGAAGTAAATGGAACTGAACATCCTATATATTATTTAAGTAAAAACTTAAATGATACAGAAAGCAAATATTCTTACGTTGAAAAGCTAGCACTCATAGCTGTTCAAGCGATACAGAGATTTTGACACTATGTCCTCTTTCGAAAAACTACCATTCCGTCAGATTGCAACCCCATGACTTATATATTGTCGCGACAATTGCTGGGGGGCAAATATTCAAAATGGATAGCAATCCTGCAAGAGTTTGATCTGGAATTTATAAAATCCAAGTCAAAGAAAGCTCTAGTTTTCGCAGAATTATTGTGCAATCTCCCATCGTCGTCCAACGATGAAACATCCGAAGAAACAATCATGGACGAAAGTTTGTTTATGATATCTTCAAGCAATGATTGGTATGGGGATATAATCATTTATCTCCAAACCCAAAAATACAGGCCAAACACCTCCCACTCCGAACAAAAACGTATTCGATACCAAACAAAAGACTACATGATCGTCAGTGATACACTTTACCATCGTGGTATTGATACAGTTCTGAGAAGGTGCCTCACCCATGAGGAGGCCGAAAAAGTCCTGAATGATTGTCATTCAGGCGCGTGTGGGGGGCATCAATTCGGATATGCTACAGTGAAAAAAATCTTACAAGCAGGATACTTCTGGCCAACAATGTGCAAAGATTGCATAACCGCAGTCAGAAGTTGCCATGCTTGTCAAATTTTCGATAGCAAAACCAGAAGACCACCCGCACCTCTGCAGCCGATAGTTGTTGTTGGGCCATTCGCCAAATGGGGCATCGATTTCATGACATGTAACCCCACCTTGACCGGGGGGCATGGGTATATCATAGTCGCAGTTGACTATTTTACCAAATGGGCCGAGGCGATGCCTACATTAGATAATACTGGTGAAACAGCTGCCCTCTTCTTTTTCAATCATGTAATCACCAGATTCGGCGTACCACAGGCTATAGTCACAAATCATGGATTTCATTTTCGCAATCACATGATTGTCAAATTAGCTACCAAACTAGGGTTGTCTCACGACAGCTCTACTCCATATTATCCGCAAGCCAACGGACAAGTTGAAGCAATCAACAAGGTCCTGAAACGCATGCTGCAAAGGATGATTAGACTTCACAACAGAAGATGGCACCTAATCCTGTGCTCAACTTTGTGGGCTTACTGAACATCGGTAAGGAATGCAACCGGGTTTACACCTTTCCAACTGGTATATGGCCTGGAAGCAATCTTACCAATCCGGTGCGAAATCTCGTCTCTCAAACTCGCAATTGATCTCCTCCCCGGAACTTCAGAAGAAGAAGCTCGTTTCTTGGAATTAATCCAATTGGATGAAACTCGTCGTGATGCCGCTTTGGCTAACGAAGCCCATAAGAAACGAGTCAAGGCGGAGTTCGACAAAAATGTCAAACCCCGTGTCTTCTCAGAAGGTGACTTGGTCTTGCTTTACGACCAAGAATCCGATAAATTGGGAGCAGGTAAATTTAAGTCTTTATGGATGGGCCCCTATATTGTTAAACGGGTGTTGGCAAAAGGAGCCTACGAGTTAATGGATTATGACGAAATTCCACTGGCGCAACCTCGTAACGGGTTGTACCTCAAGCGTTACTATGCGTAATGGTAACCTGTATGCTTTTGTTATGTTTTTGTTTTCGCTAAAGTGTTTATTTTGGTCAAGTAATCCACTTTTTACATTTTTTGCAGACGTCAAACCTATTGGAGTCATGTGTTGGATATGCCGACGGAGCGAGTTGTAGTTCGCGGAACCTATCTTCCGCAGCCTGGGTTATTTTTTATCCAAGCGATGAGTTAGTAAGTTTCAGAGGGGTATGTATTGGTCGATCAACAAATAACATCATTGTATATAGCACGTTGATAGAACATCTCTCTGATGCCATCACACATGGTATACGCTGACTAATTGTCAGGCTAGACTCACAACTCGTAATACTACAACTCACTGGTATCTATTCCGTCCGAAACCCAGCTATTTATCGCATGTTCCTAAGGGTTAAGATTTTGGAAATACAATTTGATTTTATTCAATATCAACACATTTCCATAAACGTAAACACATTAACTGACTCATTAGCAAATTATGTGTTAGATAAACATTTGTAACATTCATAAAAAGAAACATACCATCAATGTTTGCATTTGGATCATGTAACTTAACCAAAACAAAACTCTGAAAATCAAAAATATATATAACTGTTTATGGTTTACACATAATGTTCTGTAACCAAGACAAAATCGGTCAAGTGACCAAAAACTCAAAATGCTAGGGGGCACCCTAGTCTAATGATGCTCGTGATAGCAAGTCACAGCCTGTGCGATCATGCGTAAGAGACGAGTCCATCGTCTTGGCACACCAGTAGTATGCCACTGTAACCTCAAAGGTAGCTCGTCAGTCCTCACATCTAGAATACCAAGAGTGAGGCCCTCAACCTGCTCCTGTAATGCTGTGAGAGTCTCGGCCACATCGAGGTCACGAAGGATAGCCCTTCCGACAGCCTCTCCTGCTGGGGTGGCAGCTGGTACTCTCAGGCGAGCTACTGGACAAACAGGACCAACATCTGCATGTACACATGAGTTTGATTAAAGTCTTGATAGAATAAAGCACAAGGACATTATAAATGAAAAACGATAAACAGGAATATGGTCAAAGATTTTACCAATGGCGCCCCACTGTTCGCCATCCGACAGTACTAGATCTGGATCACCTCGGAAGTCCATGCCAGCATATGGATACTCGGAATAAACCATCTCCTGACGATCAAACCACCTGAAGAAGGTATCAGAAAATGAAATCTGAGACTGACCAGCATGCCTAGACATATGGTCAACCCATATCTGCATACGTGGTTCAGTAGGTGAAGGTAAATCGAGTGCAATATACTGCGGCTGCATCAGTGGTATCTTCTCCAAGGCAAAGGCGGTCAAAATAGAACCATACCCAAAGTTCTTCAACCTCCCACTCTTTATCTTGGTCAACTGTTCTTTCATCACAAGAAGTTCTGCGTCGCACCAGTTGAACACCTTCGGTTGGAGGCATGCCAAGGCATACCGCATATAAGATCGGTTGGCTACATGAAGAGCCGCACCACCGGCCATCCTACCAAAAGTAAACAGAATAGTCTTGAGGGACCTGTCAGTGACATCACAGATGATGATCTTGTCGTCTTTACTTGGCTGAGATCCTTCTCTGTAGTACCGGCGAACATAATCTCTCACAGAGTCGCCTCCTCGGGCTGAACCTGATAAAGAGATGGGGGCACCCCGCCTCGACAAGCCAGTCAAGAAATAGATGTCTACTACAGTCAAGGGGATAGATTTTCCCCTGATATGGAAAACCTGGTTGGTAGGATCCCAAGCATCGAGCAAATACTGCAGTAAGTTGATCTGTTGTCTCATGATAGAAATGCGAAAAAACTTTAGCAAGCCACAGTTCCGCAGTGCGTTTACTGTAACCGAATCATGTAGGGAAATCATGTCATCTTCTTCATGCTCACGTTCTCGCCATGTAATGGTCATCTTACTCCAAAGATCTCTGAAAAACAAACAAGAGAAGAGTTAGATCCTGATTTTGGTAAGAAACAGGCAAAATTTCCATCAAAAATTGTGCACAGAATTCCTTCTCTGCGCCCATCGCACCTACAGTAGTGCTCTGGGTGCATTGCATGTCAGATGCCCTTTAGACAGGCCAACATTCAATGCACCTTTCGATACACAGAGGGTGCACTGAAGGCAGAACGAGTTTTTCAAACCCCAAAGGCTCAGAAAAACTAGGAATCAAGCTCAGAATGTAAAATGGAAACCATGAAATGAAAGAGCTCAGGTTTAGCTCCTATCTGGTCCAGATGGTGCCGAGAATCATCCACAGAATATACCAAAATTAGCTGATTAAAATCAAAGGGGGAAAGCACCTCCAAAGCTCCAACAAACCAAAGTTCAAATGAAATGGTAAAATGAGAGGTTAAAACACTTTTTCATTACTTTTTATGTAGTTCAAAGTAAAATATTAGTGTTCTAACTCGTTTTCAAACATATATTGTTCATTTCTGACTAGTTTGATGAAGCATTTGAAAATATAGTACAATATTTGAAAGAACAAAGCTATTTATGGTAAAATAAAAAAGGGACCATTCAATCGAGCAGTGTTACCGCAAGGTTCAAGCTCGTTAAAAAATAAACCCGCATCGAGCAGTTTTAGCACATAGTTCAAGCTCGTTAAAAATAAACATAAGCCATGAGCAAATGTTTCCCCCCGCGTTTAAGCTCGTTAAAAAATGAACTATACCGCGGTAAATAACCATCGTGAATGTAGTACTTCAGCCATTAAAGCCTTGGTCATGTTTGCACCGTCACCTCCACTTTTTCATTGGCCGATCGTTCACCCCCATTTGGTTGTTTACCCATTTTTAGGAACACCTGCGAAGAGTGATCTCACTAGCCATCCTTGTGACACTGCCATGATTGGAAAATTCCAAACCTTACCTGGAATCATCTGCTACCCATTTTATCACTCGTTCCTCAAAAGACGAGTCTCCTTTAAGCTCTTTTCAACTAACTCGTAAAATATGAAAATATTGTCGAGCCATTGGCCTCTCCAGCTCGTTAAAGGGACAGGAAGTGCTATCCCTCCTCTAGATTTTAATCTTTTTGGACCTGAGGGATTATTACACAAAAAGATCGAGCGCTTGTTTTGTTCGGCTTGTTAAAAGTATCAAAAATCCATCCCTTCTGTATTGTTTTATACTTTTTCGGACTTAAGGGATTAGATGACGAAAAAGGAATTTTGGAGTTACCTTTACGTTCCCTTTCAGACTCTCTAAAATTGAAAAGGACCGAGTTATCTTTGTCGTTAAACTCGTTAAAAGTATAATAGTGACAAACTTGTCTATAGACGAGAACGAGTTTCACTATCGCTAGGCTCGTTAAAACATAGCGATGGGTTTGCCCGAAGGGAAAATTATAGAACAAGCATATGTTATCCTCCTCAAGCTTGACAAAAATAAAGAGGTACTGGTTAGCAATGACTGGGGAAAATTGGGAAGAAAACTTGAAGAAACTTTGTTAGTAGCAAGTCGCTCTTGAACATGACACTTCAACTCCGTGTCCGAGTCGGGTTGGGTTGTTTCATTCACCGGTCACATCACCATGGTCCCATCATACCATCCACATTTGGGGTTAATGCTACCAATCCATCACAACAGTGTCGCCGATATGTTCAAGAGAAGTCATTCAGAGAATTCACCTGTGTCTCACCCACTACCATACATTATACTCCATTCTTTCATGACCGCAACCCTGAACCTTATATCACCAGATCATTTTCACCTTCATTAAAATCATTTGCTCCATTTCATGTCATTGATGTGGGATTCATTAAGGCCCTCCTGTGACGGATCACTTCTTGTCGACATCAGCTCATTATCCAAGAAGTTGCTCTAGGAACACCTCATTCAGTACTTTGAAGCTTGCATGCCTCAATGGCAAGTTTCTCACTTCCGGCGACAGGTTTACATCAATGGCCTTCGACCGAAAGATTTTGCATGGTGTTCGACGCCAAGTCCTTTATTCACACCACGTAAATTGTACTGCAGTACCTTGAGGGTCATTATCATTATCGGTGATTCCTCTCGCGCTTGTTAACAGTTTACATCATTGGCTGGTAATCAAGCGATGTCTTTCCATGTTCGACTTCAGAACATTTCTCACATGGATCGACTTGTACTCCGAGTGAAGATCGAACGAGATTGAAGACCCTGGATCTAGTTTCATCCATCCGGGCTGCGAGATATATTCAGGGAAATAAAGACATCAAATGTACATCATTGCCGCACAGATAATCATCCAATCAAAAGGATGATGGCTCTATCAGAATCATCAGTCTACACTCAGACGATTGTCTGTCCTATGTACATGAAAATGAATTTATAAAGCTGAGCATGGGAATGCCCGCCTCAGCTAGATCATGAAAATATTATGAAGATAATGTATTGTATTGTATCTTATTACAGGTCTCCTCCCAGCATTGAAAGAACTTCGGATCCTCATAATAAAGAATTTCACCCGACATCAAAAGATTAACGACCTCATGCTTTAGGGGGCAACTGTTATAGACATTTTTGGGCCCTACAACCCCAAGCATGAAATGTCCATAAACCAAGGGCTCCTAAGTCCCTAAAAGTGTTGTTCTAACCCCTAAAGGAACAAGGTCAACAGATTACAGCTTCTCCCAGAAGTTCTCCATGAAAAACTGCTCAGAATTGGTCAAAACAGATCATTTTAGCTGCTCCACTGGCTAAGTGCATTGCATCTCACCTAAATACACTGTGTGGGTGCGTTGCATTTCAAAAATCCCTTCTGTGGGATGCGATGGGCGAGAAATGACAAATGGCAGTGTCATTCCGCGAGGTGGAGAGGCAATGGAAGCTTCCAGAATCTTCTCCTGTGACACTTGCCTCACTGAATTCGACCAAGGATGAGTAAGACACCATCAATCTCCAAGTGGAAGCAAGAACTATTAGAGGGAAGACACTAATCAAATCATGAGCTGACTCATCTCCATTACAAACATCTATATATGGATCCCTCATCCCAGAGATCCAGAGGCTGGAATTTTGCATGTTGTAAGGAATTGTTGTTGGTTTCTTGATACAAACATCAGATTATTGGGTGATCTAAGCTTTGTTTGAGGTGAAGAGGGGCTTCTTTGCTGGGAGGTTGATGTTGGGTCAGAACAACTGGTTGTAACTCCTCTTGGCTCTTTTCTTGTTTATCAATAAAAGCTATTCAAGTTTTCCTCCATGCTTTTGTGTCATTGATGCTTGCTACATTTGTATGGTCAATTTACATCTGATCCTAGATTGTTTATGATTATAGATCCATGTCTTTGTATAGTGTTATGCTTCTGTGATCTTACAGGTACTTTGTGAAGTTGGGCGTGCAAGGGAGCAGGTAGCTGAAGACTATCAAATAAGAGAGGGATTAACTCAGTAGATTAGCGCAAGACAGAGGTTGGTCTTTCTGTTCCTCTCTATCTATAATTCATAAAGGAAAAATGAAAGTAGCTTTTCTATGTTTGTTTCTAAGGCAGTTGTCACACCTTAGTGGGATAGAGTAGTTCTATATATAGAGACTTTTCACTGTAACACCTCCCTTTGTACTCCATATTATCTACCCTAGGTATACTACATTTTGTAAGTTGTTCTTATTTTGGTTCTCCCCTTACATTATTACATTACATTATTCCCCTAGGTACCTCCCTTTGTACTCCATATTATCTACCCTAGGTATACTACATTTTGTAAGTTGTTCTTATTTTGGTTCTCCCTATAAAAGGGGAGGAAGAACCATGCTAAGAACTGATGAGTAAAAGTTCAAACTTTTAGTCTTAGAGGCTATAATTTTCTTAATTTTTCTACAAGTTTTTCACTTGTGAGATGTATATTGTTTTGAATATTAATGAAGAAGTTGTGGTTATTTTAAGCATTGAAATGTGTAGTATGTAATTCTATCTTTTTTTATCATTTCATATGTGTTTCTTTCCTCTCAGAAATTGTGTAATTGTAGTTGTTGGAATTCAATCTTGTATAATAGATTTAACTATGTTATGTTATGGAAAATGGTACCTGTAATGTGTGAGGTTGAAGGCCTTAAAATGCGCTCCATGGTTTATGTATCTCATTTCCTTTTTTTTTCATAATTTTACTGGAATTTAGTGTACAAGATTCTATCACTAGCCCTCTGCACTAGGTTTCTCTCTTGCATTTCTTCTTTCACCTATACTACAATAATTAAAGAAACTATGCTCTTTGTGTGTAGGCCACCATAACTGAACATTAAGTCTTTGGAATGAAATATTGCCAATGTATAAAATTGGATTTTCCTCTGAGTAGGGTAATTGAACCATATTTAAATCATTTTATATTTAATTCTTGAGCAGAACTGATTTATCTTCAAGAGACATTAAGATGTCCTAGGCACTGACCTTCTTCTCAACTCAGAGGTTGTCTCTAGGAGCTACAATAGTTGTCATGCATATGGACACTACAAATTAGAGTGTCCTAACTACCCTAAGAAAAATAAAAGGAAGGAACAGTCTAAAGCATTAACAGTTGAAGATGAAGAACCTTCAATGAAGAATAAGGAAGATCCTAGAGATCTTTACTATTGAAAGATCACGGAATCAGTGATTGGTGTATCATAGTCTAGCATGTGTAAATGAAACTAGAAGACATGTTTAGGTGTTAGTTAACTCCCTCATTAGAATTATTGGAAAGAGGAAGGAGTAGATAGTTTAGTTTACAACAAGTGCATCCTATCATAGTAGACAAGCACAAGACCACAAATCTCTAAGAGGAGTTCAGTTTGTAAGGCAAGGACAAGTGTGGTGAATTTTGGTTGATTGAGTTTAATAGATATGTTCATGGTTCATTCTAGGCACAAATTTTGTTCTAGTTTTATGTGGCATTATCTATGACAACTAAGCTCTTTCAATGAATGAATAAGAAGGGTCAATACCCTTGTCTAAAGTGGAAAGGGAGGCCTAGTTGATGCCAAGCTTCTCTCCAAGATTAGTGAAGGTTTTTTGGTTTTAGAGGAGCATGTTATAGTGGTTAAAGTGTTAAACAAAGGACTGGGGTAACCTTAGGTTAGAGGGTTGTGGGGGTCTATAGATGAGGTTGAGAACTTGATTCAAGGATGTGTCTAGGGTCGAGGATCCTTGAGAAACTGAGCCAAGTTCTTGAGGAAGTAAGTTACATGTCTTTTTTTAACGTAGTTTATATGACGGCTGGGTTGTACCAAGATTTTTGGACAATAGTTGATGTTTACCCTAGAAAGTATGTTTTATGTGAAGAAACCACTATTTCATGGGTTGCTAAGTGTTCCCTAGATGAATTAATTCTTATGTGATAAGTCACAACCAAATGGGTTGTCCCAAGATGCTCTAGTAAAATGAATAAGGAGCATCCTTATCATTGTTAAAATGGTAGTCTATTGTGCCCTAGTTTTGTGTAATTAAGGAGACAATTTAGATAGGTATGGGCTATTGGTGATGCTCTAAGATCAATGAATTCAGGAAGGGATTCATTGGTGTGAGGGAAATTTATTTGTACCATGGTTGATATTTTACTTTTAAGAGGGATGTATTATGAAGACCTTATGTGTAGTGACATTGATATGATGAGCCACTACAAGAAGGAAAATTGTCTAGCTCATGAATAGAGATAGTGGAGCAGCATTATATATGCTAGAAATTAATTTGGTGAAGTCACTAATAGTTGGTTATATTGGAGGAATAGGAGAAGAAACTAGAGGGAAGAATTATTTGAGTCTATGGAGTTGTGTTGACTAATAAAGATTGATTGAAAAGTTCATCCTTGGTGTGTTCAAAGTTGATTGAATAATAGATTGGATAACCTTGTTAAAGGAATTGTATAATGAACTATCTTCAAGATAAGAAGTAGTGGAGGAAGTAGTTTTGGACACAATTTAAGATGCATTAAGTGAAGACCTCATGTACAATATTATGAGTTATTGGGAGGAATATTTGGAGCCCTAGTTCAAGACGTTTCAAGATGAGAAAACTTGGTGATAAGAGGGCTAGTTGAGGAAGATACAGATAATTGATGTAAGGAAGAATGATAACTTCTGACATAGGATGAGGCTTATTGGTGAATTCTCCCTGTTTGAGAGGGAGTGAGAATGGATCTATCCTCTCATGTTGAGAGGCATTAAGGTTGGACATTGGTTCTCCTTGTGTCATGTACTAGGCTAGGACTAACCACCATATGTCTAGTGCAGGCATCACGGATAGGGAGAATGGTTTGAATAAGCATGGTTCTCCTTGTTTTAGGTATTATGATGGATTGGGATTGATATCCTAATTCAAGTACATGGACATGGATAAGAAGAATGGTGGATTGGATAAGCATCTTGGATAGGCATTCTTAAGTCATGTACTATGATGGATTCGGATGGAGATCCTAAGTCAAGAACATGGACTTGGATAAAGAATGGTCTAATGGATAGGAATTTCCTTGAGGAAAATGGTCTAATGGAGGACATACTTCATGTATTCTAAGTGGAGTATATGCTTCAGTGAGGCAAAGTGGTGTCCCATGAAATTCCTCCTAGCATTGTGCTTTGATCTTGTGGGAAGATAGAGTGTACCTGTCAAGGCCTTGGTAATGTGAAAATGATAGCTATGGCAATAATATTATTGTTGATGCTTATCACTATATATCCCTTCTTATGTGAATATTTTGACTTTAGATAGACATGTTGAGTCATTATGAATACCTCCCTAGTTAAGAGTGAGTGTTGGAAAATGTAACTAGTGGCAGTCTTCATAATGAAAGATCTTTTTTTTATTTTTGATATAGCATGTTCTTCATGCTCATTAGAGTCTAAAAGAGTCAAATATATTTGTAAAAGATTCATGTCAAATTTGACATTTGTAAAAGAAAGAAAAACAATTTTTATTCTTGTAAAATTATCTATCCTACCTCCAAGTTGGCCCTCCCTCTATAAATTTAGCCTATGCGTGGCATAATCATCATGAACAACTATATAAGGACTCATGTTTGAGCTATTTTAGAACCATAAGAAAGAAAGTGAAATAGTTTGATCTCTGCAACCAAATAATAGAAGCAGAACCAAAGATATAAGAAGTCTACAAGCTCAAAGGAGTTGAAATTTGTAATTGAACCAAAACCTAATATGAAGCTATCTAATTTTGCAATAGAAGTCAAATTTTTATGATAAAGGTTGGGGGTCTACAGTAGGAGTCAAAGTTTTATGATAAAGGGTCAAGGATCCGTAATTAGAAGCCAAATTTTTGTGATAAGGGCCAAAGGTCTACAACGAGAATCAAAGTATTGTGATAAGAGCCTAATTTTGCAATAAGACAGAAGTTTGGAGTTGCATAGAGTCTATAATGGAGCTAAAGGCCTCTTGACTAGCCCAATATTATGCTTTTGACTTTGACTTAAAGAGGAGGGATAACTTGGAGGGAGTCTTTCATCTTGGGTTGGATATCTTATTTTGAATTGATTCAATAAGAACAAGATTGTTGGGTTTTCCCCTGTTGAGGGGTGTTTCCTTGGCTTGAAAGCCTAAATTTCTGTGTCTCTTACTTCTTTGTGATCTTGGAAAAATAGTTTGTGTAATTGCTTGATGAAGAAATATTAAATAACAAAAGAAAGAAGATTAATTATCACAAGTAATTACCAAGTAATAAAATATACTTTACCCTTTATTTTCTAACATCCTCCTCCCTCTATTCCTTCATCTCTCTCCATCTCTCCCACATCTCTCTCTCTACCCTCTAGCTTTGTCATTATCTCCCTCCCTCTCTCCTTCCCTCTCTCCCCCTCTCTCACCAATATTTGTGTCTCCCTCTCTCTCTCTCTCTTCCCCTTCTCTCCCTCCCTCTCTCCTTCCCTATCTCCCCCTCTGTTGGGTAGTAGAGGTCCCACATAAGGGTTTTGGGGCTTTAGATAGGGTAATAATATTGTAAATCTCTGAAATGCGCGGAGCACGAAATGTAATAGGTCAAGTCAAGGGATTCTCCCTCCAAAAATAATATAGAATAATAGGAAGAAGTTGGTCTGCCCATGGTCTGCGAAACATGGGAATGTATAAATAGAGCGAGGCTCTACGGGTAGAAGGCAGTTAAGCTTTTGTTTGGATCTTGATGGTTATGGGTTTGTGAAGGCAATATTCTCTGCGTCTGTAAGTCTGAGTCAAGGGTGTTGGTAGATAGATAGAGGATCTGCAGCTGTGTGCATAGAGGCCTAGTAGAGTCTGCAGCTGTGTGCGTGGACCCCTGTAGCTAAGTGCACAGGGCGGATCTGGTTGTATTGATGGAAGATATTAATAAAGATAATTTTTTTTCTAAAATATCGCAGATCTATTGTGTTCTAATTTATGCATCTGTTATATCTCTTTATAACTGCGCATACGGGGTGTTATCACAAAATCATACCCTGATGGGCTGCTGACCAGGAAGACCTTGTGTAACTCTTTCAAACCTACTTTTGGCTGAGGCTTAGCCTCCCCAACCTAAGAGGGCTCTCTCACAAGATTAAAGATATTGATAATGAATAAGATGGCTAACTCTAAGAAACAAATGAACCAGTGAAGAAGGTTGAAACACAATTAGAAAATACCCATTGGGCTTATGGAGTCAAATATGCTTCAGTATTGACAATAATGTTAGCTTTACATAGAAGTCAGGGCATAGGAATTCAACATATGGAGAATATATCAGAAAAGCATAGGACCACACAGTTTATAAATGTGTAAAGGAAGTTAGAGCACTATCAGTGATTTCTAAGTAATCACACATTCATACCACTGTAGATAAAGAGAGAAGAACAACACAAGACATTCTAAACATTGAATCCCTTCTGATTCCTAAGAAGCAAAGCCAAGTATTGTATTACTAGAAACAAAGTATTACACCAAAGCACAATAAGAGAGTTTCTCTAAAAAATCTTCCACCCCTTGTACATTAGATCTTCTCCTATAATTGAGTTCATTACATAACTAAGATTCCTCCCCCAGCATGAGGGGAATTAGAATTCCACCTATTATGACACCTGGTGGGCTCCAGTATTGTAGCAATAATGCTACAACTCCTGGAGCTTCCTTCTCTAATTTTATCAACCTGGTAGTTCGTAACAAACTTGGAAGCGACGGTGCTGTATGTACAAGTACTAGCTCTTGTCGCAGCTGTCACTTGGTCAGCTAGCACAAGTCCGCTAGGGCTCAAGCCAACTTATATATGTTCTCAGAAGAAGCTTTTTAAGTGATGAACGAAAGCTATCTCAAAGGAAATTAACCTACTTTGCAAGAATGAACTGAAAGCCAACAAAACATGGAAACCCTAGTAAACCCTAATTCTACCAGCTTAATCCTTATGATGCAATGGTGGGAATGCAACTTCTAAAAGTGATGCCATTACTTCTATTGAGATGAGATGCATGTGTCTAAACTACTTTCATCTGAAGAGAACATGTTTTTGTATTTTTGCTCAAGTTGTTGGAGTTATTATGACTGTGCTTCTTACTGGGTCTTGACTGTGCAGGGGTAGATCAAGGGGAGGAAGGCTTGGAAAGGTCAGGAGGACTCTGAGAGGGTCCAAGGGATCCCTAACATCATTCCACAGAAGTTCACAAAGTTCAGATGCCTGGCAACCGTGTTTGCAAGCTTCTACAGGATGTCTGCAGGGGGTTCTACAGGAAGTTCAGGATTTCTACAGGAAGTCCCGTAATTTCTACAGGATGTTCTGCAATCGGAGTTTTGGGTGATGGATGAGTGTATGAGTTGTATGGGTGGATAGGGAGGTAGGAGGGGAGCTTGTGATGGCTTATGGGCAGAGAGATGAGATGGAGAGAGGGTGTGTAAAGCTGGTTGGTCTAGAGGAGGGTAGAGGCAATGGAAGGTCGAAAAGGTAAAACAACGTGGATGATAGAAGAGTTGGAAGGCAAATGATCTAACTGGGAGATAACTAGATGGCCTAGGCACGACTTAGAAGGATGAGGAAACGATGGAGTGGTGCTGCGCAGTGTAAATGAAACAAATCAACCCTGTCTTGCGTATAACCGAAATGTCATCAACCTACTCTAACTGTTTTATTAGAAACCAAAGAACAACAATGTCGTTTTTAAGGGAAAATCGTGCATGGTGTTGAAACAAAGAGTTATTGCTCAAGATCTAAATGCATGGACACTTCTACAAACGGAAATATTACGTTAAAGCTTGCATGAACATGTAAAACTGTGTTTTTGGTAGTTGGCACGGTCTGCACTCCCAGTCCCCAAACAGAGGTGAAAGTGAGTGTGCATTCAACCCTTTTTGGTACTCAAATTAACTTCAATCTCCCTACTCTAATCTAAACTACTGAAGCAACTTTGTTCATAACACTAACCTATGTAACCACACCAAGAAATTCGAATCAGCAAACTGTGTTTCCAAGTGCATGTAAAGGAAAAGAAATATAATGCTGAAAGAAAGAAAGGTAACAATACAAAGGAGGAAGCCTTAGGCTCTCAGGTTCGGCCCAACCCTGAGAGCTTAAGCTCCTTTAAGAACTCAGAGCTGCCTCAAATCTGCCTGCTTATTCATTAAAAGATAATAGTCAAAAGTCTGATAACATGCCAAAAATGGCTTACAAAGAGAAAAACAAGGCTATAGCTCGTAATTCAGAATCTGCAACAAAGTTTCAAAAAATTCCTTTTCAAAGGCTACAGCCTCAACATTTATACATTATGAGGGCCAAGCTGGCCTCCTAAATTAGTGGGGCTTGGCTGACCAACTAAAAGTAAATTGTTGTTCCCTTAGAATCTGTTTGCTGCCTTCTAGCTCGGTGGTGATAGCTGTTGGAGCTCGGAGTTGTGGGTGGAGATCACGAGGAAGGCCATTCAATGCCGTGGACAACCTTCCTGCAAAATCTCAATGCCACCTTGGTTGTCTCCTAGCCTTCATCTGCATGGTTTTGCTCCATTTAATGTCAAAAAACCTGAAATAAACATGTATTAGCCACCTAGGAATAGTGACTGCCCTTCATTCGTACAAATAACATAAATATACTAAAAAATGATGCATAAGTCATGAAAAATGAAGGGTTGAGCAAGGGTAGTGAGGCCAAATGAGCCCAAAATGTTACCAAATTTGGGGCTCATCATCACCCCGCAGCTAAAATATTTGCTCATCCTTGAGCAACTAATCCAGCTCCTCATCCTTCATTGCCTTTACTGCCACCCTTACATCTCAAGCCTCTGTAGTAGTGTCCTCCTTGCTGATATGGAACCCAGCCTTTTTGTTCACCTCTTCCCACTGTTCATTATCATCTTTCTCTGTGCTGCCTTCCATCAATCCTAGCAGCAGTGGTGGGCTTAGCTTGAGGCCAATCCAGCTGGCCTGGAGGTTTTGCATGGATTTCTTATAGAGGGCCACCCGTACTATAGCTTCCCTCATCCGAGTTGGGGTATGATACTCTCTGATTTTCAGACTGTGGTCCAATGTATTCCATCGGCGGGTGCAAGATTGGACAGAGTTGTCTCCTAACAGTCTCTCCATGTCCTCAAAATGTGCTATGGCCTGGGCCTGCTGATCCATATATCTCAATGAAGCTTGAGGGTCAGTGGACAAGTGTTGGTGTGTCGAGATTAGTGCAACTGGATCCCCTGGTTCTGCTCTAATTAGCAATGGCTCATTCAGCTCTCAGTTCATGACCGCTTTGGCTTCTGCTGCTCTTTTGTCCTCATGGTTCAACCATGAGGCAAATGCCATTAATTGCATATCTCCTAAGGCCGTATTGGGATCCCATGAAATTACATTAGGCAGGGCCAAATTATGGAGGTAGAACTCCGCTAATTTGGCCTTATCCTCTGATGAGCTGGTACTGCATAATTCAGTGAATTGCTGCGGGTCTTGGAGCTGAGAGATACCCCTTTGCGCCAAGGTATTGATTTGAAATTGCAGCCATTGGTCTTTCAGGTACAGGCCATAGGATTTGGCCGGCTATCTGCATTGTATAGCATCCATGGCCCAACTGGCCATGCAGGCCAATTGTGCCTCTTTCTGCTACAGTTGTTGTCTGAGAGCTTGCACCTCAATTTGTGCTTGCTGTTCTGCTTCCTGTAGATGCAAGGTTGGATCCCCAAGACCGGTTTGCAGTTCCTTTTTGCCTTGTTGTTCTTCTGTGCTTTCCCTGAGGGTGTGCCTGTTCCTCTCCTCAGCTCTTGTAGCTGCAGTCTAAGTTTTTCGTTTTCTTCCTGTAGGAACACCCACTGGCAATTTGCCACGTGTTTAGCCATAGCCAATTCCTTTCTAGCCTCCTTGAGTTGTTCCTCAAGGGGCCTATGTCTGCCACACCTTTTGATTTGGCTATTTTCATCCACGTGTGGGTTCGTACTCGCTCTTCCTCCAATGCAAAGAACAGTGGCACAGTGAATTTCTGAGGTATAATTTTTCCAGCCTCTAAGAAGTTGTAATATGAACTCAGACTTGGCTGAGGGCTAGGCTCTGGAATATGCTCTTTCTCTACTTCTTTTGGTGGCTCTACTTCGCCCTCCCTCGGTGGTGATGAGGGTGCTTCTCCTTCCATCCTCTCGGTCTCCTTAAGCCGGGCTAAGGTTTCCTGTAGAGCATCCTCAGCATCCTGTAGCCGGGCTTTTGAGGCCAACTGGTCCAACCTATCCTTCCAAGTAGTTTTCTTCGGGCTCCCCCTCTCATAGGTGATTGATATCTTTGGGGGGGGACCTCTCCTTGGGCAAAGTAGGGGCATCCTCTATAGTGATTGGGCTGCTGGATGGAGGCTGTGGCTTGCCCGTTTTTATTCTCACACTTCTCCTAGCTTTGAAATATAGAGGGGTCTCCCTCTTTCTCTTCTCCTTTGGCTTAGGAGGTGTACTGAGGGCAGCCAGCACGGCTGCTGCCTCCCTTGCAAGAATGTCAGCTTTCTTCTCCTTGGGTTTCGCTTTCTCAGGGCTTCCTGTAGAAGACCCTTTTCAGTTGATTTCTGGCTTCCTGTAGAAGCGGTTTTGGTGTTCCTGTAGAAACAGGTGGCACCGCTTTAGTTTGTTTTGCTGAATGTGTTTTACTTTTTGACTTGGTTGCGGCTGCTGTTGAGGTGCCTTTGCTGACGTGGACCTGCTCAGCCTTGTCCACTCTACTTTGTAATCTTTTCTCTCTGGCCGTCAACATGGGTGTGTCATCCTTCTCTTTGGCACCCTTTTTCTCTTTTTTCTTCTGTTTCTCTTTCTTCTGCTCTGTGGTCGTTGTCTTCTGGCCTTTTTCTTTCTTCCCTGCGGGCACTGACTCCGTCTCCTCACTGCTGGATGAACCGAGCTCTTCGGTCAACATCTTTATATCACCATCCTTGGTCAAATTTCTAAAGGCTTCCCATGAGAGAGGAACCTTGTATGTGTGGAGCGCATCCTCCACGAGGAGTTTAATGAGTCCATGGTGGGCTACCTGGTCTGGTGTGCCTTCTTTCAACTTGGTGGCACATTCAATCATAGACTGTAGTAGAAAGTAGGGGATACTTAGTTTGTTTTCTACAGGTAGGTCCTCTGATGCCTTAA